>CM035840.1:180585799-181185799 GCA_020510985.1 Pholidichthys leucotaenia | reverse complement strand
ATAGTCTTTCAACATCCATTTTTTTGTTAGAGCTTTTTTACTTGCCAATATTAAAACAGTGAATAAGTATTTTTCTCCTCGTGTTTCCAGTGATTCCGGTAGTAAACCCAAATACAAAGTTACAAAAGAAAAGGGAAATGTTACTTTGAATATTTTCTCCAATATTGTCTGTACATTGGTCCAGTATTGGTGGATAACTGGGCATGACCAAAACACATGAAAATGATTTGCAGTCTTTTCACCACACAAGCGCCAACAATTCAACCCTTTACGAGTAAATTTGTTTTGTGCAGGTGTTCTGAAAAATCTTACCAAATTTCTCCATCCAAATTCTAATACTTGATTTATTCTAAAATATAAGCATGGGCCTCTACACTTCCTATAGCCCTAAAAAAAAAATTGCTTAAATTAGGGATGCAAGTTATCAGTTAGGTCATTAATTAATTGATTCATCTTATTGATCGATTAAGGGTTAATTGATAAACAGCAATTTTCCTGAGAATCTGAATTTTCCTTAGTACAATACGGCCTTTCTGTCTTTAACATACAAAAAGTTAATTACTGTTTTTGATAAACTGAATAAAACATGAACATCCTGTCCCTCAATGATTTAGTGAGGGATAGGACAGTTGCATTTTTTTTTACTTCAGACAATGGCATTTTTTGTAGTTTAATAAATTTTGCAGTGTTGTGTGTACTGGTACATCTCAGTAAGTTACAGATGTTGTGATTTTTAATTTATTTTAAAAACTTTCCAGTATCATAAATTTATCATTTTTCATTATGTTAAAAAATAACTTTCACATTCTAATTTACTAAGATGCACTAGTAGACTGTTTAAACAGGAAAATAAACTGTGAGCTGCTTCATCTGTTGCATGTTAAACATGATCACAGTACCCCAGCAATCCAGACAAACCCACAACAATCTGGGCTCCTCTGTTGTCTGTTACCTCAGTGGCAACTTTGAGTCCTGTCTGCTTTGTCGTCTTGCGGCATGGGGCGGTGGTAGTGGGGATGGGTTTTTGTGCTCATGTTGTCTTTTTCTTTGCTTCGGTCCATTTCTCCTCTGTGTTAATTTGAAGCAGGTGGACCATCAAGCTTATGTGCTATTAGAACTTGTGGTGCTCTGATGTAACCTGGAAGGGCAAGTTTCTTGCTCTGCACAGCACATGCGCTCTGGGAGGGGGTGGGGGTGGGGGCGCTTGGTGTCTTCTTCTTTTTCGGTTGAAATGCGGCAGTGGGTGACCTTGTGTGCCCCCGACTGGACAGCGACGCCACTACATTTTATAGAATAAGCTCCCATTGAAAAGGACTGCTGAGTTATTAATTGATGGACGACTAATTTAATTTAGTCAACTACATTCTCATCGACAATAATCAAAAGTCAATTAGTCATTAACATCCCTAGTTTAAATCTCTTGTGACACAGTGGTCACGGTTCTCTAATTTTGCTCACTGTTTTTTTTAAAACTATATGTTTGTGTTGAAGTGCCTTGGTTATTTCAATAAAGCATACCTAGTGCAGCAGTGGTATAGCCACAGCTGATATTCTGTCCGATTCTGAACAATGAAGAATAACATATTTTAGAATAAATGAAGTAATAATATATTGTTCTCTAATTTTGATTGCCACTGTATACAAGGCAATATTTGGTATCAACAGTCTGAACTGTTAATCAAGCTTTTTTGTCATTTCTTTAAGGCAGTGGTGACGGGTATGGATCCGTATCCATAGAATGCTTGGTACAGATACGGCTTGGGCCAGTACATTTTATTAATGCCGTAGCTTAAAAGCAACAGTGACGGGTCTGGAAATCTGAGACATTTGTTTTCAGTTTTTTATTTAATATCTATTAATTGCCTTTTTAATCCCTGGTGAGAGAAGGAAGTGAACCACCGACCCTCCGATCAGAGGTTGACGACACTACACCTGCACCACAGATGCAGCGAGCATCAACTGATCTGAAAAGGTCGGATTGTCAACTCTTATGTATTTCTAGACACCAAGTATAGGGATATGTCTTCCATATTTGTAGACCCTCCATTTGTTTAATTAGCCTTCAGGAATTATTCTCGACACTTCTTGAAGCTCCTTTGGATTTTGGCTGACATTTTAAATTTGGTTTCATCACTCCTGCAGACGTGATTTCATGGATTTTTGTTCTAGTTGTTTAGCTGGCATACACCAACCTTTTCTCATCCTTTCCCCTCCTAAAGAATGAGTTCTTGACAGCAGCCCTTCTAGGGATGGGAATTGATAAGATTTTATCAATATCAGTGGCATTGTCGATTTTGCTTATCGATCAGATTCTTGATCGATTCCCTTATCAATTATTGATCAGTTTTCCATGGGGGGGGGGGGAGTGGGCCTTCACAGGATTTCAGCATCAATGCAGGAGTTTTATTTTTCTGTCTTTAAACAATGCTTCTTCTCTTAAAAAGATATAACAAAATTAAATATAAGGCTGTCAACATGCTTTCCTTAGAAAAATGTGCATTTATGCCTTATAACATTTGTTTAAATGCTGAAAAGCAATATAAAGCAGTATAAATGTAATACTGAAATGATGAGAAATAACTGCACAGTTATGTTTTTCTAGCAATTGCCAAAATATTCATGCTGTACTTGGGTGTAATTTTTGCATTTTTAAAAAAATATATATACAGTATATTAAATTCAACTTTATTTATATAGCGCCATTTCACAACAACAGTCATCTCATAGCACTATCAACTGTAGGGGGAACCCCCACAGTTGCAGAAAGACCCCAGCAATCAGGCGATCCCCTGTGAGCAAGCACTTGGCGATGGTGGAAAGGAAAAACTCAGAACCAGGCTCAGGGAGGGGCAGTCATCTGCTGCGACTGGCTGGGGGGTGAGGGGATAGAGAAGAAGAAAAGAACAGACATGTAGAGAGCAAACAGCACGATGGGGACTCAATCTATGGGAGAGAACAAACAAATGTTAATGACCAGCAGAAAAAAAATATTTCATTGAGAGTGAAGAAAGGAGTGAGGCCCAGTGCATTACTGGAGGTCCCCCGGCTGACTAAACCTATTAGCAGCATAACTGAGGGAGGGTTCAGAAACACATGATCCCTCCATAATTATAGGCTATATCAAAAGGTAGGTTTTAGCCCTGTTCTTAAAAACAGAGATCGAGTCTGACTCCCGAATCCAGATTGGCAGCTGGTTCCACAGGAGAGGAGCTTGATAACTGAAGGCTCTGCCTCCCATTGTACTTTTGGAGATTCTAGGTATTACAAGTAATCCTGCATTTTGGGAGCGTAGTGCTCTGTTAGGATAATACGGTAGTATCAGATCTTTTAAATAAAAAGGAGCCTGATTGTTTAGAGCTTTGTAAGTAAGAAGAAGGATTTTAAACTTAATTCTAAACTCTATGGGAAGCCAATGAAGGGAGGCCAGAACCGGAGAGATATGATCTCTTTCTAGTACCTGTTAAAACTCTTGCTGCAGCATTTTGGATCAGCTGAAGACTTTTTAAAGATGTTTTAGGACAGCCTGATAATAAAGAATTACAATAATTTAATCTCGAGCTAACAAAAGCGTGGATCAGTTTCTCAGCATCACTCTGAGACAAGATGCTCCTAATCTTGGCAATATTACACAAATGATAGAAGGCAGTCTTAGAAACAAATTTAATGTGAATTGAAGGACAGATCCTGATCAAAAATAATTCCAAGGTTCCTCACAGAGCTATTAAGAGAGAGTAACCGCATCCAAACTGAAAGTTTGACTTGGAAAGGAATTTCTAAGGTTTTTTGGACCAACAAGAATGACTTCAGTCTTATCTGAATTTAATAGCAGGAAATTACAAGTCATCCAAGCTTTGATTTCCTTAAGACAGGCTTCTAACTTGGCTAATTGATTACTATCATCTGGCTTCATTGACAGGTATAATTGTGTGTCATCTGCATAACAATGAAAATGTATACAGTGCTTTCTAATAATGTTGCCTAACGGAAGCATATATAAACTAAAAAGAGTAGGGCCTAGCACAGATCCCTGTGGAACTCCATGACTAAGCTTTGAGTTGAAAGAAAACTCATTATTTACATGAACAAACTGGAACCTATCAGATAAATAAGATCTAAACCACTGCAACGAAGTTCCATTAAGTCCAACATAGTATTTTAATCTATCAAGTAGAATATTATGATCGATAGTATCAAAAGCTGCACTAAGGTCTAAAAGGACAAGTACAGAAACTAGTCCATTATCAGATGCAATGAGGAGGTCGTTAGTGACCTTCGCTAAGGCTGTTTCAATACTATGATGGATTCTAAACCCAGATTGAAACTATTCAAGTAAACTATTTCCCTGCAGGTGGTCAAATAATTGCGTAGCAACAACACTTTCTAAGATTTTTGAAATGAAAAGATTAGAGATTGGTCTATAGTTAGCTAAAGCTCCTGGATCTAGCGTTGGCTTTTTGAGTAAGGGTTTAATTACAGCCGTTTTAAAAGCCTGCAGTACATGGCCTAAAGTTAATGAAAAATTGATTATATGAAGAATAAAGCGCTATATAAGTGCAGGTTAGTTAGTTAGTAAAGCTACCAATAAGTGGGAAGACTTCTTTAAATAACCTGGTAGGAATAGGGTCTAAAAGACAAGTTGAAGGTTTGGATGAGGAAACTATTTTTGTCTAACTCACAAAGGTCGATTGGAGTAAACTCATCAAGACAGACATCAATAGGAGTTGTAGTAGTTACAGTATTTAAGTTAACTGTGGGAAGAATCTGATTGATTTTATCTCTGATGGATGAAATTTTATTATTGAAAAAGTTCATAAAGTCCTGACTAGTAAGCTCTAAGGGAATGCTAGGATTGACTGAGTCCTGACTCTTTGTCAACCTGGCTACAGTACTGAAAAGAAACCTGGGATTATTCTTGTTCTCTTCTATTAATGCAGAGTAATAACTTGTTCTAGCTTTTCTAAGAGATTTTTTATAAATTAAAAGATGATTTCTCCAAGCTAAATAGATTTCATCTAAATTAGTGGCGCGCCATTTTCTTTCTAATTGACGAGTCTTCTGTTTTAAGCTACGAGTTTCTGTGTTGAACCAAGGAGTTAGAAATCTCTGATTAGACTTTTTCTTTTTTAAGGGGGCCACCAAGTCTAGAGTCTGATGCAGAGAAGCTGAAACACTATCCACCATGTTATCAATTACAGAAGGAGCAAGCTGTCTATATCTTATTTCCGTTGTGTTGACACATGGCATAGAGGAAACAATCTGCATAAATTTGGTAACGGCATCATCTGAGAGGAATCTACTGTAATAATATTTTTCTTTAGGAGCCAAATAGTCAGAAATAATAAAATCAAAGGTTAACAGACAATGGTCTGACAGTACAGGGTTATGAGGAGACACTACAAGATTTTCTATTTCTATGCCATATGTCAGAACAAGGTCCAATGTATGGTGGAGGTAATGAGTAGAATTTCCTACTTTCTGAGAAAATCCAATCGAGTCTAATATTGAATTAAATGCAACATTAAGGCAGTCACTATCTACAGCCACATGTATATTAAAGTCCCCTACTATAATTATTCTATCAGATTTCAGCACTAAATCAGCTAAGAAATCAGCAAATTCGGATAAAAATTCTGAGTAGGTTGATGGGGGACGATAAACTATGGCAAATAAAATTGGGTTTAACCTAAAATTGCTAAAGTGCCCAATACTGAGGACCAGGCCCTCAAAGGAATTATGTTTTTTGCTTTACATTAACTAGTAATTTAGAATGGTAAATTGTTGCTACTCCTCCTCCACGACCAGAACTTCTGGGATTTTGACAGTTTAAATAACCAGAGGGAGTTGATTCATTTAAACCAACATAATCCTCTTGCCCTAACCAAGTCTCTGTAAAGGAAATTAAATCAATCTGATGATCAATTAACAGATCATGGACTAACAGAGACTTGGGAGTTAGAGACCTAATATTTAATAAACCACATTTAATTTTTAAATTATGAGGAGGAACAGAGGCCAAATCATTCAATTTAGAGGCTTTATGTTTAATTTGAGTTTTACCAAAATTTTGCTTTATCACTTTGGGATGCTTATACATTATATTTTTATTTACTTTGGAGGGAGCAGACAACGATTCTCTGATGGGGAAGACAGGAGCTAAGCTGAGGGGTGGCGGATGAAGAGGAGCTGCAGAGAGGCGTGTAAGACTGCGACTCTGCTTCCTGGTCCCAACTCTGAGTAGTCAGGGTTTTGGAAATTTGGATCAAAAAGATGCCAGATTGTTAGATAAATGAGAAGCACCATCCAAAGTGGGATGAATGCTGTCTCGTCTCATAAGACCAGGTTTTCCCCAAAATGAGCTCCAATTGTCAATGTAGCCCACGTTATTTGCAGGACACCACACAGACAGCCAGCAGTTCAAGGATGACGAGCGGCTAAACATGTCATCACTGGTCAGATTGGGGAGGGGCCCAGAGAATATTACAGTGGCAGACATCGTTTTTGCAAAGTCACACACCGATTCTATATTAAGTTTCGTGACTTCCGACTGCCGGAGACGGATGTCATTAATGCCGGCATGAATAACAATTGTGGAATATTTACAGTTACTTTTAGCCAGCATTTTCAAATTTGACTCGATGTCGCCTGCTCTGGCCCCAGGAATGCATTTGACTATGGCCACTGGAGTCTCTAGGTTCACGTTTCTGACTGCAGAGTCGCCAATTATCAGAGTTTTTTCCTCAGCGGGTGTGTCGCTGAGCGGGGAAAAACGATTAGAAACGTGAACAGGTTGGTGGTGTACCGGGGCTTTGCGACTAGGCTTCCTTCTCGCCGTCACCCACCCAGTCTCCTCGCTGCTGAGGAGAGCCGGGGGACCGCTGACAGTGGGGCCTAAGCTAGCTAGCTCCGCTGCAGCTAAGGGGCGTCCGTCAAGAGTAACTGGCGCAGACAGTGTTCCAATGCAGCGGAGCCGGGATTCCAAATCAGACAACCTCGCCTCGAGCGCCTCAAAAAGACAACATTTTTTACATTTACCGTTATCACTAAAAGAGGCAGAGGTGTAGCTAAACATCTGACAGAGAGAGCACACCAGAGGAGGAGAGCTAGGAGAGCTAGTAGCCATAGCTAATGGCTGGAGAGCAAACCACACAGGCAGACAGCAAAACAGGAAGTGACGATGCGTTACTACAAGGAAGTGACAATCAAGCACAGGAGTCAGCCTGTATGCACAGTGTACACACACACACCCGCATAAAATACTCAGTTGTATATTAACATACTGGTAAAACCTCAAGACAGTGCAAGGAGTGTAGTTCAAATCAAACTTTATTGTCATATTGCTGTACATACAACTGTAGTGCAGGCAAGATGAAATTGCGTTTCTCTCGGCATCCATATAAGAAGCAGCATGATTTAAGACGCACTCCCACATAGCTCCACCCCCCCCACCCACCCCCCATCCATTCACACATCCCTGAGACATACTTGGGGGGGGGGGGGGGGAGAAGAATAACTAACTATAATATACAAAATGTCCGTAGGTGCAGTAGTGTGTGAGAGATTCCGGGTCAGCTGTTCAGCATCCTGACAGCTTGTGGAAGGAAGCTGTTGATCAGTCTGGTGGTTCTGCCTCTGATGCTCCGGAATAGTTTACCAGATGGAAGAAGTTCAAAGTGTTTATGCAGAGGGTGAGAACGGTCCTTGACAATGTTCAGTGCCCTGCTCCTACAACGGTTCTGAAAAAGTATCATGTATTAATCTGTAACCAGCATCACACGTACCACCTACCCAAACTCCAGCTGCTCTACGGTCATGAATGGATACAAACCTTTAAATACAAACTTCATAACAGCTCCGTGTGCAGCTGGTGTCAGTGGGTTTCCTGGCTAGAAGCGGAGGATGAGCAGGTTGGTAAAACATCAGAGCTACCTGTTGCGGTCATCGTCTAAAAAGAATGAGATTTAAATATCAGATGTTTTTCGTTGGGTTTTGTGAGTTAAAAACGGGTTAAATTTAGCCTGCATTGCGCTAATATTCTACTAATACTAAGCAAATATTATCGTCACTAACGGAGGTGCTGCTGTTTGCTAATCAAGTGCGGGCACACTTCGTAGACTGTCAAACACATTGCAGTCTTTCAGTGTATCCCATGCTGCCGCATCAAGAGATGTTTCAACTTGTGTGTCCTATACGCCATGCTGTTCGTGTTTACACATGCTTCCGCCATTATCTCGCGGTAGCAACAGCGTCATGGCATTGCTTGGTAATGGCAGCGTGTGATGTCATGATGCATGCTGTTTTTAGAAAAAACACAGAAATGTTTAAATCCGCAGTACTGAAAGGAGGAATTGATCATATCAGTGACGTACGATTCTAGGGGCTCGAAAAATTTCCATCCCTAAACTCTTCCATTGAGACCACTGTGATAAGGCTTTGGCATCTGGTAGATGGATCAACTGAAGAGCCAGGTGCATCTCAGATCCTGTGTGAGGTCTTTGGTGGCTTTCCCCGTGTTTTTAAAGGACATGAATTTCAGATACTTTTCATCTTTTGTAGATCGTTTCTTAGTTCTGACACTTGTTTTGTCCCCCATATGTCCAGTTTCTTAAAAAAAAAAAATAATAATCAAAACAACAATGTTCAGGTACTAGGACTAGACTAAAAATAAGGGAAACAAGCAGCCAAAATTCAAATAAACACTTGGAAAGACCTTAATAAATCCCGGAGAACTATTGTGAAAGATCACTTTAAAAATGATGAAAATTCTGGTTCCTTGGAAGCAATTAAAGAAGCACTTTGGTCATCCAGTGATGAGAAAAAAGTGCTATATTGTCATTCTCAGCTACCACTCAGTTAGCAAATATGATGTGCATTGTTTAGTTTGTGCCTACTTATGAGGGGGGCTGAAAAGTTCACTGACTTAGGAGTTGAGGATCAAGAAGAGAGCTTCTATACCACGGGGATCCAAGCGCTGCAACACCAGTGTTGAAAATATGTTGGAAAAATAAACCAGATTTGGTCAAATTTGACCACTGCATCATGGTCAGCCGATGAACTTTTCAGCCCCCCCCCCCCCCAAAAAAAAAAAAAATTTGCCTCAGTAACATTAAAACACAAATGTCTCCAGTCTGACAGCTAAGCAATTGTGGTGTTTGTCCTTCTGTTAGTTTAAGCTCAGCTGGGTGCATTTCATCCCAGGCTTTCTAAAAGCTTTCACGCTACTTTGTTGACAACTTTAATTATTGCACAGACACAGCATCTGAATATACACACGTGGACAAAATTGTTGGTACCCCTCTGTTAATGAAAGAAAAACCCACAATGGTCACAGAAATAACTTGAATCTGAAAAAAATGGTAATAAATAAAAATTCTATGAAAATTAACCAATGAAAATCAGACAATGCTTTTGAATTAACTCATGTAACAGGCCTGGACAAAAATGAATGAAAATAATGTGACCATAGGGACATGTTCAACCAAGATGTGTCCTCTAATTAATATCGCAGGTGTCTACAAACTTGTAATCAGTCAGTCAGCCTATTTAAAGGGTGACAAGTAGTCACTGTGCCGTTTGGTGACATGGTGTTTACCACACTAAACATGGACCAGAGGAAGCAAAGGAGAGAGTCGTCTCAGGAGATTAGAAAGAAAATTATAGATAAGCAGGTTAAAGGTAAAGGCTATAAGACCATCTCCAAGCAGCTTGATGTTCCTGTGTCTACAGTTGCACATATTATTCAGAAATTTAAGATCCACGGGACTGTAGCCAACCTCCCTGGACGTGGCCGCAGGAGGAGGTGGATAATACGAATGGTAACAAAAGAGCCCAGAACAACCTCTAAACACATTCATGGTGAACTCCAAGGTCAAGGTACATCAGTGTCAGATCGCACCATCCGTTGTCGTTTGAGCCAAAGTGGACTTCATGGGAGACGACCAAGGAGGACACCACTGTTGAAAACAAATGATAAAAAAGCCAGACTGGAATTTGCCAAACTGCATGTTGACAAGCCACAAAGCTTCTGGGAGAATGTCCTATGGACAGACGAGACAAAACTTAACTTTTTGGCAAGGCACATCAGTGCTATGTTCACAGATGCAAAAATGAAGCATACCAAGAAAAGAACACTGTCCCTACTGTGAAACATGGAGGAGATTCCATTGTGTTCTGGGGCTGCTTTGCTGCATCTGGCACAGGGTGTCTTGAATCTGTGCAGGGTACAATGAAATCTCAAGACTATCAAGGTATTCTAGAGAGAAATGTGCTGCCCAGTGTCAAACAGCTTGGTCTCCGTCGCGGGTCATGGGTTTTGCAACAGGATAATGACACGAAACACACAGCTAAACACCCAAGAATTGCTAAGAGCGAAACATTGGACTATTCTAAAGTGGCCTTCTGTGAGCTCTGATGTAAATCCTATTGAACATCTGTGGAAGGAGCTGAAACATGCCGTCTGGAAAAGGCACCCTTCCAACCTGAGACAACTGGAGCAGTTTGCTCATGAGGAGTGGGCCAAAATACCTGCTGAGAGATGCAGAAGTCTCATTGACAGTTACAGAAATCGTTTGATTGCAGTGATTGCCTCACAAGGTTGTGCAACAAAATATTAAGTTAAGGGTACCATCATTTTTGTCCAGGCCTGTTTCATGAGTTTTTTTTAAAATAACTGTTGGACCACAGTTCAAAAGCATTGTCTGATTTTCATTGGTTAATTTTCATAGACTTTTTATTTACTACCACTTTTGTCAGATTCAAGTTATTTCTGTGACCATTGTGGGTTTTTCTTTCATTAACAGAGGGGTACCAACAATTTTGTCCACGGCTGTAGCTGCCTTCTGCTCCATTTTTAGAGTGAAAACTTATCTGAACTCAGTCATTGGCTTATTCCGGCGAAATATAGCCAATCAAGAAGTCTCTAGGTAGTCATTTTACAAATGACACACAATTTATTTATTTATTTATTTTTTTTTAAATATATTAAGTGAAAGCTTTCTTTCTCAAAGAGCTCTTTGACTTTCCAGCATATTAATATTTTTTTTTCATTCTGTCTCACATAAATGTTGATATTCATGAACTTGAAAGGTAAATTGTCAACACTGGAAGAATTTTTTTTAAAAATCTAGTCCAGTGGTCAAATTTGGAGCAGTGAAAGACCAGGAAAATAAAAAAATACTGTTTTTGACTGTATTCAGAAAATGGTGTAGATGATTACATCGTTATTCAAGCCATGCCCAGTTTGATGAACATGTCAGATTTTACAGACACTACTGATGTGATAACCAAGGATAATGTTGGCAAATATACTCAGTCCATTGGTGCTTTTTAAAATGTGGGCCAGATGAGTAGTTCAGCTGACCTATTTTTATTCTGTTTCTTTATCAGTAGGGACACTGCACTGTTTTTCTGTCCAGTGAGTGGTGGTCTTATGGGATGACAGCCATAAAATAAGGCTAAGACTAATACAACAACCCTGTTGGTTTTGGCAGATTGACTTGGATACAATCGATGTCAGCAACCTGAATCGTCAGTTCCTCTTTCAGAAGAAGCATGTGGGCAAATCTAAAGCGCAGGTACATGAGCACTATGTAATTATTGACTGCTGCTGATGGTCGATTTGAAAATGCTGTTTGTACTTTTATGTTTTGCAGGTGGCCAAGGAGAGTGCTTTGCAGTTCTGTCCCAGTGCCAGTATCACTGCCTACCATGACAGCATCATGAAGTGAGTTTCTTTGGATTCCTTTTTTTTTTCCCAGACTGGGAAGAGTCCAGTAGTGTCTCCTATTGAATAAAGGGGAGGAAATGTACTGATGTAAAACTTATGGTTTTTTTTGTTTTTGTTTTTTTCCCTCCAACAGTCCCGATTACAATGTGGAGTTCTTCAGAAAGTTCATGCTAGTGATGAATGCCCTGGATAACAGAGGTAACCCCACTGGACCAGAATTACTGAACTAGTTTTGAGCTGTCTTGGTTAGTGGTTTTAAGGCTCAGCGTATTCAGGAGCAATGCTAAGCTGTTATCTAAAGATTTTCTTTTTTTTTTTAATGCACTAATCCAATATCAGGAGCAGATATCCTTTCCAATAGGACTTGGATCACTGAATCAGCATCCAAATGAAGCTGCTGTTCCAGTGTTTCGTCTGTTCAAATTCAGTTCTGCTCATTGCTGCTAATGTTTAGTTGTTGTTGCCCTTAGACGGTGTTATGCAATGTGAATGACCCCCTCTATGATAATCACAAATATAAAGAAAGAAAAAAGAAACTAAACAAGGGTATAAACAGTGTACACACACACACAGAGTAAAGCAACCCCTATATTTTCTGAAGCCTTAGGGTGTCTGTGAAATGAGCAGCTAACATTGCATAAATTCATTTGCACTGTACTTTTTCAGTCCCTTTTTTTTTTTTTTTTTTTTTTTTTTTTTTAAATCCCCCACCAGTTGAAGACTGATGGGGGAAAGATGCTGGGGGGCTGGAGCCTATCCCAGCATCTTTGGGCGAGAGGCAGGGTACACCCTGGACAGATCGCCAGTCCATCGCAGGTTCATCTGTCTCACTTTTGTGAAATCAACTCCTCCTACAGTTTTGCTCAAATTGTTTTGAAACTTGGTACCAGGGTCTGATATACACTGATGAGGTGCGTTGGTCCGTGTCCAGACTGGAGATTCACAGCTTTAAAGCTCATTGACAAGCTGTAGTAAGGATTTTACTTCTAAAGATGTATAAAATGATCAAACATTGGCTGTAGTGTTAGATTTGCTCATTTGTTTGTGGTTTTATGGCATCTGTCCTTGCGCGTGCTGCCACGAGTGGGTGGTTCTCAGGCAGGCGGACATAATGTCTACCGGCAGGCCAGAGGAGACGGAGGAAGGGACGGTGTGGGAAAACTCATGGGTGAGGTTGTTTTTTTTAATTGCACACTAATTGCCCATTATTTTTTGCTGATGTGTTCTGTTAATACTCACTGTAAACGCGGAAGTGAGCGCAGTGCAACAACACATTTGATTGGTTAGACTGAGCATTTGAGCGCTATTCGGGGACAAAATTGATTGGTGAAATTGGCAGAAGTTGATGAGAATTGGACAAAATTGCAGGAAAGTTGTAGTAATTGGACAAAGTTGCAAGGTCGCACAATAGATGCGTTGATTGGCTATTTTGTGTGAATTGACGTGATTGCAACATTGCCAAATCCTGGAGGGACTGATGTATATCACGATATACATTGTAAATTTTACAGTTTAGATATAGGAATCAAATAAGGACCATCTTTTTTTGACACGCACAGTTTTCCCCTCATAATTTTGCAGTTAGAAACCTTTTTTTTAATGTGCATTTGAGGCTTGATTCTCATAAATTTAAGGTTTTTCTTCTAAATCATATAAGAATAAAAAAGTAAGCATCAATAAGTTAAGTATTTTCTGAGCCAGCAATAACTTGGAGGGGCGGGGGGGGGGTGGCAGTCTGAAAATGAGAAAATGACCCATCACTGCCATCTCCAGATACAAATTAGCCTGAAGATGCCATTCTGGTCTGATTCAGCCTGTTTACGTCATTGTAAAAATATTTCAGATTGGTCATGATCTGAAAATCAAAGGTACAAAAGATAATGTAATAAAATACATGTGATGACTTGAATGTCATTCATGATTGCTACTTATACAACAGTTAGTTCCAACCGAGCAAGGGATTCCAGGAGTTGCTATAATCTGCGATAATTGTACTTCAGTTTCACTGGATATGTATCACTCCGCTTCAGAGGTGTTCGAGTAACGTTAATTACTAACAGTATTTTTCTGTCAACTCTGAAAATTGCAGTACTGTTTCGGATACCTTAATTTCCACAGTGAAGCACTGTTTGACAAAAAAATTTAACATCTGTGACCCGGAAGTTCCGCCCTTTTGCAAAGGTCTGTTTCCGTCTACCCAGTCATTTTACGTTAAGCTATTTCACATCTGTTTAAAAAAAAAAAAAAAACAGGCAGTGCTAGAGTTTGATATTGTCTTGATTAACAAACCACAATACCTTTGTGGTGATGGATTCTTTGTTTCATCTGAAAATGTAAAGAAAACTGAGCAAAATGTGCTAAATTGCTCGCATATGCTAAACCGCTAGCTTCTGGTGACTGGTATTGGTTAGGTTTTGATCTGGGATTTTCTGAAGTGTCGACTTACCAGGTATGTTTTGTAAACGCATTACATTTGCACTTGACAGTATTTGATTGCATGTGTGTGAAATGACAACAAATGTCTTCATGCTGATGGAGATGTTTAGCAAGTTACTGACTAGATTTAGGGACCATTTTTCTCAGCTGCGCAAAGTAACTGGTTAAACAAACAAATTATATTTTGTCCAGTATTGCTGTAATTTAAAAAATTTTGCTATTACACTCAACGTTGTTACATTATCCTAACTACAGCTATGATGCAGCTCAGTGCGGAGGGCACTAAGCCACATCACAGCCACAGTTACTATAATTATAATACCATAACTGTCTTGTGTAATGTTGCTTAATTGACTAATTAAAATTATTAGGAATAAAGTAGATTACATTAAGAGCCAACTTGCTCTCCAACACATTTTAATTTATGTATTTTGTGTGTATGTGCCTTCATCACGCAGTTTTGTAAGGCTAACAGTATTTGAATAAAATCTAACTGAAATTACGTTTTTCAGATTTGAAAATCGCCATATTTTTCCGTGATGTCACTAGGTTGGTTAGTGCTCAGAGGTCTGCATTAGCTACTGTAGAGAGTTTTTACAAACACCTGGTTAATGGATGGTTATTAGACCAAAACTAAAAACAGATGGAAGGGCGGTCATTATCGTATTGCCATGACTGTAGTGGTGTATTTTATGTGGTCAAAATAAGGAGAGATCACCCGCTTTATGATGTCTTCAACAGCTGACTGATGTCTGCACTGAAATGACGGAGCTGCCGTTAGCCATCATGCTAACGTATGCAACAATTCTTTATATTAGCAATGACACAGGCATTTTGAGTCAGAGGGACTGATGGTTCATCAGATAAGTTTTCAAGTGTCCACAGATCACTGCACAGACTGTTGGCATAGAGGTAATGTGTACTAACATCAGTTCAACTCTTCCACTAAACCCTTAGGCTGAGCAGAAAGTACACCCTTAGTGGAGATTTATACAAAATAGATCACCACTGTTGGGTCAACAAACTTTTACACAGGTTCACCCTGACATCTGCCTATAGTTTTGGGATTGCAAGGTTAAGGTCATGATGCCATATAAGCTACATCTCAACAACAAAGAGGCTGAGAGGTACCACTGGTAGCCGCCAGTATTTTTTTAAAAATTACAAATCATGGTATTCTAATTTCCTGAGATTGACTAATATTCAGAAGGGCTGATTTTACACGACAATAACAGAACATGTGAAAAACTGTAAGCTACTCCTGTAAATCATCAGTTAGCCAGCATAACTGAAACACCCCAGCTGTCGGCAACCATCGTCCAAGAGCAATTATTGTCCAACAAGTAAACTAATAAATGACGCATAGTAACGGTGTAGTCAGTTGTCTAAGGCTAAGACAGTTGGTCATTGAAAATAAGAAGAGCTAACTTTACTCAATAAAGCTTGCTATCCTTGACATTGCGGTTGAGATGGCCCCAGTTCACACTACATGTCCATTGGTCTATTATCAGAAGGCATTGCATATGGGTTGGGTTGTGTTGTGGTCATGCTGGGGGCGGGTGGGGGGTGACCAGGTGGAGTGATAGAAAATAATGGACTTAATGGAAAACCAATAGTCAAAGAGCTCTGTCCCACGTGAAAGACTCACTTGTCCTGCTACTGAGAACACAAAGGCTGCACCTGACTGGTCGACGCTCCTGCAGTCTTCCACGGACTGAAGCTCCCGGACAACATTACAGATTATGAGTCTCAAACCTTTAAAACAAACCAGTGAAAAGTGTTTGTAACAACACTGTGTGTAAGAAATGGTAGGTGTAGTTAATAAACGAATCATTATTTGACATAAAAAACCAGCTGGTTTAAGTGTCTGGCACCACATTGCTGCAGCCGACACATGCCAGTTGCATGGACCTCATTTGTATAATAAAGTGTAAGGGAAAAAAAAAAAAAAATCAACTTTATTGCAAATGAGACGTAGGGGGAGGCACGGGATACTTGACACGCTGCAGCCTGAATTTCACCATATTGGAGCCAAATGCTTTCCATTGCATTTCACATACACAGTGAATGGGAAGCATAAAAATGACAGATCCATTGGACATGTAGCATCACCGGGATGGAGCACAGCTGAGGCCCGCTGACAGGTTTCTGGAGCCGGGGAGATGGAACGACTGGCGAGGAGGGCCAGGGGGAGGCAATTGGATGTATCTGTTGTAGTGCTGTTGTTTTATTTATTATTCATTTATTTTGGTAAAATGCTCCCATACTTAGGAAAGTTTGGATCTGTCTTTTTTGGCCTCTTCTCCATAATTTTCTCTGTTTCGCAATCATGCACTCCTCTCTTTCCTCACTGGAACAATTAACTGAACATTTCCACGGCATGCCCATAATCTTAAACGTGTCGACAATCAAATTTTGGAATAAATAAATGAATGAAAAGATGCAGTTATTTCTGTTAGAATATTTCTATATATTTACAGTTTTTAGAACACTCCTCACCAACTAGTCAACAAGTAAAACCTCCCTTATTTTTTTATTTATTTATTGAATTAGGACAGTGCACATTAATCACCATATCGGCATTATGCTTCAATGTAAACCTGCCGGAATTAGCACAGTAGCTAAATTTCATTCGTAGTCCTAAGGTCGGTCTCTATCTCTCTCACTCACTCACTCACTCTCTCACACACACACACACACACACTATGGTCTTCTTAGATTTTTTTTTTTTTTTTTTAAAAGGGGGGGCCAGAAAGGGTGCAGCCATGAGTAGGGCTGTGCCATCCATCCATCTTCCACTTAATCCTTTTCGGGTCGTGGGGGGGCTGGAGCCTATCCCAGCATCTTTGGGCGAGGGGCAGGGTACACCCTGGACAGATCGCCAGTCCAGGCTGTGCCATATTATTTTTATTTATATGCATTCTCTCCAACACAAAACATACAGTGGGTCAAAAAAGTATTTAGTCAGCCACCAATTGTGCAAGTTCTCCCACTTAAAAAGATGAGAGAGGTCTCCAATTTTCATCATAGGTATACCTCAACTATGAGAGACAAAATGAGGAAAAAATCCAGAAAATCACATTGTCTGATTTTTAAAGAATTTATTTGCAAATTATGGTGGAAAGTAAGTGTTTGGTCAATAACAAAGGTTCATCTCAATACTTTGTTATATACCCTTTGTTGGCAATGACAGAGGTCAAACGTTTTCTGTAAGTCTTCACAAGGTTTTCACACACTGTTGCTGGTATTTCGGCCCATTCCTCCATGCAGATCTCCTCTAGAGCAGTGATGTTTTGGGGCTGTCGCTGGGCAACACGGACTTTCAACTCCCTCCAAAGATTTTCTATGGGGTTGAGATCTGGAGACTGGCTAGGCCACTCCAGGACCTTGAAATGCTTCTTACGAAGCCACTCCTTCGTTGCCCAGGCGGTGTGTTTGGGATCCTTGTCATGCTGAAAGACCCAGCCACGTTTCATCTTCAATGCCCTTGCTGATGGAAGGAGGTTTTCACTCAAAATCTCACGATACATGGCCCCATTCATTCTTTCCTTTACACGGATCAGTCGTCCTGGTCCCTTTGCAGAAAAACAGTCCCAAAGCATGATGTTTCCACCCCCATGCTTCACAGTAGGTATGGTGTTCTTTCTCCTCCAAACAGGACAAGTTGAGTTTTTACCAAAAAGTTCTATTTTGGTTTCATCTGACCATATGACATTCTCCCAATCCTCTTCTGGATCATTCAAATGCTCTCTAGCAAACTTCAGACAGGCCTGGACATGTACTGGCTTAAGCAGGGGGACACGTCTGGCACTGCAGGATTTGAGTCCCTGGCGGCGTAGTGTGTTACTGATGGTAGCCTTTGTTACTTTGGTCCCAGCTCTCTGCAGGTCATTCACTAGTGTCCCCTTGTGGTTCTGGGATTTTTGCTCACCGTTCTCGTGATCATTTTGACCCCACGGGGTGAGATTTTGCGTGGAGCCCCAGATGGAGGGAGATTATCAGTGGTCTTGTATGTCTTCCATTTTCTAATAATTGCTCCCACAGTTGGTTTCTTCACACCAAGCTGCTTACCTATTGCAGATTCAGTCTTCCCAGCCTGGTGCAGGTCTACAATTTTGTTTCTGGTGTCCGTTGACAGCTCTTTGGTCTTGGCTGTAGTGGAGTTTGGAGTCTGACTGTTTGAGGTTGTGGACAGATGTCTTTTATACTGATAACGAATTCAAACAGGTGCCATTAATACAGGTAACGAGTGGAGGACAGAGGAGCCTCTTAAAGAAGAAATTACAGGTCTGTGAGAGCCAGAAATCTTGCTTGTTTGTAGGTGACCAAATACATATTTTCCACCATAATTTGCAAATAAATTCTTTAAAAATCCTTCAATGTGATTTTTCTGGATTTTTTTCCCCTCATTTTGTCTCTTAGTTGAAGTATACCTATGTTGAAAATTGGAGACCTCATCTTTTAAGTGGGAGAACTTGCACAATTGGTGGCTGACTAAATACTTTTTTGCCCCACTGTAGTTCATAAGATGGATAGGTCACAACTAACAAAACAATGCATGAGACAGAATACACAACATTAGGGGCGGCAGTGGCTCAGGAGGTTGAGCAGGTCGTCTAATAATCGGATGGTTGGCGGTTCGAATCCCGCTCTCCCCAGATATCCTGCTGTTGTGTCCCTGGGCAAGACACTTCACCCGCATTGCCTCCAGTGTCCAAAACACTGAGTATGAATGTGTATAAATGTATAAAAATGTTCGGTGGTGGCCGGAAAGGCCGTTGGCGCAGATTGGCTGCCACGTTTCCGTCAGCCTGCCCCAGGGCAGCTGTGGCTGCAGAAGTAGCTTGCCACTACCGTTGTCTGTCTGGAGTGAATGAATAATGTACCTATTTGTAAAGCGTCTTTGAGTATATATGATAAAGCGCTATATAAAATCGATGCATTATTATTGTTATTATTATTATTAACATATCACAGCTAACAGGGCAATCCATGGACAAAACATAAGACAAAATGGACATATTTTACACAATAACACTAGTAAATCCACAAACAGAATAGTCAGGATTTCCCAGAAGTCCTGGTTTATGCTCTGGTATGTATCCCGTTAACTGTGCTTTTTCTGAAGAAAATTATGTAATGGTGGTGGGGGGGGGGCATGCCCGACTAGATAGTTGTCACAGTCTCTGATGTGAGCTGGTAATTTGTTTCACAAGTGTGTGCCTCTAACTGACACAACCTTCTGACCAAATTCAGATACAGGCATCTATAATGGAGACGTTATGTAAATGAGTACAGGACTGATTTGTCTTTAGCCAAAACTTAAGTTTCTTTTTAAAGACTAGATAGTTGTCACAGTCTCTGATGTGAGCTGGTAATTTGTTTCACAAGTGTGTGCCTCTAACTGACACAACCTTCTGACCAAATTCAGATTTACGCCTTGGCACATTGCAATCTCCTCTGGTTTATGCTCTGGTATGTATCCCGTTAACTGTGCTTTTTCTGAAGAAAATTATGTAATGGTGGTGGGGGGGGGGGGCACGCCCATTTAAGACCTTAAAAACAAGGCACAAATCACCAAACATTTGATAACTGTCAAAATCTAATATATTATACTTAGTAATGATATTACAATAATGAAAATAAAAAGGCTTCTTATCCAGGATTTTAAGTGCCTTCTTGAAGAGAGACTTGATGGGTTTTAACTTGCTTGCTGTTGTAGGTTGTGAAGCAATACATTGTGTGTGTGGGGGGGGGGAAATCATGCATATGTGAGTTGATCCCTTGACCTTCTTGCTGTGCTGCCACAGTGCACTGCGCCACCGAGCTGGTGGCTATTTAAAACCTTGATATAAAAACTTGACTACATCGGCACAAACAAGATGCTCTGAGCCGATGAAAGCTTCAAAACATATTGAGCCAATGAAGTGTGAAGTGAAGCACATGACATTGGTGTTTTCATACATGCTCCAACAGTGTTTCGAATCACTTTGCTTCAGGAAGCATGAGAGAAGCTCCGAAGCCTCTGTATTCTTTGCTAGGGGTGGGTTCAAAAGATCAATATATCGATATGGATCGATACATGTTTGACTGAGCCGATATCGATCCACAAAATCCGCGGATCGATCTTTTAATATTAATATGTTTTAATATAATATTTTTACGTTTGTGAACGTCTGCTGAGTATAATCGGGTTGAAACCGGGTCAGTGAGCCAGTAACAATGGCCGAGAAGCATAAACAGCCGACGCGCTAACGGAGCTAGCAAGCTAACGGATATGCTAGTTCTTCTTCTGTGGTGTTAAAACGGTTCTCATCCAGCAAGAGTTTCCTGCCGCGCGTGCTCTTTCGTGTTTACACGAGCGGAGATAATAACGTGCGTCTCTTAATTTAGCAACAAAAGTCACCGTAAAGATTGTCCTCAACAGCTTCTGAATATTTTTCATAAATAAAACTTCTGTGTTCCCTGCGGCGCGTGCACACGTCTTTTGTGTTTACATGACGCGGAGTTAATAACGTGCGTCTCTTAATTTAGCAGCAAAAGTCACCGTCTGTCCGTCTGACTGTCCTCAACAGCTTCTGAATATTTTTCATAAAGCGGGGATAAACGGACTTTTACTCCGTGCAGCGCTGTGTTGGAACATCAAGTTGACGACTGATAAAGGGAAAATGCGCGGAGGCTGAAACCCGTGAAGCAGAGACTTGGAGCTGCTGAGACTGTAAGTATAATATTTGTTTGTTTTAACATTTGTGTCGTCAATTAATAATTTATCTGGCATGATGATGGTTTCTTTTACAAACTATGGACACAGAGAGAACTGTTGGTTAAGCGCTGTGAATAAATGCAGAATTAAGTTATATTTTATGAGATTATGGACTTCTGCCACTTAAGCGATGTGAAGAGAATAAATCACAATAAAATTAATAAAGGCTGCAGTACAACAAGCTATTTTTACTCAGTAGAACTAAATTGAAATGAACAAACCTTCTCAGGAAATGAACTGAAACCCTTTTCCAACATTGAAAGTTAATTTGTAGTTAAAATATAAAAAAAAACCCTAAATTATTAAACCCTACTGTGGTGTGGCGATCTAAAAATATGAATGTTAATTTTACTGTGAAATCTGTTCTTTTTATCTGCCTTCAGATGTGTGAAGACTGGAAGCTTCATCCTGCACTGAGACCTTCTGAAGGTCAGAGGTCGTCAGTGGAGGAGCATCCCTGCTTCATGTGGATTTCAGCACAGAAGAAGACCTTCAAGTTCAAGATTCAAGGAGGTGCTGCCATCATTTTCTCCACACTAACATGCATTCAATGCAATTTAGTTGTTGTAATGACAAATTCTTTTTTCTTTTTTAAAGTTCTCAGCAAGAGCACAATATTGGTCTTTTTTTTTTTTTTTACAGTTTTACTGAGCATTTAATTCTAAATAAATCACTGTTTAACAAGAAATCTTTGGCAATCCTGTACTTTTCTTGTGGTGTTACATAGAATAGCATCACTGTAAACTATGGAAAAAGCAGCTGCTTTAAAATTTGTACTTCCTCACACAACTTTGAGTGCAAAAAAACTCTAAAAGTGCCATAACTTTTTGGAAAAGCTCCCACAAATCCAGGCTTTTTGGGCCACAACAATCACAAAAACGGCTGACAAAATCCTGGAGGGACTGAAATACAGTGAGATGATGTCTGCATGGTTCATGCATTGAATTTGTTTACTTACTCTGGGTGCTGAACTTGACACGACACACCCTTTGCACTAAAGAAAGCACCTGTGAGCACTTTATGAAATGATAAGTTAAATAATAAAAAGTGCATTATTGTAACTGATTTTGGGTCAGTTCTATATGTGATAATTTATGTATTAACAAAGTTAGAAGATTCTTGGTACAATTTGCAGCATTAGGTCTCGAAGATTTTTGTTTCATGGGAAGTAAAATGGCTATTAAAATGGTAATTCCCCAGATCGAATCGGGATTGAATCGGAATCGAATCGAATCGATTCAGAATCTCAAGAATCGGAATCGAATCGATTCTGGAAATTAGGGATCGTTCCCAGCCCTATTCTTTGCCCATCACTACCTCCACTGATTACATACCTCTTCTACTTTTTTCTCCATTGAAAGTATGCTCATGCTTCACTCTGACATCAGGGGAGCGAGTACACTGATTCAGTTTTGTCTCTCAGACAGCGACGCTAAACACACTTGGCTGTCAGCTGAAATTGTTAGAGGAGAGCACCACACTCCTGAACTCTGACCGCACCCAATGGTGGGAGTGACTGTTTTGACTTCTGTTGTTCACCTGTGTGCTTGTGGAGTGACAGTCCTTAATTTATTTCCTTCGAGAAAATATATACAGCAGGGAAAATAAGTATTGGACATGTCAACATTTTTCTCAATAAACATATTTCTGATGGAGCCATTGACCTGAGATTTTCACCAGATATCGGTAACAACCCAAGCAATTCATACATAGAAAGAAATCAAGGCAACTGTGTTCACAAAACAAATTGTTTGATAAAGTGGCATGACACAGGGAATAAGTATTGAACATGCTTGGTGAAATTCATTTACTGTTCAGTAGAAAAGCCTTTGTTGGTAATAACATACCTGCCAACCACTCCGGTTTTGCCGTAATGGTTCCGGTTTTCAAGACCCCATTCCGGGTTACGGCTTTATTAATCAAAATTACGGTTTTTCACTAAAAATTCAGTCAAAAATTTTAAATCGTAAAAAAACACGAAAGCAATTCCAAACACGAGATCGCTAGGAATCGTATCTAAATTTAGAACATAGTAGCGTCAGTAGAGTTTCTTTTCGTGGTTCGCTGCTACGCTTTACCTGAAGCGTTTGCTAAGCTAATGCTATCACTATTGAGGGTATTGAGGTTTCTATTCTCGCGCGAAATCCCGGAGAGGCGTGCGTACATGGCGAGATGTAAACACGCTGTAAACTGCTGCAGACGTTCGCACGACTGCACTTCAACCCTGGCAAATGGACCATGGATTATACAATTCAACATAAACATCTAAAGAGACGAAACAAAAGAGAAACATCTAAAGGGAGAATACATTTTATATAATGCCTAAGATTCTGAAGAACATGTGCTGTGTAATTGCAAGCCTTGTCATGCTTGGTGTATCATGTAAACACATAAAATATCAGAGCGATTTTGCCGTCATTGCACACGTGTCTGTTAAACAGTGCTAGTATACCCTGCTGATATTTCTAGTCTTCTAGTTACCTCCGCCAAGGAGGTTATGTGATCATCAGCGTTGGTTTGTCTGTTAGCAAGATAACTCAAAAAGTTATGGACGGATTTTCATGAAATTTTCACAGATTGTCAGAAATGGGGTATCCTACAGATGATTAGATTTTGGTGGTGATTCAGATCACCGTCTGGATCCAGGAATTTTTTAAAGGATTCTTTTTTTTTTATTTAACATTGCGAGATAGGGCCATTTTCAATATTTTATTTATGATGTTAAACACTGTATGGGGGGAACTGTGGCGCTTGGCGGAGGTCTGCGCTCTCCGAGTGCTTTTCTGGTATTCATAATACATTACATCTGGCCTATTCAAAGTTCTATGCAGTGTTAAGATAGTCTTTTGAATGCAAATTTAATGAATGAATGAATCTTTATTTCGGATAGATTAAAAGTAAAGATTAAAAAGAAACAGACTAATATAACAAAGGCAAAAAAATCCAACAAGGTCAAATTAAACAATAACTCCTCTGATTATACAGTTCAACATAAGTCATCTGAAATGGGTGATGGCTGAAGCCGCAGCTTATATTGCCCACCCATATTCCATCCAAGAATTCAAAAGAAAAACAAAACAAGAGCGATTACAATTCGGAACAAAGCTAAGACAAAATGTGACAAAAAAAACCCAACTAAGTAACAGCACAACACAGACTGGATATGACAATCCTTATGTGCTTTTACATGTCATCTTGGATATATGTTTGGAGTATTTCTTCCGTTAGTTTTTGTTTAAATTGTCCAAGCGTTGTACATGATTTTAATTCAGGTCCAAAATTGTTCCATAATCTGACTCCTTGCACTGAAACACAGTGTTGCTTGGTGGTAGTTCTCACTGAAGGTTTTTGAAATATACATGTTCCTCTGAAATGATATTGTTTCTCCCTTATTTGGAACAACTTTTGGATATTTGCGGGCAGTGATAGATTCTTAGCTTTAAACATTATTACTGCAGTTTTAAAGTCAACCAGATCTTTCAACTTGAGAGCTTTTAATTTAAGAAAAAGTGGGTTTGTTGGTTCCCTGTAAGCAGCTTTGTTTATTATTCTAATAGCTCTCTTCTGAAGCATAAAGACTGGATATATGTTTGTTTTATATGTATTTCTCCATACTTCAGTACAATATGTCATGTATGGGAGTATTAATGAATGATACAAAGTATATAATGTGGGTTGATTCAGCAAATATTTCGCTCTGTGTAGTATTGCAATTGATTTAGATATTTTACCTTTAATATAATCAATATGTGACTTCTATGTCAAATGCTAATATTTGTTTGACACTGCGGCCCCTGGACCCCGGCTAGCTACTAGGCTTTTCAGGTTTGAAAGTTGAAGAAATATGAGGTTGTTAGCTACATTCTAACTTGATTTAATGCTAATATTTGTTTGGCGTCGGGGGGCTTCGTCCCCCTGAACCCCTCCCACCAGGACTTTATCCTGGACCTACCGGGGCCTGCGGCCCCTGGACCCTGGCTAGCTACTAGGCTTTTCAGGTTTGAAAGTTGAAGAAATATGAGGTTGTTGGCTATATTTAACCACTTGCACTCCGGGCAATTTTCCTAAAAATTCCAAAAAATAACGTGCCCAAAGTAAATCGAAAGCTGTTCTTCAACCCTTTGCAGCATCTTCATGGGGTTGGTCTCATTTAAAAGAAAACACTTTGAATTTTTTGGCAAAAAAACATAATCTCTCTACGTGCTCCGGCCACTGAGTTACAGTCATCTAAACATACTGAACTTGATGAAAAAAAATTTGGACACAGTGTTATTTTGGATACAAATGCTTGTAAATAACACACAGCTGTCCGATCCGGCTGGAAAATGCAACAGAAATGTAGAACCAAGTGTTATCCAGCTGAGATCCAAATTTGGTAACAATACCACAAAAAATGAATATTTTACACAGCTTTGTTCTCAGGCTGTTCCCAGGCATTTTGGAACTGTGCCAAATGGCACAGTTTGGAAAAACGTCTGTAACTTTTGAATAATTCAATGTAGAAGCTTCATTTTAGGCTCAAAGGAAAGGTCACACTCAGGGCTGCGTCTGTGTGTGTGTGGGGGGGGGTGTCTCTCCCCCCCCCCGCTATCAAGGACAGAGTTCGGCCCTCGCTACATGACAGATTACACTCGTTGCATGTTTCCACAGCAACGCTGTCACAGCGGCTCCCCCCCCCCCCCCCCGCTACTGTGTGTGTGTGTGGGGGGGGGGGGGGTTGTCCCCCCCCGCTCGCTAGGGAGGATGGACTTTAGCCATCGCTACACAATGGATTAGCCTTATGTGGTGATGTAGGACAGCAGTGCAGTCACCGCGGCTTCCCCCCCCCCTTGCTGCAGAAGAATAGCGGGGGGGGGGGGCGTTCACAGCCTGTACACTGCGAGCAATCCCTTGTACCGCGGCGCACGAACTTCAGACTTCGTGAACCGCACAGCTGTAATTTACTGATCGGTCAAAAGTCATTTTGGATTACAATTTTCAGGGATAGAGAATAATTTAGCTTATAACACCTTACCTCTTCACAGCGGAGTCTGGGCGAACTTGTCTCCTCATTGTCAGACGAACGCAACGCTGGTCCGCTCTGGTTCAGGTCTCGCGACTCGATCAAAACATAATTCCATTATTGCGGTTTTGTGGTTCCATGATTGCGGTTTTTGGCGAACGATTTTTCAAAACAAATAACAGTAGTAATTAAAAAAAGACTGGCGAAGGCGTGTGTGTCACTCAGCCTTCGTCGTCAGCCTCCGTCGGTCTATAATGACCATGGAAGAAATCATAACGTCTACTCTGCTGGAACCAATACAAAATAAGCACCGCCTGGGGCCGAACATGCCGATCCACGAATGGCACTCCCTGTCACACAGGTTGCATTTGTGGATGGTCTCCATGCTGCTGGGTCTGTGGAGCTCTTCCTGTGTCCTTTTTTGATCCGCTCCAGCAGTCAGTCTTCACCCAGCCTTAAAAAAAAAAACAGCTCACGAACTTCTCTGCTTCAATTGGCTCACTGCATTCAGAGCTTTGGGAGGCGGGTCCTCCTTCCTAGGTTTTCATTCATTGGTTCGTCAAGGTTTCAGAAACCCAATTCAAGGCTCTTATTAGTCGAATGAGAGGTCAATCAGATGAACTAATCTGTTCGCGGCTGTGTTTGCAGATTTTTTTTTCAGTGGCGCTTGGAGGGCACACCACCTACACCATCACCGTCAATATCCTTATCGTGCGCCTTAGGACGCAGAGACTTGCCCGCCCGCGGAACAACGGAGTGCAAGTGGTTAACTAGATTTAATGCTAATATTTGTTTGGCAAATATTAGCATTATTATTATTAGCATTAGCATTATTAGCATTAGCATTAGCATCGGCCCCTAGACCCCGGCTAGCTACTAGGCTTTTCAGGTTTGAAAAGTTGGCAAGTATGTAATAACAGCTTCCAGATGCCTCCTGTATGGAGAAATTAGGCGCAGGCATTACTCAGGAGTCTTCCACACACTGTCTTCAAATCTTGAAGGTTTCGTGGGTGTCTTCTATGAACGCTGATCTTCAGTTCATTCCATAGATTTTCAATTGGATTCAGGTCAGGTGACTGACTGGGCCATTCTAACAGCTTTATTTTCCTTCTCTGGAGCCAGTTGAGTTTCCTTGGCTGTGTGTTTGGGATAGATGGATAGATGTACTTTGATCCCAAACTGGGAAATTACAGTGTAACAGCAGCATGACAGTAGACAACCAAACAACAGAAACGCACACATGACAAAGGGATTACCCGTGGAAAGTAAAACTAACATGAATATAAAACCTATATACATCATAGCTTAATATATGATGACCCGTATAAACACATGAATCATCCCATTGCACAAAGAAGGACTATCAGGAGCAGAGTGAAAATGTGAGGTACCAGTTAGTCTGTAAGGTGCAGTGGGGCAGCATAGCTATGACCAGAATACAACATCATAGTGAGTTATTGTACAGTGAAATTGCATGTGGCAGGAAAGATTTCCTGTACCTGGCTGTTCGATAACGAAGCTGTAGTAGTCTACTGGAGAAAGTGCTTCGCTGTCTGTCTAGTGTGTGGTGGAGGGGGGTGATTGTCCATGATGGATCGCAGTTTATTTAGTGTTCTCCTCTCCACCACTGTCTCAAAGGTCTCTGGTCTGAGTCCAATTACAGAGCCAGCCCTCTTGATAATCTTGTCAAGTCTGTTGGTATCTCTGGCCCTGGTACTGCTTCCCCAACAGACAGCAGCAAAGAAGATGGCGCTGGCGACAACAGTCTGGTAGAAAAGCTCCAGCATCTTGCTGCACACGTTGAAGGATCTCAGCTTTCTCAGGAAGTAAAGTCTGCTCATCCCCTTCTTGTGCGCAGCATCGGTGTTGGATCTATACATGCAGCCGTTGCTCAACATCACCGTATATACGTAGATAAACATTCTGACTTCCATGCAACACTAGTAAGGGAAACGACTTCCTGCATTTAGTTTTTTCTTTTTCCAGCTAACACATATGACCAGTGAGTGGAGAGGACTTTTTCACTTGATGTGAAGAGCTGCATTTTTGTTCCTTGGATTTTTCTCTTTGTGAAAAGAAATCCAGCCAAAGGGGGAAAATTATTCAAAATAACAATTCATCAACTAATTTGACCAAAACAAATGAACTAAGCATGCTGAAATAATCTTTAGTTACATTGTGAAGTAAAATGTGTTTTTTTTCCCCAGCTGCCCGTAACCACGTGAACAGAATGTGTTTGGCAGCTGATATTCCTCTGATAGAGAGTGGCACTGCTGGATACCTGGGACAGGTCACAGTCATTAAGAAGGTAGAACATTATTGTCTTCTTTCGGGATTAAACCCGTTGCTTTGTTATGGTTCTCTGAAATCATTGAATTTAAATCAAAGCCATGTAAGGCAGTAAACCCTTTCACCTTCCTTCCCTTGTTCAGGGAATGACGGAGTGTTACGAGTGCCAGCCTAAGCCTACCCAGAAGACCTTTCCTGGATGCACCATAAGAAATACACCGTCGGAGCCCATTCACTGCATCGTGTGGGCCAAGTATCTCTTCAAGTAAGCCTTATCTGGTAACATAGCTAAAATGGACAAATAAGATGCTAGTCTGTTATTTGAACCAATGTTGCAGTGGTCCTTGGGGTAGTGGTTTCTACAAGAACACCATATAAGGCTTTTCTTATTGAAGAACAGACGGGTGAACTTAATGAGCTGTGAAAAATGAAGGTTGATGTAAACAAATTCTTTTTTTTCCCTCATAATTCTACACACAAAACCCCATAATGACAACATGAAAAGTTTTTTTTTTTTAGTTTTTTTGGAATTTATTAAAACTAAGAAATCACATGTACATATGTATTCACAGCCTTTGCTCAATACTTTGTTGATGCACCTTTGGCAGCAATTACAGCCTCATGTCTTTTTGAATATGATGCCACAAGCTTGGCACACCTATCTTTGAGCAGTCTGGCCCATTCCTCTTTGCAGCACCTCTTAAGCTTCATCAGGATGGATGGGAAGCGTCAGTGCGCAGCTATTTTCAGATCGTTCCAGAGATGTTCAATTGAATTCAAGTCTGGGCTCTGGCTGGGCCACTCAAGGACATTCACAGAGTTGTCCTGAAGCCACTCCTTTGATATTTTGGCTGTGTGCTTAGGGCCATTGTCCTGCTGAAAGATGAACCGTCGCCCCAGTCTGAGGTCAAGAGTGCTCCAGAGCAGGTTTTCATCCAGGATGTCTCTGTACATTGCTGCATTCATCTTTCCCTCTATCCTGACTAGTCTCCAAGTTCCTGCCACTGAAAAACATCCCCACAGCATGATGCGCCACTACCATGCTTCACTGTAGGGATGGTATTGGCCTGGTAATGAGCAGTGCCTGGTTTCCTCCAAACATGACTCCTGGCATTCACGCCAAAGAGTTCAATCTTTCTCATCAAACCAGAGAATTTTGTTTCTGGTGGTCTGAGAGTCCTTCAGGTACCTTTAGGCAAACTCCAGGTGGGCTGCCATGTGCCTTTTACTAAGGAGTGGCTTCCATCTGGCCACTCTACCATACAGGCCTAATTGGTGGATTGCTGCTGAGATGGTTGTCCTTCTGGAAGGTTCTCCTCTCTCCACAGAGGAACGCTGGAACTCTGACCATCGGGTTCTTGGTCACCTCCCTGACTAAGGCCCTTCTTCCCTGATCACTCAGTTTAGATGGCCGGCCAGCTCTAGGAAGAGTCCTGGTGGTTCCGAACTTCTTCCATTTACGGATGATGGAGGTCACTGTACTCATTGGGACCTTCAAAACAGTAGAAATTTTTCTGTGCTCTTCCCCAGATTTGTTCCTCGAGACAATCCTTATCTTGGAGGTCTACAGACAATTCCTTTGACTTTGCTCGGTTTGTGCTCTGACATGCACTGTCAACTGTAGGACCTTATATAGACAGGCGTCAATCAACTGAATTTACCACAGCTGGACTCCAGTTAAGCTGTATAAACATCTTAAGGATGATCAGTGGAAACAGGATGCATCTGAGCTCAATTTTGAGCTTCATGGCAAAGGCTGTGAATACTGATGTACACGTGATTGCTTAGTTTTTTATTTTTAATAAATTTGCAAAAATCTCAAAACTTTTTTCATGTTGTCATTATGCAGTATTGTGTATAGAATTTTGAGGAAAAAAAATGAATTTAATCCATTTTGGAATAAGGCTGTAACAAAACAAAATGTGGAAAAAGTGAAGCACTGTGAATACGGATGTACTGTATCTTGGGTGTAATTCTGGTTCTTGAAAAGCTGAGTGCGTTCTTTCTTAATAAAATTGTGGCTTAACTGTGCCACTGTTCATCCTGTTTCAGTGTGTGTGCGAGACTCTTTAAAGGGGTCATTAACTGCACTTTTTCCACGTTAATAGCTCATACATGTAATTTTTTTGATTATTGAAGCAAATTAGTTTTTTTTTCCTGGCTTTCTTTAAATGCTCTAATTTAAAGCCTTTCACTTTAAGAACCACCCTTCACCGTTTCAACTCCATCCTCTCTCTTATGTCAGTTAGCCATTATAGCTGACTAGCTTCTAGGCTCCCAGCTTGGTTGAGCAGCACTCTGGGTCACTGATCCACAGTTGATGGCGTATCTTGTGTCAGTCTGGTCGATCTCCCAATAATTTTGCCGTGATTCCACAACAAATCGCTAGCACCGCGTGCTGGATGATCATCGCAACCTGAGGTGAGCTACCAAGCCAAGGGATCTCAAAGGGCAGTGTGGGTCTGTGGGAGTCCACTCTGCTCTCACAGCCAGCTGAAAGCTGGAGTGACTACACTGCCTGCAAGAGCAGAGTGGATGCACGGAGGATGGTGGGGTTGCTGGGCGCGAGAGCCAGCAGCATCTGGTCCCGGGACACTTTGATTGCAGGGAGCTGGAGGCTTTGTCGTGATTCCGTGGCTGATGGCCTGTACTGGCTTGTGGCTCCCACGGCCAGCTAAAGGTAGCCTATTAGCCCCTGAGCTATTAGTCCACGAGCTAACACTGGTACCCGGATGCTGACTGTAAGCACGGCTTATATTGTCATTTTCTTCAGATCTTAGTCACCCTAATAGCCATCCCTGTTAGCATCTGGTTTGGCGGTGTGCCTCGCGTCACTGCGGCCCATCTCTCAGTGGTTTTGTCCTGATTCTGCAGCGGATCACATGTACCGGTGTTATGCCGAGAACTCCCCCACCAATCCGGGTGAGTTCTTGGCATAACAGCGGCCAGTAGCCCTGGTCCGGGGTTATAAAAGCAACCGGTGTGCAGAATCACGATGGAACCACTCTGAGATGGGCCGGAGTGAACCAGATTGTAACAGGGATGGCTATTAGGGTGGCTATGATCTGAAGAAAATAACAATATAAGCTGCGCTGACAGCCAGCGTCCTGGTACCAGTGTTAGCTAGTGGGCTAATAGCTCAGGGGCTAATAGGATACCTTTAGCCACCACTTTGATCTATATAACGGACCGCTAAGCGGGTCAATAATAGAGCAGTGGGTGGGCTTTTTCAAGGCTTGACGTAGGAAACTTGCCTGAAGAGTCGAGAAACATTTTTGGGAGTTTCTCTGGCAGAAAAATTAGATGAAGGCAGTGTGCTTTTTGACATCGACTGAAAATTTTTGGGCTAATTGTGTGACCAGTTAACACATTTGAGACAGTTAAAACCTACAAATGCACCATTTTTCAGTCAATGACCCCTTTAATGGTGAATTTGAGAATATTTTCAGCTACCAATTTCTTTCAGTTGAACAAAAATCTAGTGCACCCAGACTACTGTAAGTAGTTCCAGCACCTTTAACTTCTTTTTTTTTGGTAGAGTTACAATTCATTGATCATGTTGAAAATGGTCATGGAAATTTGCTGACTTTCTGGGGTCCTCTTCATGTAAATACAACATGTCACTCTTTTTAACAAAAGGAAGTGGGAGCTATTGGGGTGAAGTGACAATAACAGGGGATCACGTTAATAGTTAAACTAAGTTTAAAGTGTCCGTAACACGATGTAGGAAGTATGGCTTAATATTTAGTATGAATTTATCTTCAATCATCTACATAGTTGGTTCTGTTGACTTAGAACGCTGAATAAGTGGGAAAATATTTCTAAGTGAATTTAAATTTAGTGCTGTGTTGCAGTAATGCAATATCCGGAGACTTGCCTCGTTTCCAGATATGACGTCATGAGAGGAGTTTAATCTCAGCTGATCCGTGTGCTATCAATGTAAACAAGCTGTTTAGCTTCTGTATCAGCGAAGGAATGCCAAAACGTTGCGTGGCAGCTGGGTGTTCTAATTGCCCCAGTAAACATATAAGCCTGTTCGCATTCCCTAAAGATCCTGATCTTCTTAAAAAATGGGCGAAGCAAGTACAGAGAACAAGGGACAAATGGCATTCAACACCATCTTCTGTACTCTGTAGCAATCATTTCACTGCAGACACTTTTGATGAGGCACCTGCTATACAGGAATCTTTAGGCATGAAAGTTTGTTACAAACGAGTTCTAAAACCGACTGCCATACCTACGGTTTTTAAATGAAAACCCACTGCTCAAGATGATATAAACATATCAAAACAGCGCAGAGAAGCAACATTGTCAAATCTTGCCTGGAAAAGAGTGAGTCCCTTTGTTTGTTTTAGGGTGTGATAAAGGTGTGTGTACACATCAGATCTGCAAAACAATTGGGGTGTTTAGTTAAAAAGTATCTTGTTGCATTATTTGTAACTTGTAAACTGTGACAAACACATACAGTTGTGCATTTTTTATATTTTTTAAACAAATAACCAAATTAGGGGGTATTTACTTGTATTATTAGCATATTTGTGATTTGTATTTTTTTCTACTATTGAATTAAAAAAAAAAAAAAGAATCGCGGGCCTTTTGGTGAATTTTTTTTAAAACCAAATTAGGGGTAAAAGAGAATAACCACTGAAATGAAGGAGATCGGCTCTCGGCCATCTAGCCACTTCGATTTACAACATAGCAAAGGTACATGATCAAAGTTGCACCCAGTTCTTTTAGATCTATCTGTATATTACCATTCAGTGTTTTGGAGGCAACCGATATCTTTCTCTAACCCTTCACTGTCGGACCCTTCATCCTCTGAAACGTGCGAGTCATCGTCGCTTCCTGAACGATATGTTTCAAATAGATAGGGTTGCAGTCTTTCGTTAGAACCAGCTCGCTCTTCTTCATCACTCGGTCCTGCTTCTTCCTCAAAAACTATTAACAAATCGCTCAAATCTTCGCTGAAATCGCTCACAACTTCCTCTGCTTCAGTGTACTCAGCCATGCTTGCTTACATATTGGGTTCCTCTCATGACGTTACAATATGGCGGCACCGTTTGACCCAATTTCGACAAACATCGCAATCTGCTGCATCACGATGTAATTTATGGTAGTATATGGAAAAAAAATTATTTAATTTTTTTGTCTACACAGAATAAAAACACAGTTCTTCTTTCTAATGATGTCTTGGTTGAATTATGTCACAGATTCTTTAAGGAAACAAAAATAACATCACACCAACTGATTAGGAGTGGGTTCAAAAGATCGATTCTCCGATTCACGTTTGACTGAGCCGATATCGATTTGCAAAATTGGTGGATCAGTCTTTTAATACACTGCTTTTACGTCTATGAAACAAAACCCTAGTTGTACTTGAGCCGGCAGAACAAGCCGCAGGTCAGAGTGGATCAACATGGCAGCGCACAGCTGACTGATTGGATTCAAGAACTGTGAAGGTAATGAAGAGCTCGACAAAACCAAAGCTGTTTAAGTTTATAATGTTATCAGGCGGGGCTCTCACCTTTTTGAGAAATTTGGCACGGCCTCTTCCAAAACTACACCTGGATGATGGTTGTTTACTTTGTTAGCCTGCTAGCCATCATTAGCATGTCCGTGGCATGCATACACACGTGGACAAAATTGTTGGTACCCCTCTGTTAATGAAAGAAAAACCCACAATAGTCACAGAAATAACCTGAATCTGACAAAAGTGGTAATAAATAAAAATTCTATGAAAATTAACCAATGAAAATCAGACAATGCTTTTGAATTGTGGTTCAACAGAATGACTTTAAAAAACAATCATGAAACAGGCCTGGACAAAAATGATGGTACCCCTAGAAAAGATTCAAAATAATGTGACCATAGGGACATGTTCAACCAAGATGTGTCTTCTAATTAACTTCACAGGTGTCTACAAACTTGTAATCAGTCAGTCGGCCTATTTAAAGGGTGACAAGTAGTCACTGTGCGGTTTGGTGACATGGTGTGTACCACAGTAAACATGGACCAGAGGAAGCAAAGGAGAGAGTTGTCTCAGGAGATTAAAAAGAAAATTATAGACAAGCATGTTAAAGGTAAAGGCTATAAGACCATCTCCAAGCAGCTTGATGTTCCTGTGGCTACAGTTGCACACATTATTCAGAAATTTAAGATCCACGGGACTGTAGCCAACCTCCCTGGACGTGGCCACAGGAGGAAACTTGATGAAAAATGGAAGAGACTGATAATACGAATGGTAACAAAAGAGCCCAGAACAAAACACATTCATGGTGAACTCCAAGGTCAAGGTACATCGGTGTCAGATCGCACCATCCGTCGTTGTTTGAGCCAAAGGGGACTTCATGAGAGATGACCAAGGAGGACACCACTGTTGAAAACAAATGATAAAAAAGCCAGACTGGAATTTGCCAAACTGCATGTTGACAAGCCACAAAGCTTCTGGGAGAATGTCCTATGGGCAGACGAGACAAAATTGGAACTTTTCGGCAAGGCACATCAGCTCTATGTTCAGACGCAAAAATGAAGCATACCAAGAAAAGAACACTGTCCCTACTGTGAAACATGGACGAGGTTCTGTTATGTTCTGGGGCTGCTTTGCTGAATCTGGCACAGGGTGTCTTGAATCTGTGCAGGGTACAATGAAATCTCAAGACTATCAAGGTATTCTAGAGAGAAATGTGCTGCCCAGTGTCAGACAGCTTGGTCTCAGTCGCAGGTCATGGGTCTTGCAACAGGATAATGACCCAAAACACACAGCTAAACACCCAAGAATTGCTAAGAGCGAAACATTGGACTATTCTAAAGTGGCCTTCTATGAGCTCTGATCTAAATCCTATTGAACATCTGTGGAAGGAGCTGAAACATGCTGTCTGGAGAAGGCACCCTTCAAACCTGAGACAACTGGAGCAGTTTGCTCATGAGGAGTGGGCCAAAATACCTGCTGAGAGGTGCAGAAGTCTCATTGACAGTTACAGAAATCATTTGATTGCAGTGATCGCCTCAAAAGGTTGCGCAACAAAATATTAAGTTAAGGGTACCATCATTTTTTGTCCAGGCCTGTTTCATGAGTTTTTTTTTTTTTTTCTAAATAATTCTGTTGAACCACAATTCAAAAGCATTGTCTGATTTTCACTGGTTAATTTTCATAGAATTTTTTTTATTACCACTTTTGTCAGATTCAAGTTATTTCTGTGACCATTGTGGGTTTTTCTTTCATTAACAGAGGGGTACCAACAATTTTGTCCACGTGTGTACATGGGATGAATGGGGAATGTTGGTGAGTGGCAGTCTCATTTACAAATTAGTTTACTCTCCAGTGTTGAAAATCTTACTCCAGTGACGGCAGAATCTGAGGTTGATTACTTGTTAGCCCTCGTTAGCGTGATCCCTTGGACGTGAATGCGCGTGCTTTCCGCATGTTTGTATATTATTTTCATCAGTGCTGAAAATATGGTACGTGCTGTGAAAATAATGGGCCAGTTGCATGTTGGCTGTTTTGCACACATACTCATTTTAGCCTCACAACTGTAGTATTTTGTCAGGTATTACTGTTTAAAGTTGCTGACAATTACAGTGAGATTATGTATACATGCTTCATGCATTGAATTTGTTTACTGACTCTGGGTTGTTCACTTGACACTACACACCCTTTGCACTAAAGAAAGCACTTGTTAGCACTTTGTGAAATCATAAGATAAATAATAATAGTGCATTACTGTAACTTATTTTGGTTCAGTTCTTTATAAAAGTATCAACAAAGTTAGAGTATTCCTTGTACAATTTACAGCATTGTGTCTCTAAGAATTTTTTTCCTGGCAAATAAAATGGCTATTAAAATGGTAATTTTCCTGAGTGAATCAGGATCGAATTGGAATTGAATCGATTCAGAACCTCAACAATTGGAATCAAATCAATTCTGGAAATGACTGATGATTTCCAGCCCAACAACTGATGGCTCAAGAGTTTGACTTTCCAAATGTCAATAGTGTAGCAGGGCTGGTCATGGAGTATCCCAGGTCAAAGGAGATACTGCAGCTGCATAAGCATTACTATCTCTCTAGAATGCGGTGATGTCAGAAGTAATCAGGATAGACTTAAATCACATCTGTTGAGATTTGGTTACAATGTGGGCTGGAGATCAGCCTTTGTTTCTTGTTTGAAGATTGCATGATAACCTGGTTTTGTTGTCTTGACTCTGTCTTGTACTATTTGTTGCCCTTCTAGTCAGTTATTTGGGGAAGAGGATGCAGATCAAGAGGTGTCACCTGACACGGCTGACCCAGAGCTGGCATGTGAGTGATACTGCTGAACTGCACTCCTTCTCTAGTCTTTGATGCGTTTCTTGCACATTGGTATTTTCCATTTAAATGCTGGCTTTACTAATTTCACACACATGGTGGAATATAAAACAAGTAATCAAAAGAAAGGACTCAGCTACCCAACTCTTTGGTAAAGCTGTGTGTTCATTTTATAGGGAATCCCGAAGAGACAGCAGCTCGAGCCACAGCCTCAGAAAAGGATGGGGACATCAAGCGCGTCTCTACAAGGGAATGGGCTCGTTCAACTGGATACGACCCAGTAAAAATCTTCAATAAGGTGAGATGAGATAAATCTAGACCAGGGTTTCCTCTGGTAACATTTCTTGGTGGTGGGCTGCCTCGCCAGAAATTTTACCGCCGCGTCAAGGAGATATGAATTTATTAAGAAAAATATATGAAGCAATGACTTTCCGCAAACGTGCACACGAACAACGCGCGTGGCCGTCATCCGCGCGGAGTTTAGAAGCGCCCTGCTCATGCGAGTTTTCCAGTCAGGCCGAGTGTCTTGTTAAGCGTGACTGTCCAACAGAAACATGAGTTTATTAAAGTACTTTAAACGTGGAAATAAATCACAAGAGGTATGTAAGCACTGGCGTTTATCATGGTTTTAACCTGCTGGAAATGGGAGCAGTAATGGAAGAGTCGCTTAGCTAAGAGACGTGGTTAGAATTCATATGCAGCCAGCTTCATATGAAGGGAAAGGCGAGGGGGACTGATGAATTGCTGAGGATATAGTTCACCAGCCACTACAGTATTAAGTTATGTTCTGTAGGAATTGCAGGAATGAAGAGACTGGCAATTTCTCTTTTCTTGCACGAGCAGGCGTGCCATTTTTATTCTCCAGTGGCAGTGACAAAAAGGCAACAGCTACAAATGCTAGCTCTAAACCGAGGTCCTTCAGTGGCTGCCTAGAGAGGCGCCTGATGAGAAAGCCTGAGAGCACAACTATAACTGCCTAAACAGATCATTCTGTACATGAACACATATTGTGGTGAATTATGTCTTTAGAGTCCACTACAGTTCCCTATTATGTACCTGGGAGGTTAAGATGACCGAAATTCATGAAGTCAATGACTTTAATCTGTCAGCAGTCTTCAGACAAACTGAATGTGTCAAGATTTGATTTCAAAATAAGGGGGGGGGGGGTTTCCTGCTGTCTGGGTGGTGAGAAGATTTCTAAAAAAAAAATAAAAACTATAAATGTAAAGAAATATAACAGAAATAACAGCATTCTTGGTCATTTAGTTAATTTATTTAATTAAATACAATTTTATTAATATTTTTTCTTTGTTATCAGAGTTAAATTATTGTTCTGTTCTTACTGCAAAATTATGGTCAAAAATGTAAATTGTTATAAGAAAAAAGTAAACAAAAAAAAATACCACAGTCTGTTTCAAATTTATCTAAAAAAAAAAACGGTAATTTTATTTTAAAAAACAGACAAAACTTAGTCATAAAATAATCCACTAATTTATAATAAAGTTTCAAATGCACAAGAAAAGTCAATTTTACAAGAGGAAATTACAAATTTGAGGAACATGGTTTCAACTTTAGATTTACAGAGAAAAGTAGAAAACTATAAGAAAATTGTTATAAATTTTTGAGAAAAACCTCAAACCTTCAAGACTGAAATCATTACTCAAGTTTTTAAATGGGTGCTCTTTGTACCCTTAACTCAATTAGAAATTTTTGGTTGTCTACTTTTAATTATTAATTTCAAAGCACTGCTTTTACATGCATAGAATTTCTGGTTACTATACCCACCTGATCATATAATTTAAGTATGCATGAGTACATTACTATTATGAATGTTTCTTTCCCTTCCCTACTCTCTCAATGGAAAAAAGAAACACTAGAATAAAAATACACATATTTTTGTCATTTATGTAAACTATGACAAAAAAAACCTACAGGACAAAACATGACACTTGATATTTTCTAACCTGTTTGTATACCACCATAGACAGAGAGAGAACCTGAATTAGACAGAGCTCAGAGAGGGCAAGATGAGACAGAAGAGAGGAACCAAGGAAAGGAAAGTGTTCAGGCAGAGGAAGGAGAGAAGGAGAACACCACTAAAAAGTCTAAACACAGGATGTCTGGTTGGGACCCCAACTGGCCCAATATTTAAGCCTCGGTTGTACAATACTTCAGATGGGAAGTTTCATATGCAATGTTACTGTGTAAAATGTAAAAAAGAAATAAATGGTATAAAATTAGCATATTCTGGATCCCCCCCCCCCCCCCCCCCAGGAAAAATATGTTGCCACCGCGCCAAGGTCTTTTAGCCAGAGAAAACACTGTAGACTGTATGCCTGCTTCAGGTTCAGCCTTTGCAAAAAGCATAAACAAGCATGCAGAATTCCTATTTTAATTTCAGATGTAAAAATGATGTTATTTGAGCCCCTCATCTGGTTATGAACTCTAGTAAAACCAGTCTAATGAAGAAATGAGGATTTGATTTTGTTTGTCAGGGACCATGTAGAGAAAAAACTAAACACAGGGTAAAGATGCGCTGTACCAGATTATAGCATTCTCACTGATTTCCATCTGTAGTCCCTGAGGCAGGCAGGAAGATATTAAAAGAAAAACTGCACATATAGAAAGCAATTCAGGTTGGGTTTCAGAAACTGTTGACCCTGAAACAAGCAGGGAGTAAGTTTAAAAGGTAAAATCAGAGAAACCAAGCACACAAAAACAATTTAAGAGTACAATTTCAAATCCCATTTAAGCAAGAGAGTCAATGCTGGCAGGCTTGATTACTTAAAATCCATTTTTTAGTCTGTGGAAAAGTCTCTGCAGTTTGTTCTGGTCTTCAAAACAGTGGGGAGCTTGTTTCATTCAGTTATAGATTTGTATGAGAAGGCCGATTGTCCAAAAGCAGTTTTACATAAGGGGATGCAACAGTGCCACCTAGAGGAAGTCCTTGTCATTCTGGTATTTTCTTCAGAAGTTAGGTACACAAAAGTCTTAATAGGTGGGAGTGCAGAACCATGGATAATTTTAAAAACCAACCTTATATTTGCATACATGATCATATTCTCAAATCTTAACATCTTATGTTTGGCAAGTATACCACAATGGTGATACTGTCGTGTCTTATCCAGAATTTTGATGGATTGTTTACATAGGGATTGCAAGGGTTTCAGAGTCATACTGTTGGCTTGTGACCAGCATGAGATGGAGTAGGAGAAATGTCAAAATCATGGCCTTCAGAAAGGTTTTTGGTCCTTTTAGAGTGGGTTTCTGATGCAACGAAAGTTTATAAAGTTATATTTCAGAGTGCGGCTTATCCGTTTTATGTGCTTTTTAAAGCTGAGTGTGGGATCTAATGTGATGCCCAAATACTTAAACTCTGTTATATTTTATATATATGTTCCATTTACAGTTGTACTTGGATAGTGCATATGATTTTGTTTGTTGGTAAAGTACATGGTGGCTGTTTTCTCTGTTTACAGTGAGGCATGATTGATTAAGCCATTTTGACACTTTCTCCATTGCTATCATTAACTTGTCAGCCACTTGTTTGGCATCCTTCCCATGTGTAGATAAGTGTGTCATCTGCATACATCTGAATTTTTGTCATTTTCACATAGTGATGGCAACTCATTAATATACAAAGTAAACAGCAGTGGGCCTAAAATTGAACCTTGTGGTACTTCCATGGTGCATTGCCTTTGATTGGGATACGGTATTGTTTATGCGCGGACACTGGGAGTGACCAGATGGATAAGATTTTATCCAGCTAAGGGACCGTTTATATCCCGATAGTTTAGAAAGCAGGACTGAGTGATTGACCGTATCAAAGGCTTTATGTAAGTCTAAAACGGTGGCTCCGACCCACCCCCCTTTGCCCAGATTTTCATTAATCGTTTCAATTGAATAACAACATGCAGTCTCCGTTGAGTGGTTCGGCCCAAAACCAAACTACATGGGATGCAGCAGCTGGGCAGATTCGAGATGTTCTACCAGTTGGTCTGCTACCACCTTTCCAATGGCTTTTGACAAAACAGGAAGTATACTTATCGGCCTATAATTACTAATTTCCTGTTTGTCTCCGTCTTTGTGTATGGGGGTTACAATGGCAAGTTTCAATTGGGGGTGGGCAGTATGGCCTAAAAATGATACCACGATATTTCTGTGAATTTTCACGATGTTGCAGAATACATTTTTTTTTTCTTTTAAATTTATGCAAAAAGGACAGTTTCAGAGGCCAGCATTGTTTACCTTCAACATATACAGGAAAAACAAAAACAAAAAAACCTCTTTATTTCTCCATTTTATAAACAGCAGCTCAGATTTAGTTTAAAATATTTTTTAGTTCTGTATCAACTATTACAAGAAAATAATACAAACTGTTACATCTTAACTGCACATAGACGTCGGGTTTTATCCTGAATCACCTTACCTGCTCCCACTGTATGGACCTGTCCTGGGGCTTTTGGCTCTCGTTGCACTGAATGGATGTTTTTTGATTCTCTCTCTTCTGATGGTTTAATAAAATAAAGTTGGAGGTGGCCAAAATGGAAGTACAGCCACTTCGAGCGGCACATTGTCCAACGTTAATATCGCTCCAGCGGTGTTAATATGTGGAAAAAAGTGCAGGCAGATTGTCAACACTGCTGCACCGTTTTTGTTTTTTTTTTTTTGTTATGTTTTGTTTTAACATGACAGCAGTCTGAAACAGAAAGTGAAACTTAAATATTTCCACTCAACTGGAAACGGTCAGACTTCAGAGCTGCAGCTTCCCACTGCTGCTGGCTTTACTGTTTCTATGTGGTGTGACGTTGTCATGCAGCAGACCCCAAATATCGCAATATTCATTTTTACACCGGTATCAAAATTTATACTGGTATTATCGTGAACGATACGATATGGCACACCCCTAGTTTCAATGCATCAGGAAAGATATTTTCATGTACTGATTTATTAGTTCTGCAGTTGGAATTATTAAAGTATTTTTTGTTTTTTCAAGAATACAGTGTCTATCTAGTCCATGAATATCCTTAGTTGTGGAACTTGATAGAGATGATAAAATTTTGTTGAGCTTTACCTCATTTGTGGGTTTAACGTTTAGATTGGTTTCATGATTTATTTTAATTTGGTGCAGGTATGTTTGGGTAAAATTCAGATCCAGTTCTTTACCGATTTGATAAAATGCTCATTAAAATTGGTGGCTATATCTAAGCTATCCGAGTGAAGTTTTCCATTCAAATTGAGTTGTATGACTTCACTTTTTTGCATTTTTTTTCCTGTGAGTTTACCAATACACTACCGTTCAAAAGTTTGGGGTCACTTAGAAATTTCCTTATTTTTGAAAGAAAAGCACTTTTTTTCAATGAAGATAACTTTAAACTAATCAGAAATACACTCTATACATTGCTAATGTGGTAAATGACTATTCTAGCTGCAAATGTCTGGTTTTTGGTGCAATATCTACATAGGTGTATAGAGGTCCATTTCCAGCAACTATCACTCCAGTGTTCTAATGGTACAATGTGTTTGCTCATTGTGTCAGAAGGCTAATGGATGATTAGAAAACCTTTGTGCAATCATGTTAGGTCTGCAATGCTGTAATTGCTGCAAATGGAGGATTCTTTGACGAAAGCAAAGTTTGAAGGAAAAAATTATTTCAAATACAAATCATTATTTCTAACCTTGTCAATGTCTTGACTATATTTTCTATTCATTTTACAACTCATGGTGGTAAATAAGTGTGACTTCATGGAAAACACAAAATAATTGTCTGGGTGACCCCAAACTTTTGAACGGTAGTGTACATTTCCAGAGTTTTTTGTTGTTCCCTTTTGCATTTTTGATTATGTCTAAGAAGAAATTAGCTTTTACTGACCACATTATTGTGACCGCATTTGGTTTTCTTAATCATCATCTTCTTTCAACTGCTCCCTTTCAGGGTCGCCACAGCGTATTGTCCATCACCTGATATGGCAGTGATCTGCATGTTGATTCGGCAAGCAGTCCTTCCAGGATTTCGTAATGTTGCGATTACATCAATTCACGTGAAATTGGCACACCTATTTCGTGACCTTGCAACTTTGTCCAATCACTGCAACTTTTCTGCCATTTCAGCCAATCCTTGTCAACTTCTGCCAGTTTGACCAATCAGATTTGTCCCTGAGTAGCACGCAAACACTCAGTCTAACCAGTCAAATGTGTCGCTACACTGCTCTCACTTCCGTGTTTACAGTGAGTATTAACGGAACACATCAGCAAAAAAAAAAAAGTGTGATTTTTTTTAAAAAAACAAAAACAAAACACTCACCCACAACTTTTCCCACACCGTCCCTTCCTCCGTCTCCCCCCAGCCTGCCAGTGGACATCTCGCCACTACTGTCCTGACCGCGTGTACGAAGTGCCGAGTTTATGTTGAAAAATGTCTGCCTGCCTTAAAACCACCCACTTGTGACAGCATGTGTGAGGAGAGACGCCATAAAACCACAAACCAAACGAGCAAATCTAACACTACAGCCAGTGTTTGAACATTTTATGTCTTTAGAGGTAACATCATTACTACATCTTGTCAGTGAGCTTTAAAGCTTTTAATCTCTGGTCTGGACACAGACCAACATGCACTCCCGCCCCGGCAAACCCCCAAGGAGAGCTCCTCCTCTCAGTATAATGCCCAGTAAATGACAGATCAGTATTAATTTCCAAATCTAGACTCCTTAACATGCATTCAGTACAATTTAGCTGTTGTAATGGATATTATATTAAAGTCTGTATTTGCTGTTGCACAAAAGAGCTTTTCTGTATAGCAGAAGTTTCTCCTTAATTTACAAATCACTGTGTAATAGGAAATTTTTGACAATCCTGTGCCTTTCTTGTTATATAGAATGTCATTGCAGTAAACTACGGGGAAAAAGCATCTGCTTTAAAATTGCAATTCTTCCGACAACTTTTAGTGAAAAAAAAAAACAACCTCAAAATATCACAACTTTTTTTAAAAGCTCCCGTGAATTCCCATGAGACATCCAAAGGCTTTACATTCTGCCATGTTGCGATATCCATATCGCATTGTATGTTTTTGTTGTTCCAAGAGCGCCGAGTGTCTGCTGCTCTGTATATAGTTTTAGAATCATCTGCCGTCTTGCGGCAGTTACGAGCTCAGATCAGACGAGACGACCCGCTGAATTCAAGCATTTCTTTATTTATTTTCTACTCGTTTTAGTTCTGCATTTAATATGAACCCTGAGTTTGAAATAAACGTTTGAATTTGAATATCCCGAAAGCCACTGCTCATCCGGGCACTCCAGGCTCAGCCAATACTGATCCAGATCGCAGTGTCAACGAAATTACGTCACAGGAAGCGTCCTGGCAGGCCATGTAGCCGCTAGTATGGCTGCACCCATGTTTTGCTGACATAGCTGAACCAGCACATCAGCAATGGATTTATATCAAATTGCTTTGAAAATGAATTTCAACTTAAACTTGAATTAGAACGTGAGACAGGGGCTCAATATAATATCTTTTTTTTTCACGACCACCACAGGTACGCTTTAAGAGCTTTGAAAGTGAGAAGAAGGATTTTAAACTTGATTCTAAATTCTATGGGAAGCCAGTGAAGGGAGGACAGAACCAGGGAGATATGATCTCTTTTTCTAGAACCAGTTAAAACTCTAGCAGCAGCATTTTGAATCAACTGAAGATTTTTTAAGGATACTTTAGGACAACCAGATAATAACGAATTACAATAATCTAATTGAGAGCTGACAAAGGCATGAATCAGTTTCTCAGTATCATTTAGAGACAAGATGCTCCTGACCTTGGCAATATTGCGCAGATGATAGAAGGCAGTCTTAGAAACAATTTTAATATGTGAATTAAAGGACAAATCTTGAGCAAAAATAACTGCAAGGTTCCTCACAGAACTATTCAAAGCAAGAGTGGCGGCATCTAAATTAAAGGCATAATTTGAGAAGGAATTTCTAAGATGTTTTGTGCCAACAAGAATGACTTCAGTCTTATCAGGGTTTAATAGTAGAAAATTACAAGTCATGTAAGCTTTGATGTCCTTAAGACAGGTATCTAACTTGGCTAATTGATTACAATCATTGGGCTTCATTGACAGGTATAGTTGTGTCGTCTGCATAACAGTGAAAATGTATACAGTGCTTTCTGATGATATTGCCTAATGGGAGCATATATACACTAAAAAGAGTAGGGCCCAACACGGATCCCTGTGGAACTCCGTGACTGAGCCTAGAGTTGGAAGAAACTTCATCGTTAATGTGAACAAACTGAAATCTATCGGACAAATAAGATCTAAACCACTGCAACAGAGTTCCATTTAGTCCAGCAAAGTGTTCTAATCTATCAAGTAGAATGGCATGATTGATAGTGTCAAAGGCTGCACTGAGATCTAAAAGAATAAGAACAGAGACAAATCCATTATCAGATGCAATCAGGAGATCATTAGTGACCTTCACTAAAGCAGTTTCAGTGCGGTGATTAGCTCTGAACCCAGATTGAAACACCTCCAACAAACCAACTCCCTGCAAATGGTCAGTTAGTTGCACAGCAACAACTCTTTCCAAGATTTTTGAAATGAAAGGCAAATTAGAGATTGGTCGATAATTGGCCAAAACTCCTGGATCGAGAGTCGGTTTTTTGAGTAAGGGTTTAATTACAGCAGTTTTAAAAGCCAGTGGCACATAACCCAGAGTTAAAGAAGAATTAATTATAAGAAGAATACGGCTACCAATAATTGGGAAGATGATTTTAAATAATCTAGAAGGAATAGGGTCTAAAAGGCAAGATGAACACTTGGATGAGGAAATTATTTTATCCAACTCTAAGAGGTCGATTGGAGTAAACTTATCTAAGCAGATATCAATTGAGGGAGCTGTAGAAGTTAATGGACTTGAGTTTACGGTAGGAAGAATCTGACTGATTTCATCTCTAATAGATAAAATTTTAAGATTGAAAAAGTTCAGAAAGTCCTGACTAGAAAACTCGGGGGATGTGAGGATTCATTGAGTCCTGGCTATAGTGTTGAAGAGAAACCTGGGGTTATTCATGTTCGCTTCTATTAATGCAGAATAATAGCTTGATCTAGCTTTTCTAATAGATTTTTTATAGATTAGGAAATGATTTCTCCACGCTAAGTAGAATTCATCTGAATTAGTTGAACACCATTTCCTTTCCAATTGATGAGTTTTCTATTTTAAGCCACAAGTTTCTGAGTTAAACCAAGGGGTTAGAAATCTCTGGTTAGACTTTTTCTTTTTTAAAGGGGCTACTATATCTAGAGTCCGATGCAGAGAGGCTGTAACACTATCAACCATGCCTTCAATCACGAATGGAGCAGACTCTCCATCTATTGTTTCTGTTGTGTTGACCCATGGCATAGAGGAGACAATCTGCAGAAACTTGGCAACAACGTCATCAGAAAGACATCTGCTGTAGTAGTATTTTTCTTTAGGAAACAAGTGATCAGAGATAATGAAGTCAAAAATTAACAATGGTCAGACAGTACAGGATTATGAGGGGACACTACCAGATTTTCGATATTTATACCATAAGTCAGAACAAGGTCCAATGTATGGTGGAAATGATGGGTAGAATTTTTTACTTTCTGGGAAAACCCCATTGAGTCTAAAATTGAATTGAATGCCTTATTAAGACAATCACTCTCTACATCAAAATGTATATTAAAGTCCCCTACAATAATTATTCTATCGGATTTCAGCACTAAATCAGCTAAAAATTCGGCAAATTCAGATAGAAACTCTGAATAGGCCGAGGGAGGACATTTGAATTGTAACCACATCTCTTATCTAAGCGACTCTTCCATTATTGCTCCCGTTTCCAGCGGGTTAAAACCATGATAAATGCCTCCAGTGCTTACATACCTCTTGTGATTTTTTTTATTTTTTTTCCCACGTTTAAAGTACTTTAATAAATTCATGTTTCTGTCAGACAGTCACGCTTAGCGAGACACTGCCTGCTGACTGGGAAAACTCACGTGGGCAGGGCGCTTCTAAACTCCGCGTGGATGGCGGCCACGTGCGTTGTTCGTGTGCACGCTTGCGGAAAGTCATTGCTTCATATATTTTTCTTAACCTCTTGCACTCCGGTGTACCGCGGGCTGGCACGTCTCTGCGTCCCAGAACGCACGAGGGCGCTGCGTCCTAGAGCGCACTGAAAAAAAAAAGCTGCATTTCCGTTCTTCCACTACAGACACAGCCGCGAACAGAAAGCCAAAGGAGTGCTTTGATTGGTTTAGATGTGATTGACCTCTCATTCGACTAATAAGAGCCTTGAATTGGGTTTCTGAAACCTTGAAGAACCAATGACTGAAAACCTAGCAAGAAGGACCCGCCTACCAACGGCTGCGAATACAGCCAGCCAATTGAAGCACAAGAAGTTCGAAAGCTGTTTTGTGTAAGGCTGGGTGAAGAGAGACTGACTGCTGCAGCAGATAAAAAAAGGACCCGCAGGAAGAACCGCCACAGACCCAGCAGCACGGAGACCACCCACAAGTGCGACCTGTGTGACAGGGACTGCCATTCACGCATCGGCCTGTTCAGCCACAGGCGGTGCTGTCCCAGCAGAGTAGACGTTTAGGATTCTCTTCCATGGTCATCATAGACCGATGGAGGCCGACGACGAAGGCTGGGTGACACACACGCGTTCGCCAGTCTTTTTTTCTTACTACTGTTATTTGTTTTGAAAAATCGTTCGCCAAAACCACAATCATGGAAGCGCAAAACCGCAATAATGGAATTATGGTTTGACCGGGTCGTGTGACCAGAGCCACGAGTCCGTAACAAGCAGACCAGCTTCATGTTCGTCTGACAATGAGGAAGAGAAGTTCGCCAGCTACGCTGCTGTTGTGAACAGGTAAGTGTTATAAGCTAAATTATTCTTTATCCCTGAAAATTGTAATCAAAAATGATTTTTGACCTAGCGGTAAATTACAACTGTGCGTAGTAGACCGCGGCGCACCGTGACCGCGGTGCACCGGGCGATGTCCGTTCTCTGTAGCGGCGCGCGCGTGCGCGCGCGCGCGCGCGCGCGCGCACACACACACACACACACACACACACACACACACACACACACACACACACACACACACACACAGCCCTGAGTGTCACCTTTCATTAGAGCCCAACATCAAGCTTCTATATTGAATCATTCAAAAGTTAGACGGTTTTCCAAACTGTGCCATTTGGCAACGCCTGGGAACAACCTAAGAAAAAAGCTGTGCAATATATTCATTTTTTGTGGTATTGCTACAAAATTTTGACCTCAGCTGGATAACACTTGGTTCTACATTTCTGTTGCATTTTCCAGCCCGGATCTGAAGCTGTGTAGTTATTTGCAAGCATTTGTATCCAAAAAAACACCCAGGCGAAATTTATTTTCTTCAAGTTCAGTATGTTTAGATGACTGTTACTCAGTGGCCGGAGCACTTAGAGAGATTATGACTGTTTTGCCAAAAAATTCAAAGTGTTTTCTTTTAAATGAGACCAACCCCATGAAGATGCTGCAAAGGGTTGAAGAACAGCTTTTGATTTACTTTGGGTACGTTATTTTTTGGCGTTTTTAGGGAAATTGACCAGAGTGCAAGGGGTTAATAAATTCATATTTCCTTGGCGCAGCAGTAAAATTTCTGGCACAGCAGGCTGCCATCGAGAAATGTTACAAGAGGAAACCCTGTGTGCATATAATAGGGATTGAAATGATTAAAGTTTGTTCCACTTTGAATTGCAGATTGTTTACTTTGCTGAACATTCTTGCAATTACATGGTTATTAGTTTTATTACAGGTATACACTATATTCAATCCTGAATTTGCAATTGATTTTCTGGTTCTTGGTGTGCACAGCTAACACACCATCAATAATGGCAACGGATGAGCATGTAATGTACTATGTGTGGTGCTCTTGTTAGACCCCTGTAGTTGCACAGGGGATAATGTTTTTCACTCTTCTGTCCATTTGTTCATCTGTCCGTCAGTTTGATGTTTTATGCTTTTGCCACTGTAACTTTGACATTTGTGATAGGATTGACTTCAGATTTATGCAGCAGCTGTAAGCCATCAAGACCTTGGATGCATTCCATTTTCAGATGCATCTAATGAAAGGTTCCATTTATTTTGTTGATATCCCAGTTTCTGTTGTTGCAACTATAGCTTTTACATTTCTGATCAGGTTCACTTCAAATTTATACATCTAATGAGTGGGTCTATTTTGAGGGGGAAGGAGTCTTGTACTTTTTCACTCCATTTTATATTGTCACCAGTATAGCTTCTACATTTCTGATTGGATTGACTGTCTGTTTATACAGAAGCTTTGACTCAATTGAGGGGTTCTGTTTTTTGGGGAGGGCGACTTTTTTCCGGCCAGTTTCGTTGATCACAATCGTCATTGGGGGCTCCAATTTGCAGATACATGGAGTATGTGAGCTTGCTTGTTAAGGGTTTTTTTTCCCCACTTCACACCGTAATGAATGCATAGTCAGTTTTGTATATTCAGTTATTTTTATTAAGCCTTTTTTGGTAATGTTTATTGAAGTCACTTTATGATTGGCTCTCTTCTGCAGCTTTTCAAAGATGACATCATGTACCTGTTGACCATGGACAAACTATGGAAGAAGAGGAAAGCTCCCACCCCTTTGGAGTGGCTTCAACTAGAGAACGGTATGGCCCATTTTGTGTGTTTGTCTTGTCCCCCACCCCCACTGTAAAACATGCATGTTGAACCAGTCATGTCTGGATTAAAGTACTTATAATTTTGCTCCAGATCATGTGAATATGATAAACTCTCGAAGTAGCAAAGTATTTAGAGTTGGGGCGGGAATCTTTTGGCACTTCATGATTTGAGCAGATTATATATATATTTTATTTTATTTTTTTCTTTTAGCTTGTGACTCAGGATTTTTTTTCTTTCCACTGTGTGACTAGTGAGGGCCAGAAGTGACGAGATGAAATAAATATGCAAATAAGTAAATGTCATGATTATTTATAATTGGATATGAAAAGATCTTTTCATTAAACAAATGTGTCAATTATTCAGTGTTGGGCAAGTTACTAAAAAGTAGTAACTAATTACAGTTACTAGGTTTTTTTTTTCAAAAGTAGTTACTTGGAAAAGTAACTTTCATGTTACTTTTAAATACAAAATACTTTTAAACCATCTTGCACACTTGGCAAGATAATTTACATTACAAGCCTGAAACGGTCATTGTCGCTCACGACAGACTGCTATGATGAGTGATGATAATGACATTACAGGCTTATTAATGTCAGGCTGAAAACAGACTGTTTCAGACAGAGCTTTTAGAACATGTTCAGCCTGCTTTATCCTGCCTTGAGAGCTCTTATTATTGGAAAAATCTGAAGAAAATCAGCATGGCATTGCCAGTAATTTCCTCATTTTGGAGTGAGAAATGGGGTTTGTGGAGTGAGGGAAAGAGACTCACTCCAAAAGAGTGAGAGTTGGCAACGCTGCATAAAGATGTCAATGTTTATCTTACCTTTATGATATTATTAATCCAATGTGCAGTGGTCCAAAGAAAATGTCCATTACCCACAGTCCAAATGTCTGCTGTGACAGAGACATGATCCAGTCCCTCAAATTCCTTTTGGAGATCAAAATCCATTTTTGAATAGTCTTTATCCAAGTAGCAAGTAAATGTGTTTTAATTTCCGTGGATCACAGTCCAGGGTCTGGGACACAAACTGTCCAGATTCATAACTGTGCTTGAAATCCAGCCGTGGGTGTTAATGCAAGAGTATTTCCACTCTACATCCAGCCGTGGCTGTTCGGATAGTGTAGATTCACTAACAGTGTTGTTGGCATAGTACTAGCTTTGCTGGAGCTTTATTGCTGTTTTCAGGCACTTCTCAAGATTGCAGTAGGTCTCAACCGGCATTTAGTTTGCAGCCCAGCAGTATGCTTTTGTCCTTAACCACAACAAAGGAAAAATAATCTATTTCCACAAAAACAAAGTAGCTTCATCTTTTCCTCTGCTCAGTAGTGAAGATTTTTTGCAACAGGTCACGTCAACTGACTGCTGTGTCCGCTCCAGTAGGGTCAGTTTGTATATTCATTTATTTGCACTAAAAATATCTATCCATATTAATAAAACGATTAACGCATCTGATCAAATTTCAGTAACTGTAACGCATTACTGAATTTTTTTTGTAACTTAGATTTTTATTCATTTTTCATCATATATAATGCATTCAGATCACATTCTACATTTAAAAAACAAAGGGGTTAGGGTATGGAAAAATAAAAAAAAATAAACAAAATAAAAATAAAAAATAAAAAAAAATAAAAAATAAAAGGGGGGGGACAAATGTTGGAGCATCAAGTTTTTAGTTTCCATCTCTTAATTCTTCTGGTTTTTTCAGTGTCTTTGGTTATTCTTTCAATTTCTGCCTCGTTGTTGCACTTTGTAGTGTGTCCATTTCCGCCATTTTTTCTCCCATATTCCTTCTTGCATTCTTCGTCGATATGTTAGTTTTTCCATCATACGTATGTCCTCAACAATGTCAGTCCATTGTTCTTGGTCAGGAAGAACTTCTGATCGCCATTTTTTTGTGATAGTTTTTTTACATGCAATCAACAAGATTTTAACTAGATATCTGTCCTCAGCCTGTATAACACTGTCTTTTTTAAGATCACATAAGTACATCAGGTTACAGTTCATTGGTATATTATATCCTAATATCCTCTGTATTGTCACATGCATAGATTTCCAAAATGATGATATTTTGTAGCATTTCCAAAACATATGTGAGTGGTCTGCATTTTGAGCCCCACATCCCCTCCAGCATAAAGATTGGGTATTTGTATATTTTCCTTGAATCTGTGGTGTAATGAAAAAGCGAATCAGGTTTTTCCATCCAAATTCCCTCCATGCCCTTGAATTTGTTGATGTGTGTTGTGTTTTCCATATTTCCTGCCAGCTTTCTTCTGTTATGTTTAAATTGAGCTCTTTCTCCCATTTCTCCTTTATATAGTTACTTGTATGATTGTTTGTCATAAGTTTCTGATATAGTTTTGAAATAATTCTTATTTTATTTCCTGCATATGAGCTTAAAATAAGTTGTATAATCTCGTTCACATCTGTTTGGAGGTTATGCCTAATCTTCTTCATATAGTAATCTCTCATCTGCAGATATCTGAAAAATTCCGATCTTTCTAATTTAAATTTTCTCCTGATATTTACAAAGCTCCCGAGATCTTTTTTTCCGATATTGCCCCATGCTGTGATTCCCTTGTTCACCAGATTTTTGTATCCCCGATCTTGTTTTGCCGGTTCAAACTGACTGTCAAATGCTACCCATTTCAATAGTTTTATGTCTTCCCTTATATTATATTTTTGTACTATTTTATACCACAGTTCTAAAGTAAATTTAGTGATTGGGTCTATTTGTTTGATTTGCTTATATGCATCTTTATCCCCTATTATGCTTTGTACTGGGAGTCCCTCAATTTCCTTTTCCATTTCTTTCCATTTTGCCTCATATCCCTCGTCGCACCAACATATGATATATCTTATTTGTGCTGAGTAGTAATATTCCTTTAGACTCGGTAGGCCCATGCCTCCTTTCTCTTTTGGTAATTGGAGGGTTTTATATTTCACTCTTGGTTTTTTACCTCCCCAAACAAATCTCGATATCATCCTGTCCCACTTTGAGAATTGGGCATCTGGAATCTCTGTTGGTATAGCCTGGAAGAGGTAAAGTAATCTAGGTTGTATGCTGATTTTGACTGTCTCAATTTTTGAATTCAGATCCATATTTAAGATTGACCATCTATCAATATCTTTTTTTATTTCTTGTTCCAACCTATCATAGTTTGCTTTATATATTTTGCTTAGGTCTTTAGGTATGTTCACTCCAAGGTATTTTATTTCTTTTTGCTTCCAGTTTAGTTTGATCTTATCAGTTATCTGGTTTAGAGGGTTATAGTGGAATGTCAGTACTTGTGTTTTTGTTATGTTTATCTTGTATCCTGATAATTTTCCAAAATTTTCTATCAAGTTCATCATTTCCATTATTGATTTATCTGGTTGTTCAAGGTAAACTATAATATCGTCTGCAAATAGCCCAATCTTGTGTTCCGCCCCCTTTATTGTTACACCTTTTAATTTCTTATTTTGTCGTATCGCTTGAGCCAATGGTTCTATGAACAGAGCAAACAAGGTGGGCGATAAGCAGCATCCCTGCCTAGTTGATCTTTGTATATTTACTTTGTCTGTTAAGCTACCGTTTATCTTGATTCTTGCCACAGGTTCTTGATATAGCGTCCTTATGCATTGTACTGATTTTTCGTTAAATCCAAAGCGCTCCAGTACACTATATAGGAATTTCCAGTTAACCCTGTCAAATGCTTTTTCTGCGTCTAAACTCATTATTACTGCGCTTTTCTTTTCTTTATGTATTTGGTTAATTATATGTATTGTTCTCCTGATATTGTCATGTGTTTGGCGTCCCTCTATGAATCCAGTTTGATCATCTTCTATCAATTCCGTCAAGAATGTCTTTATTCGTTTACATATAATTGTTGTGTATATTTTATAATCTACATTTAATAAAGAGATTGGTCTATAGTTTCCGCATTGTTCTTTATCTTTCCCTGGTTTTAAAATAACTGAAATGATTGCTTCATTCCATGTTGGAGGTATTTTGTTGTTGTTCAGCGTCCAATTAAATGACTTTAGGAGTTGTGGCATGAGTTCTTCTATAAACAGTTTATAAAACTCAGATGGGTATCCATCACTACCTGGTGATTTACCGTTTTTAAGTGACTTAATCACATCTCTGATCTCTTGTGTTGTTATTTCTGCAGTTAGTTTTTCATTTTGTTGATTTCCTATTGATGGCAAGTCCAATGTGTCTAGAAATTTTTTGATATCTTTAGTATTTGTTTCTTCAGGTTGCGAGTATAGTTCTTGGTAGAAATTATGGAAAATTTCTTCGATGTTTTCTGGGTTAACTGTGGTTTTATTTGTGGTGGGGTCTTTAATCTTGTATACATTATTCATTGTTTGTTGTTTTCTTAACCGTTTTGCCAGCAGTTTTGTGGCTTTTGGCCCCGTTTCATAATATTTTTGCTTTAGATATCTATTTTTCCTTTCAATTTCATCCATTTGTGTTTCTTTTATCTTTGTTTTTTCTTCTTTAATTTCTTGATATATTTTTGGATCATTTGTGCTTTGATGTTTACGTTCTAATTCCCTTAGTCTCTCACATCTTTGTTCATACGCTTCCAGCTTAGTCTTATTTGCTTTTCCTGTTTCAACAATTAATTTACCTCTTAACACGGCTTTTAGTGCGTCCCATAGTATTGTTGGGTCCACTTCTTCATTGTCATTCTCTTGGATATATTCGTTTATGTTTATTTTTATTCTTTCTTTCATTTTCTCATCATTTAACAGTCCTATGTTAAGTTTCCATGTTGTTTGTCGTTTTCTATTGTTTAAATATATTTCCATGTATATAGGATTATGATCTGATATTTCTGCCCCTCCAATCCAACAATTTCTCACCCTGTGTCTGTCACCTTCATTCATAAGGAAGTAATCTATTCTAGAGTGTACTTTATGGGCTGCTGAATAATGTGTATAGTCTTTTTCGAGTGGGTGTAGGTCCCTCCATATGTCTACCATACCCATTTCTGCCAGTGAGGTTCTTATGAACTTTGTTACATGTTTTTTTGTCTTCTTAACACTTGTTGTGTCAACTTCATGATCCATGACAGCATTTAAGTCTCCTCCACAAATTAGGACTCCTTCACTGTGTGTTGCTATGAGATCAAACAGATGTTGAAAAAAACCCTTGTCACTTTCTGGTGGGGCATAGATGTTCACTAATGTGATCTGCATACCATCTATTCTTCCCTTTATTATTACATACCTGCCTTCTTTATCCTGGATTTCCTGTTCACTTTCAAATTGTATTTTGTTTGAGATTAGTATCATAACCCCCCTTTTTGCTCCTCCCTTAAATGAACTGTAGTAGGAGTTCTTATAGCCAAATCTCTTTAGTTTCACATGTTCTGCCTTGCTCAAATGTGTCTCTTGCATAAATATAATTTCAGCTTTTTCCTTCTTGAATTTTCTTATTATTCTTTCCCTTTTAACAGGTGAGTTCAGACCATTCACGTTTAGTGTCATTATCTTAAGATTTTTACCCATATTCATGTTTTTCCATTTTTTTAACTTGTGCTCCTAGCCCCTTTAACAACAAAAATAACACATATTTATATAAAAACACATTAAAAAAACTCGACCTCCGTACTTTGGGCCTTTCTTCTGCCCACTGGTCCCTGTTGGTGGGTGGGGGGTTTGTCTTCACAGAGTGAAGGGCCCTCCCTAGACTTCTAATTACTATCAAAGTAATAGTCATAAGTCTAGAAATGTCCAACAAATATCACTTAAACCTCTCCTAGCCGTCTGTTTCTCTTTTACCTTGTCTTCTTGGCCTTCATTTCTTCTGTGCCTTTCTTAATCTTTGTTATGATCTAGGCTTTCAGTTGAAAGCCTTGTCGCTTGTCCTGGGCCCGCTGCTCTACGTCTCTCCCCCTTCTTCCGCCGTTCACTCGTCTCCACTCCGTCTGTCGTGGTGCGTTCAGGGCCGCCGCTGCTCCAGCCGTCTCCTTCGGCACGCTCACCTCAAGGCCCCGCTCCATCATATCCCGCGCTGCCTCTTCGGCCGTGTTGTAGGTTCTTGTGCCTTCCTCCCAATGAATCCTCATTTTCGTTAGCGGCGTTTGGAATCTAATTTTTTTCTCTTTCAGCGTTTTTTTAATATTGGCATATTTCTTCCGCTGCTGCACGATTTCTGTCGGGTAGTCATGGTCAAAAAATACCTGTTTGTCGCCGATTCGTATCTTTTTTTTCCATGCTTGCGTCAGGATTCTTTCCTTTATGTCATATTTCACAAAGTTTACCACAACTGACCTGGGTGGAGAGTTTGTTTTCGGGTTCTGTGCCGGTGTTCTGTGCGCCCGTTGAATCTGCAGATCCGTTTCTCCGGGTATTTCCAGTTCTTTTTTTAAGAACTGATCCATGAATTTTGTCATCGAGTTGCCTTCAATGCCCTCCGGAATTCCAAAGATGCGCATATTGCTTCATCGGGATCTGCTCTCCAAGTCGTTTATTTTCTCCTGCATCCTCTGCGTTTGCGTCGTCAGGGTCTGTAGTTGTTCGTTTGCCTCGCTTTTCCAATCTTCTAGTTCCGAAATTCGGGTCTGCGCTTCTGTCATACACGCCCGCTGGGAGCGCAGCTCCTCCATGTTTTCCGTTAATTTACGCTCCATTTCTCTTCGGAGGTCCATGATTTCCTCCTTAATTTCTTTTTTCAGTTCCTCCTTAAGAGCCGCTAAATCCTGTTGTAGCTGTCGCTTGAATTCTCTCAACTCTTCACCCAAACTGGCGATGCCAGCGTTCATGTTGTCGAGTCTGGCGTCCTCCATTTTCACTGCTGTGGACATCTCGTTTTTTTGGGCTTTGCGTACAGCGGTTTTTCCTGCGTTGTTGGAGAGGAATTCTTCAATTTTACCCTGTTTTTGTCCTTGTGCCCGGTTCCTTCGTGTTTTCATCCCTTAGTTTATTGATTCGTTTATGTCGAGTTGGCCATTTACCGATGATTTTTAATCCGGCTAGGGAGAGCTCTTTGTTTAAGTGTTATGTCTCTCCGCCATCTTCCCGGAAGTCCACGCATTACTGAATTTTTAAACAGTAATTTTGTTACACAGCACGTTACTGCAAAAGTAGTGGCGTTATAGTAACACATTACTCCCAACACTGCAGTTATTTAAAATTTGAAATAATTTATTAAATTAGAATTAAAAAGTATTATTTAAATCATTGTTTAGTTAATTTAAAGGTACATTTAAATATTTCGTGGTTCCTGTGCTTCATTGTGTTGATGGATTTATTTTATCTGTCAACCTCTGTGTATTCATTTAATTTAGTCACCTATATACCTATGGCCCTTTGTATGTTACAACTTGGAACTTTTAATGCAACATATTTGCAGTAACCCTTGAATTTACTGCCAGTATATTTAAATAAAACAAATGTAACATTTTACATGTTATATTTGCCAGCATATTGCACTTAAAAAAAAAAACAAAATAAAAACATGAAAAGAGCATCTAGAACAGCATATTTTTGCAATCCTCACAACCAGGAGAAAATTGGCTCAACAGGCTAAGTTAGCCATCTGTATTTATTTAATCATCACACCCATCTTCAGAACATACAGTATCTCACAGAAGTGAGTACACCCTTCACATTTTTGTAAATATTTTATATCTTTTCATGGGACAACACTGAAGATATGACGCTTTGATACAATGTAGTCAGTGTACAGCTTGTATAACAGTGTAAATTTCCTGTCCCCTCAAAATAACTCAACACACAGCCATTAATGTCTAAACCGCTGGCAACAAAAGTGAGTACACCCCTAGTGAAAATGTCCAAATTGTGCCTAAAGTGTCAATATTTTGTGTGGCCACCATTATTTTCCAGCACTGCCTTAACTCTCTTGGGCATGGGGTTCACTAGAGCTTCACAGTTTGCCACTGGAATCTTCTTCCATTCCTCCATAATGACATCATGGCGTTAGAGACATTCTTCTCCTCCACCTTCCATTTGAGGATGTCCCACAGATGCTTTATAGGGTTTAGGTGTGGAGACATGCTTGGCCAGTCCATCACCTTTACTCTGTTTCATTAGCAAGGCAGTGATCCTCTTGGGGGTGTGTTTGGGGTGGTTATCATGTTGGAATACTGCCCTTTGGCCCTGCGGCCCAGTTTCCAATCATGCTTTGCTTCAGTATGTCACCGTACATGTTGGCATTCATGGTTCCCTCAATGAACTGTAGCTCCCCAGTGCCGACAGCACTCATGCAGCCCCAAACCATGACACTCCCACCACCATGCTTGACTGTAGGCAAGACACACTTGTCTTTGTACTTCTCACCTGGTTGCAGCCACACACGCTTGCCACATCTGAACCAAATAAGTTTATGTTGGTCTTATCAGACCACAGGACATGGTTCCAGTAATCCATGTCCTTACTCTGCTTGTCTTCAGCAAACTGTTTGCGGGCTTTCTTGTGCATCATCTTTAAAAGGGGTTTCCTTCTGGGACGACAGCCATGCAGACCAGTTTGATGCAGTGTGCGGCATATGGTCTGAGCATTGACAGTAGGGATGTGATTTTTCCGCTAATTTGCGGAATTCCGCTTTTTTTTATCTTCCAAAATAAAAAAAAAAAAAAATTCCCTTAGTAATCCCCTAACGGCGCGCCTGACTTGATGCTGATCGTCCTTTAAAAAAAAAAAAAAAAAAAAAAAAAAAAATTCACGGCGCGCCTGATTTGATGCTGATCGTCCTTAAAAAAAATAAATAAATAAATAAAAATAAATCCCTTAGTAATCCCCTAACAACGCGCCTGATTGGCTGATGCTGATCGTCTTTGCAGTGACCAATGAACGCGGCTGTTTCTTATCTTAATCCTATTTTATTCTTAATCCTTTGTTTTCCTCGCTCTCCCATAGCGGACTTGCATTGCAGTGATGTCGGTGGTTGAACGTAAAGATGCTCCGAGAGTCAAAGAAATTGACAAGATCGTGAAAAACAAATTTCGTTGGGATTGGCTTGAAAAGGAGATTGCAACGGATGTTGGTAAGACAACTGTGACAAATTTATTTAGCGATTTCATATGGAAAATCGACCGTGCTGGGAAGGCGATATGCACGTGGTGTAATGACACCATTGACTATGGTGGAAGAGGATTTAAGTCTCTCGAGAGTCATGCTAATGCACAACAGGTGAAATCGAGGTCCACTAATTATTCAATTGCTGGAACTTTCGGTGTTCAGAAAAAACCATCGAAACCATATGGCCTCCACCCTTTGTTTACGACATGATCGGACCCGGAAATCGAAAGGAAGGATCCACCCCAACAACCAGTGCCAGTTGCGGATAGAGTAGTGAATTTTGAGGTATGTGAAGATATATTTTTGTATACAGGTCATCTAGTTAATATTTTCTTCATCTTGCCTGCTGAAGATGTTTTGGACTTCTAAGACTTGGATACATCAGTGATTGTGCAAAATCAACTGCTCAAGACTCAATGGAGATTGAAACTGATGATCTGAAATAAATGCTGAAATTATAAAAAGTAATGGTATGAATGAATTTTATTTCTATTATGGAATAGATAAAATTAACTGATTTTGATTTGATCAAGTGTTAAAGCATGTGATGGATAATGCTTGTTGGAATATTTTAGGAATGCTATCTTCTTGGAACATATGTCAATATTATACAGTAATAAGTGGCATTCAGCTGTTTGTTTTATGTCATTTAAGCACAGTTCTGGTACTTAAAAATCATAAAAACCCAAGAGCTTAGGGGGGCATAGCCCCCCGAACCCTCCCCCCCCCCACGCTGGGGGACTGCGTCCCCCAGACCCCCAGCAAAATTTTCAGATAATTTCACCAACCCCAAGTCACATCCCTATGACAGGCTAACCCCCCACCCCTTTAACCTCTGCAGCAATGCTGGCAGCACTCATAACTCTATTTTCAAAAGACAACCTCTGGATATGACGCTGAGTACGTGCACTCATCTTCTTTGGTTGACCATGGCGAGGCCTGTTCTGAGTGGAACCTGTCCTGTTAAACCGCTGTATGGTCTTGGTCACCATGCTGCAGCTCAGTTTTAGGGTGTTGGCAATCTTCTTATAGCCTAGACCATCTTTATGTAGAACAACAATTCTTTTTTTAGAGTTCTTTGCCATGAGGTGCCATGTTGAACTTCCAGTGACCAGTATGAGAAAGTGTGAGAGTGATAACACCACATTTAACACACCTGCTTCCCATTCACTTCTGAGACCTTGTAACACTAACGAGTCACATGACACCGGGGAGGGAAAATGGCTAATTGGGCACAATTTGGACATTTTCGCTAGGGGGTGTACTCACTTTGGTTGCCAGTGGTTTAGACATTAATGGCTGTGTGTTGTTATTTTGAGGGAACAGTAAATTTACACTGTTATACAAGCTGTACACTGACTACATTACATTGTATCAAAATGTCATATCTTCAGTGTTGTCCCATGAAAAAATATAAATATTTACAAAAATGTGAGGGGTGTACTCACTTTTGTGAGATATTGTATGATCAACTCACCCGCGATTGCGGTCATTGGGAGCAGTACTCCCAGGCTGCTGGAGAATCCCACTGGCCATCTTCCACCGCAATCTCTGAGCAAGGGAAGGCAAAGCTTGGGCAGGGAGCTGATGTACACTCAGTCACCGGCTCAACCATTTCTCCTTCGTCATCCTCACAGCCAGATGAACCATTGGGCCGCCTGCTGAAGCCTCAGCCCCACAGGCAGCAGCCAACATCACCAGTCCTGAGGACACCAGAGGCTATGGGGCCTACAATAAAATAACTAATAAAAAAGACCATCTCTTTTTCTGCATTTTAAATAACAGTGGGGAAAAAAATCAATTGTACAAATTCATCTGTCTTACCTCCAATTAAAACAAGGTTAGAGGACTATCCTCTCAAGTGGCACAGTGGGGGGGAAAGTCCCACATCCCTGGCAAACAGAAGTAGCGGCTATATGACCAAAACATTAGCTTGCACTGAGCTGCTAAGCAGCGGAACCCACATACCTGGCGCACTGTGGGGGAGAGGCGGGGCGGTGACGAGTAGAAATGGGATATGTGTCTTTTAAATTCTGATATAAATGATAGTTTTATATGAAACGGTAAATGTTTTGTTTTTAATCGCGTCATATGCAGTGCATCCACAAAGTACTCACAGCGCTTCACTTTTTCCACATCTTAGGTTACAGCCTTATGGCCAGATGAATTAAATTCATTTGTTTCCTCAAAATTGTACACACAACACCCCTAATGACGGCGTGAAAAAAAGTTTTTTTTTTTTTTTTGAGATTTTATTTTTTTTTTCAAATTTATTAAAAATAAAAAACTAAGAAATCAACATCGCCTGGTGATGAGCAGTGCCTGGTTTCCTCCAAACATGATGGTTGGCATTCACGCCAAAGAGTTCAATCTTTGTCTCATCAGACCACAGAATTTTGTTTCTCATGGTCTGAAGAGTGCTTCAGGTGCCTTTTAGCAGACTGTAGGCGGGCTGCCTGGCTTCCTTCTTGCCACTCTACCATACAGGCCTGATTGGTGGATTACTGCAGAGATGGTTGTCCTTCTGGAAGGTTCTTCTCTCTCCACAGAGGAATGCTGGCCCTCTGACAGAGTGACCATCGGGTTCTTGGTCACCTCCCTGACTAAGGCCCTTCTCCCCCGATCACTCAGTTTAGATGGCCTTCCAGATCTAGGAAGAGTCCTGGTGGTTCTGAACTTTTTCCATTTACTGATGATGGAGGCCACTGTGCTCATTGGGACCTTCAAAGCAGCAGAAATTTTTCTGTACCCTTTCCCAGATTTGTACCTCGCGACAATTCTGTCTCTGAGGTCTATAGACAATTCCTTTGACTTGATGCTTGGTTTATGCTCTGACATGCACTGTCAACTGTGGGACCGTATACAGAAAGGTGTGTGCCTTGCCACATCATGTCCAATCAACTGAATTTACCACAGGTGGACTCCAGTTAAGCTGTAGAAACATCTCAAGGATGAACAGTGGAAACAGGATGCACCTGCTCAGTTTTAAGCTTCATGGCAAAGGCTGTGAATACTTATGTACATGTGATTTCTTAGTTTTTTTTATTTTTAATACATTTGCAAAAATCTCAAAAAAAGAAGACGTTTCATGTTATTATGGGGCATTGTGTGTAGAATTTTGAGGACAAAATGAATTTAATCCATTTTGCAATAAGGCTGTAACATAACAAAATGTGGAAAAAGTGAAGTGCCATGAATACTTTCGAGAGAGAGAATGCATATAAATAAAAATATGGCACAGCCCCACTCATGACTGCACCCTTCCTGGCCTTTTTTTTTTTAAATCTAGAAGACCATAATGCAATTACTTAAAACTACATTTAAGTAATTGTTAAAAGTTTAAGATTTGTATAAATGGGTAAACACTTTTACAGCTCCCCCCCCCATCGCTGGATTCTGCAGCCATCTTGATGAAAATTTAGTGTTGTGGGATATTTTTTGGTTTTAGAGTGCCTCCAAACAGGCTCTGTTTGAAGGGGTATGTAGTAGGGATGCATGATCATATCAACATGTTGTCAGTAGGGCTGTGCGATATGACCAAATTTTCATATCACGATATAAGTAATCTTATTTAATGATAACGATATATATCGCGGTATGTATTTCTGGTAAATTCTATAGTTTATATACAATAACTAATTAAAAGGACCATCTTTTTCTATATTTTAAATTGCATACTGAAAAAAATCAATTGTACAAATTCATCTGTCATTAATTTTATGCACTTTTTCCCTCTTAATTTTGCAGTATTATAAATTGTTTTTTAGGCTCCGTGTCCACCAAACGCGCTTTCTTCCGCTCTGGGTGGCAATTTTCCATTCATTCTCTAAGTAGTCCAGCGATTACAGCGCTGAGTGCCCTCGGCGCAGAAACGCTCTTGGCGGTGGCCGTTTTTTGTCGTGGTGCTCAGAGCTGAAAAAAGTTGAAACTTTTCAGAGACTGCAGCTGAGCTCGTCAATGTCAGACCAAGCAGCCAATCAGAACTGCTGCGTGGGCGGGACATAGGACACCGGTACTAGTCTGTACTCAGACTCCTGCTTTCTGTGTCATCATATTTTACATCCAGAGCTGCTAGAAAACAGTTCCTGTCCATTGTTATTTAGAGACTGCTATTACAACATCAGTAGAAAGTCTGACAATAGGAGAAGTGGAGGTGCTGAACTGAGAGTGACAAGCTGTTGCTGGGATACAGGGCACAAATTTTATTTTCCCAGAGTGCTGCGCACAAACGCTGGGGGGAAAAAAAAAAAAATGCTCAGGGCGGTCAGGTGACAAAAAACGTGTTTGGACACACAACCTTAATGTGCATTTGAGATGACTTCAACTTTATTCATTATCACTACTTGACTCATTAAAAATGATTAGAAATAAAGTTACATGAAGAGCCAGTATGTTTTTCCGACACGTTTTAATTTATTTATTTATATAGTGTGTATGCGGCCGCTATCGCACACTTTTTTAGTCATATTTTTTCAGACAAAATTAAGAAACTCTGCAGTGACTTAAACCAGAACGATAGTCTGATACATGTTTCCTATTAGCAGCAAGTTAGCATAGTCAGTTAGCATTTTGTTATGTCTGGAATCGGAGTCGGAGTCAGACTTATGCCATGCAGCGAACTGACTTTATTAGAGGACACACAACTATATACAGTCTGGCTGTAGCTCGCCTGACGTCACACCCAGGGCTGGTACGGCAAGTCCTAAGGGCCACACACTCACCAGACTCTCTACACGTCATTCTTGACTCAGGCACTTCGCCGTAATGCCCAGCACCCTCGTCCAAGACGCTCTCCGCCCCGGCACTGTGGTCCTGCTTGACTTCCGTGGCGCCCGGCACCTCCTCTCTGTCGTCCGCGGTGCTCCGCTGTGCCGTCTGTTGTGTCCGGCTGTTGCTGCTGCTTCCCGGGACTTTCAGCATCACCCTTGTTGGTGTCACTCGTTGACCCAAGCACCTTGTCATTGCACCCAGCACCGTCGTCCAAGGTACTCCGCTGTGCTGTCTCTGCGTCCAGCTGTCGCTGCTCCGACTCAAACGTGCTGAGCTCCTCGGCTGGCTTGCCATCTTCGGTGACCGGTAGCTCCTTCACTCGTGGCCCCGGTTCCACCTCGAAGTCTGGCTGGTAGCTCGTAGCTTGGTTTTGGCTCGCACCTAGCTTTGTGACTAACTTTCCCATAGACACTGACTGAGCTGCTAGCTTCCCTGAGTTAGCTAGCTTTGCTTTTTGGCGCCAACAGCTCCATTACCCGCATCATGGTCCTCATATGTTTGGCAAAATATTCAGCCAGCTGCCTGACAGTGTCCGCATAAGACTCCGTTTCTCCAAACATACAGAGAATTTTCCAGCCTTCTTCGCCAAGATGGTGGGCCAGAAGTGTTGGTCTTCGTACTCCGTCGAGTCTACTTAAGCCCAGCACCGCGATATAACCCTTAAACATGGCCACCCAGTTTGGCCACAGGATTGCTGGCTGTCCCGGGTATTCCAGAAATGGTGATAATGGTGAAGGTAGCCCATACGCCCCCATAGTTTCTCATCGCCAAATGCCAGATGACAAAGACGAAAAAAAAAAAAAAAACCTGCAGCAGCCTCCTCCACAGTGCTCAGCGGTGCCAGGACTGCAGCCAGGAGATCCACGTCCCCCAAAGACGATACCAGCCCCACCACCACCCCTGCCATGACCTCAAAGGAGATGTAAATAAGTGGGAAAACCATGTGCATATATCAGCATTGGCAAAAAATATATTCAAAATATTGGGATATTGGTGATCAGAAGGAAAAAAAAACATATCATGCATCCCCAGTATGTAGCTTTTACTAACTAACTAACCTGCACTTATATAGCGCTTTTCTAGTCACAAAGACCACTCAAAGCGCTTTCACTAGTACTAACCCTTTATTCTAAGGGCCTATAGGAAACAGATATCTAGGGACAATTTAGAACAGCCAGTTAACCTACCATGCATGTCTTTGGATTGTGGGAGGAAACCGGAGCCCCCGGAGTAAACCCACGCAGCACAGGGAGAACATGCAAACTCCACACAGAAAGGTTCCAACCCCTGCCAGCCTGGGGATTCAAACCAGGAACCTTCTAGCTGTAAGGCAACAGTGCTAACCACTGCACCACCGTGCTGCCTTTATCCCTTCCCCAACACTCCAAGAACTGGGACACCACTACACCCACACATGAATATGCAAAATTGAGGGATGGCGCTAAGGGAAGGGTTAATTTGAACAGGGCTTTTGTCATGCTAAATGTAAAATGTTTGTATAATGTACCAAAAGCCAGTTTAGAAAGCTTGGGGGGACAATGGAGCGAGAGATTGACAGACGGATTGGAGCAGCATCTGCAGTGATGCGGACGTTGCACTGGTCTGTTGTGGTGAAGAGGGAGCTTAGTTCTAAGGCAAAGCTGTCAATTTACCAGTCAATCTACGTTCCTACTCTCACCTATGGTCGCGAGCTTTGGGTAATGACCGAAAGAACGAGATCGCGGATACAAGCGGCTGAAATGAGCTTTCTCCGTAGGATTGCTGGACTCACCCTCAGAGATGAGGTGAGGAGCTCACTCATTCAGGAGAGGCTCGGAGTAGAACCGCTGCTCCTCCACATTGAAAGGAGTCAGTTGAGGTGATATGGGCATCTGATTAGGATGCCTCCTGGGCGCCTCCCACTTGAGGTGTTTCGGGCATGTCCCACTGGGAGGAGACCTCGGGGCAGACCCAGGACTCGGTGGAGAGACTATGGGCCTCTTTCCACCAAACCGGTTCCAGTGCTAGTTTGGTTCTGGGGCTGGTGCTAGTGCTTAACCAGTTCTTCTGGAGTGGCTCATAAGAACCAGTTGGTTTTCCACCGATATGGAGCTAGTCGGGAATTATGTCAGGGCTACGTCATTGCGTAGTGTGAAGCGCCCAACCCCTGCAGAACACCAGAGAAGACGGAAGGTGGCGGTATGCACCTCTCACTTGTTTGCTATCCGCCAGTAACCGAGAGAAGAAGAAGTAGCAGTGTTAGCTTGTCAACATGTAGGAACTTGCTGTCTCTTTGGGAGCGCTGCTTTTATTCCAAACCTGTATTACCATCCAAAAACAGTTTTATTCTTAATGGCAGAGAACGGCGGCTTCGTTTAAGGACACCGGTAATCATCAATATTTCAGTTATCAGCCGTTGTTAGATAAAGTCTGTAGCGCGAGCATTGACTACACTTTTAAACATAATATTTGTCATTTCTGTAATGGGTGGCGTCACGGCGCATTACAAGACGGAGGTCGCCTGTTATGTCATGCCAAAAAGTGATCAGCTGTCCAAAAAATGATCGCCAGGGGCCATATTGTTATGGGTTTATATTAGCCGGTAAATATATATATTTCAACAGATAAACAGTACTTAGTTAGGTATAACAAGATATATTTAACACTTATGATGCATTTTGAACCCTAAACAAACTTGATCTGGGATTAAAAGCAATTAAAATAATGCGGTCACAAGGTTACATGGAAAAATGTATAGATTTACTGCATGTATACATGAAGATACTGTATAAATGCATATTCTATGCACCTCCAAACTACAGAGTTGTGAAAGGTATACCCTTCTGTACTTGTGTCATCTATTCTGGTTAAAGTACTGATTCAAGTTTTTATTCATGTAGGGATAACAAGAGACAGACTGTAAAGTGTTCAAAGTTCTTTCCTCAGAAATGATCTTGTCCAGAGCTGACAGAATGTCATGTGGGACGTTGTCAAAACAAGATAAACTCATCATTTTTGAAGCTGGCAACTTGGAACATTTTCCACAGAAAAAGTACATAGATTTAAAGTTTGTTGCTGCTTGTTCTTTAAAAAATGTGAAAGAAGTTGTCAAAAATATGAGTAAGTCCACAAATACCTGATATATTGTCCAATACCTGGAAAAATGAACTTAAGTGCAGTAATTCAGTACTTGTACTTTCACTTCCCACCACTACAATGTTATAGTGATTTGCATTGTCCTAAATAACTTTATATTTCATGCATATGAAATGTAAAGTCTTTAACTTTTTAATATGACCCTTCTCTCTTATGTTTTTTCTCTCATCTATTTGTCTTATGTCCTGATTGGTGGAGCCTTGAGCACTTTTATCATGTCTATAGTCAGCTTCATGTGTGCCTGTGTTCATGTTGAATGTAACTGTAGTTTGTAAACATGGATGTCACCTGACTGCAAAACAAATCTACCTACGGCTACAAATAAAGGAACCTGAACCTGAATATGTTTGGTGTGAGGATAACAATGTAGAAGCAGAAAAACACTTAAGGAAAGAAAGCTTTTATTTCCAAAATGTGCAAAAACTTCAGACTGCTACATATGAAATATTATGTACACACAGACAAAAATATCAATGCTGTGATAGTTATTTTTTACAGTCCCTCAAGCACAGACACAACACGTCCCATCAGTCCAACAAGGGTGTTGGTCTGCTTTGCAGCAAAGCGGAGTTCAGCTGCTCCTCCCCCCTGCTCTGCTCCTGCTGTCTCATCGGACCGTAATCAAGAAGGAGGTCCATGTTTGTCACACTTCTGTTTCCCTGTTTTAAAGTACAAAAATAAGCAATATAAAATAACCACATACTGAAAAATGCAGGAATCGTCAATCCAAGATTGAATGTGTCTATTCAACATCCATTTACTGTTAGTGGCATCACAACATTCAGTTCAAGTGTATGATTCTTTTAATTCACTCCCTCCTTTGTGTGAATGGGTCATGATCCATCCAGGTGCATGCCCTCAATTTCCCCTATGGCAGGGATGTCAAAGTCAAATACACAGAGGGCCAAAAAACCAAATCTGTTACAAGCCGAGGGCCGAAATGGTTGAATGTTTATTAAAACATATTGAAATGATTACAAATAGCCTTTTGAACCAAGACCTAACACAGTGTACTGTATATTATTTAATGACTGAATGAATAATCCAATATTTTTATGGCTCTGTCAGTAATTTCAAGTGAAAACATTTTTTAACAGGCTCATAGACGAAAACAAACTTTCTTCAAAGAAAAATTGCATGTCCTGTACATTAAATGAATAAAGAAATATTTCTTATGGTTCTGTCAGTTATTTCAAGGAAAAACATTTTCAACAGGCAAACAGCAAACAGCAAAAAAAGTAAATGTCCTTCAAAAATAAAATGTTTCTTAATATCAAGATTAATGCAGAAATGAAATTGCAGGATTAAAAACTGAAAATGCAATATTGTGCTGCTCTGATCCTAGCAATTACTGCTTTCAAATAGTAAAATGAGGAAGTAAAAAAAATAAATCAAATCAGTTCCATTCTTTCTCATGGCTCCTATCTGCAATTTTCTGAGTCCATTAACTGAAAAATGAATATAAATAAATAAAATACAATAAGATAAAATACAAAATCTATGGCACACAGACGAAATACTTCCTTCAAAGAAGGAAGGAAAGAGGAAAGAGTCCACTCCACGAATGAAAATTGACAGCTGGGCAATGTCAGTTGCGTCGGTGCTCTCATCCACAGCAAGGGAATATGCGATGAACTCTTTCCCCTTTTTCACCAGCTGTTCTTTTAGATTGGTAGAAAGCTGGTCTACACGTTCAGCAACGGTATTTCTACTCAGGCTCACGTTTGAAAATAGCTGCCTTTTGTCTGGGCACACTGCGTCACAAACTTTAAGCTTGCAGTTTTTGATAAACTCGCCCTCTGTAAATGGTCGGGTTGATTTTGCGACTTCTTCTGCCACAATAAAACTAGCCTTCACCGCAGCCTCACTTTGTGATTTGGCTTTTGTGAACAGAACCTGCTGGGACTTAAGACCTTGTTTTAATTCCTCCACCTTCTGTAGCCTTTGTTCTGTGTCCATATTCTTGTCTTTGTCTTTGTGTTTCTTAGACGTTTCATAGTGCCTTCTTGGATTATATTCTTTCATTACAGCCACACTTTCTCCACACAGAAGACACACAGGTTTGCCTTTTACCTCCGTGAACATGTACTCTGCCTCCCACCTGGCTTGAAACCCCCTGTTCTCACCGTCCACCTTCCGTTTAGCCATTTTTTGTGAGGGGGTTGCTAAAAGTTGACATCTGCTCTGAATTCTGATGAATAATGAAGCCGAGGCCCGCTCTCAGCACTTGCAGTGAGTTCACGGGCTATTCAGGGATGAGAATGGGGTTTGGGAAAAAAAGAGGAAACTAAGCCGGGGGTCTTAGTTAGGCCTGTGTCCCCCAAGCCAGATCCAAGGCGGAGCCTTGGTGGGGGGTCTGGGGGGCAACGTCCCCCAGAAGCTAACGAAATCTGGTGTTTTAGAATGCTCAAATGTGGTCTTATATTTAAAGTTAGAAGTAAGTACAAATGCATTTATAGTTTACCTTTTTAATCTGCTGCTGCATCACATGTGTAAATTTATATCTGAATGGTATGTTGATGTAATAATACTAAATTATATTTTTAAATTATATTTTACTACTATTTAATATGTTTAGAATGGTAAATGGTGCTCACTTATATAGCGCTTTTTCTCATCTCTGGATGACCAAAGCGCTTTACAGATCCTGCTATCCACCCATTCACACACTGATGGCGGCAGAGCTGCCATACACACACAGGCGTGAGCCTGGCCACCAGGAGTAACTGGGGGTTCAGTGTCTTGCTCAAGGACACTTTGACACGCAGACTTCAGACAGAGTGGGAATCGAACCCCTGACCCTCCGATCAGTAGTCGGTCACACTACACCTGCGCCACAGCCACCCCCTAAACTGCCGCCCCTAGAACTGACACAGAATTACATTTACATAGTTTAGAACAGACAAAATAATTTAACCAAGTAAAATAAATTATAAATATTAACAAAATTCCATCACCAAGTCCATCACCCATTTATTAAAATATACTGACATTCTGCATTTTGATTTATTAAAGTGTGCATTTGTTAGTGTTACTAGGAATATAAAAAAGTTGCATATTAGTATATTTTAATATTTGAAAGATAATCTAAGAAAGTAAGTAAAACCTAAAAGATGTTTAGTGTTTCAAATTATCAAGTGTTTCAAAACAGGCATGACGTCACAACTTACACATGCTATTTCATAACAAATTCATAACAAATTCATTACACGAAAATTCTCAAGTACATTACTTATAACAAGAAAAAAAATCTTACCTCGGAAGAGGTAAGAACCAGCAGCCTGGTTCTGCTGGAGGTTTCTTCCTGTTAAAAGGGAGTTTTTCCTCTCCACCGTCGCCAAGTGCTTGCTCACAGGGGATCGCCTGATTGCTGGGGTCTTTCTGCAACTGTGGGGGTTCCCCCCTACAGTTGATAGTGCTATGAGATGACTGTTGTTGTGAAATGGCGCTATATAAATAAAATTGAATTGAATGTGTCTAACGATCACTAATTGCTGTAATCGGGGCCGATTGTGATGAACTTTGACTGACATCTGAATTTAACCATGTCCATCGATCGTTTTGAACGCAGCACGAGCGACTAATTCGATCTCCTTGTAGCCACAATTTTGAGATGTTTGTTTTTTTTCGAGCCATTCCCAACGAAACTTGTTCCTTATCCCTTTGTCTTCTTGCTTTGTTGTCTTTCGTGAGTTTTAGGTTCACCATTTTCACGAAATCGGGAAAACTCGGTTGATTGAATTGTCCGCCATTTGCATTTCGCTCCGCGTGTGGGATATGACAAAGGAATAACAAAATCGTCGATTGGTTGCTTCAATAAGTATCAGCCAATCAGTGGCCTTGTACCTCTCATCCCTGGCTATTGTTGCATTGTGGGAAATGAAGTATTGATGCATTCAAAACGCCAGCAGGCGGCTGCGGCCTGCGGGCCGGTACTAATACTAATCAAATATCATTCTGGGGGCCATAAATTTATTCGCGGGCCGAATCCGGCCCGCGGGCCTTGACTTTGACACATGTGCCCTATGGGGATCAATAAAGTACACAAAATCAAAATGATCTGAACATAAATTACCTAATCTGGTCTGATTAGAAGAGCAGGAGGAGGACAAGCTTGGAGCTGGACACCACAGGTCTGGCTGGTTCTCCCTCATCATCCAGCTGTGATAAATCTGTAAATATTTAAAAAAAAAAAGTGTTTGTGCAGTGAACAACTTAAGCCTTCCATTAAATGTTCAGACATAGAAGACAATTTTATTCAATATCAATGTTAGCAAAGCTTACATGTCTGATTATGGAATAGAAGAATAGGAATAGATGAAACTTCATTGTACTGTACAGTTGTACAGTACAATTAAACTGTAGGTGTTCCACCAGGCTAGTGCGCAATAAAGTAAGAGAAGGATTAGATAAAATACGGCTACACAACACACAATTAAACACGAGTGAAATTTTAAAAAAAAAAATGGCCTAAGATTATGGAAATATTACCAAAATAGTGAAAAAGACGACGTTACTAGTGTCTGGTAGAAAAATCTCCCATAACATAACGCAAGGCACCCATTCATACACAGTATTCATACCACAAAAAACGTATTTTGCGCTGGATGTCTTTATAAAAAAAGTATTCTGCAAGATGCTAAGATTTCTGTTCTAGTTTCTCAAACGCGCATTTCTGTATGGCGAGGAAACGTTCGTGCTAAAAACAGTTAGCTTGTTAGCATAGCTAACCGAAAATACTATGGCCACAAGAGTGAGTAAAAAAAAAAAAAAAAAAAAAAAAAAATCCGCACTTTGGCCGTTACATATCAATACAAGCGCATATACAGTATATGTATACATATATTGGTTAATGTCTGGCATTTTAAAGACAATACACTTACCAGCGTGTTTTAAGCAGTTTGTTGTCCAGACTAATCCACTGCAGTGACGATGGTCCGGCTGGCTGGCCGATCCTCCAAAACAGTTCAGATGAGTGGCCCCCTCCAGCTGATCTTGTACTTCTGCTTATGTCCATAGAGCCAAGAAATATGTCTTCCCTTCGCTCTAAATCTGTTTGGTTTTGGAATCCGTTGCGTGCTCCGCTGTTTGGAAAGCAACGTGGCGGTCAGTAATGTTTTGAAGCTGGTCAGTTAACCACGCCCATGGCTGTGGACGTAACCAGCGTAAACTGGTGCTGCCGTTGGCCCAGCTAGGAGTCGGGGCCACGATAGCCCCACTTTTGGGAGCCCGGGACTGGTGCTTTAGTCGGTGGAAAACCAAAGAACTGGTGCTGATGACGCTCTGGCTCCAGTTAAGCACTGGAACCGGTTTGGTGGAAAGAGGCCCTCTGTCTCCCAGCTGGTCTGGGAACGCCTTGGTATCCTCTCTGAAGAGCTGGAGCAGGTGGCTGGGGAGAGGGAAGTCTGGGCTTCTCTGCTTGAACTGCTTCCTCTGCGACCCGGACCTCCGGAAAAGCGGTAGAAGATGGATGGAGGGATGGATGGTTTGTATAATGTATTAAAAATGCAAGAAGTAGCCGGAAAAAATCAGCAGATCCAATTATCACATTCAAAGTGTGACAGAATGATTTACACTGGAAACAGATGTGTGTAGGATGTTTCAGGAAAAAAAGGCTAATCCAACCTTTGACACACTTACCACATACTTTTGTAGACATCATTTTGGCCTCGTGTCAGAAACATCATTTCAAGCTATTAGGTGTCAAATGTGCATAAGCTGCCATGTTACAGTGTGTGTTTGCGTCGCTGTGTTCCAGCTTGTCCTCAGGAGGAGAGACCAGGTTCAGGTTTAAAGGACCAGCAGGTTCTCAGTGTTTGGGGTTACTGCCAACTCTTCCAGCACAGCGTGGAGACTCTCCGGTCACAGCTGCAGGAAAAGGGTGACGGCCACGAACTGGTCTGGGACAAGGTGAAGACATGAGCACATTTTCTGTTATTCATGCTTAACATTCCCAAACTGGGAAACTTAAGTTATGGTTACACCATTGGTTTACACAACACCAGGGTTTTAAGGGTGAGAAATGGTAATAATTTTATATTTGATTTATACGTCTTCATACAAAATGTAGTGTAGTGTCACCTCCGGAAATCGTTCTGAATCACATGCACAACTTTCAGTCTTTAAGCATCCTGTTATCTCAAAACTGTCCATGAGAGAATATCTGGTTCAGGTTGGTTCTTCCAGACTGTCTCCTTTCTCAGACATACTCATAACAGTACAGAACATTTGCATGAGAACAACCAGATGAATGTCCAGCTGATTGACCTTGTACACATTTCACGCAGACTCTTGAGGTACCAACAGATAAAGAATACAAAGTTATTCCATCACCCCTCAACCCTGATGCCATACAAGGCATCATAAATGAAAAGTTATTAGTGATGGTATCTAAAACCCCATCTGGCAGCTATGCTAATCTCCAGTGCATTGATGTGCAACAGACCCTAACTAGCTAGTGACGAGCAAAGTCTGCCATCGGCCCTGCTGCCCCAGGCACCGCCTGACATTTTAGTCCTTAAGGAGGAAAAATGGAACAGTAAAACTTATTAATCAATGAAAAGAGTAATTAATGGTAAAAACATTAAAATCAGAATGATAATAAAGTAAGAATATGATAAAGATATGTGTCGTTGCTCTGCCTCATTGCAGCTTGCGTAAAACAAAACACAAAAGATGAAAAGAAAACAAAAATAAAATATAAAACAGAAATAATAGTAACATAAAAAGTCAAAATAATGTTTCAAACTTCATAAATGTATTTACAGGTAGTACATTTCAACTTCACATGATGATCTTGCAGCTCCTTTCAGTTTTCTGTTTGCCAATCATACTTTTACTCTGTACTTGGGTCATGGAGAGACACCTTGAGCTCACACTGTTCATCGTCCCATCATCCTCGGCAACTGCTCCATGGTACATCACTAAATTGACATGCACAAGTCTCATCATCGTATTACGAATGCAGGGAATGATACAAGAAAAAAACAGAAATATTACCACAAAAATCATTAACAGGCTTATGATGAGACTTCTCCATGAAGAGAATAACCAACCTAACCAGGTATATTCATCAGTGACATTGTCCTTGGCTATCAAGTTCCGTATGGCTGAGGCAATCACGTGACCATCTGCATCATATTCAGGGATAAAAGTACAACAATCCCCCACAATTGCACACGCACCCCCTCAGGCGGCAATTATTTGATCAAGAACCATTCTATTCTGGGTCAACATAAGTCTAAGAGCTGTTAACTCCTCAGTTACTCCCACCCAAGGAAAAGAGGAATAGAGTACCTTCTGCCCAGTAGTTTCTAACTTGAATTCTTTGGGCACATCCTGTGTTGCTGGCTGCCTGTGGTTTGCTCTCCTCATTCTCCCTAGGATTTTGCCTTTAATTGTATTTTAATCACTTTTTTTTTTCCATCTACCGTTAGCTCTCACTTCTGTTTATCAAGCCTCTTGCACCTGTGTGCACACTCAGTGTCATCTAATCACCCTCTTTAGCCTTCTGTTCACATTTCATCTGTGTTTTTGTTAGCTTCGGGTTAGCCATTAGCTATGGCTACTAGCTCTCCTTCCTCTCCTCCTCTGGTGTGCCCTCTGTCAGATGTTTAGCTACACCTCTGCCTCTTTTAGTGATAACTGTAAATGTTGTTTTTTTGAGTCGCTCGAGGCGAGGTTGTCTGATTTGGAATCCAAGCTCCGCTGTATTGAAACACAGTCTGCGCCAGTCAATAACGACGGACGTCCCCTAGCTGCAGCGGAGCTCCCTAGCATAGGGCGGCCTGTTAGCGGTCCTCCGGTCCTCCTCAGCAGTGAGGAGACTTGGTGGGTGACAGTGAGAAGGAAGCCTAGCCGCAAAGCCCCAGTTAACCACCAACCTGTTCATGTTTCTAATCGCTTTTCCCCGCTCAGTGACACACCGCTGAGGAAAAAACTCTGATCACTGGTGACTCTGTAGTCAGAAACGTGAACTTAGAGACTCTAGCGGCCATAGTCAAATGCATTCCTGGGGCCAGAGCAGGTGACATCAAGTCACATTTGAAAATGCTGGCTAAAAGTACCTGTAAATACTCCACAATTGTTATCCACACCAGCATTAATGACGTCCGACTCCAGCAGTCGGAAGTCTCAAAACTTAACGTGGAATCGGTGTGTGACTTTGCCAAAACAATGTCTGCCTCTGTAGTATTCTCTGGGCCCCTCCCCAGTCTGACCAGTGATGACATGTTTAGCCGCTTGTCATCCTTCAACCGCTGGCTGTCAGTGTGGTGTCCTGCAAACAATGTGGGCTACATTGACAATTGGAGCTCATTTTGGGGAAAACCTGGTCTTTTGAGATGAGACAGCGTCCATCCCACTTTGGATGGTGCATCTCATTTATCTAACAATCTGGCACCATTTTTATCCAAATGTCCAAAACCTTGACAACTCAGAGTTGGGACCAGGAAGCAGAGTCGCAGTCTTACACGCCTCTCTGCAGCTCCTGTTCATCCGCCGCCCCTCAACTTAGCCCCTGTCTTCCCCATCAGAGAATCATTGTCTGCTCCCTCCAAAGTAAATAAAAATATAATGTATAAGCATCCCAGAGTGATTAAACAAAAAGTTGGTCAAACTCAAATTAAACATGAAGCCTCTAAATTTAATGATTTGGCCTCTGTTCCTCCTCATAATTTCAGCCACTGGAGTGGTGGCTCAGTTGGTAGAGCATTCGCCCCACACCCGGGAGGCAGGGGTTCAAATCCCGGCCGGGTCATGCCGAAGACCATATAAAAGTGGAACTTCCTGCCGTCCAGCTTGGTGCTCAGCAAAAATGGAATGGAGGAGGGAAATTTGTGGCGGCGCCTTGCATGGCAGCGGCCCTCTGATTCTACACTTGGGGTGTGTGTGATTAACACAGTAGATAGGTAAAACACAATCTCGTTCTACTGTACATGATTGCTTGTACAGTTGAATGACAATAAAGGGTGATTTAATTTAAAAATTAAATGGGGTTTGTTAAATATTAGATCTCTAACTCCCAAGTCTCTGCTAGTCCATGATCTGTTAACCACTTGCACTCCAGGCAATTTTCCTAAAAATGCCAAAAAATAACGTGCCCAAAGTAAATCGAAAGCTGTTATTCAACCCTTTGCAGCATCTTCATGGGGTTGGTCTCATTTAAAAGAAAACACTTTGAATATTTTGGCAAAAAAAACATAATCTCTCTACGTGCTCCGGCCACTGAGTTACAGTCATCTAAACATACTGAACTTGAAGAAAAAAAAATTGGACACAGAGTTTTTTTGGATACAAATGCTTGTAAATAACACATAGCTGTCCGATCCGGCTGGAAAATGCAACAGAAATGTAGAACCAAGTGTTATCCAGCTGAGATCCAAATTTGGTAACAATACCACAAAAAATGAATATTTTACACAGCTTTGTTCTCAGGCTGTTCCCAGGCGTTTTGGAACTGTGCCAAATTGTGCCAAATGGCACAGTTTGGAAAAACATCTAAGTTTTGAATAATTCAATGTAGAATCTTCATTTTAGGCTCTAATGAAAGGTCACACTCAGGGCTGTGTCTGTGTGTGTGTGGGTGGGCGGGGGGTCGTTTCCCCCCCCCCCCCGCTACCAAGGACCGAGTTCGGCCCTCGCTACATGACTGATAACACTCCTTGCATGTTTTCACAGCGGCTCCCCCCCCCCCTCGCTACTGTGTGTGTGTGTGTGGGGGGGGGGGAACCGTGAACGGACCGTGAACGCCCCCCCCCCCCCCCCCCCCCGCTACAGAAGAGGGCCATCGCTACATGATGGAATAGACTGATATGCTTCCCCCCCGCGGACCGGGGGGCGTTTGGACCGTGAACGCCCCCCCCCGCTCCTCTTCTGCAGCGGGGGGGGGGGGGCGTTCACGGTCCGAACACGGCAAATGAACAGTTTATCGCGGCGCACGCACTTCGTACTTCGTGCGCAGTACAGTTGTAATTTATCCATCGGTCAAAAGTCATTTTTGGATTACAGTTTTCAGGGATAAATAATAATTTAGCTTATAACACCTTACCTCTTCAAAGCAGCAGAGTCGTGGCGAACATCTCTTCCCCATTGTCAGACGAACGCGACGCTGCTCCGCTCGTGGATCCCGATCAAAACATAATTCCATTATTGCCGTTTTGGCGAATGATTTATGACTTTTGTCGTCGGCCTCCGTCGGTCTATGATGACGGAAGAGAATCCTAAACGTCTATTCTGCTGGAATGAGTGCAGGTCCCACTTGTGGGTGGTCTCCATGCTGCTGGGTGAGCCTGGGTCTGTAGCTGGTTTGTCCAGCTTCCTTTGTTTTCATCTGCTGCAGCAGTAAATCTCTCTTCACCAGCCCGAATTTCTGTGCTTCAGTTGGCTCGTGCATTCAAAGTAGGCGGGTCCTCCTTCCTAGGTTTTCATTCATTGGCTCTTCAAGGTTTCAGAAACCCAATTCAAGGCTCTTATTAGTCGAATGAGAGGTCAATCAGATGAACTAATCTGTTCGCAGCTGTGACTGCAGCTTTTTTTTTTCAGTGGCGCTTGGAGGCCACACCACCTACATCACCACCATCATGCGTCCAAGCGCGCACGAGGGCGCTCTCGTGCGTCTTAGGACGCAGAGACTTGCCCGCCCGCGGAACAACGGAGTGCAAGTGGTTAACTGATCATCAGATTGATTTAATATCCCTTACAGAGACTTGGTTAGGGTAAGAGGATTATGTTGGTTTAAATGAATCAACTCCCTCTGGTTATTTAAACTGTCAAAATCCCAGAAGTTCTGGTCGTGGAGGAGGGGTAGTGACAATTTACCATTCCAAATTACTAGTTAATGTAAAGCAAAAAACACGTTATAATTCCTTTGAGGGCCTGGTCCTCAGTTTGGGCATTTTAGCAATTTTAGGCTAAACCCAATTTTATTTGCCATAGTTTATCGTCCTCCATCAACCTACTCAGAGTTTTTATCAGAATTTGCCAAATTCTTAACAGATTTAGTGCTGAAATCAGAATAATTGTAGTAGGGACCTTTAATATGCATGTAGATGTAGATAGTGATTGCCTTAATTTGGAATTTATTTCAATATTAGACTTGATGGGGTTTTCTCAGAAAGTAAGAAATTCTACCCATTATCTCACCATACGTTGGACCTTGTTCTGACATATGGCATAGAAATAGAAAATCTGGTAGTGTCTCTTCATAACCCTGTACTGTCAGACCATTGTCTGTTAACCTTTGATTTTACTATTTCTGACTATTTGGCTTCTAAGGAAAAATATTACTACAGTAGATGCCTCTCAGATGATGCTGTTACCAAATTTATGCAGATTGTTTCCTCCATGCCATGTGTCAACACAACAGAAATAAGCTATGGAGTTTTTGCGTATGACGTAAGGGGGCGTGCCGCACTGGCCCAGCCAGAGTGTGCCGCCATATTGTATGGCAAGAAACAACAGCAGCAGCAGGGTGAAACAAACAACATAGCTCACGTGTACCTACAAACTTGGCAAAATGGTGTACTCCTGTTGTTCCCTCTGATAAGGGGATAAGCGGGGAATTAAATGGCCGGTGTGAAATGCAAAAAAAAAAAAAAAAAGTGGATTTTTGAATAATTACCTTCACTGACGTAATCTCTCGCTTTCTCATAACTTTCTGAGTCGGGTCTGGTTTGGGGGCGCCTCTCTGCTTGCTACAAAGGACAATGCACACATGAAAGGGGAGAAAACTATTGTAAATGTGCATAAAATCAGGTACGTTTTAACGCAGCGCGCCGTGGAGAGCCTTTAAAAAACACGCAGCGTGCTTCACTCACCTCTGAGTCCGACGAGCTGCTGTTGTTTTCCGACTCGTTCACCAGCGAGGATTTCACATCATCCACATCCCTTTCCGCTGACACGTTTTTATGATATCTTTTCCTCCTGCTCCCCTTCGTCTTTGAAAGATATCATCTCATCGTTTGCCCCCAAATCATCCCCGCTGAGCAGATTACTGGCAGGAAGAAACCAGAGAAAGGGAGGCTGCCTATTGATATCAGTCATTGTTCTGCTAATTGCTCCAGCTGTGCGCTCTGCTTGTCCGTGGCTGTGGGGGTTACCCCACACCTGCCACCTCCGTTCAACTGAGGCATTTCGGCACACCAGAGGAGCACACGGGAGCAAGATTAAAAACACTTGTCTGCTGTTATGACTGCTGACAATGACTCCACTGAATCTGACACAGACATAGCAGACACAGTGTGAGAGGCCACAGTGTCAGTTGTTGAAGAGGATGATAGGGATGTTATTATGTCAGACTGTGACTCTGTGTTCTCCTCACTCATTCTGATCGCTAAACAGTACAAGTTACGCCTGGGTTGTCACAGTGCAACTGCTGCTCTTGCCATCCAAGATGGCGGCACCTACGGCGTGTTTATGTTTACCCCCGCGAGTCACATGACTTTTATGGCCCTACGCAAAAACTCCATAGACAGCTTGCTCCTTCTGTAATTGATAGCATGGTAGATAGTGTTACAGCTTCTCTGCATTAGACTCTAGACATGGTGGCCCCTTTAAAAAAGAAAGTCTAATCAGAGATTTCTAACTCCTTGGTTCAACACAGAAACTCGTAGCTTAAAACAGAAGACTCGTCAGTTAGAAAGAAAATGGTGCTCCACTAATTGAGATGAAATCTATTTAGCTTGGAGAAATCATCTTTTAATTTATAAAAAAAATCTCTGAGAAAAGCTAGAACAAGTTTTTATTCTGCATTAATAGAAGAGAACAAGAATAATCCCAGGTTTCTTTTCAGCACTGTAGCCAGGCTGACACAGAGTCAGGACTCTGTCAATCCTAGCATTCCCTTAGAGCTTACTAGTCAGGACTTTATGAACTTTTTCAATAATAAAATTTCATCTATTGGAGATAAAATCAGTCAGATTCTTCCCACAGTTAACTTAAATACAGTAACTACTACAACTCCTTCAATTGACGTCTGTTTGGATCAGTTTACTCCAATTGACCTTTTTGAGTTAGACAAAATAGTTTCCTCATCCAAGCCTTCAACTTGTCTTTTAGACCCTATTCCTACCAGGTTATTTAAAGAAGTCTTCCCATTTATTGGTAGCTTTATTCTTCAAATAATCAATTCTTTATTAACTTTGGGCCATGTATCGCAGGCTTTTAAAACTGCTGTAATTAAACCCTTACTCAAAAAGCTAACGCTGGATCCAGGAGTTTTAGCTAACTATAGACCAATCTCTAATCTCCCTTTCATTTCAAAAATCTTGGAAAGAGTTGTTGCTACGCAATTATTTCACCACTTGCAGGGAAATGGTCTATTTGAAAAGTTTCAATCTGGGTTTAGAATCCATCATAGTACTGAAACAGCCTTAGTGAAGGTCACTAATGACCTCCCGATTGCATCTGATAATGGACTTTTTTCTGTGCTTGTCCTTTTAGACCTTAGTGCAGCTTTTGACCGGACTTGAACCCGCCGCGCCAGACGTCTAAACCATCCCTAGATAATTAAATTTACTCACTTCTATCTGCCTTGGTTCAGCTACATCACCCTCTCGGCCTTGGCGCTCCACACCACCTCTTGCTGTCGCCTCGCTTCAGCCAACCGCTTCCAGTTGGGAGGCGGGCTGGAAGTCTTTTCAGCAGCCCATGCACTGGCAGAGAATGGTCCAAAGTGCCGCAGGTCTGGAGAAAAGATGTCCGGAGTCCCTGTTCGGGCGCCAGTTATGTTGAAAAAATCTCTTCAACCAATAGTCAAAGAATCAGGCAGGATTAAAGTTTCAGCAAATTTAATTTGCACTGATCAGCAGAGAACAATAAGTGCTATACTCAGTCGCCTCCGGAAACCGTTCTGAGTCACATACACAACTTTCAGTCTTTAAGCATCCTGTTATCTCAAAACTGTCCATGAGAGAATATCTGGTTCAGGCTGGTTCTTCCAAACTGTCTCCTTTCTCAGACATACTCATAACAGTACAGAACATTCACATGAGAACAACTAGATAAATGTCCAGCTGGTCGACCTTGTACACATTTCACGCAGACTCTGAGGTACCAACAGATAAAGAATAGAAAATTATTCCATCAGAAGGTTTTAAAAAAGACTCCTAAATTGACAGGATTTTTTTTAAAGTTGCGACATAGCCGGACAGTGTCAACTTTACAGTCACAACGAGGTTTGTCAAACTGTTTAAAAAAAAAATAAAAAAAAATGCTAACACGGGATGCACCAGCAGAGCTGTTGTCTGAAGAGCCATCAGTCACAGTGGGCAGAAGCTCCAGGCCATTGAAGTTGTAAAACACCCCTGGAAGTGTTAGATTCATACACACTGGGAATGCTGATCCAGAAGAGGACCGGAGAGCTGCCAGGATAAGGACGCTGATATGAGAGCATCTGAACGTTCCTACAAACGGCAGAAACATTTTTTTTTTTTCAGTGTGCCATTTTAATCGCAAGCTTGCAAATGGTAGGCATGTTTTAAGACACTGGCTTCTATACTCTCCTTCCACGGCTGTTTGAATAGTTTTTCCTGCTGCATATGCAGCAATTCCCCCCCCCCCCCACCCCCACCCCCTAAAAACAAAAAAATTAAGCTGGGTTCACACTATAGCATTTGGACCGACTTTTACAGATGTTTTGAAAAATCAGAGAAATTGGCCCCAGTGTCATGAAGTGACATGAAGTTTGTGAGCAGTTTTTTTTTTTTTTTTTAATCCAGCACACGCCAGCTTTTACGAACTTTAAAGGAGCTTTTTAACTCCACAGCCTTGCTTGGCCATGGATGAGAGCTGTCCGCTACAATTCAGAGATGATGCTAGTCTTTGGCTGCACGGTGGCACAGTGGTTAGCACTGCAGCAGCACAGTTTACCCTTGGCCTGGGGATCGTGGGTTCGATCCCAGCCCCCGACCAACAGTGATCTGTGTGGAGTTTGCATGTTCTCCCCGTGTATGCGTGGGTTTACCCCGGGATTTCTCCGGTTTCCTCCCACATGCCAAAAACATGCAGGTTAGGTTAATTGGAGACTCTAAAGTGGCCCTTGGTGTGAATGGTTAAAAAGGGATGGCGCCGTATTGTGGCTGCTTCATCCATCCAGGTGGTGGATGACCCTTAATTTCTGTAAAGCGTCTTTGAGTGTCTATGATAAAGCGCTATATAAATCTGATGCATTGATTTTCTCTTTGTCCAGGAGTTGTAAAATTTCCCTCCCTCAGCTATATTTTCGTTCATCTTGGCCAGAGTTCTATTAATCTGCTCTGGTGAATGCAAAACTGTAGAATTAATTCAAAACAACTGTCAGGATATTTTTTTTGAATCATTCTTTTCAAAGAATGACAGTGAATGAGGTTAACATTGTAAAAAGTGTCATCATTAGATAATGAATATCAGGTTTGTGCGCACATAACCTGCTCTTTTCCTGGGTTATGGAGAAGAGCAGCTGTTTCCTAGTAGGGCAGCCTGATCTGGCAACTTTTTTTTCCCCCTCAGTATTGTGAAAAACCTTGTTCTGGCTTCAGATTTGCGCTGCAGCAAACAACTATTTTACAGCTAGGGTAATCGCCCACTCCAGTCGAAGAGTACTCAAATAATCAGATACTTTTTTTTTTTAAAGAAACTTGCATTGACCAACATGTGCAGAACTTTTTCCTAAACAGCAGTAGTAATTGTACCAAACACTCAACACAGGTACGCATTTATTGCACTGTTTATTGCATAGAACATAACTTTAAACATTACATTACACCATAAGTGGCTATATGTTCTTTGGTCATATAAGCATAATTAGTGTAGCTGACTTCATTCTATTCATCTTAATTTAAAATCTCAATCACGTACCTTGTCTTGGGCTCGCTGACTGTGTATGATGTGGGATTATGTCAAGACACTGTAACATAGACGTTGTAGGACACTAACTCGCCGCTCGGCACAATATTTTCCTTCAATTTGAGCTTGAAATAATCCCAGACTTTTGTCATTTTTTTTCCGACTTTTTTCCTGTTTGCCGGCCTGTCACTGTGTCCCTCTAATATGGTGCCATTAAACAAAGTTGCGTCTTGTTTACATAGCAATACTGGAAGAAGGTTGTATAGACCGCAAGTGCTACATTAAACAACACGTCGAAGCATAGATTTTGAATCGAGGAATTTTTACAATTGAATTATTTGAGTAATTGCTGCAGCCCTACTTCACATAGTTAATATTTAACCCTTGAACAGAAAACACCATCTGAGCGTGTTTTTCATTGTCATAATTAAAGTTGTGGGTTGATAAGATATTTGTTGGTTGTTAGTCCTGATGGCACTGTATTTTTCTGCTATTCAAGCTAAACCGAGAACTTTGTGGTCATTCACTTTTACTAATTGGCAGTGGCTATGAATACGGAAGCTGTATCCCTATATGAAATGTCTATTGGTACGGAAGAGTTGACAATCCGACAAAACCTTTTCAGATCAGCTCCAACCCATCTGCTGCTGTGGCTTAGGTAGACAGTACGTTGGGCCTGTGATCAGAAGGTTGCTGGTTTGCGTCCTGCTATCGGCACCTTGTCCAAACCATTTCACTATGAGATGAAATTTAGACTTAAAATTAAGAGTTTAGCCTGAGGATTTGGGAGTGGGTAAAGTTAAAAAGGTAGTAAATGGATATGGATTAAAATTTTGAAACAAATGCCTCAGATTTCTGTACATGTAGCCTGCTGCTTTTAAGATACACATTAATAGAACGTACTGGCCAATCAGATTCAAGCCGTATCTGTAACAAGAATTCTGTGGTACGGTTCTATGTCCATAGCCACTGCCTTAGTAATTTAGGACCTTGAAGGTCAAACTGATGCATCAGTGACCCCAGCTACATAGCCACAATAATCCGATAACTAGGAATAATCAGATGATGGTAATCAGATTTGATATGTTTACATGCACTGAATAAATGGATTATACAACAATAAACTGTGTATTAATGTAATTTCACTTTATGTAACACAATAATTGCCTTGGGCAGCAAGGTGGTGCAGTGGTTAGCACTGTTGCCTTACAGCTAGAAGGTTCCTGGTTCGAATCCCAGGTTGGCAGGGGTTGGAACCTTTCTGTGTGGAGTTTGCATGTTCTCCCTGTGCTGCGTAGGTTTACTCCGGGGGCTCCGGTTTCCTCCCACAATCCAAAGACATGCATGTTAGGTTAATTGGCTGTTCTAAATTGTCCCTAGATATGTTTCCTATAGACCTTTAGAATAGAGGGTTAGTATTAGTGAAAGCGCTTTGAGTGGTCTTTGTGACTAGAAAAGCGCTATATAAGTGCAGGGTAGTTAGTTTTATCTGATTGTTTTTACATGACTTATTTAATAATCAGAAATCAGATTATAAACGGTTTATTACTGTGCATGTAAACATAACCATTTTGCATATCATACTCCCATAAATATGTGGGAGGGCCCTCAAAAATTGCTCTAGCCCAGGGGCCCACAACCTCCTTGATCTGGCCCTGAATAAAGAGCAACAGAATAAATTATTTTTTTCCCCTCTGTGCTCGGTACCAAGTGGTTGGGGAGCGCTGCGGTTAGGGAGTTTTCAAATGAAGGTGCTACCATAATTTCCAAATCTATACTCTTCAACATGCATTCAATGCAATTTAGCTGCTGTAATGGATATTGTTAGTCTGTATTTGCTGTTGCAAAAGAGCTTTTCTGCATAGCAGAAGTTTCTGCTCAATTTACAAATCACTGTTTAATAGTAAGCTTTTGACAATCCCATGCTTTTCTTGTGGTGTTATAGAATATCATTGCAGTAAACTACGGGAAAAAAAATATGCTTTAAAATTTGTCATTCTTCCCACAACTTTTAATGCAAGAAAACCCCCTCTCAAAGCATCACAACTTTTTTTAAAAAGCTCCCACAAAGTCGGGCTTTTTGGGCCACAACAATCATCAAAACATCCCGTGAAATCCTGGAGGGACTGTCTATCAACTCCAACTCCCAATCCACTCACTGTCACTCACCTTTAATTGAATAAAGAGAGAAACATGAAGCACACAAGACAATCACTACGCATCGGCACAGACACAAGTATAAATGTTGATAGTGTTGTAGTGCACAACAGCCTCTATATTTTGAACAGCAGGTGGATGAGACTGCTTTACTCAGAGCTGTAGGACTGAGAAATGAATGGTCTCCCCATCTGTATGACATCAGTGAGAGAGATAATTATAAACTGTCTTAAACAGTTTCAAAGGAATTGTGGCATGAAAATAAGAAAAAGCTCAATGGGTCTTTTTCTGTTAAAGGGACTGTCTGATGGGTCCTACCCAACAGTTGGTGTGCCTTTAAATCAATTTTATTTTTTTATTTTTGCAGTAATGTATGCACTTTTGCAGACCAATTGTAATCTTGCCTTTTCCATTCAAGGATGACCCTCCGGCAATGGACTTTGTTACTGCAGCAGCCAACCTGCGTATGCACATCTTCAGCATGAACATGAAGAGTCGCTTTGATGTCAAGTGTAAGTTATGGTGTCCTGCCTCTTAAACTGTCATATGCAACTGAGTGTTACAACTTTTCAATTATTTGTATTAGTTTTAAAAAGTTATTTCTTTCAGAGGAGTTTCTTGGAATGGCTTAATTAAAAAGTATAATTACAGTCTGTTTTTGTTTTTACAGTGGGGCAAAAAAGTATTTAGTCAGCCACCAATTGTGCAAGTTCTCCCACTTAAAAGATGAGAGAGGTCTCCAATTTTCATCATAGGTATACCTCAACTATGAGAGACAAAATCAGGAAAAAAAAAATCCAGAAAATCACATTGAAGGATTTTTAATGAATTAATTGGTAAATTCCTGGGTAAAATAAGTATTTGGTCACCTACAAACAAGCAAGATTTCTGCCTCTCACAGACCTGTAACAACTTCTTTAAGAGGCTCCTCTGTCCTCCACTCGTTACCTGTATTAATGGTACCTGTTTGAACTCGTTATCAGTATAAAAGACACCTGTCCACAACCTCAAACAGTCAGACTCCAAACTCCACTATGGCCAAGACCAAAGAGCTGTCAAAGGACACCAGAAACAAAATTGTAGACCTGCACCAGGCTGGGAAGACTGAACCTGCAATAGGTAAGCAGCTTGTTGTGAAGAAATCAACTGTGGGAGCAATTATTAGAAAATGGAAGACATACAAGACCACTGTTAATCTCCCTCGATCTGGGGCTCCACGCAAGATCTCACCCCGTGGGGTCAAAATTATCAGGAGAACGGTGAGCAAAAATCCCAGAACCACATGGGGGGACCTAGTGAATGACCTGCAGAGAGCTGGGACCAAAGTAACAAAGGCTACATCAGAAACACACTACGCCGCCAGGGACTCAAATCCTGCAGTGCCAGACGTGTCCCCCCTGCTTAAGCCAATACATGTCCAGGCCCATCTGAAGTTTGCTAGAGAGCATTTGGATGATCCAGAAGAGGATTGGGAGAATGTCATATGGTCAGATGAAACCAAAATAGAACTTTTTGGTAAAAACTCAACTTGTCGTGTTTGGAGGAGAAAGAACACCATACCTACTGTGAAGCATGGGGGTGGAAACATCATACTTTGGGGCTGTTTTTCTGCAAAGGGACCAGGACGACTGATCTGTGTAAAGGAAAGAATGAATGGGGCCATGTATCGTGAGATTTTGAGTGAAAACCTCCTTCCACCAGCAAGGGCATTGAAGATGAAACGTGGCTGGGTCTTTCAGCATGACAATGATCCCAAACACACTGCCCGGGCAACGAAAGAGTGGCTTCGTAAGAAGCATTTCAAGGTCCTGGAGTGGCCTAGCCAGTCTCCAGATCTCAACCCCATAGAAAATCTTTGGAGGGAGTTGAAAGTCTGTGTTGCCCAGCGACAGCCCCAAAACATCACTGCTCTAGAGATCTGCATGGAGGAATTGGCCAAAATACCAGCAACAGTGTGTGAAAACCTTGTGAAAACTTACAGAAAACGTTTGACCTCTGTCATTGCCAACAAAGGGTATATAACAAAGTATTGAGATGAACTTTTGTTATTGACCAAATACTTATTTTACCGAGGAATTTACTAATTAATCCATTAAAAATCCTTCAATGTGATTTTCTGGATTTTTTTTTCCTCATTTTGTCCCTCATAGTTGAGGTATACCTATGATGAAAATTGGAGACCTCTCTCATCTTTTAAGTGGGAGAACTTGCACAATTGGTGGCTGACTAAATACTTTTTTACCCCACTGTATATAATTTCTAATTTTTTTTCCCCCTCCCCAATCAGCAATGGCAGGGAACATCATCCCAGCTATAGCCACAACTAATGCTGTCATTGCTGGGCTTATTGTGCTCGAGGGGCTGAAGATCCTGTCTGGAGAGCTGGAATCGTGCCGTACGGTCAGTTGAGCTACTGCTCAGCATTTGTAACTAAAATGTTCATCTTTAAAAATGGACTCTGGTGGATATAAATCCCCTATAAAAACAAACCTACATTGTGTAAAACGGTATCTTATTCCTTTTTTTTTCTTCTACAAAACAAAACTTTTAATTGTATTGTAATTTTGTCCCAAAATCTTTTCACTTTTCCTCCTTCAAATGCCAGGGTCTGTGAATAGGCCTACCCACATCCCTTAAGGCTAATGGTGGCTAGCACTACATTAAACGGAATAAATCCTGTGATAAAAGACTTATTGGTTGAAGGACATACCCAGTTGTATGCATGGTGGCCCAGAATAATGACTGAAACTGCATCGGTCCTTAAAAGCAGTTTAATGGTAAAACCCATCTTAATTTGGATCGAATTTTCAAAGAGGCTAACTTTAGTCAGACCAGAGACGGTTAGTCCTGATTGAGTCAACACCACGGACTTGTTGTAGTGACATCACCAAAAAAAAAAAAAAAAAAAAAAAACTTGGTCTAAACTTGCCTTTTTCTAAGGGGAGAAGCTTAACTGAAATTTCACAGTGTAGGGAGCGTGAAATGAGGAGGCTGAATTATTTCTCAATTCAGATTTATTACAACTTCACATCCCCAGCTCGCTCTCTCTGACAGGAACAAGAGAGTGAGCTGCAGTAAACCCCCACATTTATACCAGGTACATCAAAGTCACAATCACACCATCAAGTCAAATCCCCCTATTCACAATACATCTCTTCCGAGTCCTTCAGCCGTCCTGTCTGACCCCAGGCGGTCAGGAAGTCCTTTCAGGATCTCGCCCCCGGTCTTCTGTCCTCCTTCCATGTCCATAGGGGGTCCAGACGCATTGTCCATCTGAGGCGTGAGGTCAATCCACACATGTAAGCTTTGAACATCCTTCTTGTGCTTAAACATATGCAGTTACAAATATGTGAGCTACATAACCCCCCCCCCCCCCCCAAACGCCAAAGAATGGGCAATATAGCCTATGTCACACCACCATGACAGAATCAGAAAAGGCAATACAGCATATTTCACACCATCGTAACCGCATCGACAGCGCAGCCTAAGCACTTTGACACCTTACACATCAGTCTGCACGTAGCCTAGGTTTCAACCGCCTTCCAAACCTGCTGTAAACAGGTTTCACAGTCCGTGTGGCGCCGTCCTGCGGCGAATCTGTTAATTGAGGGAGAAAATGGTTATTTGATCCCTGCGGGGCCTCTAGGGCGCGTTCCCTGGGGGGTCTGCCTCGTCGAGGTGCTCTCGCCAGCCGTACAGACTTGTCGCTCAACACAAAGGCAGGTTTTAGTCTGTCAATGCTTATTGTTTCTTTTCTGCCTCCCAAATCCAGCACAAAATGCTTCTCCCCGGTCTCCAGCACTCTAAATGGACCGTCATATGGTGGGCAGAGGCTGTGTCGCTGAGCCCCGTGCCTGACAAAAACAAACTCGGCATTTTTCAGAGCTTTAGGAACAAAAACGCGTGGGAAAGTGTGATGAGCAGGGCCCGGAAGCATATCCGCTCCCGTGCCGATCAGTGGTCCCCGCTCCGAGGGGCGCCCCGGCGCCATATGGGATGGTAGGAACTCACCGGGCAGCCTGAGCGGTTGTGCAAAAACTAATTCAGCGGGGGAGGCATTTAAGTCCTCCTTGGGCACCGAACGCAACCCCAATAAAACCCACGGTAGTTTGTTCACCCAATCTGCATCCGTAAGCGACGCTCTGAGGGCTGCCTTCAAAGACCTGTGAAAACACTCGCATAAACCATTAGCCTGTGGGTGATAAGCGGTAGTGGATTGTCGCTCCTAAGCTGCTGGCCATCGCCGACCACAGCTCAGACACAAATTGAGGTCCCCTATCGGGCGTCATGTCCGACGGGACCCCGAAACGAGCTACCCAAGCCGTTAAAAAAGCACAAGCCACCTCTGCCGCTGTGGTCGCCATTAGCGGGACCACTTCCAGCCAGTGTGTGGTTCGGTCCACCATCGTCAAAAGATGTGTGAACCCCTGCGACGGCGGTAGGGGGCCCACGAGGTCTACATGCACATGATCGAATCTCTTAGCCGGAATGTGGAACGGTTCTAAGGGGGCTTTCGTGTGCCTGTGGATTTTGGCCCGCTGGCAAGCCATGCAGGCTCTTGCCCACTTTTTCACGTGCTTGCGCAGGCTCGGCCAAACAAACTTCTCCGCTACCATTTTCACAGAAGCGCGTACCCCTGGGTGCGCCAGGGAGTGAACAGAGTCAAAAACGCGACGACGCCACTCGGCAGGTACCACCGGGCGCGGTCGCCTGGTAGATACATCGCAGATTGGGGGGGCGAACCGGTTTGTAGACTCCTGCTCTCCAGCCTTAACCCTGTTGGTCCAGACTGGAGCGCGCACACGTCCGCGTCACTACCCTGCTCCGCTGCCATGGCTGCATAATCTATCCCCACGTGAACCGGGGCCGCGTGCGCTTCCGCGCTGCTACTCTGCCCTGCGGCTGCGGTAGTATAACCTGCTTCCGCGCGGACAGGCGCTGTTACTGCGCGCGAGAGGCAGTCCGCCACTACATTTAGTTTACCTGCCACGTGCTGAATGTCAGTGGTAAATTCCGAAATTGCAGCCAGCTGTCTCTGCTGCCGTCCCGACCACGGCTCTGAAATTTTGGCCATAGCAAAAGTGAGCGGCTTGTGGTCGACAAATGCGGTGAAACGCCGACCTTCCAGCCAGAACTGGAAATGGCGAATGGCCAGATGGAGCGCTAACAGCTCCCTGTCAAATGCGCTGTATTTCCGCTCAGCTTCGCGCAAGGATCTGCTAAAAAAAGCCAGCGGCTGCCACACCCCAGCGACCTGCTGTTCCACAACGGCTCCTATGGCCACCTCTGACGCGTCCGTGGTGAGCGCTATGCGGGCTGATGGGTCTGGGTGAGCCAGCAGTGCTGCGTCTGCAAGTGCCTTTTTAACCCCCGTGAATGCGCGCTCCCGCTCCGGGGACCACTCGACCATATTGGAGGGCTTCTGTTTTTTAAGCGCGGCGTATAATGGTTGCATGAGCTGCGCTGCGTGGGGTATGAAACGGTTATAAAAATTTACCATTCCCAAAAACTCTTGTAACGCTTTGACCGTTTGAGGCCGAGGAAACTCTGCCACTGCGCGTACTTTGTCCGGTAGAGGGACTGCCCCCTCTGGGGAGACGCGATGCCCCAAAAAATCGATCTGCGCCACGCCAAACTGGCACTTGGCCGGATTAATTATTAACCCGTGCTCCCCCAACCTCTGGAAAACTGTCTTGAGGTGTTTTTCGTGTTCTTCCTCGGAAGTGCTAGCGACCAAAATGTCGTCGAGGTAGACGAACACGAAAGGGAGATCGCGTAACACCGCATCCATCATGCGTTGGAAGGTTTGCGCAGCGCCTTTCAGGCCAAACGGCATGCGTAAAAACTCGAAAAGTCCGAACGGGATTATTACCGCTGTTTTTGGAATGTCCTCTGTTCAGACCGGGACCTGATGATAGCCGCGGACCAGGTCTATCTTAGAAAAAATGAGCGCCCTCGCCAGGTGCACCAAGAAATCCTGGATGTGTGGGATGGGGTAGCGGTCATGCGCTGTGGCATTGTTTAGCCTGCGGTAATCACCACAAGGTTTCCACGAGCCGTCAGCCTTAGGGACCATATGCAGTGGGGAGGCCCATGGGCTCTTCGAATGGCGAATTATGCCCAACCTTTCCAGGTTGGCGAACTCCTCGCGCGCAATGGAGAGTTTAGCTGCATCCAAGCGCCGAGCCTTCGCGAAAACTGGCGGGCCAGCTGTGGTGATAAAGTGCTCCACTCCGTGTTTCGCAACTGTAGCTGAAAAAGTGGGAACTGTGAGTGCTGGAAACTGGGTGAGGAGAGTGTGGAACTTACCGCCTGCTGTTGCGACGTTGGTCTGAACTGGTGGCGGGGACACTTGAGCTGCACAGGGGATAGAATAAAACAAGAGTGCATTAACCAGGCGTCTATTAGCAAGATCAACTAACAAACCATGTGAGCACAGAAAATCAGCGCCTAACATGTTGAAACTCACCGCCGCTACAATGAAAGTTCATTCATAGGTGCGGCCGTGTAAAGACGGGCGCAGAGTCCTTTCCCCGAAGGTGTTGATGCTCGAGCCATTCGCCGCCGTTGCCCCGTTTCCGCGGGGGCCTGCCAGCCGGTCAGCGTAGGTCGCGGTGATGAAACTCACTTGGGCTCCAGTGTCCACGAGGAAGTGCCACCCGGAGCTCGCATCTGTCAGATAGAGCAGCTTGTTTTTTTCGCCGAGAGTTAAAGCTGCTAACGACCCCCGGTCCTGGCGTTTCCCTGGTTCTTGCAGTTGCATGGCGGTCCACATCTGCGCGCCTTCTCTGCGAAATGTCGATGGTAAAAGCAGAGGCCATCCCCTCTGCTGCCTCGGGACCGCGCCGCCGCCATCGTCAGTGGGGTGGCTTCCGCTGCCTCCGGATTTCCACTGCCTCCGGTCGCTGCGCCGAGGTCTGCTGCTGCCGCGGAGGTCGTCTGTTCGCCACAGGCGTCGAGGAGCCGCTGCGCCTCTCTGGCCAGCGCGCGGAAGTCTCGCCGGGTAACACAACGCATGTTGGATAGGGTTCCCCTCATGTGTGTTGGGAGGGTCCTCAAGAAGATATGCTTGAACAGAAATTCGTCGTTTTCTGTATCCTTCAGCTGCAGCATGTCCTCCATAAGGTCGACTGGCCTGCGTCCTCCTCGGTCGCGCAGGTCCAGGAGCCTCCTAGCCCTCTCTTCGGCTGAGGGCATGAAACACTCGATGAGGGCAGCCTTTAACTCGCCGTACTTGTCGTCAGCGGGCGGCTGCTGCGCCAGGCTCCGCACGCATCGAGCTGTGCGGTTGTCAAGTTTTGCGATGACATGGTGAAACTTGGTGTCATCTGCTGTTATTCCCCCGAGGGCAAACTGCGATTCCGCGTGAAGGAACCACGAGTGCGGGTCGTCTTGCCAGAACTCGGAGTTTAATCGAGACGGCGCTCGCACGAGCGGTCTTCGACGAATCTGGGCCAGGGGAATCGCTTCTCGGCATCTCACGTCTTTGGTCACCAATGTAGGGAGCGTGAAATGAGGAGGCTGAATTATTTCTCAATTCAGATTTATTACAACTTCACATCCCCAGCTCGCTCTCTCTGACAGGAACAAGAGAGTGAGCTGCAGTAAACCCCCACATTTATACCAGGTACATCAAAGTCACAATCACACCATCAAGTCAAATCTCCCTATTCACAATACATCTCTTCCGAGTCCTTCAGCCATCCTGTCTGACCCCAGGCGGTCAGGAAGTCCTTTCAGGATCTCGCCCCCGGTCTTCTGTCCTCCTTCCATGTCCATAGGGCCATAGGGGGTCCAGACGCATTGTCCATCTGAGGCGTGAGGTCAATCCACACATGTAAGCTTAAACATCCTTCTTGTGCTTAAACATATGCAGTTACAAATATTTGAGCTACAACAGCACAAAAAGAGAGACATGACACCCTTGATAGATTTTGACCTTGATACGTCTTTTAAGTAGTGGTGTCACTTTTAATCTTGACTAGGGCATGCCTGTAGAAAGCAAGTATTCCTGTCTGAAACAGGTATCCCAGTCAGGCTATACAGGCCCAAATGAGGGCTGTGTTTGAAAGTGGAATACAAAGAGGTGTAGCCTATATGTAGGCAATCACACGTTAGACTTTGACAAATATGAAAGGGACTGGACTGAGATTTATTTGATTGTGTGAATATTAATTACAGAATAATTGAAAATGAATGGGACATCCAATACTAGCCACTGTTTAAGAACCGCTTGTTTATTTTTTGTCAGATCACTTATTTGTGTGATCTTTTATGTCTTATATTCATAATAGCGTATCTTGCACTTTGGGGAATGGGAGTTGTTCAGTCACCATTATAATTTAGTTTATATGTGTAGTTTATAGTCTGTTAGTAAACTCATGCAGTACTATAACAGGACATGTTTACAAATATTTGAGACTCACTGTACTGCATCCTTTTATATTTTAGCAATATTGTAAGTACAAAACATCAAATATTATTAGGGCCCGAGCCACTGACAAAGTCAGTGGGTGAGAGCCCTATTGTATCTGCTTAAGATTGAGGCAGTGCTCATATCGTCACACTGGAGCAATACTGAGGCCAAATAATGATGTAAACCTCAAGGGGGTGACTAGCAAAGACTAACAATGCGATTGCCGCGGCTCTATTGCAAACAGTTTTTTTATTGATGCGAAAATATTATTCTTCCGCCTAAACGATTGCATTTTTTCACCCTCTGAACGTTAACCAAAACACGATCTTTTTACACAGACCCCTCAGACCCGGTGAAAAATTCGATAAACTGAAAAAAATTTGTGCCCACCCACCCCAAATTTTTGTGGGCGGGGCCAAACATACAAGGTCTACGGAGACAAGCGACCATAAAGTTTGCCATACAGACACAAAATTCGGGTGAGGTGTGCATCACCTCAAGACATGCAAAAAACAAAGTTGTGGCCCTTACCCACGGCCAACAGGAAGTCCACCATCTTGCCTCAAAACCGCCCCACCTCCAATTTTCCTAAAAACCACCCCTCGCATTTGAACAATCTCCTCCTAGGGTCCTGCTCCAATTGAGCTCATTTTCGCATGGCGGCATCTATAGGCATGGGCCATTAAAAATTGCATAAATGGCACGACACAGCTTAAAGGCGTGGCCAGGGCGCCATGGCAAAGTTTGACCCCTTACTACATCAGACAGCTGTAACTTGAGCAAAACTTGTCCAATATCCACCAAAGTTTCTATGATGGATAATCATCCTGCCCTGAATGCATCTATGTAAAAGTAGTTGCCAAAATATATAGTGCCACCGAGTGGTTAAAGGAAGAATAGCTGAAAACTGTTTTATTACTCAGGTGCCACTTGCCAGAATGACAATAAATTTTCTGAGGTTCATCAGGCCTCATGGCTGATGATAAATGCACATCAACTAGTAAGGCCTCACTCTGTTACCATGGACATGCCCTCCTCGCCATTCAATCCGTGATCTTGTTGGGAGGCTTGGGAAGGTCTTGGAATCATGAAATCTGGAACATAGGTCGAGATGACTGTCATTTGTCGTAACTTGGACAAACTTTATCCGATTTTCACCAAATTTTCTACGATGGATAATAGTCCGACTCTGTATGCTTCTGCTTAAAAGTGGTTGACAAAACTTATAGCACCACTTACTGCTCATGGGAAGTACTGTGCCAAACGGTTTTCTTTATGATTCACGCAGCGCTTGCCGTGACAACGGGAAATTTTCCTTGCCGGCTGGGTCCGATGGGCGGCGGGGTCTGCGGGCACACGGGGTGAGGGTCCACTTACAGCTGCTTGCAGCTTTAATTATTATTATTATTATTATTTTTTGTATACTTTATTGATCCCCAGAGGGAAGTTCAGGGCATCCACCTGGATAGATGAGGCAGACACGGTATGGCGCCAGTCCCTTCACGATTCACACCTAGAATCTCCAATTAACCAAACTGGCGTGTTTTTTTTATACACAGCAGAATGACCCATTTGGCTGCAACTGTTGCATCAGTGTTGCCCATTTGTCTGTAAATATTTAAATAAAAATGATTTTTCGTAATTTCATTATTTGGGCATTTTTGCATCTTGTTTAGTCAAAGTGTGCATATGTGTCCACATATGATATGCAGTCAGGACTGCCGTCTACCACTGACTGAGCAGGCTGAGTGTGCCTCCCCGTGAACAATTGTGGAGCACCCGGTCAGATACCAGGGTTGGAGAAGCAGCAGCTGTACCGATGGATTGCAGTCCTTCACAGACAGCCAAGCCCAGCCTGCCCGGTTAACAGGTGACTTGGCTGCTGCTTTAGCTGTGTGCCAGTGATGTCCTTCGTGGCACCACGGGTCCCCTGCCAGCCTACCCCAGCGTGCCCATGCACCTTGTGTTCTCCATACCGAATTATCCATTAGACCTATACAATCACAGCAGCTTTATGGTATAATTTTTTAAGCATTAAATCTTAAGTATTATCTTGTTCTCGTCAAATTCGCGCTTTTCGCTTCCTTGGTTTGCTTACAGAGCGCTATGGTTTCTGATGCCATAATGCTGCATATTATCCAATCAGTACAGAGTCAATCTGAAACCCCGCCCACACTTCTAGAAGCCTGGGCATGAGACACAGCAGTGGCTAAACTTTTACTGATGAGAATTACACATTTTGACTGAGTGACTCCATACTCTGGGATGCACACCCTCGTAATCTCAGCAAAGCACTAATAAAATCTTTGTTTGCGAAACACTGTGGTGACTGGTCATGATGCCGCGTATTATCCAATCAGCATGGTCATGATGCTGTGTGTTATTCAATCAGCATGGCCGTGATGCCGCTTATTATCCAGTCAGCACAAAGTCAATCCGAAACCCCGCTCACACTTCCTGAAGCCAGGGCATGAAGAGACAGAACGGTGACACAGCGGTGGCTAAATGTTTGATTAAAAAATTGCATATCTTGACTGAGCGACTCAATACTCGGGGGTGCACAGCTTCGTAAGCTCAGCAAAACATGTATAAAATTTTAGGTCAGCCTGAGGAACAGTTCAAGAGATATGCGTGGAACAGACAGGCACACACAGACAGATCTCGTGAATTTATAGATGGATGGATTAATTGCATTTAGATGATGGGGCAGCTCGCCTCTTTTGAATCACAACACATTAATAAGTGTTGTAGTCCATTTAATCACATTTTAACTCCATAGTGTAATTAATCGCATTTTGCGATTAACTCGACAGCTCTCTCACGTATGTGCTGCCTATGGTAAAAATTGCGTCAATTGCCATTAAATGATTAACTTGCCCATCACAGTTAATCATGATTAAAGTGACACCACTACTTATAAGTCATAAAAGTCGGCAGAGTGTCATTTTAATATTAGTTAGCAATGAACCACTCCAACTCACATCAGGTTTGGACACATTTAGAGCCCAGTCTGTTATTAAGATTGTAAACATCTGATAAAAATATAATTTCACTTATCTAAGAGCGAAGTCATTTAGTTACCCTTGACATTAGTCTTAAAATGGTGGTGTTCTGTGGAAACTGCAGTCTAGCTACAAGAGTGTTTTTCACACTTGAAGTTTTAATTCACTGAAAGGAATGGCAAACAGTATTATCAGTGTCTGGCATCATAGTTACATGTAAGTCAGTTCATAACAACTCAAGACATTGACAGAGGGGAGTAGTGTAGCCAGAAATGGTACTCAAGTTAAAGTTGGGTTACCTTCTGAAATGAACTAAAATATGGGTAGTCACTAGGGGTGGGAATAGCAAGCGACCTCACCATCTGATTCAGATTGTGATACTTGGGTCATGATCCAATAACTATCACAATCTGCACGGTGGCGCAGTGGTTTAGCACTGTGGCAGCACAGTTTACCCTCGGCCGAGGGATCGCGGGGATCATGAGATCGTGGGTTCGATCCCAGCCCCCGACCAACAGTGAGCTGTGTGGAGTTTGCATGTTCTCCCCGTGTTGCGTGAGTTTACTCCGGGATTTCTCCGGTTTCCTCCCGCATACCAAAAGCATGTAGGTTTAGGGCGCTCGCGCACGCAGCGACCGGCAGCCAGTGGCTTGTCACCAGACTGCAAACCAAATCTATCTACGGATACAAATAAGTAACCAAAAATAAATAAATAAATAAATCCCATCACTATTCTGATCCATCACGATACCATACATCCTCCTTCCCAAGTCGGCGTCAAATTTTGTCCTGAAAACACAACTGTCAGTATCTGTTTCATGCAAAGTTTTTACTCTTTTTCAACTCACCACAGCTGTTTTTGTTGTGGTGGCTGGTGGCTCTCAGTCCTGCAGCTCCTGCGGTTCTTTCTGCTGCCGACATTCTTGGGGTTTCATCTTCCGCTGAGACATGTCTCTGCACACAGGTTGATGGTGGCAGATCTCAAGAGTAGTGTTAGCAACGGCTAAGCTAAAAACACACTGGCGTGTAGCTTGCTTTTTCTCCAAGCGGCGCTGACCAGCAAACTCTGAAGACTTGTGCTGGCTCATGTGTGGTGAATTTTATTTATTTATTTATTTTTTGTGCAGCGCTTCTTGCAGGTTGTCATGTTCAGGTCTTCCATTCCATCTTCGTTCGGAAGCAGTTGAATACAGCAAAAAGTTAGCTCAAATGTCAGACCTTTTTGGAATTTATAACTTTCAAAGCTGGCTAAAAGTCTCACAAGACAAGATATGACTTCACTTGACTGGGTGCCTGCTTTGCGCCATCTAGTGGACTGAAAACAGAATTGGTTGATTAATACCCAAGATATCCATCCATCTTCTGCTTAATCCTTTTCGGGTCACGGGGGAGCTGGAGCCTATCCCAGCATGATTTCAACTCTGATTTCATAAAATGGTGATAAATTCACTGACTTGTCTGAAGATGCAGTCGTTTCAGGTCAAAGCAAGTTATTACAATATCAACAGCCACATGTAAAATTAGTTGAATCAAATCAAAAGTAAAGAGTACAAGTAAATGTGTTAATCGAAAAATGCATTCCTTAAAAAAAAAAAAAAAAAATCACAAAAGTATTAATTCTATAAAAAAAAGTTGAGTACATGTATTTGCCTGTCACCTAGCATGTGATGACAAAAGGATGTTTTTTTGCTGCATTAACACTCACAGCCTCCCGCACTGAGGTTTGAATCCTTGATGCCTCTCTAATCATGTCTCTTCTTTCCTCGTCTTCCAGATCTTCCTGAACAAGTGCCCAAACCTCAGGAAGAAGCTGCTTATCCCGTGTGTTCTGGACCCACCCAGCGCCAACTGCTACGTCTGCGCCAGCAAACCTGAAGTCACAGTCAAACTCAATGTCCACAAAACCACCGTCCTCTCCTTGCAAGACAAGGTAACGTGTTTGGTCATCTTAAGTCTGTGGAACAGTGAGAGCAGTAAAATCTTATCTTGGACAGCAGTTTATGTGCTTAAACATTTGTTCAGATCCTGAAGGAGAGGTTTGGCATGGTGGCTCCTGATGTTCAGATAGAGGATGGAAAAGGAACCATCCTCATCTCCTCAGAAGAGGGAGAAACAGAAGGTAAGAATGGAGAGAGAGGACACTTTCAGCTCTAATTCAAGCTGTTTTGAAAGATAAATGGTAAATGGCATTCACTTATATAGCGCTTTTATTCTCATCTCTTGATGACCAAAGCGCTTTACAGATCCTGCTATCCACCCATTCATACACACATTCACACACTGATGGCAGCATGTAAAGTTTTTTTTTTTTCTTAGCATGTCTGCAACATGTTTTTTTTTTTATGACTTACATGACATGTTAAGAGCTAAATCACTCTTACAGTGCATATGGAAAGTATTCACGGCGCTTCACTTTTTCCACATTTTGTTAGTCTAATTCCAAAATGGATTAAATTCTTTTTTTTTCCTCAAAATTCTACACACAATACCCCATAATGACATGACATTTATTTTTGCATATTTATTAAAAATAAAAAAGAACTCACATGAACATACAGAAGTGTGAAAAAGTGTTTGCCCCCTTCCTGATTTCTCATTTTTTTGTATGTTTGTCACACTTAAATGTTCCACATCATCAAACAGATTTGAATATTAGGATAACACAAGTAAACACAAAATGCAGTTTTTAAATGAAGGTGTTTATTATTAAGAGTAAAAAAAAAAAATCAAACCTACATGGCCCTGCAGTGTTCCCTCTGGCTTTAAGACCTTGTTGCGGTGGCAACATATTTTCCCCCCAGTGAGCATACCGGAATATGTTAATTTTATACCATTTATTTCTTTTTAAAATTTTACACAGTAACGTTGCATATGGGACTTACCATCTGAAGTATTGTACAACCGAGGCTTGAATATTGGGCCAGTTGGGGTCCCACCCAGACATCCTGTGTTTTGACTTTTTAGTGGTGTTATCCTTCTCTCCTTCCTCTGCCTGAACACTTTCCTCTCCTTGGCTTTTCTCTTCTGTTTCTCTTGCCCTCTCTGAGCTCTGTCTAATTCAGGTTCTCTCTCTGTCTATGGTGGTATACAAACAGGTTGGAAAATATCAAGTGTCATGTTTTGTCCTGCAGGATTTTTTTTGTCATGGTTTACATAAAGAACAAAAATATGTATTTTTTGTGGAAATTACCTAGGTATATCACTGCTAGCCACTGTTGGTAAGATTCTCTCACGTGCACTACTGAACAGACTCAATGAACACCTCGCAGACTGTACTACCAGAAAACCAGTGCGGCTTTAGAAGTGGAAGAAGCACAATGGACATGATTTTCTGCTTGAAACAGGTTCAAGAAAAGAGTATCGAACAGAACATGCTGCTTTATGTAGTCTTCATAGACTTCAGTAAAGCCTTTGATACTGTTTCGTGACAAGGACTTTGGCAGGTACTCAAGAAATATGGCTGTACAGAGAAGTTTGTCAGCCTGATCGAGGCACTCCATACAGGTATGCAAGCAAACGTGGCAATGAGTGGTTCAGTATCTAAAGACTTGGGGGTGAAACAAGGGTGTGTGCTGGCACCTACACTCTTCTCACTATATCTGGCAGCCATGCTTGAGGTGGCTTTCAAAGACACTTCAGAAGGAGTATACATTCAAACAAGGAAAGACGCAGACTTGTTCAATGTGGCAAAGTTTAAAGCCAAGAGTAAGACATTGATAAAGGTAGTAAGAGAAATGCTCTTTGCCGACGACAGTACTCTAGTTGCACACAGTGTGGAAGATATGCAATCTTTAGTGGAGAAATTTGCAAGAGCAGCTAGCCAATTCATGGCTTGGACATGTTGAGAGGATGGACCACCAGCGTCTCCCTCTGCAGTTACTCTACTCACAGTTATGCGAGGGCAAACGCAATCAGGATAGACCAAGGCTCAGATTTAAAGACTGTAAAAAGAAACTTCAAGAAGTTGGATATAGACAGGAGTTCCTGGCAGTGGAAGGCTAAGGACAGAGCTGTGTGGAGGAATCTGATCAGACCTAAATGAAACAGTCATTGTCGCCCCCGACAGACTGCTATGATGATAATGTTTCTTTTTTCCATTGAGAGAGTAGGGAAGGGAAAGAACCATTCATAATAGTAATGTACTCAAGCATACTTAAATTATATGATCAGGTGGGTATAGTAACCAGAAATTCTACTCGTGTAAAAGCAGTGCTTTGAAATTAATAATTAAAAGTAGGCAACCAAAAATTTCTAGTTGAGTTAAGGGTACAAAGAGCACCCACTTAAAAACTTGAGTAATGACTTCAGTCTTGAAGGTTTGAGGTTTTTCTCAAAAATGTCTAGCAATTTTCTTATAGTTTTCTACTTTTATCTGTAAATGTATCTAAAGTTGGAACTTAAATTTGTAATTTCCTCTTGTAAAATTGACTTTCTTGTACATTTGAAACTTTATAAATTTGTGGGTTATTTTATGACTAATTTTTGTCTATTTTTTTTAAAATAAAATTACTTTTTTTTTAGATAAATTTGAAACAGACTTTTTTTTTTTTACTTTTGTCCTTATAACAATTTACATTTTTGACCATAATTTTGCAGTCAGAACAGAACAAATATTATTATGATTACAAAGAAAAAATATTAATAAAATTGTATTTAATTAAATAAATTAACTTAAATGACCAAGGATGCCATTATTTGTTATATTTCTATATATTTACAGTTGTTTTTTTAGAAATATGACTTTGTGAATTTCGGTCATCTTAACCTGCCAGGTACATAATAGGGAACTGTAGCGCATTCTAAAGACATAATTCACCACACTGTGTTCACGTACAGAAGGATCTGTTTAGGCAGTTACAGTTGTGCTCTCAGGCTTTTGTCATCAGGCACCTCTCTAGGCAGCCGCTGAAGGACCTCAGTTTAGCTTGAAAAGAGAGCTCACGTTTTTAGCTGTTGCTTTTTGTCACTGCCGCTGGAGAATAAAAACGGCACGCCTGCTCGTGTGAGAAAAGAGAGAACTTGCCAGTCTCTAAATTCCTGCAATTCCTACAGAACATATTGTAGTGGCTGATGAAATAAATCCTCAGCAAGTCATCAGTCCCTCTTGCCTTTCCCTTCATATGAAGCCAGCTGCATATGAATTCTAACCACATCGCTTAGCTAAGCGACTCTTCCATTATTGCTCCCGTTTCCAGCGGGTTAAAACCATAATAAACGCCTCCAGTGCTTACATACCTCTTAGAATTTGTTTCTGCGTTTAAAGTACTTTAATAAACTCATGTTTCTGTCGGACAGTCGCGCTTAGCGAGACACTGCCTGCTGACTGACAGGAAAACTCGTGTGAGCGGGGCACTTCTAAACTCCACACAGATGACAGCCACGCGCATTGTTTGTGTGCGCGCTTGCGGAAAGTCATTGCTTCATATACCGTAAATTCCGGACTATTGGGCACACATGAATATAAGCCGCACCAACTAAATTTAAAAAGAAAAACAAATTTGTACATATATAGGCCGCACTTGACTATAAGCCGCAGGTGTCCACGTTGTAACATGAGATATTTACACAGAAAGATTTTTTTTTTGTAACTTAGATTTTTATTCATTTTTCATCATATATAATGCATTCAGATCACATTCTACATTTAAAAAAACAAAGGGGCTAGGGTAGGGAAAAGAAAAAAAAAAAGAAAAAAAGGGGGGGGGGACAAATGTTGGAGCATCAAGTTTTTAGTTTCCATCTCTTAATTCTTCTGGTTTTTTCGGTGTCTTTGGTTATTCTTTCAATTTCTGCCTCGTTGTTGCACTTTGTAGTGTGTCCATTTCCGCCATTTTTTTTCCCATAGTCCTTCTTGCATTCTTTGTCGATATGTTAGTTTTTCCATCATACGTACAGTATGTCCTCAACAATGTCAGTCCATTGCTCTTGGTCAGGAAGAACTTCTGATCGCCATTTTTTTGTGATAGTTTTTTTACATGCAATCAACAAGATTTTAACTAGATATCTGTCCTCAGCCTGTATAACATTGTCTCTTTTAAGATCACATAAGTACATCAGGTTACAGTTCATTGGTATATTATATCCTAATATCCTCTGTATTGTCACATGTATAGATTTCCAGAATGATGATATTTTGCAGCATTTCCAAAACATATGTGAGTGGTCTGCATTTTGAGCCCCACATCCCCTCCAGCATAAAGATTGGGTATTTGTATATTTTCCTTGAATCTGTGGTGTAATGAAAAAGCAAATCAGGTTTTTCCATCCAAATTCCCTCCATGTCCTTGAATTTGTTGATGTGTGTTGTGTTTTCCATATTTCCTGCCAGCTTTCTTCTGTTATGTTTAAATTGAGCTCTTTCTCCCATTTCTCCTTTATATAGTTACTTGTATGATCGTTTGTCATAAGTTTCTGATATAGCTTTGAAATAATTCTTATTTTATTTCTTGTATATGAGCTTAAAATGAGTTGTATAATCTCGCTCACATCTGTTTGGAGGTTATGCCTAATCTTCTTCATATAATGATCTCTCATCTGCAGATATCTGAAAAATTCCGATCTTTCTAGTTTAAATTTTCTCCTGATGTTTACAAAGCTCCCAAGATCTTTTTTTCCGATATTGCCCCATGCTGTGATTCCCTTGTTCACCAGATTTTTGTATCCCCTATCTTGTTTTGCCGGTTCAAACTGACTGTCAAATGCTACCCATTTCAATAGTTTTATGTCTTCCTTTATATTATATTTTTGTACTATTTTATACCACAGTTCTAAAGTAAATTTAGTGATTGGGTCTATTTGTTTGATTTGCTTATATGCATCTTTATCTCCTATTATGCTTTGTACTGGGAGTCCCTCAATTTCCTTTTCCATTTCTTTCCATTTTGCCTCATATCCCTCGTCGCACCAACATATGATATATCTTATTTGTGCTGAGTAGTAATATTCCTTTAGAGTCGGTAGGCCCATGCCTCCTTTCTCTTTTGGTAATTGGAGAGTTTTATATTTCACTCTTGGCTTTTTACCTCCCCAAACAAATCTCGATATCATCCTGTCCCACTTTGAGAATTGGGCATCTGGAATCTCTGTTGGTATAGCCTGGAAGAGGTAAAGTAATCTAGGTTGTATGCTGATTTTGACTGTCTCAATTTTTGAATTCAGATCCATATTTAAGATTGACCATCTATCAATATCTTTTTTTATTTCTTGTTCCAACCTATCATAGTTTGCTTTATATATTTTGCTTAGGTCTTTAGGTATGTTCACTCCAAGGTATTTTATTTCTTTTTGTTTCCAGTTTAGTTTGATCTTATCAGTTATCTGGTTTAGAGGGTTATAGTGGAATGTCAGTATTTGTGTTTTTGTTATGTTTATCTTGTATCCTGATAATTTTCCAAAATTTTCTATCAAGTTCATCATTTCCATTATTGATTCATCTGGTTGTTCAAGGTAAACTATAATATCGTCTGCAAATAGCCCAATCTTGTGTTCCGCCCCCTTTATTGTTACACCTTTTAATTTCTTATTTTGTCGTATCGCTTGAGCCAATGGTTCTATGAACAGAGCAAACAAGGTGGGCGATAAGCAGCATCCCTGCCTAGTTGATCTTTGTATATTTACTTTGTCTGTTAAGCTACCGTTTATCTTGATTCTTGCCACAGGTTCTTGATATAGCGTCCTTATGCATTGTACTGATTTTTCGTTAAGTCCAAAGCGCTCCAGTACACTATATAGGAATTTCCAGTTAACCCTGTCAAATGCTTTTTCTGCGTCTAAACTCATTATTACTGCGCTTTTCTTTTCTTTATGTATTTGGTTAATTATATGTATTCTCCTGATATTGTCATGTGTTTGGCGTCCTTCTATGAAACCAGTTTGATCATCTTCTATCAATTCCGTCAAGAATGTCTTTATTCGTTTACATATAATTGTTGTATATATTTTATAATCCACATTTAATAAAGAGATTGGTCTATAGTTTCCGCATTGTTCTTTATCTTTCCCTGGCTTTAAAATAACTGAAATGATAGCTTCGTTCCATGATGGAGGTATTTTGTTGTTGTTCAACGTCCAATTAAATGACTTTAGGAGCTGTGGCGTGAGTTCTTCTATAAACAGTTTATAAAACTCAGATGGGTATCCATCACTACCTGGTGATTTACCGTTTTTAAGTGACTTAATCACATCTCTGATCTCTTGTGTTGTTATTTCTGCTGTTAGTTTTTCATTTTGTTGATTTCCTATTGATGGCAAGTCCAATGTGTCTAGAAATTTTTTGATATCTTTAGTATTTGTTTCTTCAGGTTGCGAGTATAGTTCTTGGTAGAAATTATGGAAAATTTCTTCGATGTTTTCTGGGTTAACTGTGGTTTTATTTGTGGTGGGGTCTTTAATCTTGTATACATTTATTCATTGTTTGTTGTTTTCTTAACCGTTTTGCCAGCAGTTTTGTGGCTTTTGGTCCCGTTTCATAATATTTTTGCTTTAGATATCCATTTTTCCTTTCAATTTCATCCATTTGTGTTTCTTTTATCTTTGTTTTTTCTTCTTTAATTTCTTGATATATTTTTGGATTATTTGTGCTTTGATGTTTACGTTCTAATTCCCTCAGTCTCTCACATCTTTGTTCATACGCTTCCAGTTTAGTCTTATTTGCTTTTCCTGTTTCAACAATTAATTTTCCTCTTAACACGGCTTTTAGTGCGTCCCATAGTATTGTTGGGTCCACTTCTTCATTGTCATTCTCTTGGATATATTCGTTTATGTTTTTATTCTTTCTTTCATTTTCTCATCATTTAACAGTCCTACGTTAAGTTTCCATGTTGTTTGTCGTTTTCTATTGTTTAGATATATTTCCATGTATATAGGATTATGATCTGATATTTCTGCCCCTCCAATCCAACAATTTCTCACCCTGTGTCTGTCACCTTCATTCATAAGGAAGTAATCTATTCTAGAGTGTACTTTATGGACTGCTGAATAATGTGTATAGTCTTTTTCGAGTGGGTGTAGGTCCCTCCATATGTCTACCATACCCATTTCTGCCAGTGAGGTTCTTATGAACTTTGTTACATGTTTTTTTGTCTTCTTAACACTTGTTGTATCAACTTCATGATCCATGTCAGCATTTAAGTCTCCTCCACAAATTAGGACTCCTTCACTGTGTGTTGCTATGAGATCAAACAGATGTTGAAAAAAACCCTTGTCACTTTCTGGTGGGGCATAGATGTTCACTAATGTGATCTGCATACCATCTATTCTTCCCTTTATTATTACATACCTGCCTTCTTTATCCTGGATTTCCTGTTCACTTTCAAATTGTATTTTGTTTGAAATTAGTATCATAACCCCCCTTTTAGCTCCTCCCTTAAATGAACTGTAGTAGGAGTTCTTATAGCCAAATCTCTTTAGTTTCACATGTTCTGTCTTGCTCAAATGTGTCTCTTGCATAAATATAATTTCAGCTTTTTCCTTCTTGAATTTTCTTATTATTCTTTCCCTTTTAACAGGTGAGTTCAGACCATTCACGTTTAGTGTCATTATCTTAAGATTTTTACCCATATTCATGTTTTTCCATTTTTTTAACTTGTGCTCCTAGCCCCTTTAACAACAAAAATAACACATATTTATATAAAAATACATTAAAAAATCTCGACCTCCGTACTTTGGGCCTTTCTTCTGCCCACTGGTCCCTGTTGGTGGGTGGGGGGATTGTCTTCACAGAGTGAAGGGCCCTCCCTAGACCTCTAATTACTATCCAAGTAATAGTCATTAGTCTAGAAATGTCCAACAAATATCACTTAAACCTCTCCTAGCCGTCTGTTTCTCTTTTACCTGGTCTTCTTGGCCTTCATTTCTTCTGTGCCTTTCTTAATCTTTGTTATGATCTAGGTTTTCAGTTGAAAGCCTTGTAGTTTTTCCTGGGCCCGCCGCTCTACGTCTCTCCCCCTTCTTCCGCCGTTCACTCGTCTCCACTCCGGCTGTCGTGGTGCGTTCAGGGCCGCCACTGCTCCAGCCGTTTCCTCCGGCACGCTCACCTCAAGGCCCCGCTCCATCATATCCCGCGCTGCCTCTCTGGCCGTGTTGTAGGTTCTTACGCCGTCCTCCCAATGAATCCTCATTTTCGTTAGCGGCGTTTGGAATCTAATTTTTTTCTCTTTCAGCGTTTTTTTAATGTTGGCATATTTCTTTCGCTGCTGCACAATTTCTGTCGGGTAGTCATGGTCAAAGAATACCTGTTTGTCGCCGATTCGTATCTTTTTTTTCCATGCTTGTGTCAGGATTCTTTCCTTTATGTCATATTTCACAAAGTTTACCACAACTGACCTGGGTGTAGAGTTTGGTTTCGGGTTCTGTGCCGGGGTTCTGTGCGCTCGTTGAATCTGCAGATCCGTTTCTCCGGGCAGTTCCAGCTCTTTTTTTAAGAACTGATCCATGAATTTCGTCATCGAGTTGCCTTCAATGCCCTCCGGAATTCCAAAGATGCGCATATTGCTTCGTCTGGACCTGCTCTCCAAGTCGTTTATTTTCTCCTGCATCCTCTGCGTTTGCGTCGTCAGGGTCTGTAGTTGTTCGTTTGCCTCGCTTTTCCAATCTTCCAGCTCCGATATTCGGGCCTGCGCTTCTGTCATACACGCCCGCTGGGAGCGCAGCTCCTCCATGTTTTCTGTTAGCTTGCGCTCCATTTCTCTTCGGAGGTCCATAATTTCCTCCTTAATCTCTTTTTTCAGCTCCTCCTTAAGAGCCGCTAAATCCTGCTGTAGCTGCCGCTTGTATTCTCTTAACTCTTTACCCAAACTGGCGATGCCAGTGTTCATGTTTTCGAGTCTGGCGTCCTCCATTTTCTCTGCTGTAGACACCTCGTTTTTTTGGGCTTCGTGTTCAGCGGTTTTTCCTGCGTTGTTGGAGAGGAATTCTTCAATTTTACCCTGCTTTTGTCCTTGTGCCCGGCTCCTTCGTGTTTTCATCCCTTAGTTTATTGATCCGCTTATGTCGAGTTGGCCATTTACCGATGATTTTTAATCCGGCTAGGGAGAGCTCTCTGTTTAAGCGTTATGTCTCTCCGCCATCTTCCCGGAAGTCCCCACACAGAAAGATTTTTTAAAATTTTAATTAAATAAATGCTTTTTTCTAAACAGTGCCTGTAACATGGCAGTAAAACGACTGCTGGCAGTAACACGGCCGTCAGCTCTCTGTGTGTTCACCCAGTCTTTTTTTTTTTTTTTTTTTTTTTTGTTACTTATTTGTACCCGTAGGTAGATTTGGTTTGCAGTCTGGTGACAAGCCACCGGCTGCTGGTCGCTGCGTGCGCGAGCGCCCTAAACCTACATGTTTTTGGTATGCGGGAGGAAACCGGAGAAATCCCGGAGTAAACCCACGCAACACGGGGAGAACATGCAAACTCCACACAGCTCACTGTTAGTCGGGGGCTGGGATCGAACCCACGATCTCATGATCCCCGCAATCCCCCGGCTGAGGGTAAAACTGTGCTGCCACAGTGCTAAACCACTGCGCCACCGTGCAGCCAATCTTGAACGTTTTCAATTTGGGGCCATCTGCTTTTATTGCCTCTGAAAGCTTTCTTCTTCCGGCTTTCAGAGAGCAGACGCATTTCTTTCCCTCTCCTCACTCCTCTCCCCTCTTCACTATCCCAGCTTGCTGTGTCCTGTCTATGTTCGCTCTTCTTCTGGCTGAATCTCAATCCAAATGGAAAATTATGGAATTGATGAGCGGGCTTTAATACTATTGACACCATTTACAAAAATTCGGGCCAGGGGGAGCCCCAATGGAGAGACTCATAGATTGGAACTCATGTGTCTGCGTGATTCGACTGAAGATGTGGAAGACATCTACCTGTTTTGGCTTCATGATCACAGGATTTTCTGCTGATTGGCTCTGGAGTTTTCCTGGTGTATCGAAAATTTAACTGGAAGAGCTAATCAAAATGCGGACCCGGCGTAGCTGCTTCTTCAACAATTCGACCAGCTGGGGAGAGCACTGATAGCGGCAAATGACTAACATAGAATTTACCATCTGGCATGCACTGTAGAGAGATGGACTCTGCCGGACATGTTTATCTATGTTTGGAAGGGGAAACATCTGGAGTCGCTTGGTGCTCTCCAGGGAATGATTTTAAAGCCTATGTAATTGTGATGCTCAGAATCGCATGAGAGAGGAAATTTCTGCTCTAAGTGAACTGTGCTCATTTGGCCTTGATTCGGCGCCCTTGCATTCATTCCTCCAGGAGAGAGAAGATAAGGCAGAAGAGAGTTTAACCCAAACAACTGCTGCTGTACAATAATCTGAACTCTCCAAGGACAGCATTGTCATGGGACTAACATGGAATTTTACCTTCTGGCATGAAGAGAGGACATGCTTATCTATGTTTAGAATACATGAATATAACATCTAGCCGTTGCCTAGGAGACGAATTTTGTTGTGCTCCAGTAACTGATAAATTCACACTGCACTCACACTGATATCACATGACTGATATACACACACTGGTCTCTCTTTTTCTTTGTTTTTGTGTGGATTTGTATTGTCTGCTAATTGTGCAACTAGAGGGTTTTTTTTTTTTCAATGTAATCACAATCTTGCTCATTCAACGAGCTTTATTTTGGTAACTGTTTTTTCTCCCTGTCCAATGTGTCATCCCCTCCCCTCTTTACCCCCCACTGTTTTGATGAGGCGCCTTGCATGGCTGCCGTGTCATTGGAAGCGCTTATCGAGCGCGCCAATGTCAAGTCAAATTCCTCGTATGTTTTTAACATGCTTGGCAATAAAGCTTTTCTGATTCTTGTCGTCTTTTTGCATCGAGTCAGTTCTTCACGCTGCCGTCTCCAACATCTCATCGATTCATTGATGCAAAGCTTACATGCAGCAGCTCGATTTCCTTCTTTGACAGCCAGATCGATTGCTTTTAACTTAAAAGCTGCATCATATGCATTTCTTCGTGTGTTTTCCATGATGAGGGTGTGTGCATGATACGCAAAATGACTGTTCAAAACAGTAAAACTAGCGTCAAAACTAGCGTCTTCCTCAGCACATCATCTTTTCCACCAGTCTGTCTCGCTCTTGCGCTTTCATGGAGGCCGTTGGCCTGTAAAAATCCATAGATTAGCCGCATCGTTGTTTAGGCTGCGGGGTTCAAAGCGTGGGGGAAAAAGTAGCGGCTTATAGTCCGGAATTTAAGGTATTTTTCTTAATAAATTCATATCTCCTTGGCGAGGCAGTAAAATTTCTAGCGAGGCGGCCCGCCACCAAAAAATGTTACCAGAGGAAACCCTGCCCTGTGTGAAAAAGTGATTGCCCCCACCCTGTTTGAACATAAATTGTGATTTATCGCATCTTTAGAAAGCTGGGTTAAATTTCTCTAGCCACACCCAGGCCTCATTACTGCCACATCTATTCTCAATCAACAGATCACTTAAATAGGACCTTCCTGACAAAGTCAAGTCAACCAAAAGATCCTTAAAAGCTAGACATCAGGACTTCCGGTTATGGCTGCCACGTAGGACGGACGTGTCTCGCTCTGCTCTGCTCCTGGAGAAAAAAATCGGCAAATAACTCTCTCATTTGGGACAGAACGTATCCCAGCATTTGAGCGAGGATATGTCGGCGAAGCCTAAGGCTGGAAAACCAGGAAAAGGAAAAAGCGAGCCGCCGAAACAGTCCAAATTAACGGACTTTCAGGTCTGTGACGCAGCAAACAAGGCTCCATATATGGCGGAGGAGGCTGGCGGCGGTGCGATTTCTGCGGGGAATGGCGCAGATGCGCTGATGGCTGCCATGAGTTCAATGAGAGCGGACTTTTCCTCTAGATTTGATGGGATTATGACAGCGTTGGAAGGAATAAGAAAGGAATTGGGTGACTGTGTAGAACGAACGGCGCAGATGGAGCTCCGTCTCGCTAGTGCTGAAGATGACGTCACCCGTCTTCAATTAAAGGTGCGCACTTTGGAAAAAAAAAATAAATCTCTGGAAGATAATATTTTGGATTTGGAATCTCGGTCGAGACAGAATAATTTGAGGCTGGTGGGTCTTCCAGAGGAATCAGAAGGTCGGGACGTATGTTCCTTTCTGGAAAAGTGGATTCCGGAGGTGCTGGGCAGCGAGGAGCTGCAAACAGCAGTGGTTCTGGAAAAAGCACATCGTATTGGCCCACGGAGAGATAAGGGACCGCCGAGGACCTTAATTATGAAGTTTCTTAGCAACAGAGACAGGATGAAGATCTTCAACGCTGCACGTGCTAAAGGAGAGATTAAACACCAGGACCAGCAGGTGCGGTTCTACCCAGATTTGGCCACAGGAATCCAACAATTGAGGAAGCAGTTTGATCCCGTACGTAAGGAGCTGCGCAACCTTGGGATTCGTCATGGTGTAATCTATCCTGCGAGACTGCTGACCACGTATGAGGGCAGAACCCACATCTTCAAGACCCCAGAGGAGGCGCAGGAGTTCATCAAGAAGATCAAAGAAGAAGAAGAGACTGGTGGGAGCTAAGCATGAACAAAATATAAGGTAGAATAATTAAGCATTTGCACAGGCATCTGACTGACTTGAAGTAAATAGTAAGTTTACAAAATATAGATTGTATTATATATTAAAAAAACAAAACAAAAACAAAACAAACAAACAAAAAAAAAAACTATGATGTACAAAGTTGTTAAAAATTTTGGAGTTAAGTTGGAAAACTACAGAGGAGAGTTAATGTTACGTCATTAAAAGCAGTAGAGTTAGGGTGATTGGGAGGATGAAGAAGGAGTGGCTTAGGCTGTTCCCCGTGGGTGTGGAACGGTCGATGGCTATATCGGGAGACAGAATTTTTCTTTTGATTTTGGGGGGTTTGCCACAAGTGTGGGAAGGGGAAATTTGTTTGCGTGTAGTTTGTAGGATGAATGTTCAACCACTCATGTTTTTGCTTCTCTGTATGAGCATGTTTACACTGCAAGGTAATCCTAAACTCTCTATTGATCATGGACCAAAGTGTTAATCTTAATTTAACTTCATGGAATTGCAGAGGTCTACAAAATTTAAAAAAACTTAAACAAGTTATGAATAAAATAAAGGACATGGGTTCAAGAATTGTGTTTTTACAAGAAACTCATCTGATAGAGGAGGATGTTAAAAGAATTAGGAGTAGATGGCAGGGAAGTGTATTCACCTCTTCATTTTCATCCCGAGCCAGGGGAGTTATGACTCTCATACATAAATCAGTTCCTTTTCAAGTGAAAAATGTAATTGGAGACAAATTTGGAAGATATGTAATCATTCAAGGTTCTTTGCTATTAGAAAATATAAATCTTGTGAACTTATATGGTCCCAATATAGATGATCAGAAGTTCTTTGCTAATTTATTTCTCATCTTATCATCACTTACAGGGCAACATATAATAGCAGGGGATTTTAATTGTACATTGAATCCAGGTGTGGATAGATCAACAGGACTGGATTGTACGCACATTGGATGTAGGATGACTATTAATCATTTTATGAAAGAATTGAGATTGTTAGATATATGGAGAGAAATGAAACCACAAGTTAAAGCCTATTCTTGTTATTCCAGTACCTACAAGACATTCTCACGTATTGATTATTTTTTGATTTCCACAGAATTAAGGTCCAAGATTCAAAACTGCTTTTATGATAACATCGTGATCTCTGATCATGCACCCTGTTGTCTAATATATGTAGATAAAAAATTGACAAAGGAATCAGGTAGATGGCAATTTCAGCATAAATGGCTTCAGGATGAGGAATTTGTCAAGTATATAGAAAAACAGATAGACGAGTTCTTTGACATCAATACTACACAAACATCAGCATGTGTAAAGTGGGAGGCTTTCAAAGCTTTTATTAGGGGACATATTATTAGTTATACAGGATCAAAATCTAAGAAGACTCGAGAGGAGAGAGCTAAATTGGAACATAAAATAAAAAATCTTCAGGAAAAAGTGTATGCAGGAAGTGACCCAAGGTTGGAGAATGAATTACTGATTTTGAGAGCTGAATACGACAAAAAATCAGCGAATAGAGCTGCCTCGAGTCTTCTAAGATTGAAACAATCTTTTTATGAACAAGGTGAAAAATCAGGAAAATTATTAGCATGGCAGATTAAACAATTGGAAATTAAAACACCAATTACCAGTATTATAAGTAATGGACAGGTAGTTATAGATCCTTTAGAAATTAATAGAGCCTTTAGAGATTACTATGAAAAATTATATGATACCAAAAATGAACCTGATTTAACAAAACTAAATGGGTTTTTGAACGAACTATCTATACCGTGTATTCCAAATGAAAACAGGGAGATATTGGAGTCTAAAATTAGTCAAGAAGAAGTTGGGCTAGCCATTGATAATATGAAATCAGGAAAAAGTGCAGGACCAGATGGTCTTCCAGTTGACCTTTATAAAAAATTTAAGAATAAATTAATAAAACCTTTTTTGGAAATGGTTTTAGAAGCATTTCAAAATAATAATTTACCATCATACATAAATAATGCCTTAATTATACTGCTGCCAAAACCAGGTAAGCCCTCTAATAAATGTGAAAATATGAGACCAATAAGCCTATTAAACGCCGACCTTAAGATAATCTGTAAAATTTTAGCAAGACGAATACAAGAAATTTTACCAAATATTATTAATCGAGATCAGAATGGCTTTATAAAGGGAAGACAAGGCTTCCATAATGTAAGAAGACTATTTAATATTATTTATTTTAATAAAGAAGCACCGGATACAGCTCTCCTATCATTGGACGCCGAAAAGGCCTTTGATAGAGTTGAATGGCCCTTTCTTTTTGAAGTCCTACAAAGGTTTGGACTTGGAAATAATTTCATAAAATGGGTTCAAATAATATACAATAATGCTACAGCAGAAATCCTAACAAATAACAATATTTCAAAACCAATAAAAATCAATAGAGGATGTCGACAAGGCTGTCCACTTTCACCTTTACTGTTTACTATGGCAATTGAACCTTTAGCGATAGCGATACGTTTACATTCACAAATATATGGAATTAAAGTTGGACCAACAGAACATAAAATCTCCCTGTACGCCGATGATATAATTTTGTTTATGTCGAATCTAAAAAAAATCAATTCCAACCTTGTTGAATTTAATAAAGAATTTTGGGGAAATATCAGGATATAAAATAAATAAAACTAAATCTTCAATATTAATGCTGAATGAGACCCAGAGAAATTACTCAGCCCCTGAGGTAAATCAATTCAATGTTGTAAATCAGTTTAAATATTTAGGAATCCAAATTATGCCTAAGCTAGAATCAGTCGCCAGTGTCAACTATGAAGCCTTAATGTCAGATATCAGTGAGTTAACTCAGAGATGGATGTCACTACCAATGTCGATGATCGGGAGAATCAATATACTTAAAAGTAATATTTTACCTAAAATACTTTATTTATTTCAATACATTCCCTTATCACCACCTTTAGATCTATTCTCAAGAATAAAAAAAAAGTTAGTGGAATTTATATGGAACAACAGGAGGGCTAGATTACGTTTGTCTTTATTATATTTACCATTTGATCGTGGAGGTCTGAAATGTCCAAATTTTATGTTGTATTATTGGTCGGCACAACTGAGGTCTATGACATATTATTTTTCATCAAATGATCTCCCTCACTGGACTGAAATGGAATCATACAATTTACCTTTACCTCTTCCCATATTCATATACTCAGATTCGGCAAAAAAATTACAAAAACAAGTTAAAAATCCATTTGTAAAGCATATGATCAAAATATGGTGTGAAGCTAAAAACTATTTAAAAGAACCACAGTTATTGTCACAATTTAGTCCAATATGGGGTAATCAATATTTTAAACCAGGGAGAGCGGACGCTGTATTTAAAGTATGGAATTTAAAAGGGATACAAAAGATTCAGGATTTATATTTGCCAGGTGCAGACAACATAATGTCTTTTGAAGAGCTGAGGATCAAATTTAATCTCAATAGAACACATTTTTTAAAATATCTTCAACTTAGAAACTTTATTCGATCAAATCAAAATAAAGCTCTCACTCGACCTATTTATTCATCCTTGGAAAAAATGATGATGAAAGATAGTAAAAGAAAGGGTATTATTTCAGAGTTTTATAACTCATTGACACTATCTTCAAGTGAAAATTCACTGAAAAGATTAAACTACTGGAAAGAAGATCTGCAAATTGAAATTTCAGAGGAACAATGGGAATTGGCTTGTACAGAAGCTCAAACCAAATCAATAAATGCACGCCTTAAATTGATACATTTCAAATGGTTAATGCGGATGTATGTTACACCGGAGGAGTTAAATAGATATAACAAAAATATACCAGATACATGCACAAAATGCATGGAAAGTAAAGGAACCCTATTTCATTGTTTATGGGAATGTAGATTAATAAGAATGTTTTGGGAAGAGGTGAGGGTAACAATTGAAAAAATAATCTCAAAACAAATCATATTGAATCCTAAACTGTTTTTGTTGGGTCTGTACCCAGAAAAGCATAATTTTAATAAAAGTGAAAGAACATTCATAGACCTCAGTTTGCTTAATGCCAAAAAATGTATTGCACTATTATGGAAAAAGACTCATAGACCAGATGTGACTCAGTGGTTAAGACAGATGTTAACAAACCTTCCATTAGAAAGAATAACATATATACTGAAATCAAAGGAAATTGTGTTTGAGAATATATGGAGACCTTTTATTGATTATGTAAAAAATTTAAACATAACTCTTGAAGAAGAAGGTGAATGATGTGTGTGGACCTTGTAAATTCCAAACTGGTGAACATAATATGTATACTTATGTATTGGATTGTCTAGACTAAACAGAGGAGCATTGTTGAAGACTTGATTTTGTTGGTGGTTGTTGGTGTTTTTAGTGCATTTTTTTTTTTTTTGTAGTACTTTAGTGTTAGTGTTTGATTGTTTGTATCATGTTTGTTAAAAAAAAAAAAAAAAAAAAGGTTCAATAAAGATATTGTGGAAAAAAAAAAAAGCTAGACATCATGCTGCGATCCAAAGAAATTCAGGAACAAATGAGAAAGTAATTGAGCTCTATCAGTCTGGAAAAGGTTATAAAGCAATTTCTAGAGCTTTGGAACTCTAGTGAACCACAGTGAGAGCCTTTATCCACAAATGGCAAAAACAGAACAGTGGTGAACCTTCCCAGGAGTGGCTGGCCGACCAAAATTACCCCAAGAGCGCAGCGATGACCCCTCTAAGAAGTCGCGAAAGACCCCACAACAACATCCAAAGAACTGCAGGCCTCACTTGCCTCAGTTAAGGTCAGTGCTCATGACTCCACCATAAGAAAAAGACTGGGGAAAAATGGCCTGCATGGCAGAGTTCCAAGACAAAAACCACTGCTGAGCAAAAAGAACATAAAGGCTCATCTCAGTTTTGCCAGAAAACGTCTTGATGATCAACAAGACTTTTGGGAAAATACTTTGTGGACTAACGAAACAAAAGTTGATCTTTTTTGGAAGGTGTGTGTCCCTTTACATCCGGCGTAAAAGTAACAGCATTTCGGAAAAGGAACATCATACCAGCAGTAAAATATGGTAGTGGTAGTGAGATGGTCTGGGCTGTTTTGCTGCTTCAGGACCTGGAAGACTTGCTGTGGTAAATGGAACCATGAATTCTGCAGTCTACCAAAAAATCCTGAAGGAGAATGTCCGGCCGTCTGTTCATGACCTCAAGCTGAAGTGCACTTGAGTTCTGCAGCAGGACAATGATCCAAAACACACCAGCAAGTCTACCTCAGAATGGCTTAAGATGAACAAAATGAAGACTTTGGAGTGTCTTAGTCAAAGTCCTGACCTGAATCTGATTGAGATGCTGTGGCATGATCTTAAAAAGGCGGTTCATGCTTGAAAACCCTCCAATGTGGCTGAATTTCAACAATTCTGCAAAGATGAGTGGGCCATAATTCCTCCACATTGCTGTAAAAGACTCATTGCCAGTTATCACAAACGCTTGATTGCAGTTGTTGCTGCTAAGGGTGGTCCGACCAGTTATTAGGTTTAGGTGGCAATCACTTTTTCACACAGGACCATGTAAGTTTGGATTTTTTTTTCCCCCTTAATAATAAACACCTTCACTTAAAAACTGTAATTTGTGTTTACTTGTGTTATCTTTGTCTAATATTTAAATTTGTTTGATGTCAAACATTTAAGTGTGGCAAACGTGCAAAAAAATGAGCGATCAGGAAGGGGGAAAACACTTTTTCACACCACTGTAAGTATTCAGAGCCTTTGCTCAATACTTTGTTGATGCACCTTTGGCAGCAATTACAGCCTCAAGTCTTTGAATATGATGCCACAAGCTTGGCACACCTATCTTTGGGCAGTTTGGCCCATTCCTCTTTGCATCACCTCTCAAGCTCCATCCGGTTTGATGGGAAGCGTTGGTGCACAGCCATTTTCAGATTTCTCCAGAGATGTTCATTTGGATTCAAGTCTGGGCTCTGGCTGGGCCACTCAGACATTCACAGAGTTGTCCTGAAGCCACTCCTTTGATATCTTGGCTGTGTGCTTAGGGTCGTTGTCCTGCTGAAAGATGAACCGTCGCTCCAGTCTGAGGCCAAGAGTGCTCTGGAGCAGGTTTTCATCGAGGATGTCTCTGTACATTGCTGCATTCATCTCTCCCTCTATCCGGACTAGTCTCCCAGTTCCTGCCGCTGAAAAATATCCCCCACAGCATGATGCTGCCACCACCATGCTTCACTGTAGGAATGGTATTGGCAAGGTGATGAGCAGTGCCTGGTTTCCTCCAAACATGACGCCTGGCATTCACACCAAAGAGTTCAATCTTTGTCTCATCAGACCACAGAATTTTATTTCTCATGGTCTGAGAGTCAAACTCCAGGCGAGCTTCCATGTGCCTTTTACTAAGGAGTGGCTTCCCTCTGGCCACTCTACCATACAGGCCTGATTGGTGGATTGCTGCAGAGATGGTTGTTCTTCTGGAAGGTTCTCCTCTCTCCACAGACAAACGCTGGAGCTCTGACAGCGTGACCATCGGGTTCTTGGTCACTTCCCTGCCTAAGGCCCTTCTCTCCAATCGTTCAGTTTAGACAGCCGGCCAGCTCTAGGAAGAGTCCTGGTGGTTTTGAACGTCTTCCATTTACGGATGATGGAGGCCACTGTGCTCATTGGGACCTTCAAAGCAGCAGAAATTTTTCTGTACCCTTTACCAGAATCCTGTCTCGGAGGTCTCCAGACAATTCCTTTGACTTCTTACTTGGTTTGTGCGCCGACATGCACTGTCAACTGTGGGACCTTATATAGACAGGTGTGTGCCTTTCCAAATCATGTCCAATCAACTGAATTTATCACAGGTGGACTCCAATTAAGCTGTAGAAACATCTCAACGATGATCAGTGGAAACAAGATGCACCTGAGCTCAATTTTCAGCTTCATGGCAAAGTCTGTGAATACTTATGTACATGTAATTTCTTAGTTTTTTATTTTTAATAAATTTGCCAGAAACTCAAAACTTTTTTCACATTGTCATTATGGGGTATTGTGTGTAGAATTTTGAGGGAAAAGATGATTTTAATCCACTTTGGAATAAGGCTGTAACATAAACTGTGGAACAAGTGAAGTGCTGTGAATACTTCACGAATGCACTGCCTGTGTTGTGTCTGGTTTTTTTTTTTTTGTTTTGGGTTCTTTTTTGCTGTGGAAGTTCAGTTAAGCTCCTACCTCTGAAAAAAGACAAGTTTAGACAGCGCGAGCAGAGAGTTTTTGTGACGTCACAATAACAAGTGAACCAGTCAGGGCTAAACACTGGCTTTGGGGCGATTGGTGGGTCTTAGAATATTCATGGATCCTGGTGTTGGAAGGAGGAGGAAAAGGGAAAAGATTTTCACAAGCAATTGTAAGACCGTGAAAGTTTTTTTTGTTTTTTGTTTTTTGGCAGTGGGGGGTGGCATATGATACCATTTCAGACAATGTAGATTTGTTTTTTAGGGGATTTATATCCACTGCAGTGTGTCTTTAATTCAAAATACATGCAGAAATGTACAATTTACAATCCTTTATTAATTTTGGCAGTGTGGCGGCTCAGTTTTTAGTGTGATGGCCTGCTATGCAGAAATGTTACCAGGAGAAACCTTGAATGGGCTCAGAATGCTGCCAGAAACTGATATCTGGCTATGCATTACATTGAACCGCAGAAGGGTGCTCTACTAAGCACTAAAGATGCTTGTCATGAAGGGGCTGAATAATTTTGAAACTGCACTAGTCATCAAGTGGCATTTTGTGTTGAATTTGGAGAAACAAGTTGTAATATTCATTGTGTTGTGCTATTTAAATCATTCTTGTTTCATTTGTATATCGCAAACAGCTGCTACTTTGTACATTTTGCCAATAAACCTAATTTGCAGTGGGGGTTGAATAATTTTGATTGCATCTGTACTGTAGTCAGCAATAACTACTATCAAACTAGTGGCTATCAGCAAAAATTCTATTGTGCATCCCAAATCTATGAATTCTCCAAATTCCTTGCACACTTAGCAAGCTAGGACATTTTCATTTCTCACAGTGTTTGTACATGTATTGAAGATGTGCATATTACTAGGATTTTGAGTTTGGATATTTTTTGTCAAAATTACAGTCATGATATTGGCTGTGACTGGATGTGTCATCCATTCCAGCCATAGATTTGTTAACAGTAGATAGGACATGGCTAGTCACATTTCATATACAGAGCTCACTTATATGATTACATTTAGTACAATGAACAATTGTTTTTCACAGTGCTGAAGGGATTGTCAACCATTATAATTACCTATAGAATATTTGCCATGAAGATGTTGGTCATGTCCAATCTAGTATGTCATATCTGTGTTAGCAGCAATCACAATCTCATCATCCAGCTGCTCAGATGTAAATTGTTTGTCCCATAAAAATAAAAAAAAAATTATCAGTATATTTTTTCAAGAATATAAAGGCTTAAATTATGCACCCATCCGAATACTTTATTGAAGCATGCATTTAAAAAAAAAAAAAAAATCTTTTCATGAAAATACAATCCATCCATCCATCTTCTTCCGCTTAATCCTTTTCGGGTTGCTGGTGGGGGCGGAAGCTGGAGCCTATCCCAGCATCTTAGGGCGAGAGGCAGGGTACACCCTGGACAGATCGCCAGTCCATCGCAGGGCCAACACAGAGAGACAGACAACCATTCACACTCACAGTCATACCTAAGGACAATTTAGAATCCCCAGTTTTGATGCCATTTAACCTAACCTGCATGTTTTTGGCATGTGGGAGGAAACCGGAGAAATCCCGGAGTAAACCCATACAGACACAGGGAGAACATGCAAACTCCACACAGTTCACTGTTGGTCGGAGGATGGGATCGAACCCAGGATCCTCCGGCCAAGGGTGAGTTGCTGTACTGCAGCAGTGCTAACCACTTTGCCACCGTGCTGCCCAATTTACCTTTAAAATGTTTGATAGTTTATCTAAATTTGTTCCACTTTGAAATGTAGATTGTTTGCTTTGCTTAAAGTCCTTGCAAACACATCGTTATTGGATTTATTACAGATCTACACTATATTGAATTGTGAATTTGTAATCGATGTTCTGGTTGTTGGAAGTGATGACTCTGGATGGGCGTATAATGTACCGTGTGCCGTTTTTTTGTTTTTTTCTTCTCAGCCAACAACAATAAATTTCTCTCTGACTTTGGGATTCGTAACGGCAGCCGTCTTCAATCTGATGACTTCCTCCAAGACTACGCACTCCTCATTAATGTCCTGCATACGTATGTAATTCTGCACATATGAGCCTTTGATTGAAACACAGGCCAAGTTGAGGTTTAGAAGTTCAGCAAATTCACTCAAAGACTGAGAAGTGTGTTTTTCTTTTTGTTTGCAGGGAGGAACTAGAGAGGGATGTAGAGTTTGAGGTGGTGGGAGAGGCCCCAGACAAAGCTCCACCCCCTCAGAATAACCAACAGGAGGTTAACAGCATCACCAACGGCAACAAAGATTCAGCCCAGCCATCTACATCCTCTAAAGGTAACGTCACTCTTTAACCTGTTTGATATAAGGATTATGAAAGGACACTCATGTGAGCAAATACGACGGGGAGCTGAAAAGTTCTTAGACTCAAAAGAAGTAATGCTCATAGGTGCTGAGCCAGTAGTATTTGTGCTTCAGGGCCAAGGAACAAGAGGGCAGAGCTGAGAGTGAGAGAACTGTCAAAAGTATGGGTACAATAAACCACATTTGGTCAAATGTGACCACTGCATCATGGTCAGCCTATGAACTTTTCAGCCCCGTAATATTCTGCACAAAGTAAGTATATAGAAGAAGAAAAAGCCAAAGTCATTAACATACGAAATATTATGGAACTGGATAAATATCAATCAACATTATGAGCTGGAGTCGACAGCAACAAGAGACAACTGTAGGACACTGAAGGATCACACTCATCTGCAACAGGACATAATATAACTATATGATACAAAAGATCAACACACAGGAACAGCAGGAACTGAAAGTTTTTGAATATACGGATCACAGCCCACAGGACGTGGAATATGACGTAGACCCTGACAATAATTTATTTACCTTGATCAATAATAACTGTAGTTACTACACGGATGGACAGTTGAACATAACTGTCATATCTGATTTTAATATATCAATGATCCACTTCAACAGCAGAAGTCTCTGTGCTAACTTTAACAACATTAAAGATTGTTTACATCAGTTTAAAGAGCCATAGTAGCAATATCAAAGATGTGGCTCAGTGAAGAGAAAGGACCAGACTTTACAATGGATGGCTAAGGTGACAATCCCCTCATGGATCGTCACCTTATCGTGATGGGGGGGTTTGCGTGCCCCAGTGATCCCAGGAGCTATGTTGTTCAGGACAGTTTGCCTCTGATAGGGTCACCCAAGACAAACTGGTCCTGGGTGAAGGGCCAGACTAAGAACGATCCAACAGATTCTCATGATAAATTTTAGATCAAGGATTCAGTGTACCCCGCCCGGTATGGGGTTACCAGGGCCCCACCCTGGAGCCAGGCCTGGGGGAGGGGCTCGATGGCTAGCGTCTGGTGGCCAGGTTTCCACCCATGGGACCCGGCCGGGCTCAGCCCGTAGAAGTTACATGGGTCTGCCCTCCAGTGGGCTCACCACCTGCAGGAGGGATCATGGGGGTCCGGTACTATGTGGATTAGGTGGCGGTCAAAGGCGGAGACCTTGGCGAACTGATCCCAAGCTTTCTAAACTGGCTTTTGGTACGTGGAATGTCACCTCTCTGGTGGGGAAGGAGCCTGAGCTGGTGTACGAGGTTGAGAGATACCGGCTAGGTATAGTCGGCGTCACCTCAACACACAGCTTCGATTCCGGAACCAGTCTCCTAGAGAGGGGCTGGAGCTTGGCTTTTTCTGGAGTTGCCCCGGGCGAGAGGCGACGAGCAGGGGTGGGTATTCTTGTATCCCCCCCACCACCCCCACCACCACCACCTTGCTGCCTCTATATTGGAGTTTTCCCCGGCGGATGAAAGGGTTGCTTCCCTGCGCCTTCGGGTTGGGAAACAGGTCCTGACCATCATTTGTGCCTATGCACCAAATGATGTTTCAGAGTACCCACCCTTTTTGGAGTCTCTTACCGGGGTGCTGGAGAGTGCTCCTCTTGGAGACTCCATTGTCCTACTGGGGGACTTCAATGCGCATGTGGGCAACAACAGTGAAACCTGGAGGGGAGTGATTGGGAGGAACGGCCTGCCCGATCTGAACCTGAGTGGTGTTCAGTTATTGGACTTCTGTGCTAACCACAGTTTGTCCACAACGAACACCATGTTCAAGCATAACTGTGTCCATATGTGCACCTGGCACCAGGACACCCTAGGTCGCAGGTCAATGATCGATTTTGTTATCGTGTCATCAGACCTGCGACCCTGTGTCTTGGACATTCAGGTAGAGAGAGGTGCAGAGCTGTCAACTGAACACCACCTGGTGGTGAGTTGGATCTGATGGCAGGGGAGGATGCCATTCAGACCTGGTAGACCCAAACGTATAGTGAGGGTGTGCTGGGAACGTCTGGTTGAGGCCTCTGTCCAGGAGATCTTCAACTCCCACCTCCAGAAGAACTTCAACCACATTCCAAGGGAGTCTGGAGACATGGAGTCTGAATGGGCCATGTTCTCCACCTCTGTTGTTGAAGCAGCGGCCCAGAGCTGCGGCCACAAGGTGGTCGGTGCATCTCGTGGTGGCAACCCCCGAACCAAGTGGTAGATACCAGTGGTGAGGGGGGCCATTAAGCTGAAGGAGTCCTATCAAGCTTGGTTGGCTTGTGGGACTCCCGAAGCAGCTGAGGTGTACCGGCAGGCCAAGCGGAGTGCAGCTTGTTGGTTGCTGAAGCAAAAACCCAGGTATGGGAGGAGTTCGGTGAGGCTATGGAACAAGACTTTCAGTCGGCCTCGAAGAGATTCTGGCAAACTGTCCAGCGGCTCAGGAGGGGAAAGCAGCTCCCTGTCCACACTGTGTATGGTGCGGATGGGGCGCTGTTGACTTCGACTGGGGATATCATCGGGCGATGGAAGGAATACTTCGAGGATCTCCTCAATCCCACTGATAGGCCTTCCACAGAGGAAGCAGGGTTTGTGGACGAGGGGGATGACTCGCCTATCACAGGGTCTGAGGTTGCCAAGGTGGTTAAAAATCTCCTTGGTGGCCGGGCCCCGGGGGTGGACGAGATTCGCCCTGAGCACGTCAAGGCCCTGGATGTTGTAGGGCTGTCATGGTTGACACGCTTCTGCAACATTGCGTGGAGGTCGGGGGCAGTGCCTTTGGCATGGCAAACCGGGGTGGTAGTTCCTCTCTTCAAAAAAGGGGACCGGAGGGTGTGCTCCAACTTTAGAGGGATCACACTCTTCAGCCTCCCTGGGAAGGTCTATACTAAGGTACTGGAGAGGAGAGTCCGGCCGTTGGTCGAACCTCGGATTCAGGAGGAGCAATGTGGTTTTCGTCCTGGCCGTGGCACATTGGACCAGCTCTTTATCCTCTCGAGAATTCTCGAGGGTTCGTGGGAGTTTTCCCAACCAGTTTACATGTGTTTTGTGGACTTGGAGAAGGCATTTGACCACGTCCCTCGTGGTTTTTTGTGGGGGGTGCTTTGGGAGTATGGGGTGTCGGGCTTGTTGTTATGAGCTATTCGGTCTCTGTACGACCGTTGTGAGAGTTTGGTTCATATTGCCAACACTCGGTTGGACTCATTCCCAGTGAGAGTTGGACTCCGCCAGGGCTGCCCTTTGTCACCAATCCTATTCATAATTTTTATGGACAGGATTTCTAGGCGCAGCCAGGGAATGGAGGACGTCATGCTTGGTGACCACAGGATTTCGTCTCTGTTGTTTGCAGATGATGTTGTCCTATTGGCTTCATCCAGCAATGACCTACAGCTCTTGCTGGGACGGTTTGCCGCCGAGTGTGAAGCGGCTGGGATGAGAATCAGCACCTCCAAGTTCGAGTCCATGGTCCTCAGCCGGAAAAAGGTGGATTGTCCTCTCTGGGTTGGGGACAGGCTCCTGCCCCAAGTGGAGGAGTTTAAGTATCTTGGGGTCTTATTCACGAGTGAGGGGAAAATGGAGCGAGAGATTGACAGACGGATTGGAACAGCATCTGCAGTGATGCGGACGTTGTACCGGTCTGTTGTGGTGAAGAGAGAGCTTAGCTCTAAGGCAAAGCTGTCGATTTACCAGTCAATCTACGTTCCTACTCTCACCTATGGTCACGAGCTTTGGGTAATGACCAAAAGAACAAGATCGCGGATACAAGCGGCTGAAATGAGCTTTCTCCGTTGGATTGCTGGACTCACCCTCAGAGATAGGGTGAGGAGCTCAGTCATCCGGGAGAGGCTCCGAGTAGAACCGCTGCTTCTCCACATTGAAAGGAGTCAGTTGAGGTGGTATGGGCATCTGATTAGGATGCCTCCTGGACGCCTCCCACTTGGTGTTTCGGGCACGTCTCACTGGGAGGAGACCCCGGGGCAGACCCAGGACTCGGAGAGACTATGTCTCCCAGCTGGTCTGGGAACGCCTTGGTATCCTCTCTGAAGAGCTGGAGCAGGTGGCTGGGGAGAGGGAAGTCTGGGCTTCTCTGCTTAAACTGCTTCCGCGGCAACCCGGACCTCCGGAAAAGCGGTAGAAGATGGATGGATGGCTATGAATTAAATTTTTTGAATAGAAAAGTGAAAAAAGGAGGAGGAGTTGCAATTTATGTTGACAAGAGCTTGCAATACAAGGTTGTTGAAAATTTGTCAGTGACTGTGGATGATTTATTTGAATGTATTACAATAGAAATCTGTTTGGATAATATGAAGAATATAGTAGTGAGCTGTGTATAGAACACCAGTATCAAATATTGACTTATTTAAGGACTGGATGGAAAAAATGTATGCAAAATTTACTCATAAAATTATGCTCATCTGTGGGGATTTCAGAATAGATCTATGAATTCAAAACAACATAATATGATAGAAGAATTTATCAACACAATGTACAGTATGAGCCTGCAACCAACAATCACCAGACCTAGCAGAATTACATCACATAGTGCCACACTAATAGATAACACATTCACAAACATTATGGAAAATAATATTGTAAGTGGGCTTTTATTAAATGATATCAGTAACCACCTGCCGATTTTTGTTGTCTATCACTGTGATTGTAGGAAGAATAAGTATCCCAAAAATACTACATATAAAAGAATAAGAACTGAAGAATCTATGTATTTATTGGCAAAGGAATTGTTAATACAAAACTGGAAGATAGTTTGTGACGAAAATTATATAAAGCATATGATGAATTTAATATTTCAATCACTGTACAACAAAAACTGTTCTATAAAACAATACAGTGACGGACAACAAAACAAAAATATTCCATGGGTCACCAAGGGGCTATTAAAGGCATGTAAAAAGAAGAATACGTTATATAAACAATTAAGTGTAGAATGGTAGAGGCCGAGATCAAATATAAAAGCTATAAAAACAAGCTAACTAATATAATGAGGACTTGTAAGAAAGAATACTACAACAGAATATTAGAGGATAATAAAAATAACTTAAGAATATGGCAAGTGCTAAATGGGATTATTAGTAACCGATCAAAGAATGCAAATTACCCAGAATATTTTATTGACAAGGACAATTTGATAAATAATATGAAGGATGTGGTTAGTGGTTTCAATAAATTTTTTGTAAACTTTGGTCCAGAGTTAACAAAAACAGTAGTGACACCAGAAACAAACGATAGTGGGCCTGTAAATGAAATAGAAGATAGAAATCCAAACAATCTTTTTGGGTGCAGTAACTGAAAAGGAAATTATCGAGACTGAGTAAATTTAAGAACAAAAAGTCAACTGACTGGAATGAAACTGACATGACAATAGTGAAAAAAGGAATTGTTAAACACTCAACCACATCTGTAACCTGTCATTTCAAACTGGTAAATTGTCAAACAAAAGGAAAATAGCAAAAGTAATACCACTATACAAAACAGGAGACGGTCATCATTTCACAAATTACAGGCCAGTCTCTTTACACTCAAAATTCTTCAAAATACTTGAAAAAATGTTCACTAAGAGACTGGATAATTTCATTGAAAAACACAACCTCCTTACAGTCAGTATGGTTTTAGAGCGAACAAATCTACATCTTTGGCACTGATTGAACTCATAGAAGAAATCTGTAGTTGTACAGATAAAAAAAAGTTTGCTGTAGGAGTATTTATGCAGTGCATCTGGAAAGTATCCACAGCCTTTCACTTTTTCCACATTTTGTTACATTATAACCTTATTCCAAACTGGATTAAATTCATTTTTTTCCTCAAAATTCTATGCACAATACCCCATAATGACAATGTGAAAAAAGTTTTTGAGATTTTTGCAAATTTATTAAAAATAAAAAAACCTAAGAAATCACATGTACATCAGTATTCACAGCCTTTGCCATGTGTTAAGTTTCAGATGCAATATATTGTATATAACTGTCATTTATCAAGTGTTTGTTGTGCTGTTATCCGCAGGGCTTTTATTGTGAAAGCGAGCAGAAGGTGGGGAAGCGGATATGTTTTTTTTGTTTTTTTTTTTCTGGGAATTCTCATGTCACTTTGTGGTCGGCCATAAAGGTGCAAGCACATATTACGAGTGTGTTGTTCTTATCGTCTTTCAATGGTAGCAGAGGATGGTTACCAACTATTGATGTTTTGCAAGTGACGTCATGTGATTTTTGTTGATACCGCCATATTGGACGGCAACTCGGGCACTGTGTGAGTGCGTTTCAGCATGGCGTCACTTTCTCATCATTTCCAGTCAGTGATTCTTCAGTGTCAGACAGCGACTTGACCTGAGCACGTAAAGCATAAACTTCTTCTTGTAGTGATTGGCACTGCTTCTTGACATCGCAGATTAGGGGGGGGGGCATGCCGTCTTGCAGCACCCTGCTCTCCAGCCTTAACCCTGTTGGTCCAGACTGGAGCGCGCGCACGTCTGCATCACTAATCTGCTCCGCGGCCATGGCTGCGTAATCTATCCCCACCCAGACCGGGGCCACCACGGCGCGCGAGAGGCAGTCCGCCACTACATTCAGCTTACCCGACACATGCTGAATATCGGTAGTAAACTCTGAGATCGCGGCCAGCTGTCTCTGCTGCCGGCCCGACCACGGTTCTGAAACCTTGGCCATCGCGAATGTTAGCGGCTTGTGGTCCACGAATGCGGTGAAGCTGCGCCCTTCCAGCCAGAACTGGAAGTGGCGAATGGCCAGGTGGAGAGCCAGCAACTCTCTGTCGAACACGCTGTATTTACGTTCGCTGTTGCGCAAAGTTCTGCTGAAAAAGGCGAGCGGCTGCCAAGCCCCGGCGACGCGCTGCTCCACGACAGCCCCTATGGCCACGTCTGAAGCGTCGGTGGTGAGCGGTATGCGGGCCGTCGGGTCTGGATGTGCCAGCAGTGCGGCGTTTGCCAGGGCTGCTTTAACTTCAGAGAACGCCCGCTTTCGCTCCGGGGTCCATTCAACCCTATCCACGGGTTTCTGATTTATAACCAGGAGTACAGGATTAAAACATGGCAAATCATCTATAGAGTCCCGCCGACGTTTGATGAGGGGAAGCCCTATGAAAGTTGGAAAAATGAAGTCACGATTTGGACCCGAGTCACGGAGCTGGAAAAAAAGAAACAAGCGCTCGCTGTGGTTTTGGCGCTATCGGGAAGAGCGCGGGAAGTGGCGATGGAGATACCGATAGATGACCTGAATGGAGACACTGGTATGGACACTTTGCTTTTGAATCTTGATAACTTATTCTTGAAAGAAGAAAAAGACCGAGTTTATGAGGCCTACTCCAATTTTGACTGGATAAAGACAGCGGTGTGTCTATGGCAGACTATATAATAGACTTTGAGCAGCGCTACTCCCGCATGCGTAAATATAAGATGGAGCTTCCCGATGCTGTGCTTGCATTTAAGTTGTTAGACACTGCATGCCTGGATGTTAAAGATCGGCAGCTCGCCTTGACTGCGTGTACAGACTTAACTTTTGCCTCGATGAAATCAGCACTCAAGCGAATATTTGGTGAAAATTCATCTGTGTTAACCACGGGCATTAATCAGGAAACAGCCTATATCACAGAACAAAACCTGCAAATAAAGTCTTCCTCCTGGAATAGTAAACAAAAAACACCACAAGCAGGCACCAACCCCCTGGACGGGTATGGCCGGAGATCAAGATGTGCCATCTGCCAAAGCACATTTCACTGGGCTAAAGATTGTCCACACAGAAGTGAACAAGTCAAACTTATAGAAGCGAGTGAAGTAAGTAACACAGAGGAGTGTAACTTTACCCTGTCTACTAAAGAGTCACCCAATGAAGCAGAAATCTTTATGACTGAGTGTTTTGATTCTGCAATAATCAACACCGCATGCACTCGGACTGTGTGTGGACAAGAATGGCTTGATAATTACATGACAAGACTGAGTCTGAGTGAGATAAATAATATGAAAAAAACGGAGAAACAGAGTAACAAACCATTTAAATTTGGTGATGGAAAAGTGATTCATTCCACAAAAAGGTTGAAAATACCTGCAAAGATTGGACAGACAAGATGTAGTATTGAGACTGAGGTTGTTCCTGTAAAAATCCCACTTCTTCTGAGCAAAACATCTTTGAAAAGAGCAGGAAGAGTGTTGGACATGGAAAATGACAGTGCAGTTATGTTTCAGCGACCAGTGAAACTTGACTTTACCAGCTCTGGTCATTACTGTGTGAACATTATGGACAGAAAAAATAGACACAGTCAGCGTGATGATCAGATTTTGACAGCTGATGATGATGTCACAAAACATGAAAATGGAGATGAGAATCAAGAGCAATGGGATGAGGAGATCCTGACAATCACGGACAATTTGACCATGGCTGAAAAACACAAAATCCTGGTGAAGCTTCACAAACAGTTTGGCCATGCTTCTGCTGACAAATTGCAGAAGCTGCTCGATAGCTCTGGAAATAAAGACACAGAATGCAACATGATCCTAAAAAAAATCATCAGTGAATGTGACATTTGCCAAAGGTACAGTAAGACCAAACCAAGGCCTGCAGTTGGGTTGCCACTAGCATCTCAGTATAATGAAACTATGGCAGTTGATCTACATGAACTGAAGCCAGGCCTGTGGTATCTTCACATTATTGATCAATTCACGAGATTCAGTGCAGGCAGCATTCTCACTACAAAAAAGGCCTCAGAAATAGTGAAGCACTTCATTCATGTGTGGGTAAGTGTACATGGACCACCACAGAAACTGTTTAGTGACAATGGAGGAGAGTTCAATAATGATGAGGTGAGAGATATGGCAGAGAATTTCAACATAGAAGTTAAGACAACAGCTGCCTACAGCCCGTGGAGCAATGGACTTCTAGAGAGACATAATCAAACACTCACAGAGATCATAATGAAAATAAAAGCCAGTAACTGCTGTGACTGGAACACTGCTCTAGACTGGGCACTCCTGGCAAAAAACACTATGCACAGTGTTCATGGATACAGCCCATATCAACTGGTGTTTGGACAGAATCCCAACATGCCCTCTGTGTTAAATGATAAACTCCCAGCCTTAGAGGGCACTACAGAGAGAATGGGTTGCAAAACACATCTCTGCTTTGCACGCTGCAACAAGAGCTTTCACAGAAGCAGAATGTTCTGAAAGAATACGGAGAGCACTACGCAAACAAATCCGTCACACAGATGAAACATATGAAGTGGGTGATAAAGTCTACTATAAAAGAGTGGACTGTCCAGAGTGGAAAGGGCCAGCAGTTGTTATTGGCCAGGATGGTGCAGTGGTGTTTGTTCGACACGGAGGAACCTGCGTAAGAGTGCATCATCTCAGACTGAGAAAAGTGAATCCTAAAAGTAGTGAACATCAGACAACAAATGGAAATCCAGAAAACAACACAGACATTGGTGAAAAACAAGGAATGACAGGAACTGCTGAAAACATGGAGAACACACAAAATGAAATGGAGGTTCAAGAAAACATGCTTCAGCCCCATTGCACCGAAGAAGCTACTGGAGTTCAGAGTGAGATTTCACTTTCCACGAATGGTGACAGAGAGACTCATGAAATACAACCAGAAATGCCTAACAGAGAAACAAACACAGCTGAAACATCCGGTGTTTGTTTGAAAACGGGGCAGGTCCTGAAATACATAGACAAAGACAGTGGGGTTAAACACACAGCCAAAGTTTTGGGGCGGGCAGGCAAAGCAACAGGGAAATATAAAAATTGGTATAACTTGCTTTTTATGGAGCCTGATTGTCTAGATGGTAACACAAAATCTGTTGATCTAACACGGGTACACGGGAGTCTTGAGATTGAACCTGCTGTCACTAATGTTAACACTAATGAAGATGTGTTCGTGGCTAATGATTTATCATTTGATAAAGCCAAACAAGAAGAAATTAAATGCTGGAGAGATAACAGTGTGTTTGTAGAAATGAAGGATGAGGGACAAAAGTGTATTTCAACAAGGTGGGTGTGTACTCTCAAAGAAACAGTCTCAGGATTAGTGCCAAAAGCTCGTCTGGTGGCAAGAGGTTTTGAGGAGATGGAGATGTCTGAGCTGCAAAAGGACTCACCCACCTGTGCTTCAGAGTCCTTACGACTACTGACAGCAGTTATTTGTCAAAAACAATGGTCACTTCATTCTATGGACATAAAATCAGCATTTCTTCAGGGAATGGAGGGGTCACGTGACATTTACATTAGACCACCTCCTGAAGCCAACTGTAATGGAATATTATGGAAGCTCAAAAAGTGTGTATATGGCTTAGCAGATGCATCATTGTACTGGTACAACAGATTCAAAGAGATGGTGCTGAAAGCAGGTGGACAAATGTCAAAGGTCGATCCGGCTGTTTTCTATTGGTTAGATCAAGACTGCACCGTGTCTGGGGTGCTCGCCTGTCATGTAGATGATTTCATATGGGGAGGCACACAAAAATTCGCCACAACAGTCATACCTCACCTGAAATCTGTTTTTCAGGTTGGGCGTGAATCACACAAACACTTCTCTTATGTGGGAGTAGACTTTGACTCTTGATGGAAAGGTGCAAATGCACCAGGAGAAATACATTCAGCACATGCAGCCCATACACATTGACCCATCGCGAACAGTACAGCAAGATTTGTCTCTCTGTGAGGAGGAAAAAGATCAACTCAGATCAAAGATTGGTCAGATTCTCTGGGTTGCCAGGCAGAGTAGACCAAATGTGATGTTTGATGCTAGTAACCTGGCATCAACACTGAAAGATGCAACTGTACACACGATCCATGAAACAAACAGAATAGTGTGCAAGATGAAGTCAAAGAAGGTTGTGTTAAACTTTTCACATTTGGGAAAAGACTGCACTAAAAATAACTGTGTTTAGTGATGCCTCATTTGGAAACCTGTCTGATGGAGGCACTCAAGGAGGACATTTCATTGCTCTCATGGGAGAAAAGGGAAAGTTTTCATCTCTTTCTTGGCAATCAAAGAGAGTAAAAAGGGTAGTGAGAAGTACACTAGCTGGTGAAACCCTGGCTATGTCTGAGGGAGTTGACAATGCACTTTTTCTAGCTACACTGTTTTCTGAGTTGACCGCAGGAGACACAAACCATGCCCCTCCAATAATCTGTGTAACAGACAACCATTCGCTAACTGATGCACTAAAATCCACAAAGTCAGTTTCTGAGAAAAGACTTCGTTTGGAGATTAGTAGCATCAAAGAGCTTATTCAGATGTAGAAAGTTGAACAGATACTGTGGCAGAGCACAAAAGAACAACTTGCAGACTGCCTCACAAAAAAGGGTGCATCAGCTCACCAGTTGCTCAAGGCGCTGAGTGAAGGGCAATGGACTATTGGTTAACAGGGGGTCAGAGTATTACTTAAAAAATGAAAACTTGAGAACATACAGTTCTATTCATATTTAAGCTTTGTTTAACAGTTATGTTCTGTCTTCAAGCTCAGGGTTTATTTGAGCACGTGTATATGTTTATGTTGTTGGACTTAATGGGTTTGAATATGGAAAAAAAAAGGACAGGGAGATTAAGTTTCAGATGCAGTATATTGTATATAACTGTCATTTATCAAGTGTTTGTTGTGCTGTTATCCGCAGGGCTTTTATTGTGAAAGCAAGCAGAAGGTGGGGAAGCGGATATGTTTTTTTTTCTGGGAATTCTCATGTCACTTTGTGGTCGGCAATAAAGGTGCAAGCACATATGAGTGTGTTGTTCTTATCGTCTTTCACCATGAAGCTCAAAATTGAGCTCAGGTGCATCCTGTTTCCACTGATCATCATGGAGATGTTTCTCCAGCTTCATTGGAGTCCATCTGTGGTAGATTCAGTTGATTGAACATGATTTAGACAGGCACACACCTGTCTATCTAAGGTCCCACAGTTGACAGTGCATGTCAGAGCACAAACCAGGCATGAAGTCAGAGAAATTAGCTGTAGGCCTCCGAGACAGGATTGTCTGGAGGCACAAATCTGGGGAAGGGTACAGAAAAAATTCTGCTGCTTTGGAAGGTCCCAGTGAGCACAGTGGCCTCCATCATCTATAAATGGAAGAAGTGTGGAACCACCAGGACTCTTCCTTGAGCTGGCCGGCCGTCTAAACTGAGTGATTGGGGGAGAAGGGCCTTAGGCAGGGAGGTGACCAAGAACCCGATGGTCACTCTGTCAGAGTTCCAGCATTCATCTGTGGAGAGAGGAGAACCTTCCAGGACAACCATCTCTGCAGCAATCCACCAATCAGGCCTATATGGTAGAGTGGCCAGATGGAAGCCATTCCTTAGTAAAAGGCACATGGCAGCCCATCTGGAGTTTGCCAAAAGGTACCTGAAGGACTCTCAGACCATCAGAAACAAAATTCTCTGGTTTAATGAGACAAAGATTGAACTCTTTGGTGTGAATGCCAGACGTGATGTTTGGAGGAAACCAGGCACCGCTTATCACCAGGCCAATACCATCCCTACAGTGAAGCATGGTGGTGGCAGCATCATGCTGTGGGGATGTTTTTCAGCAGCAGGAATGGGAGACTAGTCTGGATAGAGGGAAAAATGAATGCAGCAATGTACAGAGACATCCTGGATGAAAACCTGCTCCAGAGTGCTCTTGACCTCAGACTGGGGCGACGGTTCATCTTTCAGCAGGACAACGACCCTAAGCACACAGCCATGATCTTAAAGGAGTAGCTTCAGGACAACGACCCTAAGCACACAGCCATGATCTTAAAGGAGTAGCTTCAGGACAACTCTGTGAATGTCCTTGAGTGGCCCAGCCAGAGCCCAGACTTGAATCCAATTGAAATCTCTGGAGAGATCTGAAAATGGCTGTGCACCGATGCTTCCCATGCAACCTGATGAAGCTTGAGGTGCTGCAAAGAGGAATGGGGGAAACTGCCCAAAGATAGGTGTGCCAAGCTTGTGGCATCATATTTAGAAAGACTTGAGGCTGTAATTGCTGCCAAAGGTACATCAACATAGTATTGAGCAAAGGCTGTGAATACTTATGTACACTACCGTTCAAAAGTTTGGGGTCACCCAGACAATTATTTTGTGTTTTCCATGAAAAGTCACACTTATTTACCACCATGAGTTGTAAAATGAATAGGAAATATAGTCAAGACATTGACAAGGTTAGAAATAATGATTTATATTTGAAATAATTTTTTCCAGATACTCAACCTGCTCAAAGGAAGGTCAGTTTTATAGCTTCTCTAACCAGCTAAACTGATTTCAGCTGTGCTAACATGATTGCACAAGGGTTTTCTAATCATCCATTAGCCTTCTGACGCAATGAGCAAACACATTGTACCATTAGAACACTGGAGTGATAGTTGCTGGAAATGGGCCTCTATACACCTATGTAGATATTGCACCAAAAACCAGACATTTGCAGCTAAAATAGTCATTTTCCACATTAGCAATGTATATTAGATATTAGAGTGTATTTCTGATTAGTTAAGTTATCTTCATTGAAAAAAACAGTGCTTTTCTTTCAAAAATAAGGAAATTTCTAAGTGACCCCAAACTTTTGAACGGTAGTGTACATGTGATTTCTTAGTTTTTGATTTTCAATACATCCATCCATCCATCTTCTACCGCTTTTGTGGAGGTCCGGGTCGCAGATGCAGCAGTTCCAGCAGAGAAGCCCAGACTTCCCTCTCCCTAGCCACCTGCTCTAGCTCTTCAGAGAGGATACCAAGGCGTTCCCAGACCAGCTGGGAGACATAGTCCCTCCACTGAGTCCTGGGTCTGTCCTGGGGTCTCCTCCCAGTGGGATGTGCCTGAAACACCTCAAGTGGGAGGTGTCCAGTGATTTTCAATAATTTTGCAAAAATCTCAAAACTTTTTTCATATTGTCATTATGGGGTTTTGTGTGTAGAATTTTGAGGAAAAAAATGTAATTAATCCATTTTGGAATAAGGCTGTAACACAACAATGTGGAAAAAGTGAAACGCTGTGAATGCTTTTTGGATGCACTGTAGATGTAAAGAAAGCTTTTGACACCATTGATCATAGAATTTTACTGAGGACACTGGAAAGGTATGGGATAAGAGGGGTCGGACTGAGTTGGGTGGAAAGTTGTTTAAGTAACCGACAACAGTTTGTACAAATAGGTGAGCACAAATCACCATTCATCGACATCACTTGTGGTGTGCCCCAGGGGTCAGTTTTGGGACCCAAACTCTTTATCTTATATATAAATGACATATGCCAAGTATCAGAAATTCTGAAATGTATTTTGTTTGCGGATGACACAAATATCCTTTGCACCGGTGAGAATTTTCAGTTGGTTTTAGAGGTGGTCACAACAGAAATGAAAAGGTTAACGCAATGGTATAATTCTCTCTAAATCTGGGGGGGGGGGGGGATTATGTTGTTTGGAAATTATAAAATAAATCATGAAATAATGGTAATGATAGATGATACCAGAATTGAAATAATACAGGAAAATAAGTTTCTGGGGGTGACGCTAGACAATAAAATCTGTTGGAAACTTCACATCAGTTACATCCGGGCCAAGTTGGTAAAATGTATAGGGATACTGGGGAAGACGAGACACATTTTGGACTATAAATCATTATTCTTACTGTACAATTGTTTTTACCATATCTTAACTACTGTGTAGAGGTCTGGGGAAATGCCTACAAGACCAACCTTGTGGGGGTGGGGGGGCAGGCAATGTGAATGTGGCTGCTGTCTCTCTCAGTGAGCTGACAGCAGCTGTATTTAAATTCAAGGTCCCACTTCCCCCTCACCTCTTCCTCTGCTTTCTCTCTGCTGCTACCCCAACCCGCTCTGCCTCAATCCTGCTGCTCCTCGGCTCCTCCCTCTTCCCCCGAGGTAACCAAGAGTATCCGTCTGATTGGTTAGTGGTATAACCAACCAGGCTAAGCAGGAATAGTTATGTAGCTACTCACAGTCTGTCCAAACTCACCCGTTTAAGGGGAGCATTACCAAACTGGAAATTCACAGCAGAAAAACAGACTTCAGACTGTGGTGAGGTTTTGCTCTTGATATGTCTTGTAAGTCACAAAAAACATGTTACAGACATGTTAACAACAGAAAAAACTTGATTTTTGCCAGTGTCACTTTAAAAAATTATACCCTTAGTGAGAATGCTATAATCTGGTGCAGAGCATCTTTACCCTGTGTTTAATGTTTTTTCTGTACATACTTTCCGGATGCACTGTACTTTTAAAAGACGTCCTGCACTTAAGCTCTCAGAAGATTTTATTAAAATTAAAATCACCCTTATTGTCATTCAACCATACAACCAATCATGTACAGTAGAACGAGATTGTGCTTTACTTATCTACAGTGTCAATCACACACACACCCCAGTGCAGAATCAGAGGGCCGCTGCCATGCAAGGCGCCGCCACAGGTTTCCCTTTTAGATTTAAAAGATTTCCTTTTAAATACAAGAAGCACAATTTTCAGCTTAAACTATTTTTGCTAGTGTGCTTGTGTTTTGGTCTTACATTTTTGTATCCATTTTTCATTAAATCAGCTGCAGCCGATGATGACATCATGATAGTGGACTCTGACGAGGAGGAAGAGGCATCGTCCAGCCTTGCAGCAGCATCTGGTGGTACGAAGAGGAAGCACTCAGAAGAGGATAACAGTGAGACTTCCACAAAGCGCCCGCGAACAGACCAATTGAGTGCAGCAGCTGCCACTGCTGACGATGATGACATAATTGCTCTGGACTAACCTAATTCCGGAGGGACTGAGAACTCTACCTTGTTATTCTAACTTGAAGCAGACAGTGGGCCTCTTTAATGAAGAAGTTTCTTCCTCAGTTCGTCCTTCGACACTCCCCTCTACAGTGTCTGTGCATTCATACTCCCCCCACTCTTCAACTTGATGCTGTAAATACTCATTTTTTTATTTGAAATTGCATAAAATTTCTTTTTTTGCATTTATTTCTAGTCCTTGTGAAGTGCTCCCCTCAATGGTGTTTTTTTATTTGGTTTTTGTTTGTTGCTGAGGGTTTTTTTTTTTTTTTTTTTATACACGTACTGTATTTGCCATGCTACACAAGTCGGGGTGTTTTTTTGGGGGGTGGGGTGGGTGTCAAGTTTCAAAAGGATACAATTAAAAGAAAACAAAAGCATTTTAATCTCGGTTGTTGCAAAGGCAGAGGTGCTGGTGGGCGCTTGGTTTGCTACCTCTTTTAGAAATGCACAACTGGAACCATGCCCTCCATGACTGAGAGTTGACTGGACTGTATCCTGCAGTAGGTTCACAAGCTATTAAATGTTACAGTTGCTTTGTTCTGGGTTTTCTGAAGACTAAGAAAGAATGGGGTTTCAGCTGTGGTTTGACCTTGGTTCTGTTTCATGGTGCAGATGTTACACTGGATCATCTAACAGCACCACCCCCATCCAGTCCAACACCGTCTGTGTCCTCACAACTTCATGTTTCATTGAAGTATGATTTGTTGAACAGGGACAAGAGCCCTATGGACCAATTTGATGAAGACAATAAACTCAACTGCCGAGGCTTCTTGTTTGGCTGGAATTCCTTGTGTTAATGTTCACTTTTTCAGCAGTTTTACGCATCAAATTGGGAGTCCGAACTGGCTGCCAAAGGAACAAGAGCACTCTGAGGCAAGTGCAGTATCCACCGCCTCCGTTTTCTTAGAAGATCCCAGTGTTGCTGAAAGAGCAGTTTTCAACTTTTCCATGTAATTGTTGGGAGCAGAATCAAATTATGATCAGCCTATCATCCATAAACATACAACAAAAATAGTTATACTCAACCCATAGTTGTTGGTTGGGATCTCAAGGTGAACCTGTGTAGCAAGTTTGGTGACCCAAGCTTTCTTTGTTGTTAAGATATACACTACCGTTCAAAAGTTTGGGGTCACCCAGACAATTATTTTGTGTTTTCCATGAAAAGTCACACTTATTTACCACCATGAGCTGTAAAATGAATAGAAAATATAGTCAAGGCATTGACAAGGTTAGAAATAATGATTTGTATTTGAAATAATTTTTTCTAGATACTCAACCTGCTCAAAGGAAGGTCAGTTTTATAGCTTCTCTAACCAGCTAAACTGTTTTCAGCTGTGCTAACATGATTGCACAAGGGTTTTCTAATCATCCATTAGCCTTCTGACGCAATGAGCAAACACATTGTACCATTAGAACACTGGAGTGATAGCTGCTGGAAATGGGCCTCTATACACCTACTGGTATGTAGATGCGTATTGCACCAAAAACCAGACATTTGCAGCTAGAATAGTCATTCACCACATTAGCAATGTACTGTATATTAGATATTAGAGTGTATTTCTGATTAGTTTAAAGTTATCTTCTTTGAAAAAACAAAAAAACTTTGAAAAAACTGCACGGTGGCGCAGTGGTTTAGCACTGTGGCAGCACAGTTTTACCCTCGGCCGGGGGATCGCAGGGATCATGAGATCGTGGGTTCGATCCCAGCCCCCGACCAACAGTGAGCTGTGTGGAGTTTGCATGTTCTCCCCGTGTTGCGCGGGTTTACTCCGGGACTTCTCCGGTTTCCTCCCGCATACCAAAAACATGTAGGTTTAGGGCGCTCGCGCACGCAGCGACCAGCAGCCGGTGGCTTGTCACTAGACTGCAAACCAAGTCTACCTACGGGTACAAATAAGTAACAAAAAACAAAAAAACAGTGCTTTTCTTTCAAAAATAAGGAAATTTCTAAGTGACCCCAAACTTTTGAACGGTCGGCGGCGGCCTCCGTCGGTCTATGATAACCATGGAAGAGAATCCTAAACGTCTACTCTGCTGGAACAGCACCGCCTGCGGCTGAACAGGCCGATGCGCACCGGTGTTCTACCTTCCAGCGTTGGGCGTTGGTAGGATTCAAGCCTGGGCAGGAAGATATGGAGGACAAGATGTTGCCCATGCAGCATGTCCCCCCCCCTCTCCACGTCACTGATGAATCCAAAGGAACAGCAGGGCTGCTACAGTTTGGCACCAGTGCCGTCGCAGGAGCTGCCAGAACGATGTTGAGCACAACAGAGAACTGCCTTAGGGGCTCCGACTCCGGATTTTTCCTCGGGGTTGACTCCCGAAGCCTTTCCCATGACCAGGTGTGCCGCAAGGCAGCGGAGGTTTGAAATCAGGGTTTACCTTCCCCTAGATGGGCTACCTTCCCAGGTTGACGAGCCACCATCTACCCGAAGCATCTGGTTTCAAGGCGCCAGAGATCCGCCCTCGCCCCTTCTCCTATTAGTAAAAGCAGTTCCGCCGGGCTTAGAGACTAAACCACATGGGCAGGCTAGGAGTTGGACTTAGTTGTCAGAGGCTTTTTGAGACGCACGCCGTAAGGAGCATTTTATGAGCACTGGGAGCTTAACCCCAGTGCTGCTCCTGGCTATGACAACCTTGGAACAGCAGTGTAGTTTATAAACCATTTTTGACCATGCAATCCAAAAACCATAGTCACTTCAGGGTCACAGGTGAACCTGTGTACCAAGTTTGGTGATCTAGCTTTACTCGTACAGTAATGAGGCATAGGGGATGTTAGCCTTGACCTTTTGACCCCAAATCCATAGTCAGAGGTCAGTATCCTAAGGTGAACATGTGTAAGTCATCCAGGATTTATCTTATATACAACTATTGTAATGATTTGAAAAGTTTGTCATTTCTTTCAGGAGTTATCACGTTCACAAGATTTAAGGAAAAACTGACCTCTGATCTTAACCTCAGGGTCATCTGATCAGAGTCAAATTGCAATATGTGCATCATCAATGTATATTAAACCCTGGTACCGAGTTTCAAAACATTTCGAACAAAACTGTAGGAGGAGTTGATTTCACCAGACTGTTACCGTCTATTAACTGATGTGAAATAGGAGATCATAAGTCGGGGGCTCCTGCAGAAATCATTCGATATGAGCCAAATTGCGATATGCACATTAATGTATATCAAATCATGGTACCAAGTTTCAAAACAATCGGAACAAAACTAGGAGCCCACGAAAGTGGGACAGATGGACTGCCCTGGGGCAGGGGATTAAAAACTGAAAAACACACAACCCTGTCACTTTGCTAGGGTCCACCTTGGTCTCCCTGCCTCTTAATCACTGAACCATTCTTATTTGGCTCCAGTTGTGACCTGAGAACTGGAGCTTATTGCAATGATGCCACCCTTCCACCTTTATCTTCACCCAAAGTCATGTTTCCCAGCAAATACTGGAACTAACGCAACTGATGCATTAGCTAAGTGGCATGGCTGTGGTTTTATGTCATTCTTTTATACATTCTGTTCACCCTTCTAGACATTTCTGTTCCAAGATGGTTCATTAATCCAGATTATATATGTGTGATTCTGGACTTTTTTTTTTTTTTCTCTTTTGTCCAGGATGACCTGGGAAATGGGGCCATTAGCGGAGTTAGTTCTGTGGTGCAACCATGGTTTTATGGCTGTTCTCTATATATTTTATTCACCTTACCTGACATCCTTGATCCCAGCTGTTTCATTAATCACCAATAAGTTATATAGCTCGTCATTCTGGATTTTTTTTTTTTTTTTTTTTTTTTAAATTTTGGGCTCTGACAGCCTTGCAATCTCACTGGTAACTAGCATAGTTTTGCTAACACATCTGGATTCCCCTGACTTAGTAGAGCTAACAATTAACTAATTCGGAGTTGTTTCCATACTTGGTATACCCCAGGGACTAGTCCTGTTCTATCAACCTCTTATATTACACACCCCTGCCCCCGCCAATGCTTATTTAAGCTTTTACGTTCTCACATTTAGCCAATCGTATACTAAGTTAGCCGAGACTGGTTCTGATGGCTGAAGCTAACATTGGCATGGCATCAATCATCTCAGTAGTGACAAGAGGGAAGGTGCGGTGAGCTGCGGTTCATTATCATTCAAAGAAACATGCACTGAAATGTGTAATTTGGGTTAAAATGGTGTTGCAGTGTTTATTTCCTTGGTTTTTTGGCCAAAGCATGTCACAGGCATTTCATTAAGTCCTCTGGGAACTTAAAGCATGTGGAAAAAGCACATCAAATGTACTCTTTAAAAAGGGTGGTAATGCATAGTCTAAATGGGTCCATCAAAAAGTTCAGTTGATCTTCACCTACTCAAATCTCAAGATGTTTTGATGACCTGTTGTTACATCTGTAGATGTTTATGGACAAAAAAAAACTACGGTTAGATGTTTGTCAAAAATGCCTTTATGCAAATTTAGTCATAAGGCATCAAAAAATAATAGTCTTCATGGTGTGGGGCCCCATGTATAAAGGATTGTGCAGCTTTCATACTGAAAGATGGCACACTCACAAAATCTTTAAAGAATGTGTGCACAGAAATGTTCAGATCTATAAAACTGTTTGCACGTCAGATTCTTTGCTTCTTTTCTTTCTACATCCCACTTCACCGTGAAAACCAGCGCACGTGAACGATCTCTTCAACTCGGTTCCTCTCACTAATGATTATGTAAATGACTAAAAACGCTCCCTCTGTCACTCTTCTGTCAAACAATGACCATCAATCCTGCGAGAAAGCGCAACATAAAAATAACTTGACAGGGTGTGATACTGAGGTGTTGATAATGGAGGTACAGATTATAATTTCCAGACTAAAATATTTTAGACTATGGAAACGTCTCACTCCAAGATAGCTACATGCAAATGCCTCTGCTGCAGCTCCAGGGGTTCACAGGTGGGGATCCGACTGTCCTCTGCCTCACAGTATGTATTGCACTAGAGCTGGGGCTCCATTAATTCGAAAGTGCATTTTGCCAACCATAATTCCCCCCAGGAGAGATAGATCTGTGCGCATTACCTCGTGAGTCAACTATATGTTATGTCCACAAACCTGGTAGTGAATGAGGCGAAGAGAGTGGTAGCGTCGAACACAGCTTTACTGGTGGAACAGTGAAACAGTACGCAGCAAGCACCTAGCGTGGGCATCTGGCACAAGAAATGCCATGGCAACTCACCACATTATATAGGGCAGTGCGGTAACGTGACAGGAAGTCGGCGTCACCACACTGCACTTCATAATAAGTGTCGTCATGGCATTCTCCCCCAACTTTACAAAGTCCAAAACCACACACACATTTCGAACCCACCCCAATTTAGAACCCAAGTCGCACTCTAAAGTTACGTAAACTAAACTAATGTACGAAAAGAGCGTAACACACTCACACAAAACAACCTAAAATAGGGCTGGTGGGTGGACTACCACGCGACCTGCTTGACACGGTGGATTATTCTGCCACTGGATTAAACTAAAAGTCCTTTATTCAAACTAAAATATCTGCCATGCTCCTAAACTAACATATAAAACACAATAACAACAATAGAACTATGAACACACTGCTACAGCACAGTCACTTGGGTGGGGAAAGGTGGAACCAGCATGGGGGGGCCCAGGGCAGCCTCTCAGCAGGCACGCCCCTGGAGGCAACAGGCCCCCATGTTATGTATGGAAATACCTGGTTGAAGGATCAGGCAAGATGGACTTGGCGAACACAGCTTTATTATACGAACTATAGTATATACAAGCAGTACATGGTATGCACCAGCATAGGCATCAGGCTTAAAGAGAGCCGTAAGATGGTGCCCATCCCTTATATAGGGCAGTGTGGTGATGTGACAGGAAGAGCATGTCACCACACTGCACTTCACAGTAAAGTGCCATTTCCCATATACCACATTCCTCCCCACCCCTTAGAAAGTCCAAAAACACACACACAATAGAAACCCACCTCAATTTAGGACCCAAATCACTCTCTAAAAATAATGGGAACTAATGCACTTACTGTAAATGACCTAACACATTCACAAAAAAACAACCTAAAATAGGACTGGTGGATGGACTGCCACACAGCCTGCACGGCATGGTGGATTATTCTGCCACCAAATAGACTTATTGAAACTAAAATCACAGCTGTGCTTCTAAACTAAAACGCAAAAACACACATATATATACACATATAACCCCATAACATAAGATGCACCCAAGAACTATAAATAAAGTGCTACCGCACAGTCACTTGGGTGGGAAAGATCGAACCGGCATGAGGGGCCCAGGGCAGCCCCTCAGCAGGCGTGCCCCTGGAGGCAGCAGGCCCCCGGAGCAATGGCTGATCTTCTGGATGACGGAGCCCTTATCCCACACTGCCATCATCGATTCCCGTCCAGCCGTGCCACCTGGAGCATCCTCCTGAACACGCCGCAGCTGGTTGGCATGCCTCATCGAACCGTTGGACAACCGGAAGCATGCCACTCCCAACTTCGCCACTATCCGCAGACATGCTTGATGTTTTGCTCGCTGTCGTTTGGCCCATCTTCGCCGTGGACATTCATCACCCCAAACCCGAACCAAGTCCATAACCCAAAGTGAAATTTTACTCGGCCCAATGTGCTGCTGCTGAGCATGCGGTAACTCCATGCTCATCAGTCTGGCCCCATCCTCTTCTATAAACATTGTAGTGTTCACCGTTGTAGCTGCAGACCCCCACCCAACTGTGGCCAAGTACCGGAGGCATCTGGGGCTAGCATGGTGTCGCTCATCGGCATGGGTACCGACACTGGGCGAGAACTGGTCGACTTTAAAGCGAGGGTGTCTGTTAGCTGCTCGTACCATTCACTCACAGTGTCCTTTGAGGGCGGGCAGAGTGATTTCTCCCGTGGGTTCCTTGGGTAAGACAAACAGCACACCCTGGCGTAGTGATTCAAGCGTCCACATCTACTACAATGATTTCCTCTCGCCGGGCATTTCTTCACTTTATGATGGTGTGTCGCGGACCCACAACCCCTGCAACGGGAGTTTCCCGGAGCAGACCTTTGGCTGGCAGTATTGATTTCTCAGTAATCTTCATCCAAGCTATCCTCGCTATCAGGGTCCACAACATTAGCTGAGGCGGGCAGCTCCGGCATCTTCTGTGGCTGGCGCCAATTTAGCTCTACAGCTAGTTTATCAACGGCTTCCAACCGGAGAGATAACTGCTTCAGCTAATGTCAAGTCATTAGGCACCACTAATAGCCTAGCACGCAGCTCAGCATTGCACATGTGCTCTGCTAGTTGGTCGCATACCATCTCATCTTCAAGTGGTCCAAAACGACACTCGCTGGCTAGCTGCTTCAAGTCAATGACATACTGGCAGGTAGGCTCACCTACACTCTGGTATCTCCAGCAAAAACGAATTCTCCGAACAGTCACCCTGTCTGGGGTGGAGAAACGTTAAGCTAGCAGCTCCACAACTATCTCGTATGAGTCCGCCGTGCCGAACGTCCATAGGACCCTCCGGCCCTCAATACCCAGGTTGTGAACAAGAAGCGCCCTCACCTTATCGAGCTTCCCAAGGTCCAGCGCCGTAATATACGTTTGATAGGCCTCCAGCCAATGCGGCCATGAAACCAGTAGTTTGCCCGGGAGCTCGAGGAGGGGACGAAGTGGTGTAATGCACGCCTCCATGAGTTAATCCTTGATTACCAAATCTTATGTATGGAAATACCTGGGTGAAGGATCAGGCAAGATGGACTTGGCGAACACAGCTTTATTATGCAAACTTTTTACCAGCAGTACACGGTATGCACCAGTGTAGGCAGCCAGCATAAAGATAGCCGTAAGATGGCCCCCATCCCTTATATAGGGCAGTGTGGTGACGTGACAGGAAGTGCACATCACCACACTGCCCTTCATAATAAAGTGCTGTTTCCCATATACCACATTTCCTCCCCACCCCCCCTTAGAAAGTCCAAAAACACACACACAACACTGGAGTGATGGCTGATCTTCTGGACGACGGAGCCCAGATCCCACACCGCCATCACCTACTCTGTCCAGCCTCGCCACCTGGAGTGTCCTCCTGGACATGCTAAAGCTGATTGGCATGCCTCGACAAACCGTCAGACAACTGCAAGTACGCTGTGCCCAACTTCAGCATTATTCACAGACATGCTTGGTGTTTCGCTGGCTGTCATCTGGCCCATCTTTGTTGTGGCCGTTCGCCAACCCGAACCAAGTCCATAACCCTAAGTGGGGCCCTGCTCGGCCTGGTGTGCTGCTTCTGAGCATGTGGTAACTCCATGCTCGTTGGTCTGGCCCCATCCTCTTGAAAGAACATTGTAGCGGTCACCATTGTAGCTGCAGACCTCCCATCCCACTGCGGCCAAGCTCTGGAGGCATTTGGGGCTAGCATGGTGTCACTCGCCGACACGGGTGCCTCACTGCCACGCTCAGCACCCCCTCTACCATGTCCCGAGTGCCGGCACTGAGACCCTCCCGCACCGAACCTGAGTGAAACTGGTCCTGCTTGACCGCTAGAGTGACCAGTAGCCCTTCGTCCCACACAACATCCTCTTCGACTGCTGGAACCAGTGGATTCCAATGGCCACAATCTGACCATTCGTTCCCAGCGCCATCTTTAATGGCGAAACCCAGGCAGTAGAACAGGCCACAGCCCATGATGTTATCGCCGTGCGCCACCACTTGGAACATGAAGTCAACGATCTTCGCAGATTTGTAACATACCGTTAACTCCAAGTCCTGGCCGTGCACAGCCTGCTACCTCTGTAGCCATACAACGGCGCCGGGTTACTCTTTATCCTGTCGTGGGGGAAGAACTTCTTCACCATGGCCCTGTTCAGTATCGACTGCACTGCCGCCATGTCGAGCACACAGTGCAACCTCCATGCTGTCTAACTCCACTGAGCAACACATGTACCCATTAGTGCTGGGGCTCACCGTATGGATAGCTGTCGTGGGCGGGCGGAGTGATTTCTTCCGAGGGCTCTCCGACTTGGATAAGCGGCAAACTCTGGCATAATGGTTCAAGTGTCCACATCTGCCACAACGTTTTTCTCCTGCCGGGCATTCCTTCACCTTATTGCAGTGTGTTGTGGACCCACAACCCTTGCACAGGGGTTTTCCCGGGGCAGACCTTCAGCTGGCAGCATTGGTTTCCATAACATTGTCATCCAAGCTATCCTCGCTTTCCAAGTCCACAACATTTGCTGTAGCGGGCAGCTCCGGCGGCCTCTGTGACTGGCACCAGGTTAGCTCTGAAGCTAGCTTTTCTGCAGCCTTCAACTGGAGAACTAGTTCGACAGCTCTGGCTAATGTTTAGTCATTCGGCGCCTAGCTCGCAATGCAGCATTGCACGTGTGCTCTGCTAGTTGGTTGCACACCATTTCATCTTCAAGCTGTCCAAAACAGCACTCGCTAGCTAGCTGCCTTAAGTCAGTGATAGCTTGGTGGATGGGCTTACCTACACATTGGTGTCACTGGTGAAAACGAATTCACCGTACAGTCACGCTGTCTGGAGTGTGGAAATGGTTAGCTAGCAGCTCCACGACATCCTCAAATGAGTAGGATGCGCCAAGCATCCATAGGACTTGCCAGTCTTCGATACCCAGGTTGTGGAAGAGAAGCGCACGTGCCCTCACCTTATCAAGCCTCCTGAGGTCCAGCGCGGTGATGTAGGTCTGAAAAGCCTCGAACCAGCGCTGCCAAGGCACCAGCGGTTCGCCTGGGAGCTCGAGGAAGGGATGGAGTGGTGTAATGCACGCCTCCATGAGTTAATCCTCTGTCACCAAATGTTATGTCCACAAATCTGGTAGTGAATGAGGCGAAGAGAGTGGTAGTGTCAAACAGAGGTTTATTGGTGGAACAGTGAAGCAGTACACGGCAAGCACGTAGCATGGGCATCCGGCACAACTGCACAACCGCATACAACCCACAGGCCAATGGGTTATGCGAGCGTTTTCATAGATCACTGAAAGCAGCACTCAGGGCTTCATTGACGGATGCAAATTGGGTAGACAGGCTGCCGTGGGTTTTATTGGGGTTGCGCTCCGCACCGAAAGAGGATCTGGAAGCTTCCCCGGCAGAGCTCGTTTTTGCGCAGCCACTACGGCTGCCCGGGGAATTTCTGCCAGATAATCCCACACCAGGCAGCTGCCCGTCTCAGCTTTTGCAGCATAGCGCAAACACAGGCACGCTGCCGGGCCCTGCCCACCACAGTTTTCCGTGTGTTTTCGTGCCTAAAACTTTGAAGAGCGCGGAGTTCGTGTTTGTGAGACACGACGCCCACCGCCCTCCATTGCGCCCACCCTATGATGGACCGTTCAGAGTGTTGGAAACAGGGGATAAGCATTTTTTGCTAGACTTGGGGGGTAGGAGGAAAAAAATTGGCATAGACAGACTCAAACCCGCTTTCGTTGTGGCGGACGAGCAAGTGCTGTTGGCTAGGGCCACTCGGCGTGCAAGACCCCCACGGAGAGCTCCCCAGGGAAACAATTCACCAGAACAGCCACACAGACAGACCGAAGCGGCCTCCCCCCCACTCACAGCCCACCCGCAGTCAGACACACTCCCAGCAGCCCCCCACCAGCACAGCAGCGCCACGGAGGCGGTAAACCCCAGTTACAGCAGATACGGGAGGAGATGGAAGCCCAAGCAGCATGTGGACTGATATTCTATTGTTCTATCACAGCATGTGGACTGTTATTCTATTGTTCTATCTAAGATGCTGGAGGGGGGGGGGAAGTTTAGCACCTTGGGGGAGCCAGATTATTTAGCATCTCAGACAAGAGATAGTGGATAAACATGGGAGAACAACACGCAGGAGATTCCTGGTGAGATAGCAGGAAGGAGTCAAGGACGTAGGGGGTTGAATGCAGTGTGATGCAAATGTCATGTTGTGTGTGGAGAAATGCCATGAAACATAAGAGGAGAGTGCCTGCTGAAATGTTCAGTCTGTTCTTTGCTTGTGAGATGTGAGTGTGTAATAAATCGTCTGAAATGAATCTGCCTCTTCATTTACACACTCCACACTATATGACTTTCACAAAAAAACGCAGAACTGGTACAGAACCATTAACATTATATAATCAACCAATAGAGAAAGTAAGTGAGTTCAAATATCTAGGATTGTGGTTTGATAGTGCATACACATGGAGAGTTCATGTTGAAAATCTGGAGACAAAGTGCAAAAAAAGTCAATCTCAAAAAAGCTGTAGCTGGACACGAATGGGGTGCAGATAAACAGACATTAATTGACATTTACAGAGCACTAATGCGATCGAAAATAGACTATGGATGCATGATTTATGGAGCAGCGGCAAAGACAACTCTGGAAAAAATAGACAGACTCAGCAAAGAGCGCTTCGCTTGTGCATTGGAGCCGTCAAAACAACACCAAACAATGCAGTTTTAATAGAAGCAGGAGAAATGCCAATGGATCTGAGTGCGGCGATATGGGATAATAAGCGGCGAGCTGAGGAGTTTAAAGTGCCTTTATTAAGTCACATCGCCAACACGAGCTCACTCTGGTGCTGTGCAGAGCGGCCCAGAGCGAGCCCTGAGGGCTCTCAGTAGCGTGAAGACAGGTGCAGTCAGTGAGCAGTTGCAGAGAATGAGTTGCAGAACCTGTGCAGTATTTGTACCCAACTCAAGCAATACATCAAAGCAGATTCACAGCAGTTGGTCTGATCAAAGGGACTGCAGAACAGGCATGAGACATTTGCATTTGTAAGACCTACATAACAATAGGCAGATTTGCTAGCCTCTGCTCCAGCTTGCAGGACAAAGAGGTTACAAGGCACATCTACATATTGAACTGTCTCTAGGTCACAGCAAGGACAGGACGCATGAACACTATACATGAATGGCAAATTACATCATGATACATGCATGGCACATTGCATCACAATAATGTAATGTAATGTAATGTACTTTATTTATATAGCCCTTTAAAACAACCCGTAGGTGACCAAAGTGCTTTACAAAAAATAAACAGCATTAAAAACACACAGAGCATTAAAAACAAATAACATAAACAAAAACAACCTAAAAATAAAATAAAAACAAATGCCAAGACAAATATCACCACTACTGGGTATTAAAAGCCATCCTAAACAAATATGTCTTAAGTTCAGATTTAAAAAGGGTCAGGTCAGAGATAGCACGTAGGTCAGGGGGGAGATTATTCCAGAGCCTGGGGGCAGCAACAGAAAAGGCTCGGTCACCCCAATGTTTATACCTTGACCTAGGCACATCCAGCAAAAGCTGATTGGATGACCTCAAAGCTCTGCCTTGGTCACGGACAGTCAAAACCTCAGACATATAAACCGGAGCAAGGCCATTAAGAGCTTTAAAAACAAAAAGCAAAAGTTTAAAATTAATTCTAAAATGGACTGGAAGCCAATGAAGTGAAAAAAGGATCGGAGTAATGCGCTCTCGCCTAGGTGTGTTGGTCAAAAGACGGGCCGCTGCATTTTGCACAAGTTGAAGGCGGCCAAGAGAAGACTGAGAGATGCCAACATAAAGTGCATTGCAGTAATCAAGTCGAGACGTGACTAAAGCATGGATGGCTATCTCAAGATCATGACAGCTCAGGAATGGTTTGGCTTTGGATAACAAACGTAATTGATAAATTACAATACATTACATTACAATACATGAATGGCACATTACATCTCAGTAGTGCAGCGGGGAAAACCAAGAGAAAAGAGCTGACTGTCCTGTGTGTTGTGGGGGGGTTGAGTCAACCCGCCACACACGCTCCCCCCCAGAGGGCACGGCAGGGGGCCATGACCTCGATAATCCATCTATGGGAGCAAGCTGTGGGAGAAGCTCGCTGCAGGCGGAGGTGGAGGGAGGGGAGGGGTAGTGTGTGCCGGCAGGGGCGGTGAAATCGTCCAAGCCGCGCAAAAATTGCTTGCTGCTCCGCGACGTCGAGGGGCTGTCCCGTTGAACGTGCAGAGGTCCACAAGAAGAAAAATTAGTCACTGGCTCCTCCCGCGATTAAGTCCTGCAAGGATTAATAGTGGCCGTGAAGAACAGCAGCAGCGGCTGTAAGAGAAACATAAAAGCAGGGGAACTGGCGTGTTGACTTTAGGTGCGGGTGTAACGGATGCCAACTAGTACTGTACGGCGTAGAACGTTAGTAAACCTCCCTCCCAAAGCCTTATACAGTATCGGTAGCGCTGAGCTATCGGTCGGACCTTTAGCTCAGCACGATCGTGCTGTGTGTGTCTCTGAGTAGTTAACTGTGAGGTCGCGGGTTCGTGTCCTGTGTAGGGCGAACTGCGCTGATGACCTCAGTTAGTTAAAAGTGGTGCTGTGAGCCCCAGATGGTAGCGCTGAGCTACCGGTCGGACCTTTAGCTCAGCGCGATCGTGCTGTGTCTCCCATGCTCGAACTGTGTGTTAGTTGACTGAGAGGTCGCGGGTTCGTGTCCCGTGTGGGGCGAACTGCGCAGGATGATCTCTGTCACACTGGTGCCGTGAACCCGGCATGGGAGTGAGGTTTAAGGGGGAGAGTGTAACGGATGCCAACTAGTACTGTACGGCGTAGAACGTTAGTAAACCTCCCTCCCAAAGCCTTATACAGTATCGGTAGCGCTGAGCTATCGGTCGGACCTTTAGCTCAGCACGATCGTGCTGTGTGTGTCTCTGAGTAGTTAACTGTGAGGTCGCGGGTTCGTGTCCTGTGTAGGGCGAACTGCGCTGATGACCTCAGTTAGTTAAAAGTGGTGCTGTGAGCCCCAGATGGTAGCGCTGAGCTACCGGTCGGACCTTTAGCTCAGCGCGATCGTGCTGTGTCTCCCATGCTCGAACTGTGTGTTAGTTGACTGAGAGGTCGCGGGTTCGTGTCCCGTGTGGGGCGAACTGCGCAGGAGGTGGAGGGAGGGGAGGGGTAGTGTGTGCCGGCAGGGGCGGTGAAATCGTCCAAGCCGCGCAAAAATTGCTTGCTGCTCCGCGACGTCGAGGGGCTGTCCCGTTGAACGTGCAGAGGTCCACAAGAAGAAAAATTAGTCACTGGCTCCTCCCGCGATTAAGTCCTGCAAGGATTAATAGTGGCCGTGAAGAAAAGCAGCAGCGGCTGTAAGAGAAACATAAAAGCAGGGGAACTGGCGTGTTGACTTTAGGTGCGGGCACAACCTTAAAAGCCGTCGGGAACCGCAAAACCGCTGAATTCCCCATGTGCGCCGTGGCTGAGACCATTGACAAATCCTTCGTGCATGCTGCGTGCATGCTTCAGGTGTGAGGGCAGCTCTGAAGGCTCTGTGTGCAGCGGCGAAGGAGGATGGGGGTCTGTAGACCCATATGCATCCTGTGCGTGGTGCGCCGTCCGCGTAACTCTCCGTGCGTTGTTGGGACAGCTGGAGAGGAGACAGGGTCAGGGAGCTTAATCATCCCTGTTCAATGTGTTGGAGCGGTGAAGGGAAGTAGACGCTCTTGTCACTCGCTCGGTCATGGTGCGTTCAGGTCCACGTGTGCTCCGTCGGCCATGGGAGTCGCCGTCGCGGAGAAAGGACGAGGTGAATGCACTCTCATGTGGAGGAGCTGTGAGCGCGGCTGGTCCAGCGTGGATGTGCCGATCTAGGCGTGCAGATCTCACCATGAAGTTTGCTGCGGCTTTCCCGGTCGTGGGTGGTCTCCGGAGAGTTTCACCTGGAAACTCTGCGTCGAAATCTCCCTGAAGCAGAAGGGAGCTGTTGCGTTCGCTTGTCGTCAGAGAATCCCGGCCGGGTGCTGCGTTCGCCAGCAGCGTGTTCGTTTCAGCATTGGGTCACCAGTGCGGCGATATGGGATAATAAGCGGCGAGCTGAGGAGTTTAAAGTGCCTTTATTAAGTCACATCGCCAACACGAGCTCACTCTGGTGCTGTGCAGAGCGGCCCAGAGCGAGCCCTGAGGGCTCTCAGTAGCGTGAAGACAGGTGCAGTCAGTGAGCAGTTGCAGAGAATGAGTTGCAGAACCTGTGCAGTATTTGTACCCAACTCAAACAATACATCAAAGCAGATTCACAGCAGTTGGTCTGATCAAAGGGACTGCAGAACAGGCATGAGACATTTGCATTTGTAAGACCTACATAACAATAGGCAGATTTGCTAGCCTCTGCTCCAGCTTGCAGGACAAAGAGGTTACAAGGCACATCTACATATTGAACTGTCTCTAGGTCACAGCAAGGACAGGATGCATGAACACTATACATGAATGGCAAATTACATCATGATACATGCATGGCACATTGCATCACAATACATGCAGGGCACATTGCATCACAACACATGAATGGCACATTACATCTCAGTAGTGCAGCGGGGAAAACCAAGAGAAAAGAGCTGACTGTCCTGTGTGTTGTGGGGGGGTTGAGTCAACCCGCCACACTGAGAAGAGATAAACTTGCATTATCATACTGGGTCAAGCTGAAAGGAAGTGAGGAAGTGAATATTTCAAAAACAACACTACAAGACTGCTGGGAATGTTCTATCTTCCAGGGACACGGGTTTGGGTGGACATTTTAAAGAAAAGCCAGAATGTATGGGCTACACACTATTGATATAGCTAACACCAGTCCAGTGAGTAATGTTCCCCCCTTGGCTGTTTCCAGGAATAGAAGTAGACGCTAGTCTGCTACTGAGGAAAAAGGATTGGCATATGAGTGAAGTTGGTGTTAAAACAAGCATTTACCTCACGAACAATTACTATAACTTCTTACAGCTCTATACTGATGGTTCAAAGAACAAAGAGGGCTCTGTTGGAGTTGGAGTATACATTCCAGAGTTTAAAGTGACCAGCGCAAAAAGACTTTCCAACAATACATCCGTGTTTACAGCAGAGATGGTGGCAATAATTATTGCTTTGCAGTGGGTGGAGGAGGTCAGACCGGACCAGGTGGTGGTGTGCACGGACTCACTTGCAGCGCTAAAAACAATACAGACACTAAAATCTACAAGGGAAGACTTGGTGATTGAGCTATATCACAGTTTATTTAGGGTACACAGGGGTGGTGGAGAAGTTCAGTTTTGTTGGGTTCCTGCACATGAAGGGTTGAAAGGGAATGACTGTGCAGACAAATTAGCAAAAAGCGCTCTTGGGAAAGAAAACTATACCATTGTCTCTTGGAAAAGGTGAATGGAAAGCAGTAATCAAGAAAAAGGAATTGAGCTATGGCAAAAAAAGGTGGGATGAAAATCATAAAGGTAGATCGTATTACAAAATACAAAAATCTATTGCAATAAAGAATTACATAACAACCAAAAGGAGGGAAGACATCATTATGGCAAGACTCAGACTGGATCATACAGGTTTAAATGGCACTTTATTCACCATGGGGAAAAGTGAAAGTGGCAAATGTAGAAAATGTGGAGTAAAAGAAAATGTTGAGCACATCTTATAAATGTATGGGTAACCCCCACAACAGACTGGGACAAGCAGAGTGCTCAGCTGGAGCAATTGGCAGAACAATGGCTGATATCAATAGGCAGCCTCCCTTTGTCTAGTTCAGGCGCCAGTATCCTGCTGTTATTTATGACTTCCTGCTCTGTACTGTAATGCAAATGTCTTCCTGTCAGTAATCCTCCGATTGATGTATGTGACTCTCAAATTCAAATGTCCCATGCCTTCCTGCAGTTACTTTGATGATAATGTGCCTTTCATGTATTGTCTGTAACTGGGTATAAAAACTGCATATGCTCTGTAGCTCACTCTCTCTCTCTGACCACTGCTTCTGACTACACGCATTGCCTGTATCTGCTGAGGAGAGCCTCCGGGCTTGCTCCGGCGCGCATGCACGGCGCTGGAGTGAGTTCTCGTGATGGCAGTATGATTAATAAACTCCCTTAAAAACTCTCAGTTCGCCGCATATTATTCTTCCGCCACATTGGTGACCCCGAGAAAGAACACGCTGGCAGCCCCCGGCGGTGACTCTCTGACGACAAGCGAACGCAACAGCCTGATGCAAATGATCTGCCCTCCCTTCTGCTACAGGGAGACCTCGACGCAGAGCCACCACCAGGCGAAACTCTCCGGAGATCACCCACGACCGGAAAAGCTGCAGAAAGCTTCATGGTGAGATCTGCATGCCTGAGATCTGCACATCCACGCTGGGACTGGCCGCTGTCACAGCTCCTCCACACGAGAGCGCACACACCTCGTCCTCTCTCCACGACGGCGACCTCCAGGGCCAACGGAGAACGCAGCGCGTGGACCTGAACGCACCACGACCCGACACAGCGAACGACGCAACAGCTTACAGGGATGACCATCGGCGCCGACGACGCTGATCTCCAGCAAGCTCCCTGACCCTGACTCGCCTCTACAGCGGTCCTGCCATGCACTGAACCCCGCACGCACACCGGGGGGTTCCGAGGACAGCGCACCACGCACGGGACAATACCGGCTCCACACAGACCGCCATCGTCCTTCGCCGCTGCACACAGAACCTTCAGGGCTGCTCACACACCTGAGGCACGCACGCAGCTTGCTTACAGGATTTTCTAATGGTCTCAGCCACGGCGCACAAGGGAATTCAGCCGTCAGCTGTCCCCAAGGACTTTAGGACTGCGCGCGCACCTAAAGTCAACACGCCAAGTCCCGCACTGCTGCAGCTCCTTTTTTTCTTCACGGCCGCGAGAGGAGTCAGAGACAAGTTTTTCTTCTTACAGCTGCTGTGGACCTCCACACGTTCAACGGGACAGCCCCTCAACATCGTGGATCCACAGGCAATTTTTGCGCGGCCCAGACAATTTCGCCGTCCCGGGCCGGCACTTGCTACCCCCACCCCCCTCCCTCCACCGCCGCCTGCAGCGAGCTTCCCCCGCAGCTCGCTCCCAAAGCCGGACTATCGAGGCCTCAGCTTCCCGCTGAGCCCTCTGGGGGGGGGGGGGTGTATGGGTAACCCCCACAACAGACTGGGACAAGCAGAGCGCTCAGCTGGAGCAATTGGCAGAACAATGGCTGATATCAATAGGCAGCCTCCCTTTGTCTAGTTCAGGCGCCAGTATCCTGCTGTTATTTATGACTTCCTGCTCTGTACTGTAATGCAAATGTCTTCCTGTCAGTAATCCTCCGATTGATGTATGTGACTCTCAAATGCAAATGTCCCATGCCTTCCTGCAGTTACTTTGATGATAATGTGCCTTTCATGTATTGTCTGTACCTGGGTATAAAAACTGCATATGCTCTGTAGCTCACTCTCTCTCTGACCACTGCTTCTGACTACACGCATTGCCTGTGTCTGCTGAGGAGAGCCTCCGGGCTCGCTCCGGCGTGCATGCACGGCGCTGGAGTGAGTTCTCGTGATGGCGATATGATTAATAAACTCCCTTAAAAACTCTCAGTTCGCCGCATATTATTCTTCCGCCACACCCTTGGCTGTTTCCAGGAATAGAAGAAGACGCTAGTCTGCTACTGAGGAAAAAGGATTGGCATATGAGTGAAGTTGGTGTTAAAACAAGCATTTACCTCAGGAACAATTACTATAACTTCTTACAGCTCTATACTGATGGTTCAAAGAACAAAGAGGGCTCTGTTGGAGTTGGAGTATACATTCCAGAGTTTAAAGTGACCATCGCAAAAAGACTTTAACAATACATCTGTAGCAGTTTGATTCAACCCCCACAACACAGAGACAGAACACAGAGACAGTCAGCTCACACTCCTGGGTTTTTTCCGCTGCATGCTGCGTTTACAGCTGTGAGGTTAAAGTGTCATCCATGCATTGTGTTCATGCATCCTGTCTGTACCTCTGATATGCAAATGCCCAGATTGACTGCTGTGAATGTCTTTGATGTATTGTCTGAGTTGAGTATATATGCTGCACTGTGCTGTAAATCTGCCTCTCATTCTCACTCCTGCATCTGCTGCGAGACACACACACTGTGTGTCTCCTCCTCTTTGAGAGCTGGAGGAATGAAGCTGCAGCCTGCTCAAGCCAAGGGCTGCAGCCGAGTTCTGATGAAGGCGGGTGATAATTGTGGTGTAATCTAAGTATTACATATGTGGAGCCACTAGGGGGCAACACAGACCGGATGTTGTCAGGAGTACAGCATGATAGAGATTAATATGGCGGAGTTCGTGTGTTAATGTGTTGCAGCCAGTCAATAAAAGAGGCTCCGTGTTCACCCAAAGCAGCAGTCTTTATTTATAAAAGAACCCAACACAACATGGTGTCAGAAGTTGGTGCGCTTTGAGGTGAGAAAAGTCAGCTTTGCAACCGGCTAGCGGCTATGCCAGACGAAGTTCAAAGAGCTGCAGCTGCGCCAATTGATCCAGTAATGGCGGCGGCTACTCCAGCGGCAACCTTCACCATTAAACCACCGGAGCCCTTCGACTTTGCGAGACCCCAAGAGTAGGAAAAGTGGATAAGACGTTTTGAGCATTTTAGACTGGCAAGTAACCTGAATAACTCAGCTGAGGCGAACCAAGTAAATACGCTGGTTTATTGCATGGGAGATGAGGCTGACGACGTGCTAAGAGGGCTCGAGCTAACGAGTGTGCAGTGCCAGCAGTACGATGCCGTTAAAACAGCTTTCGATAGACATTTCGTTCCCAGAAAGAACGTGATTTATGAACGAGCAAAATTCAACAAGCGAGTGCAACAGCCGGCAGAACCAGTAGACTTGTTCATAACAGCACTCTATGCACTGGCAGAAAACTGTGAGTACGGTGCACTTCATGATGACCTCTTGAGAGACAGGATTGTAGTGGGTCTAAAAGATTCGTCATTGTCAGAAAGAATGCAGCTTGACAAAGATCTTACCCTAGCTAAAGCTATAACAATGGCAAGACAATCTGAAGAACTAAAACGACAACAAACTGACCAAAGAGGTGAAACTAGCGTTAACAGAACAGTCGTGGATGCGCTACACATCAGAAAAGCTAAGCCAAACAAGTCCATAATCAAGGAACAAAAACAGATTAAGTCCTCAAGGCCTCAGCAGACAAAACAAGACAGTAAAGTTTGTTCCAAGTGTGGCAAAGCACCAGCACATGCAGCAGTACGGTGCCCAGCTAAAAATGCGGAATGCCATAACTGTAAAAAACGTGGACACTATATTAGAGTCTGTAGGTCCAACCCAACTGTGAATGAGGTCGCTGACAATGCAGACAGACTTTTTCTGGGTGAAGTGGATCTAGGGGAGGATCCGTGGCTGGCAGACATAAATGTGAGAGGAAATAAAATGACTTTTAAGTTAGATTCCGGAGCGGACGTCACAGCGGTTTCTGACCAAACATTTGAAATCTTCAAGAAGAAAAATGAACAGTTGGAAAAGGCACAAAAACCACTCTACGGACCGGGTGGAACTGCACTAACCGTGTTGGGGTCTATGACAGAGACTATTACATATGGTGACAAGAGCGCTACTGAGAAAATCTATGTTGTCAAAAATCTGCGCATGGCACTATTGAGTAGAACAGCTTCCGTGAGACTGAAACTAATTGCCAGAGTTGACACTATAGACCAAGAGACAGTGAGAAAAGCGTACCCCAAGTTATGCGATGGACTTGGGCTCGTCCAAAAGCCATACACAATTAAACTGAAACCTGATGCTAAGCCCTTTTCGCTCAAGGTGCCAAGGCGTGTGCCACTGCCGCTCATGGGTAAAGTGAAAGAAGAGCTCGAGAGGATGGAAAAGTTGGGAGTCATCAGTCGCGTGGAGCAGCCAACAGATTGGTGCTGTGGCATGGTTGTAGCTCCCAAAAAGGACAAAGAAAAGGTGCGTATCTGTGTGGACATGACACCTTTAAACGAGTCAGTGTGTCGCGAAAGATACATCCTCCCGTCTGTGGACCAAACGCTAGGCATGCTCACAGGTGCTCAGTATTTTTCAAAGCTCGATGCAAATATGGGATTTTGGCAAATACCGCTATCTAAAGAATCAGCCTTTCTCACCACATTCATTACGCCATTTGACAGATACCACTTCAACCGTTTGCCATTTGGTATTTCCAGTGCACCTGAACATTTCCAAAACATGATGGTGACTGAGGTTACAGCGGGTCTCGACGGAGTCGTCTGTCACATGGACGATATCCTGGTCTGGGGATCCACCAAGGAGCAGCACGACGCAAGACTGCACGCTGTCTTGAAGCGCGCGGAGAAAGCAGGCGTTACGTTGAATATGTCAAAATGTGAGTTTGGCAAAAGAGAGGTCAAATTTCTTGGGTTTATTGTTTCAGCAGAAGGAATGAGGCCAGATCCAGACAAAACCCAAGCTGTTCAGGACATGAAAGAGCCAAGCAACGTGAGTGAGCTCAGGAGCTTTCTCGGAATGGTGAACCAGCTGGGGAAGTTCATTCCGAACCTTTCTGAAAAGGACAAACCATTGAGAGACTTGCTTTCAACAAAGAACATGTGGTACTGGGGGCATGAACAACAAAATGCGTTTTGTAATCTCAAACAAGAACTGTCCTCTGCTCCTGTATTGCAGCTCTATGACCCAAACAAACCACAGAAAATATCTGCAGATGCCTCTTCATACGGATTGGGGGCAGTCATGCTACAGAAGGAGAGAGACGTGTGGTCACCAGTTGCTTACGCTTCTCGATCATTGACACCTACAGAGCAGCGCTACGCCCAGCTGGAAAAAGAAGCGCTGGCTCTCACGTGGGCCTGTGAAAGATTCAATGACTTTATCCTGGGTCTGCACTTTGAACTAGAAACTGATCATAAGCCACTAGTGAGCCTACTGGGAGGACAAGCTTTGGATGCGCTTCCACCGCGTATACAGAGATTTCGTATGCGCCTAATGAGGTACTCATGCACTATAAATCACATCCCTGGCAAAAGTCTAACCACTGCCGACACGCTCTCACGCTTACCGCTCACAAACAGTGTTACTCACACAGACACAGATCTTATGGAGGACACTAACATTTATGTTGACTCTGTGCTAGAGGGACTCCCTACAAGCAGCAAATATCTTGCAGATCTCCAAGAGCAACTGCAGTCCGACAGCGTCTGTTCACAAGTCATGAAATACTGCACAGAAGGCTGGCCGGATCGTAACCAGCTACAGGGAGCGGTGAAGCACTACTGGTCTGAGAGAGCCGTTTTGAGTGTGCATAACGGACTACTACTGAGAGGCACGAGGTTAGTTATCCCTGCTAACATGAGAAATGCAGTTTTGGATAAGATACATGAGGGCCACCAGGGGGTGGTTAAATGCAGAGAGCGCGCCCGTCAGGCTGTATGGTGGCCAGGTTTAAGCAACCAGATTAGTGAAATTGTACTCAAATGCAGAAAGTGCATACAGGAAAGAGTTAATGTGAGAGAGCCTTTAATGCCCACAGATTTACCAGAAAGGCCATGGCAGAAGTTGGGAGCTGATTTGTTCACGCTACAAGACAAAAACTACCTGTTATTAGTGGACTACTTCTCTAGGTATATAGAGATTGCCCAGCTCAGCCCAACTTGCTCTGCCAATGTCATTGTGCATTTAAAGCCTATGTTTGCACGTCACGGAATACCGGAGATACTGATCACGGATAACGGCCCGCAGTTCGCAAGTCAGGAAATGGAAGACTTTGCAAAGGAGTACTGTTTTGAGCATGTGACCAGTAGTCCCAGGTACCCCCAAAGTAACGGTGAGGCAGAAAGAGCTGTCCAAACAGTCAAAAACCTTATCAAGAAAGCCAGTGATCCATACAGAGCACTGTTAGCCTACAGAACCACAGCGTTGGCAAATGGCTACAGCCCAGCACAGCTTCTCATGGGGTGTAGACTTCGTACCACCCTGCCAATGCTTCCAGAGGCCTTGCAGCCATGCGTGCCGAATCTGCAACAAATTCGTCACGTGGAAAAGGAGAGACGGATGAGGCAAACAGAATACTTTAACAAAAGACACAGAACGAGAGATTTGGATAAACTGTTACCCGGAAACTCTGTTTGGATTACAGATGCAAAAGCACAGGGCACAGTGACATCTGTCCACAAAACTCCACGGTCTTATGTCATCAGTGGACCACAAGGAACACTGAGGAGGAATCGCAGCCATTTAGTGCCTATGCTTTCTCCAGAGAGCCAAATGGAGACTCCACAGGACGTCCAGTCTGAGGAAACCTCCACAGAAACTCAGACTCAGGAATGCACACCTGCCATCATGAGAACAAGATCAGGCAGAGAAGTGAAGAAACCACAAAGACTGGATCTGTAAAACTTATGTATTGCTATTTCTGAGATGCAGAGTTTGAGTTCTTGAAATGTTGTAAAAATGTGATATAAGAGGCTTCTGCATAAAAATGTTCTCACGCATGGTACAAGTGTTTAAAAAGAAAAGGGTTAGAAAAAGTTAGATCGCCCATCATAGTTAGTTGACCAAGGTGAGCAGGAATGATTTCATGTGGAAATGTATTTTGTTTTTCAGCTAAAGGGGTCAACTTGGCTTCAGTAAGGGGGATTTGGTGTAATCTAAGTATTACATATGTGGAGCCACTAGGGGGCGACACAGACCGGATGTTGTCAGGAGTACAGCATGATAGAGATTAATATGGCGGAGTTCGTGTGTTAATGTGTTGCAGCCAGTCAATAAAAGAGGCTCCGTGTTCACCCAAAGCAGCAGTCTTTATTTATAAAAGAACCCAACACAACAATAATAAAGCTATTTAAAAACTCCAACGCTGCCTTTATTTTATCATCCTCTTCACATCCGTGTTTACAGCAGAGATGGTGGCAATAATTATTGCTTTGCAGTGGGTGGAGGAGGTCAGACCGGACCAGGTGGTTGTGTGCACGGACTCATTTGCAGCGCTAAAAACAATACAGACACTAAAATCTACAAGGGAAGACTTGGTGATTGAGCTATATCACAGTTTATTTAGGGTACACAGGAGTGGTGGAGAAGTTCAGTTTTGTTGGGTTCCTGCACATGACGGGTTGAAAGGGAATGACTGTGCAGACAAATTAGCAAAAAGCGCTCTTGGGAAAGAAAACTATACCATTGTCTCTTGGAAAAGGTGAATGGAAAGCAGTAATCAAGAAAAAGGAATTGAGCTATGGCAAAAAAAAGATGGGATGAAAATCATAAAGATAGATCGTATTACAAAATACAAAAATCTATTGCAATAAAGAATTACATAACAACCAAAAGGAGGGAAGACATCATTATGGCAAGACTCAGACTGGATCATACAGGTTTAAATGGCACTTTATTCACCATGGGGAAAAGTGAAAGTGGCAAATGTAGAAAATGTGGAGTAAAAGAAAATATTGAGCACATCTTATTGCACTGTCACAAGTATGGAAATAAAAGACAGATAATGAAAAATGAAGCTCGAGAGACCGGTAGGGAATGGGATTTAACTGGGATTCTGGGAACAGATGAAGATAGAGAGGCAATAAGAATCACGAGAAGGGCTCTTTTCTCTTTTTTAAATAACACAGGATTAAGTCATAGAATTTAGGGGTCAGGCTCAAATGACATATTGTTACACACTCTTGTACAGTGGGTGGCGGTATGCACCTTTCAGTTGTTTGCTATCCGCCAGTAACTGAGAGAAGAAGAAGAAGAAGAAGCGACAAAAGAAGAAGAAGAAGAAGAAGACAGATGAGCAGAGGTGCAGCATGAATCCAGCTTTAGGAGTTAAGGAGTCGAGTAGAAGATATATAGAGTGATGATATAAAGTGAAGTATGTGGCAGTAATGCACCTTTAAGCTGGCTGCCAACCGCCAATCAAATCTAGAAGAAGAAGAAGAAGATATAGGGGATTACTTGGGTTAATAGAGTGATGATATGTGGAGGTTTAATATGGATGATATTGAGTGGATAAGCAGAGTGGGCCCAGATAGGGTGTTATAGACATCATGTAGACATGGAAATCTCACTGTTAGAAGAAGAAGAAGAAGAAGATTGTTCAGAACTTCTTATACAGACGAGCATAGAGTGATGACAGGATATATAGAGTGAGGCGGCGGACAGATAGAGTGATGATATGAAGCAGATATAGAGTGATAGAATCCAGCTCCAGATGCAGGAGAGTGACGTCTGAAGATAGAGTAGGTGGTGGTAATGCACCTGTAAGGTGGTTGCCAACCGCCAATCAAATCTAAAAGAAGAAGAAGACCATATAGTTATATAGAGTGATACTAAAAGTGGATAGTGATGTCTGAATAGAGTCTGAAGATGTGTAGAGTGATGATATGGAGTGAAGTGATGATATACAGTGAAGTATGAGGAGACGAAGAAGAGTAGATGAAGAAGAGTGATGTCTGAAGATAGAGTTCAGGTTCGGTTGGACACAGCAATGATGATAGAAGGACTACAACTCCTGACCAGATAGTGATGATATAGAGTGAAGTATGTGGCGGTAATGCACCTGTAAGCTGGTTGCCAACCTCCAACAACCTCCTTCATGCAGTCAAAAGGAATACAGCTGGACTGCTCCAACATCGAGTCCTGCCACCCTCTGCCCAGGAAAAACGGCGACAAACCTGCTGTGATCATGAGGTTTGTAAACAGAAAACACAAGACGGCACTAATGAAACAAGGTAAGAAGCTGAAAGGAACCAACATCTACATAAACGAGCACCTCACGAAAGAGAACACAGAAATAGCCAGGAAAGCAAGATACATGAAAAAGCAGAAAAAAATTCAAAACACCTGGACATCAAACTGTAAAATATTCATCAAATTAAACGGATTGCCTGAAGAAGCCAAGGTCATTAACATCCGTAATATTATGGAACTGGACAAATATGAACTGGAGGCACAGCAACAATTCAGACAAATATAGGACACTGAAGGATTTTACTCATCTGCAACAAAACATTCTACAGCATGAATCAAAAAACCAACAAACAGGAACAACAGGAACTGAAAGTTTTTGAATACACAGAGCACAACCCACAGGACGTAGAATATGACATAGACCCTGATAATAATCTTTTTAACTCAATCAATAATGACTGTAATTATTACACAGATGAACAGTTCAACACAATGATCACAACTGATTTCAATATTTCTATGATCCACTTCAACAGCAGAAGTCTCTATGCAAACTTTAATAACATTAAAGATTATTTAAATCAGTTTAAAGAGCCATTCAATATTGTGGCAATATCAGAGACGTGGCTCAGTGAAGAGAAAGGAGTGGATTTTACCATGGATGGCTATGAATTAAATTATATAAATGGAAAAGTGAAAAAAAGGAGGAGGAGTTGCAATTTATGTTGACAAGAGCTTGAAATACAAGGTTGTTGAAAATCTGTCAGTAACTGTGGATGATTTATTTGAATGTATTACAATAGAAATCTGTCTGGACAATGTGAAGAATGTAGTAGTGAGCTGTGTATATAGAACACCTGGATCAAACATTGACTTATTTAAGGACTGGATGGAAAAAATGTACGCAAAACTAACTCATAAAGTTATGTTCATCTGTGGGGATTTCAATATAGATCTGATGAACTCAAAACAACATAGTTTGACAGAAGAATTTATCAACACAATGTACAGCATGGGCTTACATCCAACAATTACAGGACCTAGCAGAATCACGTCACACAGTGCCACACTAATAGATAACATATTCCCAAACATTATGGAAAATAATATCAGGAGTGGGCTTTTATTGAATGATATCAGCGACCACCTGCCGATTTTTGTCTATCAATGTGATTATAGGAAGAAAAAGTATACCAAAAATATTAAATATAAAAGAATAAGAACCGAAGAGTCAATGTATTTACTGACAAAGGAATTATTAATACAAGATTGGAAGATAGTTTATGATGAAAATGACATAAATAGAGCATATGATAAATTTTTACAAATATTTCAATCATTGTACAATAAATACTGTCCTATAAAACAATACAGTGACAGACAACAAAAAAAATATTCCTTGGATCACCAAGGGGTTAATAAATGCATGTAAAAAGAAGAATACATTATATAAACAATTCATTAAATGCAGAACAGTGGAAGCTGAGATCAAATATAAAAGATATAATAATAAGCTTACTACTATAATGAGGACCTGTAAGAAAGAATATTACAACAGAATACTAGAGGATAACAAAAATAACATAAGAGGAATATGGCAAGTACTCAAGGGGATTATTAGTAATCGTCCTAAGTATGCAAATTATCCAGAATATTTTATCGAAAACGACAGTTTGATTAATAATATGGAAGATGTGGTCAGTGGTTTCAATAAATTTTTTGTAAACGTTGGTCCTGAATTAGCAAAATCAATAGTGACTCCGGAAACAAACCACACACACACAGTGGGTCTGTGAATGAAATAGAGGATAGAAACCCAAACACAATCTTTTTGGGTGCAGTTACTGAAAAGGAAATTATCGAGACTGTGAGTAAATTTAAGAACAAAAAATCAACGGACTGGAATGAAATTGACATGACAATAGTGAAAAAAGTAATTGAGGGAATTGTTAAGCCACTCACCCACATCTGTAACCTGTCATTTCAAACTGGTACATTTCCAGACAAAATGAAAATAGCAAAAGTAACACCTCTTTACAAAACAGGAGACAGTCATCGCTTCACAAATTACAGGCCAGTCTCTTTACTCTCACAATTCTCCAAAATACTTGAAAAAATATTCACTAAGAGACTGGATGATTTCATTGAAAAACACAACCTCCTTACAGATAGCCAGTATGGTTTTAGAGCAGATAAATCTACATCTTTGGCACTGATCGGACTTATAGAAGAAATTACTAGTTGTATAGACAAAAAAAAGGTTGCTGCAGGAGTATTTATAGACTTGCAGAAAGCTTTTGACACCATTGACCACAGAATACTACTAAGGAAACTGGAAAGGTATGGGATAAGAGGGGTAGGACTGAGTTGGGTGGAAAGTTATTTAAGTAACAGACTGTGGGCTATATTAATCATATATTCCATAACCTACATATGTTGAAGCATGTGGAAATGTTTGGTAATTACATATGTAAAGCAACTTCACACCTCTGAAAGGACAAAGGCTCTCAACCGCCAAGTGAAGAACAAAGACGTTCCCAGACACTGCGGTGGAGACCGGAGGAGCTACCCTCACCCCCTAGGGCGAGGAGAGGAAATACCAAGACAATGGGGGGATTAAGATAATGAGGGATGTCAGCCTTTGTTATGCATGTCTTTTGTTATGTGCAAGTATAAAGTCAGTGAGCCGGAGATATTCGGTCTCTTTTCCTTCTGCTACCTCTGCACTAGATGAGACTTGTTAGGAGAGCTGATAATTAGACTTTGGTTTATATATCAAATCGCCTCATCATTTCAAGCTCTTCTACACTGGTGACCCCTGACGCGAGTATGGTCCTGAGGCATACCCCCGCAATCGACTCATCCATGGCGACCCAGGCAGACGCCAGCGACCACGCAGACGGGGGAACAGATGGACGACTGTCCCCCCCGGCAGAAGGGATTGAGAGGGCTCAACCGAGCACCAGCACCGCTGTGAGAGTCAAAGCAAGGCACTCTCACCCTGCGGACACAGCAGTGATGGTATACACGAATGCCGTCGCTGTCAAGCTGCCAGACTTCTGGCAAGAAGACCCCACCTCGTGGTTTCAGCAAGCTGAAGCCCAGTTTGCACTGGCGGGCATCACGGCTGACGATAGCAAATTCTACCATATCATCTCCAAACTCGACGCTGCCACTTCGAAGTGTGTGCGGAGCATGATCCGGCGGCCGCCGGCCCAAGACAAATATGAAACGCTTAAAGCAACCATCGTGGCGAATTATGTCCCCTCAGCTGAAGAGAGAGCCGAGAAGATCCTGGCGGTCTACGGCCACAGAGGGTGCAAACCTAAAGCCCTCATGGAGGATTTGCTACAGCTTAAAGAAGAGGACAATGACAACTTCCTCTTCCAATTCATATTCCTCAGCACGCTGCCGCCACACATGAGAGGGACGCTCGCCAACATGAGATGCAACAACCACCAAGACTTCCGCGTGCTGGCCAATGAAGCTCATCGGCTCGTCAACGCCTGCAAGGAGCTGACACCCACAGCAGCATCCGCAGACCTCAACGCTGATGCCCGGAACCACGAAGAGCCACAACCCACTGAGCAGATCCAGCCCGCGGTGACAGTGACACAGCCAAAACATAACAGACAGAGCGACGTCTGTTATTATCACCACCGTTTTGCCGAGAAGGCCCGCAAATGCGTTCCCCCCCTGCAAATTTACGATTTCGGGAAACGCCAAAGCGGAGAGCCGTTAACGGCAGCAGTTCTCGGTGAGAAGAATAAGCTGTTGTATGTGACGGATGGACACACCGGCAAGCAGTTCCTCATCGACACAGGAGCTCAGCTGAGTTTCGTCACGCCCTCCCACGCAGATCGAGCCATGGGCACCCGGGGCAACGGAGCGGTGGCAGCCAACGGCTCTAACATCGACACTTTCGGCGAAAAGAGCCTGCACCTCCACATCCACGGCCACAACTACAGATGGACATTTGTTGTAGCAGCGCTCGAGTTTCTCCACCACCTGTGCAGGCTAACGTCATCACGGCAGGAGGTAAGTTTGAGCAACTCCTCACCCAATTTCCAGCACTCACAATTCCCAAATTCTCAGCCACTGTGGCTAAACACGGGGTTGAACACTTTATTCCCACAACGGGCCCACCCGTATTTGCCAAAGCTCGCCGCTTAGACGCGGCCAAGCTCAACATAGCACGGGACGAGTTTACGACCCTTGAAAAATTGGGCATTGTTAGATGCTCGAAGAGCCCTTGGGCCTCACCACTTCACATGGTTCCGAAATCCGACGGTTCTTGGAGACCGTGCGGAGATTACCGCAGATTAAACAATGCTACAGCGCATGACCGCTACCCAATTCCTCACATTCAAGATTTTTCACTACATCTGGCGGGTGCGCGCATTTTTTCAAAAATAGACTTAGTCCGCGGTTATCATCAAGTCCCAGTCCGAGCGGAGGACATTCCTAAAACAGCTGTAATAACCCCTTTCGGCCTTTTTGAATTTCTGCGAATGCCTTTCGGCCTCAAAGGCGCTGCTCAAACTTTTCAACGAATGATGGACGCGGTCTTACGCGACCTTCCTTTTGTCTTCGTCTACCTCGACGACATGCTGGTAGCCAGCTCGTCTGAGGAAGAACACGAGCAGCACCTCACTACGGTTTTTCAGAGACTAGAACAGCACGGGCTAATAATCAATCCAGCCAAATGCAAATTCGGCGTGTCACAAATTGATTTTTTAGGACACAAAGTCTCTCCGAAGGGGGCAGTTCCACTTCCAGACAAAGTTCACGCGATAAAAAGTTTCCCACGGCCACAGACGGTCAAATCGCTACAAGAATTTTTAGGAATGGTTAATTTTTACCACCGTTTCCTCCCCCACGCAGCTCAGCTCATGCAGCCCCTATATGACGCGCTCAGAAAAAAGAAAGCTTCCAACGCGGTCGAATGGACCCCGGAGCGCGAACACGCCTTCGCGGAAGTAAAGAGCGCTCTAGCTAACGCCACATTGTTAGTTCACCCAGATCCCTCGGCCCGCATCACGCTAACCACAGACGCTTCGGACCTGGCTATAGGGGCATTTGTAGAACAACATGTCAGCGGGATCTGGCAACCTTTAGCATTCTTTAGCAAATCGCTAAACCAAACTGAGCGTAAATACAGCACTTTTGACAGGGAGCTGCTAGCGCTTCATTTATCCATCCGCCACTTCCAGTTCTGGTTAGAAGGGCGGAGTTTCACGGCTTTTGTAGACCATAAACCGCTCACCTTTGCTATGGCTAAAATTTCAGAACCATGGTCAGGCAGGCAACAAAGACAGCTGGCTGCGATTTCAGAGTTCACCACAGACATTCGACACGTGGCAGGCAAACTTAACATGGTAGCAGACTGCCTCTCTCGCGCTGTGACATCACCAGAGCGCGAGGAGACAGATTATACTGCCTCAGCAGCAGAACTCTTCACTAATGCAGACACATACGCAGCACCTATCCATGCAGGGATAGATTATGCAGCCATGGCAGAGGAACAAAGCAGTGACGCGGACGTGCGTGCACTCCTGTCTGGACCAACAGGGTTAAGGCTGGAAAAAAAGGGTTTACGCGACGGCGTGCCCCCCCTAATATGCGATGTTTCAACCAGCCAACCTCGCCCGTTAGTACCAGCTACATGGCGCCGCCGTATTTTCGACGCAATTCACTCCCTTGCGCACCCAGGTGTGCGCGCCTCGGTTAAAATGGTCGCCGAAAAGTTTGTGTGGCCAGGCCTGCGCAAAAACGTAAAAGAATGGGAAAAAACTTGCATTTCTTGTCAGCGCGCCAAAATACACAGACACACAAAAGCCCCTCTGGAGCCTTTTCCAATCCCTGCTAGAAGGTTCGACCACATTCATGTCGACCTCGTGGGGCCACTACCTTCCTCCCAAGGTTTCACACACCTGTTAACAATGATAGACCGCACCACACGCTGGCCAGAGGCAGTCCCTCTAGCGGCAACCACAGCGGAGGAAGTCGCTCGCGTCTTTTTGACAAACTGGGTAGCATGTTTCGGCGTCCCATCGGACATCACGTCCGATAGGGGGCCTCAATTTGTCTCAGAGCTTTGGTCAGCCATGTCCAGCAGCTTAGGGGCAACAATTCACCGCACCACCGCTTATCACCCTCAGGCTAATGGGTTATGCGAGCGTTTTCACAGGTCTTTAAAGGCTGCCCTCAGAGCCTCACTAACGGATACAAATTGGGTAAATAAACTTCCCTGGGTTTTATTGGGGTTGCGTGCTGCGCCTAAAGAGGATCTAGACGCCTCTCCGGCAGAATTAGTTTTTGCACAACCTCTCAGGCTCCCAGGTGAATTTTTACCAGAGAACCCAGAGCCAGGGCATCTTCCAGTCCCAAGGTTTTTAGGCAGCAACGGACCGGACTCTCTCCCCGGTCCAGCTCATCACTCCTTTCCACGGGTTTTTGTCCCTCAAGCTTTAAAAAACGCTGAGTTCGTTTTTGTTAGGCATGAAGCTTTAAAACCAACTTTCCGCCCAGCATACGATGGGCCATTCAGAGTGCTGGAACATGGTGATAAACACTTTGTGCTTGATTTTGGGGATAGAAAAGAAACAGTCAGCATTGACAGACTTAAACCTGCCTTCTTGTTGAAAGACGAGCCTGCACAGTTGGCGAGAGCACCTCGGCGGGGTAGACCCCCCAAGAGAAAAGACTCAGCCCCCCTGCAGGGAACAATTAACCACTCTCCTTCCCACGCTGCAGATTCCTCACAAGAAGGTCCCAGCAGGACGCCTAAACGAACCCACAGCAGTTTTGGGAGAAGATTAAAACCCAGACAGCACAGGGACTGATGCAAACTACTCCACAATTGCTCACTAATTGTGCTGCAACAGTTTAGGACTGACTTATGATTTTACTATGCTGTTATGATTACCACTGAACTCTCTTAGGGGCATGGCTGCTGGAAAGTTTCTTCTGTGGCAAGAGATGTAACACTTAGTATGTCATAGTAATTATCTTAGACTGTGAACCTTTCTATTGTCTTTTCTTAGTCGTTTGGGGGGGGGGGGCTGTGGGCTATATTAATCATATATTCCATAACCTACATATGTTGAAGCATGTGGAAATGTTTGGTAATTACATATGTAAAGCAACTTCACACCTCTGAAAGGACAAAGGCTCTCAACCGCCAAGTGAAGAACAAAGACGTTCCCAGACACTGCGGTGGAGACCGGAGGAGCTACCCTCACCCCCTAGGGCGAGGAGAGGAAATACCAAGACAATGGGGGGATTAAGATAATGAGGGATGTCAGCCTTTGTTATGCATGTCTTTTGTTATGTGCAAGTATAAAGTCAGTGAGCCGGAGATATTCGGTCTCTTCAATGGGGGGATTAAGATAATGAGGGATGTCAGCCTTTGTTATGCATGTCTTTTGTTATGTGCAAGTATAAAGTCAGTGAGCCGGAGATATTCGGTCTCTTTTCCTTCTGCTACCTCTGCACTAGATGAGACTTGTTAGGAGAGCTGATAATTAAACTTTGGTTTATATATCAAATCGCCTCATCATTTCAAGCTCTTCTACACAGACAACAATTTGTACAAATTGGAGAGCACAAATCACCCTGCATGGACATCACTTGTGGTGTGCCCCAGGGGTCAGTTTTGGGACCCAGACTCTTTATCTTGTATATAAATGACATATGCCAAGTATCAAAAATTTTGAAATTTATTTTGTTTGCGGATGACACGAATATCCTTTGCACTGGTGAGAATTTGCAGCAGGTTTTAGAGGTGGTCACAACTGAAATGGAAAAATTAACGCAGTGGTTCAACAAAAATAATGTAACGTCGGGGCCATTTTAAGGGGGCCAGGGATTTCCCAGCATGCTTTGCCAGTTTGAAACGTTACTGTGTGTGTTAAATGTGTTATTTCTGAGTTATACTGCTATGTCATTATAACTGCATTATAATGACCCAGCAGTGTTTAGCAGGATTAGGGCAAGATGTATCTATGTGTGTAACCATGATTGAAACGGAGGTCTGGGGGAATGACCTCCACTCCTCTGTGTGTTCAGAAGCAGGTTGGGGGTCGGGGTGTGTGTAAAATAAATCAAGTTGATCACAGCCATCTGCTCCATTGTCTTTGTGTGTGAACCCTGCAAACGTCACACTGGTGTCAGGAGTGGGATATGGAGCAAGATGAGGATCCAGGCGGAGGTACAGCGGCCGGAGCGATTCATCGCTCAGCCGGGAACGGAGTGTAGAGCTGAGACGCCGGCCCCTGGAGAGCTTTGCCGCGATGGACGGAGCAGAGCAAACCAGCCCCGTTTCCCGCCCTTTTCAGGGCAGGACGGGCTGGCGATTCCAGAGCCACTGGGAGCGGCAATCGACCGGGAGATGACAGTCTCATCCATCCAGCAGTGGGCCAAGATTCCCCGCTACAACAGCGAGAACCTGTTGGATGACCGCCTGGCCCAGGTCGAGTTGGCTGCCGCGCTGATCATCAGAGGAAACCACCGTGCTGAGAGCGAGTGGAGGAGGAGCTACGGCAGATCACAGCAGCGCGTGCATGAAGGAAACAGCCGTGGCGACGCGAGGAAGGACGGCTTCCGCTGCACAGAGCCAGGGTACATGGCATGGTACTGCCCCGCACACAGCGCACGGCAAACTGGCCCCTCGCCGACGTTAAATTAGAGCGAGGTGGCATGGACGGGGGAAAAGCCGCCTCCTGCAGATGCTTCCCCCGGCAGGTGACGTCACAGAGGCCTTTGGAGCGCAGCAGCAGTGGAGCGAGCAGGACAGATCCGGTCTTTTCTCGGGATCGGCAGGGGCTGGGCGCCTGGACGCGGGCCAGCGGCCGACTGGGAGGTCCTGGCAGCGGTGGGAGTCATGGGACTCCCGCTGCCAGAGGAGGAACTGTGCGTGTCCTACCGCTACCCGATGCTTTTCCTTTCGGTGACGTCACGGAGGCCCTCGGCGCAGGAGCGACGCAGCGGAGCGAGCAGGACGAAGATGCGGCCACTTTCCAGGCGCGGCAAGGGCTGGACGCATGGACGCGGGCCAGCGGCCGCCTGGGAGATCTGGCAGCGGTGGGAGTCGGCCGGAGCGGGCCTGGGACTCCCGCTGCCAGGGAAGGGACTGTGCGTGGTCCTACAGAGGCTGTCAGATGTGTCCATCCGCCCGCTGATGGCCAAACCGGAACCCTACCCCAACCAGATACTCTGACCGAGACTCAGATGGCCCGTGCATGCCGCACTGGCACCGGGCTGACTTGCGTTGGATTTCTGAAAGTGGACTTTGAATTTTCTGGGGACAGAAACCAGTCCGGGGGGGGGGCAGTGTAACGTCAGGGCCATTTTAAGGGGGCCAGGGATTTCCCAGCATGCTTTGCCAGTTTGAAACGTTACTGTGTGTGTTAAATGTGTTATTTCTGAGTTATACTGCTGTGTCATTATAACTGCATTATAATGACCCAGTGTAGAAGCATGCTCAAATAACGAGGCTGAGTTTCAGTCATAAAACCAGCTTTATTTGACAGAACGCAGCTTCTAGCATTCTCAAAGCAGGAAAGAGAAAGAATCATACTTCAACTCCCTTTTATACATTTCCAGCATCAGAATTCAAGTCACATGGTGTCTTCAGTCAACATACAGTTACAAAGCATCCCCTTGAAGCTTCACCATTGTCTCTCATTTCCTGATGAACCGGAAAACCCTCCGGGGCGTCTTCTGTGGGACAAAGAGACAAATCTCACACTTCCTTGTTACCTCCTGTAGATTCGAGTCCTTAGTCCTTGCAGACGTGACACCCCACAATACACATTCAGTCCTGTCTCTGTGGCAGCGTGAGCCCACAATGTGTGTCGGCCACACTACCCCCCCCACACGTCTAGTAAGGCAAAATCTAAATGGCATAACAAAAAGAAAAACACAAAGCACTCCATACATCGCTAATCAATCCACCAACTGCCTAGGTTTTAATCTTCTGCCGAATCTGCTGCAACCTGGCTTGGCTGCACCTGCAACATCTCTCTGCACCTGTGGATTAAAGCCGTTAGCACCTCTCTGTGAAGACTTTGGAGAATGTCCCCTCGGCGGCCTGCCCCGGCGGGGGGGCCTCGCGAGCTGCACCTCCTCGTCAGCCAGAACAAAAGCGGGTTTGAGTCTGTTAATGCAAATCAGCTCCCGTCTGCCCCCTAAATCTAGCAGAAAATGCTTCTGCCCGGTCTCCAGCACTCGAAACGGTCCGTCGTAAAACGGCCGCAAACTTGGACGCTGGGCGTCATGTTTAACAAAAACAAACTCTGCATTTTTTAAAGCTTTGGGCACAAAAACGTGTGGGAAACTGTGATGGATTGGGCCAGGAAGTGTGTTTGCTCCTGAGCCGCTCTGCCACGGCTGAGCGGGGGGGCCACTAGGTGCGGGATTATCAGGAAGAAATTCCCCGGGCAAACGAAGCGGTTGGGCGAAAACTAATTCAGCCGGGGAAGCGTGCAAATCTTCCTTAGGTGCAGAACGCAACCCTAATAAAACCCATGGAAGTTTGTCTACCCAATTAGTATCCGTTAGCGACGCTCTGAGGGCTGCTTTCAATGACCTGTGAAAGCGTTCGCATAAACCATTAGCCTGGGGGTTATACGCGGTGGTGCGATGAATCTTCACCCCTAAGCTGCGGGCCGTCGATGACCACAGCTCGGAAATAAATTGGGGACCCCTGTCGGACGTTATGTCCGACGGTACACCAAAACGCGCAACCCATGCTGCTAAAAATGCTCGCGCAACTTCTTCCGCTGTGGTTGATGCCAGAGGAACCGCCTCTGGCCAGCGCGTGGTGCGGTCTACCATCGTCAAAAGGTGTGTGTGCCCATGTGATAACGGAAGCGGGCCGACCAGGTCAATATGCACATGATCAAAACGCTTAGCGGGGATGTGGAAAGGTTCTAACGGGGCCTTAGTGTGTCTGTGTATTTTAGCTCGCTGACACGCTACGCAGGCTGCTGCCCATTCCTTGACCTGTTTGCGCAACCCGGGCCAAACAAATTTCTCCCCCACCAACTTAATCGATGCGCGCACCCCTGGGTGCGCGAGAGAATGGACCAAGTCAAAAACACGGCGACGCCACGCGGTTGGCACCACAGGGCAGGGCCGTCCCGTGCAGACATCGCAGATTAGCGGGGGCATACCGTTTTGTTGCACCCTGTGCTCCAGCCTTAACCCTGTTGGTCCAGACTGGAGCGCGCGCACGTCCGCGTCGTTAACCTGCTCCGCAGCCATAGCTGCATAATCTAACCCAACGCAGACCGGGGCTGCGCGCGCTCCCGCGTCGCTGCCCGGGCCCGCGGCCATGGCTACAGAGTCTGCCCCTATGGGGCTTGGTGGTGCTACTGCACGCGAGAGGCAGTCTGCTACAACATTGTGTTTACCCGCGACATGCTGAATATCAGTAGTGAACTCCGATATGGCGGCTAGTTGCCTTTGTTGCCGGCCTGACCAGGGTTCTGAAATTTTGGCCATCGCAAACGTTAGCGGTTTATGATCCACAAAAGCGGTGAAACGTCGCCCCTCTAACCAGAACTGAAAATGACGGATGGCCAAGTGTAGGGCCAAAAGCTCCCTGTCAAACGCGCTGTATTTCCGTTCACTATCGCGCAAGGTCCTGCTGAAAAACGCGAGGGGTTGCCAGGTACCTGCCACAAACTGTTCAACTACCGCCCCCACCGCTACATCGGAAGCGTCAGTGGTGAGCGCCATGCGGGCCGTTGGAACTGGGTGCGCTAACAAAACTGCGTTTGCCAGGGCTGATTTGACCTGGGCAAAAGCACGCTCCCGCTCCGGAGACCATTCAACTTTATTTGCGGGCTTTTGTTTTTTTAACGCGGTGTACAATGGCTGCATGAGTCGTGCTGCGCTTGGGAGGAAACGGTTGTAAAAATTAACCATCCCTAGAAACTCCTGAAGCGCCTTGACCGTTTGAGGTTGCGGAAAATCCGTTATGGCACACACTTTATTTGGAAGGGGAACTGCTCCCTCTGCCGAAACGCGATGTCCCAAAAAATCAATCTGCACCACCCCAAACTGACACTTTGCTGGGTTAACTATTAACCCGTGCTCTGCCAACCTCTGGAAAACTGCTGTGAGGTGTTTTTCATGTTCGCCTTCGGACGCGCTGGCTACCAAAATATCGTCCAAATAAACGAACACGAAAGGCAGGTCGCGTAAAACTGCATCCATCATGCGTTGGAAAGTCTGCGCGGCCCCCTTGAGGCCAAAAGGCATGCGCAAGAACTCAAAAAGGCCGAAAGGCGTTATGACCGCTGTTTTGGGTACATCCTGCGCGCGCACTGGCACCTGGTGATAGCCGCGCACCAAGTCTATTTTAGAAAAAATGCGCGCCCCCGCCAAATGGACAGAAAAATCCTGAATGTGCGGAATCGGGTAGCGGTCATGAGCTGAAACGTTGTTCAACCTGCGGAAATCACCGCAAGGTCGCCACGAGCCGTCAGCTTTTGGGACCATGTGTAACGGCGAAGCCCAAGAGCTCTTGGAACGTCTAACAATGCCCAGTTTTTCCAGATTAGTGAACTCCTCGCGCGCGATGGCCAGTTTAGCTGGGTCCAAGCGCCGAGCCTTTGCAAACACGGGAGGGCCTGTGGTCGTTATGAAATGTTCTACCCCATGTTTGGCCACCGTTGCCGAAAACGTGGGGACTGTGAGTGCTGGAAACTGAGCAAGCAGAGTGTGAAACTTACCACCCGCAGCTGAGACGCTGGCATGTGCAGTTGGCGGGGCCACCCGAGCTGTGCAGGGAATAGAATGAAAGGACAGTGCATTAATCAGACGTCTATTAGCAAGGTCAACCAATAAACCATGTGAGCACAAAAAATCAGCCCCTAACATGTTGAAACTGACTGCTGCTACAATAAATGTCCACTCAAATGAACGGCCCTGTAAGGACAGAAGCATGGTCCTCTCACCAAACGTTTTAATCGTGGAGCCGTTCGCTGCTGACACTGACACCCAGGGGGCTTTAGAAGGCGACAGCCGTTCCGCGTAGGTGGGTGTGACGAAGCTCAGCTGAGAGCCCGTGTCCACGAGGAACTGTTTCCCCGAGCGTGCATCCGTCAGGTAAAGCAGCCTGTTCTCGTTGCCGAGGGTCGCAGCTGCTACCGGCCCTCGGCCTTGGCGTTTCCCTGGCGCTTAAAATTGCACGGTGGGACGCACCTGTGCGCTCTCTCTGCAAAACGGCGGTGGCAGAAGCACGAGCCGCTCTCCGCTCCGCGTCGTCTGGCTCCTGTTGCCGCCGTCGTTGGTGCGTCTGGCGCCGCGGCCGCTGTACCTGCACTGTGTCCGGACGCCGTTCCTGGACTGGCCGCCGCGGCCGAGACCGCGTTACGCTTGTGGGCGTCGACCAACCTCTGCGCCTCCTTGCTCAACCCATGGTAGTCTCGCCTGGCCAATCGGGGTGACTCTGCCAGGGCCACTCTCACTGCTGGTGGTAGGGTTCGAAGGAAAAGGTGGGCGAAAATGAATTCGCCATCCTCAGAGGCTTTGAGCTGCAGCATCTTCACCATCAGGTCCGCAGGTCTATCGTTTTCGGCCTCCGTCAGCGCCAGGAGCCCCTCTGCTCGTTGTTGGACTGAGGGGGTGAAATGGCTGATCAGCGCGTCCTTCAATGCGCTGTACTTGTCGCTGTCTGGTGGATGATTAACCAGATCTTCCACTCTCTGGACCGTGTCGCTGTCCAGCTTCGCTACCACGTGGTAGAATCTTGTGTCATCGTTGGAGATTCTCCGGAGGTTGAACTGCGCCTCGATTGCGCTAAACCATGAGCGCGGGCTGTGCTGCCCGAAATCGGGCAGCCGGATCGTGGAGGCGGCCATCAGGCTGGCTTCCACCGAGCCCCGCTCGGGAGAATTCTGTCTGCTCATTCTCCGTCGTAGGTCACCAGTGTAGAAGCATGCTCAAATAACGAGGCTGAGTTTCAGTCATAAAACCAGCTTTATTTGACAGAACGCAGCTTCTAGCATTCTCAAAGCAGGAAAGAGAAAGAATCATACTTCAACCCCCTTTTATACATTTCCAGCATCAGAATTCAAGTCACATGGTGTCTTCAGTCAACATACAGTTACAAAGCATCCCCTTGAAGCTTCACCATTGTCTCTCATTTCCTGATGAACCGGAAAACCCTCCGGGGCGTCTTCTGTGGGACAAAGAGACAAATCTCACACTTCCTTGTTACCTCCTGTAGATTCGAGTCCTTAGTCCTTGCAGACGTGACACCCCACAATACACATTCAGTCCTGTCTCTGTGGCAGCGTGAGCCCACAATGTGTGTCGGCCACACCAGCAGTGTTTAGCAGGATTAGGGCAAGATGTATCTGTGTGTGTAACCATGATTGAAACGGAGGTCTGGGGGAATGACCTCCACTCCTCTGTGTGTTCAGAAGCAGGTTGGGGGTCGGGGTGTGTGTAAAATAAATCAGGTTGATCACAGCCATCTGCTCCATTGTCTTTGTGTGTGAACCCTGCAAACGTCACACTATGTACAAACAGAAATCAATTTAAAAAGAGGTATAAGCACCATTTGTTGAAAGGATATATGTTAGAAGGGTAGAATTTATATGTACGATTCATTATGTTCACTCTGGGACATTATGGGACACTATGGAATGGTGGGTGGGACAGCACTGTGTGTATCTGTGTCGTTTGAGACTGGTTTTGATATATGGACTTCATTGTATGTTAGAATGGACGGGTGTTAATGTTGATCTGTAAAAAATACAGTATATGGGGTACCCCCCCACAGCAGCCACGGACAAACACAGCGCTCGACTAGAGCAATTAACAGGACAGTGAGATGTGTGTGTTGAGATCAATAGGCAGCCTTCCTGTGCTTAGTTCAGGCACCAGCATCCTGTGGATATGTATGACGCAAATGCAAACATTCATGCTTCCTGCTCGCATTGTGGTACAAATGTCACATGTCTGAATGCATTTCCTTTGATGATAAAAATGCCTTTGATGTATTGTCCGTTGCTGGGTATTTAAGTGGCTGAATTCATATGTTCACTCTCTGTTCTTCCTCTGTTCTTCTTCTGACTACAGCTCATGAGAGCCTGAGAGCTTCGCTCCAGCATGCTTATGCAGCAGCTGGGGTGAGCTCCGTGATGGCGATGATTTGATCAATAAACTTCATTAAAACTCCAGACGCCGTGTCTTATTTTAACATCGCCACACTGGTGACCCCGCAGACGCACACGCTTTGTGCGACGCAACCTTCTGGTCTGGACAACCACGCTGGCGACGCGACGCTGAAAAGAACACGCTGCCAGCAAACGCAGCACCCGGCAGTGATTCTCCGACGACGAGCGAACGCGGCAGCCCGACTGATCTGCCCTTCCCTTCTGCTTCAGGGAGACTTTGACGCTCTTCGGAGACCACCCACGACCGGGAAAGCTGAGGAAATTTCATGGTGAGGTCTGCACGCCTAGATCGGCACATCCACGCTGGACCGGCCGCTCTCACGGCTCCTGACACACGATTCTGTGTCTCCACACGAGAGCGCACACACCTTGCCCTCTCTCCACGACGGCGGCCCATGGCCGACGGAGAACGCGTGGACCTGAACACACCATGACCCGGCACGAGCGACGACCAACAGCCCGAACAGGGGACACAATCGGCGCCGACTGCGCAGATCTCCATCAAGCCCCCTGACCCTGATTCGCCTCGCGACAGCGGACCGGCCATGCACAGAAGCCTCGCATCAGAACAGCGCAGCTGGAAGGCACGTGGCCGCAGCGCGTGCCACGCACCAGAGACAAGCTGGCTCTACAGACTTATACATCATCCTCCGCCGCTGCACACGGCTCTTCAGGACTGCTCACACACCTGAAGCACACACGCAGCCCGCACACAGGATTTGGTGTAAGTCTCAGCCACGGCGCACGACGGGAATCCAGCCGTCAGCTGTCCCCGAGGGCTTTAGGGCCGCGAACGCACCTAAAGCCTAAACGCCAAGTCCCTCACATAGCTTCAGCTCCTGTTTTTCTTCATTGCCGGACTGAATCGCGAGAGGAATCAGAGACTAACTTTTCTTCCCACAGCCATGGACATCCCCGCCGCTTGCAACCCCCACCCTCCTCCCTTCCCCGGCACAGACTTTCCCCGCAGCTCGCCACCAAAGCGGGACTACCGAGGTCTCAGCTCCCTGCTAAGCCCTCTGGGGGGGGGGAGTGTATGGGGTACCCCCCCACAGCAGCCACGGACAAACACAGCGCTCGACTAGAGCAATTAACAGGACAGTGAGATGTGTGTGTTGAGATCAATAGGCAGCCTTCCTGTGCTTAGTTCAGGCACCAGCATCCTGTGGATATGTATGACGCAAATGCAAACATTCATGCTTCCTGCTCGCATTGTGGTACAAATGTCACATGTCTGAATGCATTTCCTTTGATGATAAAAATGCCTTTGATGTATTGTCCGTTGCTGGGTATTTAAGTGGCTGAATTCATATGTTCACTCTCTGTTCTTCCTCTGTTCTTCTTCTGACTACAGCTCATGAGAGCCTGAGAGCTTCGCTCCAGCATGCTTATACAGCAGCTGGGGTGAGCTCCGTGATGGCGATGATTTGATCAATAAACTTCATTAAAACTCCAGACGCCGTGTCTTATTTTAACATCGCCACACAGTAAATTGTTTACTTGGGGTCTTAAAGGTGGTCATTTGTATAAAATTCACATGGGTGTATCGATGGAAAAGAGGAGTTGGAATTAATAAGTGTTCACTTCTTCCTTCTCCCTTTCGAACAGTGTATACTGTAACTTTATTGCATTTGCTATTTGCTTGTTTTTTGTTATATTTTTTGTGTTCGAAATAAACTATCTATCTATCAATTAAATCTAAAAGAAGAAGGTGGCGGTAATGCACCTGTAAACTGGTTGCCAACCGCCAATCAAATCTAAAAGAAGATGATACTGTTAGAGGTAAAGACTATAAGACCATCTCTGAGCAGCTTCATGTTCCTGTGACCACGGTTGTCAATATGACTAAAAAGTATAAAGTTCATGGGATTGTAGCCAACAACCTTTTTTTAACGTCACGTGATGTTTTTTTCGCGTGCATTTACGCTCCGTAAACGTCACCACAAACGAACGAAAACGGGGGTCTCTGATTGGTCGACCAAGCTTCCTGAAGCAAACACCCCCGTCTGTCTGTTCATTGGCGACCACCATATTTTTCCTAGAACAAACGTTTTTAACCGCAGGGGTGAAGTCAAGTTGTTTCTTCAAGATAACAGCTGTATTTTATTTTGGGGGGGATTAGATTTATGTGCTTTTCCCCGCCTACAGCTGAATGAAAAAAGAAAGTAGGAGGTTTCAGACACAGAGAACTCTGTTTTGCACAGCGTAGCTAACTTTATTTTCGTTTTAGAGTTAACCGTTCGACTTTAGACACCCAAAGCGGTTTTAGCCGCTACCTTCAGTGGAACCGGTGACGCTAATTTAAGCGGAATGGTCACCCTCTCGGCAGTACTCAGACCCCTGGTTTCAAGCCTCTGCCGACAGCTCTCCAGGCAGGCCAACTGTCACCGGCTAACATCCGTGAGAGGATGCAACCTCACCGCCTGTTCCAGCAAATATGTGCTGTCCCACAGTGAGTATACTTCCACATCACAGCCTGGCTGTAGCCTTGTCCACAAAAATGTGCCTGTGTGTGGTTTATGGTGGGAGAAGTGGGTTGGCGTTGAAATCTGCTGTGACGGCAGTGTTGCCAGATGGGAAATGTTGAAGTATTGTATTTTGAGGAAAATGATCGTACACACCCAGTTTTCATGCTGACGTGGCTCAGGACCATCTGTTTCAGGAACACGTTATCACAGATCGTGCACATTACAGCCTTCTTCTTTTAGATTTGATTGGCGGTTGGCAACTAGCTTACAGGTGCATTACCGCCACTGACTTGATTATCATCACTCCACATCTCTGCACAAGGAGTTCTGAACGACTCCCCATGTGTGAAAAAATTATCCGTCCTTGCACTGTGCCCTCGGTGGCGTCAACTTACGTCTTCTTCTTTTAGATTTGATTGGCGGTTGGCAACCAGTTTACAGGTGCATTACCATCATGTACTTCACTCTATATCATCACTCTATATATCCATATTACAGCCTATAACGCAGTTTTACCTTTGTGATGAGCCGCTGGCCTGCACTGAACAGCCCAGAATATCAGTCGTACTGAACTATCTTCTACATGGCTTCTGTTGAATCATCATATATCAAGGTCTTGCGTCATAAATATTTTGAGAAACACTGTTTATACATTAGAAATGAACATCAATCAGTCCACCTAAACTACTACTAAAATGCCTCTGATAATTGAAATAGAAACCATTTCCACAGTTTTATTGAGAACCACAGTCCAATGACTTTTTTTTTGGAGACATTTGCATGTTGCAGCAGTGACAGAAAGCTTTAGTGCTAATGCCAACAACAGGTTTGAACCACCCAGTAAAACTGAGGTCTGCCCCCCACCAATTCATTTCTCAACTTGCTGAAGATATTGCTTACTTGCTGAGTCTGCTGTGCCTGAATTAGTGCTGTAACGTTCGCAAATGATTCAATTGAATGTACAAGTTTTTATGGGTGAACATACAGTATTGTACTGAATCACACACCAGAACTGTGCTGGAAGCCAGGGATCACCAGCTGAATCACCCACCTGAGCAGAAAATGAGCCCCACCCACTCAGTTCAGTGAACAATAGACAGCTAGAGCTCCAGTACAGCACTGATTTGGTGTACAACCATTTCTAAAGGATCTTTTTAGCTTGACTCAGTGTGTTTCAGTTAACTGTGGAGCCCACCACAAGCCTCCATCCGAGGCAGCCTCTCTGCTACTGCAACGTGAGTCTTCCGTCTTTTCCATCCAGCCCGCGCACATGAGATGATGCGTAAAAACAAGCGTAGTATGTATGCGTAGGATCCATATCTTGGCTGTTTGCGCTAATGTGTGTCTCTCACTTCAAAATCACTTTTTGTTGTTTCATTTCTTCGTGTTGAATCTGTCCATTATTACTTCCTGGTTCCTGCAGGCCAGACAGGAGGAGCCTTTCATGAACGACTCGTCCAATAAAGCAGCTCCTTCCAGAGCTCCAGGTTTGCAAGGCTGTAATAGGCTGTAGAAGGCTTGGAGAGCTACCAGTCAATGACGTGTATGTGATTCAGAAGCAGGGGATGAAATGACTGCCATTTCCTAAGTGATTCATTCAGTTACAGTCAGTGATTCAGTACAGTTCGTTCACCCAAAAGAACTAGTACACTCAAACAAATCATTCATGAATGTTCCAACTCTATTTTCCACATAAGTGTCAGTACCAGTGAGATTTTGGAATCCCTTTGACCCACATTTGTACTCCTATAATATTCTAACATGTAGTGTTTGATATTTGTTTTAATTTCTCGTACTTTAACCAGATATTAATGGTAATCTGAACTTTGACATCCACAAAATAATCTCAGTTGCCTATATTCAGATTATTTTTTTTATTTTTTTTGTAACTTAGATTTTTATTCATTTTTCATCATATATAATGCATTCAGATCACATTCTACATTTAAAAAACAAAGGGGTTAGGGTAGGGAAAAAAAAAAATAAAATAAAATAAAAAAAAAAAAATAAATAAAAGGGGGGGGGGGACAAATGTTGGAGCATCAAGTTTTTAGTTTCCATCTCTTAATTCTTCTGGTTTTTTCAGTGTCTTTGGTTATTCTTTCAATTTCTGCCTCGTTGTTGCACTTTGTAGTGTGTCCATTTCCGCCATTTTTTCTCCCATATTCCTTCTTGCATTCTTCGTCGATATGTTAGTTTTTCCATCATACGTATGTCCTCAACAATGTCAGTCCATTGTTCTTGGTCAGGAAGAACTTCTGATCGCCATTTTTTTGTGATAGTTTTTTTACATGCAATCAACAAGATTTTAACTAGATATCTGTCCTCAGCCTGTATAACACTGTCTTTTTTAAGATCACATAAGTACATCAGGTTACAGTTCATTGGTATATTATATCCTAATATCCTCTGTATTGTCACATGCATAGATTTCCAAAATGATGATATTTTGTAGCATTTCCAAAACATATGTGAGTGGTCTGCATTTTGAGCCCCACATCCCCTCCAGCATAAAGATTGGGTATTTGTATATTTTCCTTGAATCTGTGGTGTAATGAAAAAGCGAATCAGGTTTTTCCATCCAAATTCCCTCCATGCCCTTGAATTTGTTGATGTGTGTTGTGTTTTCCATATTTCCTGCCAGCTTTCTTCTGTTATGTTTAAATTGAGCTCTTTCTCCCATTTCTCCTTTATATAGTTACTTGTATGATTGTTTGTCATAAGTTTCTGATATAGTTTTGAAATAATTCTTATTTTATTTCCTGCATATGAGCTTAAAATAAGTTGTATAATCTCGTTCACATCTGTTTGGAGGTTATGCCTAATCTTCTTCATATAGTAATCTCTCATCTGCAAATATCTGAAAAATTCCGATCTTTCTAATTTAAATTTTCTCCTGATATTTACAAAGCTCCCGAGATCTTTTTTTCCGATATTGCCCCATGCTGTGATTCCCTTGTTCACCAGATTTTTGTATCCCCTATCTTGTTTTGCCGGTTCAAACTGACTGTCAAATGCTACCCATTTCAATAGTTTTATGTCTTCCCTTATATTATATTTTTGTACTATTTTATACCACAGTTCTAAAGTAAATTTAGTGATTGGGTCTATTTGTTTGATTTGCTTATATGCATCTTTATCCCCTATTATGCTTTGTACTGGGAGTCCCTCAATTTCCTTTTCCATTTCTTTCCATTTTGCCTCATATCCCTCGTCGCACCAACATATGATATATCTTATTTGTGCTGAGTAGTAATATTCCTTTAGACTCGGTAGGCCCATGCCTCCTTTCTCTTTTGGTAATTGGAGGGTTTTATATTTCACTCTTGGTTTTTTACCTCCCCAAACAAATCTCGATATCATCCTGTCCCACTTTGAGAATTGGGCATCTGGAATCTCTGTTGGTATAGCCTGGAAGAGGTAAAGTAATCTAGGTTGTATGCTGATTTTGACTGTCTCAATTTTTGAATTCAGATCCATATTTAAGATTGACCATCTATCAATATCTTTTTTTATTTCTTGTTCCAACCTATCATAGTTTGCTTTATATATTTTGCTTAGGTCTTTAGGTATGTTCACTCCAAGGTATTTTATTTCTTTTTGGTTCCAGTTTAGTTTGATCTTATCAGTTATCTGGTTTAGAGGGTTATAGTGGAATGTCAGTATTTGTGTTTTTGTTATGTTTATCTTGTATCCTGATAATTTTCCAAAATTTTCTATCAAGTTCATCATTTCCATTATTGATTTATCTGGTTGTTCAAGGTAAACTATAATATCGTCTGCAAATAGCCCAATCTTGTGTTCCGCCCCCTTTATTGTTACACCTTTTAATTTCTTATTTTGTCGTATCGCTTGAGCCAATGGTTCTATGAACAGAGCAAACAAGGTGGGCGATAAGCAGCATCCCTGCCTAGTTGATCTTTGTATATTTACTTTGTCTGTTAAGCTACCGTTTATCTTGATTCTTGCCACAGGTTCTTGATATAGCGTCCTTATGCATTGTACTGATTTTTCGTTAAATCCAAAGCGCTCCAGTACACTATATAGGAATTTCCAGTTAACCCTGTCAAATGCTTTTTCTGCGTCTAAACTCATTATTACTGCGCTTTTCTTTTCTTTATGTATTTGGTTAATTATATGTATTGTTCTCCTGATATTGTCATGTGTTTGGCGTCCCTCTATGAATCCAGTTTGATCATCTTCTATCAATTCCGTCAAGAATGTCTTTATTCGTTTACATATAATTGTTGTGTATATTTTATAATCTACATTTAATAAAGAGATTGGTCTATAGTTTCCGCATTGTTCTTTATCTTTCCCTGGTTTTAAAATAACTGAAATGATTGCTTCGTTCCATGATGGAGGTATTTTGTTGTTGTTCAGCGTCCAATTAAATGACTTTAGGAGTTGTGGCGTGAGTTCTTCTATAAACAGTTTATAAAACTCAGAAGGGTATCCATCACTACCTGGTGATTTACCGTTTTTAAGTGACGTAATCACATCTCTGATCTCTTGTGTTGTTATTTCTGCTGTTAGTTTTTCATTTTGTTGATTTCCTATTGATGGCAAGTCCAATGTGTCTAGAAATTTTTTGATATCTTTAGTATTTGTTTCTTCAGGTTGCGAGTATAGTTCTTGGTAGAAATTATGGAAAATTTCTTCGATGTTTTCTGGGTTAACTGTGGTTTTATTTGTGGTGGGGTCTTTAATCTTGTATACATTATTCATTGTTTGTTGTTTTCTTAACCGTTTTGCCAGCAGTTTTGTGGCTTTTGGCCCCGTTTCATAATATTTTTGCTTTAGATATCTATTTTTCCTTTCAATTTCATCCATTTGTGTTTCTTTTATCTTTGTTTTTTCTTCTTTAATTTCTTGATATATTTTTGGATCATTTGTGCTTTGATGTTTACGTTCTAATTCCCTCAGTCTCTCACATCTTTGTTCATACGCTTCCAGTTTAGTCTTATTTGCTTTTCCTGTTTCAACAATTAATTTACCCCTTAACACGGCTTTTAGTGCGTCCCATAGTATTGTTGGGTCCACTTCTTCATTGTCATTCCCCTGGATATATTCGTTTATGTTTATTTTTATTCTTTCTTTCATTTTCTCATCATTTAACAGTCCTACGTTAAGTTTCCATGTTGTTTGTCGTTTTCTATTGTTTAAATATATTTCCATGTATATAGGATTATGATCTGATATTTCTGCCCCTCCAATCCAACAATTTCTCACCCTGTGTCTGTCACCTTCATTCATAAGGAAGTAATCTATTCTAGAGTGTACTTTATGGGCTGCTGAATAATGTGTATAGTCATTTTCGAGTGGGTGTAGGTCCCTCCATATGTCTACCATACCCATTTCTGCCAGTGAGGTTCTTATGAACTTTGTTACATGTTTTTTTGTCTTCTTAACACTTGTTGTGTCAACTTCATGATCCATGTCAGCATTTAAGTCTCCTCCACAAATTAGGACTCCTTCACTGTGTGTTGCTATGAGATCAAACAGATGTTGAAAAAAACCCTTGTCACTTTCTGGTGGGGCATAGATGTTCACTAATGTAATCTGCATACCATCTATTCTTCCCTTTATTATTACATACCTGCCTTCTTTATCCTGGATTTCCTGTTCACTTTCAAATTGTATTTTGTTTGAGATTAGTATCATAACCCCCCTTTTAGCTCCTCCCTTAAATGAACTGTAGTAGGAGTTCTTATAGCCAAATCTCTTTAGTTTCACATGTTCTGCCTTGCTCAAATGTGTCTCTTGCATAAATATAATTTCAGCTTTTTCCTTCTTGAATTTTCTTATTATTCTTTCCCTTTTAACAGGTGAGTTCAGACCATTCACGTTTAATGTCATTATCTTAAGTTTTTTACCCATATTCATGTTTTTCCATTTTTTTAACTTGTGCTCCTAGCCCCTTTAACAACAAAAATAACACATATTTATATAAAAACACATTAAAAAAACTCGACCTCCGTACTTTGGGCCTTTCTTCTGCCCACTGGTCCCTGTTGGTGGGTGGGGGGTTTGTCTTCACAGAGTGAAGGGCCCTCCCTAGACTTCTAATTACTATCAAAGTAATAGTCATAAGTCTAGAAATGTCCAACAAATATCACTTAAACCTCTCCTAGCCGTCTGTTTCTCTTTTACCTTGTCTTCTTGGCCTTCATTTCTTCTGTGCCTTTCTTAATCTTTGTTATGATCTAGGCTTTCAGTTGAAAGCCTTGTAGCTTGTCCTGGGCCCGCTGCTCTACGTCTCTCCCCCTTCTTCCGCCGTTCACTCGTCTCCACTCCGTCTGTCGTGGTGCGTTCAGGGCCGCCGCTGCTCCAGCCGTCTCCTTCGGCATGCTCACCTCAAGGCCCCGCTCCATCATATCCCGCGCTGCCTCTTCGGCCGTGTTGTAGGTTCTTGTGCCTTCCTCCCAATGAATCCTCATTTTCGTTAGCGGCGTTTGGAATCTAATTTTTTTCTCTTTAAGCGTTTTTTTAATATTGGCATATTTCTTCCGCTGCTGCACGATTTCTGTCGGGTAGTCATGGTCAAAAAATACCTGTTTGTCGCCGATTCGTATCTTTTTTTCCCATGCTTGCGTCAGGATTCTTTCCTTTGTCATATTTCACAAAGTTTACCACAACTGACCTGGGTGGAGAGTTTGTTTTCGGGTTCTGTGCCGGTGTTCTGTGCGCCCGTTGAATCTGCAGATCCGTTTCTCCGGGTATTTCCAGTTCTTTTTTTAAGAACTGATCCATGAATTTTGTCATCGAGTTGCCTTCAATGCCCTCCGGAATTCCAAAGATGCGCATATTGCTTCGTCGGGATCTGCTCTCCAAGTCGTTTATTTTCTCCTGCATCCTCTGCGTTTGCGTCGTCAGGGTCTGTAGTTGTTCGTTTGCCTCGCTTTTCCAATCTTCTAGTTCCGAAATTCGGGTCTGCGCTTCTGTCATACACGCCCGCTGGGAGCGCAGCTCCTCCATGTTTTCCGTTAATTTACGCTCCATTTCTCTTCGGAGGTCCATGATTTCCTCCTTAATTTCTTTTTTCAGTTCCTCCTTAAGAGCCGCTAAATCCTGTTGTAGCTGTCGCTTGAATTCTCTTAACTCTTCACCCAAACTGGCGATGCCAGCGTTCATGTTGTCGAGTCTGGTATCTTCCATTTTCTCTGCTGTAGACATCTCGTTTTTTTGGGCTTTGCGTACAGCGGTTTTTCCTGCGTTGTTGGAGAGGAATTCTTCAATTTTACCCTGTTTTTGTCCTTGTGCCCGGTTCCTTCGTGTTTTCATCCCTTAGTTTATTGATTCGTTTATGTCGAGTTGGCCATTTACCAATGATTTTTAATCCGGCTAGGGAGAGCTCTTTGTTTAAAAGTGTTATGTCTCTCCGCCATCTTCCCGGAAGTCCCCAGATTATTATTTTTATGCACAGATGTTTGACTGATGGAACATGGGCAGATTTTGTTTGGATGTTGCATAAAGTAAAATCCAAAGAAGGCATAAAAAGTTGTTCAGTCTAGGAGCCCTGTGTGTACTTTCTCTTTATTGTATCTGTCAGCCGAATTCGCAGCACACCCAAGCTAGTCTGACAGGTCCTAGCAATTTAGGACCACACCTGTCCACAAGAGTCAACAAGCAGAAAATACTTTGATGCCGTCAACCTTATACTAATGTAATTGTTCATTCATATATAGTGCAGAGATCTAAATTAGTCAGTTTTCTGTTTTACCTGATTGTCAATAGGAGGAATTACTGTGGTGAAAAGTTCACTTATCACACAATCTGTAAATCCATATTAAAGGTAAAAAGAACAGTGTTTTAAACCCTGGAACATTCAGGTTTCTGTGGAAAATTTTCTATTTTCACTTCTTAAATGGTCCAAAAAATAAATGCAGATGATTTGCAGTTGTTGTGCATGAGTTCTGTAAACATAAATATTGCAACAATATTCCAGCAATCTGATTTGAAGACCCAGAGTTAAATAAAATGAACGCTGTTGTGGCGGTTTGGGAAAACCCCCACAACACACAGGGACAGACAGCTCGCTACTTCTGGGTTTTTTCCGCTGCATGCTGTGATCTATCTGCCATTTATGCATTTCACTGCTGTGAGGTTAATGTGCCATCCATGCATTGTGTTCATGCATCCTGTCTGTGCCTCTCATATGCAAATGCTCATATCGACCCATGTGAATGCTTTGATGTATTGTTGTAGCTGAGTATATAAGCTGTCTGAATTTCATGTTCAACCTCTCATTCTCACTCTGCAACTGCTGCTGCAGGACACAAACATTGTGTCCCTCTTCTCTGAGAGCCGTGGGCTCGCTCCCGGCGCGCACGCACGGTGCCGGGAGAGGAGCTCGTGATGGCGGTATGATTAATAAAACCTGCTTTAAACCTCAGCATCGCTGCCTTATTTTATCATCCGCCGCACTGGTGACCCGACGCTGAAACGAACACGCTGCCAGCGAACGCAACGCCCGGCGGTGATTCTCCGACGACCAGCAAACGCGGCAGCCTGACTGATCTGCCCTCCCTTCTGCTTCAGGGAGACCTCAACGCGGAGTTTCCAGGCGAAACTCTCCGGAGAACACCCATGACCGGGAAAGCTGAGCAACGTTTCATGGTGAGATCTGCACGCCTAGATCGGCACATCCACGCTGGACCGGCCGCGCTCACGGCTCCTCCACACGAGAGCGCATGCACCTCGTCCCCTCTCCACGACGGCGATCCCCATGGCCGACGGAGCACACCATGGACCTGAATGCACCATGACCGAGCGAGTGACAGAGCGTCTACTTCCCTTCACCGCTCCAACACATTGAACAGGGATGATTAAGCTCCCTGACCCTGGTTCTCCTCTCCAGCTGGCCCACCCATCACGGAACCCCGGCTCACGCACCGGGGAGTTACGAGGACGGCGCACACCACACACGGGACAAATACGGCTTTTCTGACCGCCTTCCTTCTGCTGCACACTGGCCCTTCAAGCTTGCTCGTTCACCTGAGGCACGCAGCTTGCTCACTGGATTTTATGGTCTTGGCCACGGCACACAAGGGGAATTCAGCTGTCTGCGGTTCCCGAGGCTTTAGGGTTACGCCTGAACCTAAAGTCAACACGCCAGTCCCTCTGCTCTCATTACAGCCGCCACGCAGCCTCGTCTTTTCTTCATGGCCGCTATTAATCCTTGCAGGACTTAATCGCGGGAGGAGCCAGTGACTAATTTTTCTTCTTGTGGACCTCTGCACATTCAACGGGACAGCCCTTCGACATCGCGGACCCACAAGCAATTTTTGCGCGGCCCGGACGTTTTCATCGTCTCCGGCCGGCTTTTACTACCTCCACCCCCCTCCACCCCCTCCTGCACAGAGCTTTTCCCTGCTCGCTGCCTAAGCTGCACTATCGAGGTCTCGGCCACCTGCCGAGCCCTCTGGGGGGGAGCTGTGGCGGTTTGGGAAAACCCCCACAACACACAGGGACAGACAGCTCGCTACTCCTGGGTTTTTCCCGCTGCATGCTGTGATCTATCTGCCATTTATGCATTTCACTGCTGTGAGGTTAATGTGCCATCCATGCATTGTGTTCATGCATCCTGTCTGTGCCTCTCATATGCAAATGCTCATATCGACCCATGTGAATGCTTTGATGTATTGTTGTAGCTGAGTATATAAGCTGTCTGAATTTCATGTTCAACCTCTCATTCTCACTCTGCAACTGCTGCTGCAGGACACAGACATTGTGTCCCTCTTCTCTGAGAGCCGTGGGCTCGCTCCCGGCACGCACGCATGGTGCCGGGAGAGGAGCTCGTGACGGCGGTATGATTAATAAAACCTGCTTAAAACCTCTGCATCGCTGCCTTATTTTATCATCCGCCGCAGCTGTGTTCAAAATGTTCACTCATTCCCTATGTGGCAGGGCGGTGGATTTTTAAACACGGAGCACAACAACACCCCCTAGGGAATTTCGCCCCAGGAAATAGTTTTCTATAAACCAAGACCAATAAGGACGGGGACACACACACACACACACACACACACACAGAGCCATAGACCTGATTCCATTAGTAACAGATAATTTTATTAAACAACAACAAAAAAACCCCAATCATTTAGTTTGTAATTAAAACCACAGCACTTGCTTGTTGCCTACAATGAATTCCGCTTAAAATAAATTCCAGTTAGGCAAGAGCATGCTGAGGACCAGGGCTGGGGCTTACTGGGAGGCTAGCTGGAGAAGGGGAAGAAGGGGTCTTAAACTAAACACCACGTGAACTGCACACCAACCATATGGACACTCTGCGTGCACTTTGGAGGGAGTTGTGAGGAAAACCACCACCTGGGGAACTGGCTGCCACGCACCTCAGGCCCACAGCTCCTGTCCTGCAACAAAAGAAATTCATTCAATGCTGCACAATAAAAAACAAAAAAAAAAAAAAGCTTAAAACTCAGGGCAATAAAAGCAAGGCTGTCAATGATAAAAAAAAAAAAGACCAATGTAAAAGCAAAATTATAAACAAAATGAAATAAACCCAAATCCCAAACTAAATTTGCACAGCAGGATGGCGTCAACTTAAAACAAATAACAGAAAAGTGGAATGCAACCGAACAAACAATACTGGATCAACAAAACCAAAAAAATAAAACACAGCTATACTAAAACAGTAGATCTGTAGATAAAATGGAAAAAATAAAAACTAATCAATGGAATAAAACGATCATTGTTTTATTCCATTGATTAGTTTTGTTCCATTGATCGATTTTGTTATTGTGTCATCAGACCTGCGACCCTATGTCTTGGACACTTGGGTAAAGAGAGGTGCAGAGCTGTCAACTGATCACCACCTGATGGTGAGTTGGATCCGATGGCAGGGGAGGATGCCATTCAGACCTGGTAGACCCAAACATATAGTGAGGGTGTGCTGGGAACGTCTGGCTGAGGCCTCTGTCCGGGAGGTCTTCAACTCCCACCTCCGGAAGAACTTCAACCACATTCCGAGGGAGTCTGGAGATGTGGAGTCTGAATGGGCCATGTTCTCTACCTCCATTGTTGAAGCGGCTGCAAAGAGCTGCGGCCGCAAGGTCGTCGGGGCATCTGGTGGTGGCAACCCCCGAACCAAGTGGTGGATACCAGTGGTGAGGGGGGCCATTAAGCTGAAGGAGTCCTATCAAGCTTGGTTGGCTTGTGGGACTCCTGAAGCAGCTGAGGTGTACCGGCAGGTCAACCGGAGTACGGCACAGGTGGTTGCTGAAGCAAAAACTCGGGTATGGGAGGAGTATGGTGAGGCCATGGAACAAGACTTTCAGTCGGCCTCGAAGAAATTCTGGCAAACTGTCCGGTGGCTCAGGAGGGGGAAGCAACTCCCTGTCCACACTGTGTATGGTGTGGATGGGGCACTGCTGACTTCAGCTGGGGATATCGTTGGGCGGTAGAAGGAATACTTCGAGGATCTCCTCAACCCCACTGACACACTTTCCACAGAGGAAGCAGGGCTTGTGGACGAGGGGGACGACTCGCCTATCACAGGGGCTGAGGTCACCAAGGTGGTTAAAAGTCTCTTTGGTGGCCGGGCCCCGGGGGTGGACGAGATTCGTCCTGAGTACCTCAAGGCCCTGGCTGTTGTAGGGCTGTCATGGTTGACACGCCTCTGCAACATTGCGTGGAGGCCTGGGGCAGTGTCTTTGGCATGGCAAACCAGCGTGGTAGTTCCTCTCTTCAAAAAAAGGGGACTGGGCTTCCAACGAGACGCGGGCAGTGAAGATGGCTGCTTAGGTGAGGAGCACCGCAGTGCAGACAGCCTTTTTTTTTTTTTTTCTTCTACAAGGGCGTTTTTCTCTTGTTTCCTCAGCTGAAATTATTATTATTAATACACTTTACATCGAGACTGGATTTGTGGAGAACAGGATTAGTATGCCAACGCAACAGCAGAAAATTAATCTTCGCCCCAAAGCCGGTGCTAGCAAGGAAAATCTGGCTAGAGCTGGTGATACCACATCGAGCCCTCCTCCCTCTCCGCCACCTTCAACAGGTGCAGGTGTTGCCAAAGACCAAATGGCGGAGGACATCTCTAAGATCTTTGCACTGTTGAAGGAAATATCGGAGAGGCAAGACGCCAAACTCAACTCTATTGAGGCGTCAATGAGGGCGGTGGACACCAAGCTAACGGAGTTAGCTACCCGGCTGGGAGATGTGGAGTCTCGCATCGCTTTTCTTGAGGATGCTAATACAGCTCTGGATGCTAATCCCCCCGCAACCCAGACGCAGGTAGAAGATTTACTTTTGAAGCTGGACGATTTAGAAAATAGATCACGCCGAAACAATCTACGCTTTGTCGGCTTTCCAGAAAATTGTGAAAAATCAGATGCCCTTACCTTCATGCGCAAAGCTATCCCACATCTGCTGAAAATGGAGTTCCCTGGAGGGCTGGAAATTGACCGTGCGCATCGGAGCCTCGCTGGACGCAGACCTGACGGGCAGCCGCCCAGGGCTATCCTGATTCGACTTCTGCGCTTCCAGGATAGGGAGCGTATTGTGGAGGCAGCGCGCAGGATGGGAAAGCTGGATTGGAATGGTCATCACATCATGATTTTCCCGGATTATTCCAGACGAGTATCCGAGATGAGAGCGGCGTTCAAGCGGTGTAAACACCTGCTGCACCAGAAGAAGATTGCATTCTCTCTCAGGTACCCTGCAGTTCTCGTTGTGAAGTTGGCAAGTGGTAAACAGGAGTTCACTGACCCTAAAAAAGCATTGAACCTGATTCTTTCACTACTGTGAGACATTGATGAACAATGGTATGAATATATGCTATGTGTTTATTTGTTATATATTTTTGACTGAGGATTTGATGCAGTATTTTTTTTCCACAATATCTTTATTGAACCTTTTTTTTTTTTTAAACAAACATGATACAAACAATCAAACACTAACACTAAAGTACTACAAAAAAAAAAAAATGCACTAAAAACACCAACAACCACCAACAAAATCAAGTCTTCAACAATGCTCCTCTGTTTAGTCTAGACAATCCAATACATAAGTATACATATTATGTTCACCAGTTTGGAATTTACAAGGTCCACACACATCATTCACCTTCTTCTTCAAGAGTTATGTTTAAATTTTTTACATAATCAATAAAAGGTCTCCATATATTCTCAAACACAATTTCCTTTGATTTCAGTATATATGTTATTCTTTCTAATGGAAGGTTTGTTAACATCTGTCTTAACCACTGAGTCACATCTGGTCTATGAGTCTTTTTCCATAATAGTGCAATACATTTTTTGGCATTAAGCAAACTGAGGTCTATGAATGTTCTTTCACTTTTATTAAAATTATGCTTTTCTGGGTACAGACCCAACAAAAACAGTTTAGGATTCAATATGATTTGTTTTGAGATTATTTTTTCAATTGTTACCCTCACCTCTTCCCAAAACATTCTTATTAATCTACATTCCCATAAACAATGAAATAGGGTTCCTTTACTTTCCATGCATTTTGTGCATGTATCTGGTATATTCTTGTTATATCTATTTAACTCCTCCGGTGTAACATACATCCGCATTAACCATTTGTTTGATGCAGTATTAATGTAAGGTTCCTTTTTTTTTGCCCACGCTTTATTGTTTATAGGCATGAGGCTGCTGCGATGTTGCGGCTCTCCCTAAGTTTATTGCACTGTTCACAGTCACGGTCCTAGAGTTTTTTTTCTTTTTTTTGGTTGGTGCGGTTTTTGTGCACCGATGGGTGACATTGGTTTCAGGTCACCGATTATGTTACTTTATGATTATGTGGTTTTTGGGTTTTTGTTTTTTTTTTTGTTTTTTTTTTTTGTATTTTTAATTTTTATTGTGTTTGTCTTTTGCCCAGTGAGGGGGTTTTTGGTGGAGAATTGCTGGATATTTTGGATGGTAATATGTACCGTTTATGATGTCGGCTAATTGTCAGAGCTTTCTTAACCTCATTACTTGGAATGTTAAAGGTCTTAACCACCCAATTAAGAGGAAAAAAATTTTGGCGTTTATTAAATCAAAAAAAGTGGATGTAGCGTTGCTCCAAGAGACCCACCTCACTAAAACAGAATCTAAAAAACTCTGTCGGGACTGGGTGGGCCATGGGTTTGCGTCTTGTGGTAATAGCCAGAGCAGGGGGGTGGCAATCCTTATTCATAAACATTTGCAGTTCAAGTGTCTAAAAGAGGTTAGTGATGATGATGGACGACTCCTTATAATTCTTATAGAAATTCAGGGCCATAGGATGATACTCGCTAATGTTTATGCACCAAATATAGTTGATTGTGCATTTTTTGCACAATTGGAACACGAATTAAGCGAAATGGGTAATTATCCCATTTTAGCAGGCGGGGATTTTAATCAGGTCATGGACAACATTTTAGATCGGAGCACCTCATCACAGCGTTCATCTAAATCTGGCTCTATATTGAAAGACATGTGCAATGCAATTGGTTTGGTAGATGTTTGGCGGCTTTTTAATCTGTCCACAAGGGATTACACTTTTTATTCCACTGTTCATAATGTGTTTTCCAGGATTGATTATTTTTTAACGTCAAAATTTTCTGTTTCTTCTGTAAATTCGAGCTTCATTGGTAGCATAATACTATCAGATCATGCCCCTGTTTTTCTACATATGATCCCGCCTTGTCAGTTGAAACAAAATTCTAGATGGAGGCTTAATTCAAGCTTCCTTTTTAATCCAGATTTTGTGTCCTCTTTGAAAGCAGAGATCTCCTTATATCTTGAGACAAACTGGGATTCTGCTCCCTCTGCCAGGGTTGCTTGGGAGGCCTTTAAGGCATTTATTAGGGGACATATTATTCAATATGCATCTTTTAAAAAGAAAACTAACATTGCTAAACAGATTGATTTGGAGAGGAGAATAGCTATATTAGAGACTTCATTCAAACAAGACACAAATTTAGTAAATTTGTCACCCCTTCTGAAGCTTAAGTATGAGCTGAATTCAATTCTAACACAAAAAGTTGAATTTTCTCTATTTCGTCTTAGGCACAAACAGTTTGAGGAGGGGGATAAAGCTGGCAAAATGCTGGCTAGATATATTAAAATGAAAGAAGCTCAGTGTACTATATCTGCTATTAGGACACAGGATGGTACTCTGGTGTCAGACTTAAATGAAATTAATGGTGCTTTCAGAGAATTTTACACCTCGCTTTATTCTTCTGAAATGGAGGCTGGATCTCAAGAGATCTATGCATTTTTATCATCCCTATCTTTGCCCTCCCTAACGAAGGAACAAATAGACTTACTTGACGCCCCAATTACTAAAGAGGAAATTGTGAAAGTGATTAAGAGCTTCCCGACTGGAAAGGCACCGGGCCCTGACGGATTCACTGCGGAATTTTACAAGGCCTGTGTTGATGAGCTTTCTCCTTTACTTTTAGAAATGTTTGCGGAATCTTTTGAACAAGGCCGTTTGCCCCCTTCTTTAACAGAGGCTTTCATTTCGCTTATTTTAAAAAGCAATAAAGATCCGTTAGAATGTAAGAATTATAGACCAATTAGTCTTATAAACTGTGACTGTAAAATTCTCTCCAAAATTTTGGCATTAAGATTAGATAAAGTAACGATATCTCTTATAAATCCTGATCAGGTGGGTTTTATTCATTCCAGGGGTGCGGCAGACAATATTAGGCGATTTATTGATATCATATGGTTAGTTCAAAATGATCCCTCACTTGCACACCTCTCTCCAGTGGCAGCCCTCTCCCTGGATGCTGAAAAAGCATTTGACAGGGTTGAGTGGCAGTATCTCTTTGCAACTCTAGAGACTTTTGGTTTTGGTTCAAAGTTTCTTTCTTGGATTAAATTACTATATAATGAACCTAGAGCTTCAGTGATATCAAATCGAGTTACATCACAGTCTTTTAGACTTTATAGGGGTACGCGCCAGGGCTCCCCTTTAAGTCCCTTGCTTTTTGCTTTGGCATTAGAACCATTAGCTGTTGCTATCCGCAAAGACGGCAATTTTCCAGGTATTCAGGTCCATGGCAGTACCCATAAGATAATGTTGTATGCTGATGATGCATTGGTACTGATTACACAACCTCAAAAATCAATTCCAGCTCTTCTTAAAATTATTAACCAATTTTCACGTTTGTCTGGTTATAGAGTTAACTGGATAAAATCAGAAATTCTCCCTCTAACATCTTATTGCCCTAAAACACTGTTTACATTTGGTCAAAATATAGGCTTCTCTTGGCCAAAATTAGGAATTAAATATCTTGGCATCCTGTGTTGTCACATTTTATCAGATCTGATTCAGATTAATTTTGAACCCTTGCTTGAAAAATTTAAAATAGACATAGAAAGGTGGTCACCTCTTTTTTTGTCTCTCTGGGGCAAGGTCAATGTTATTAAGATGATTTGTGCACCCCGATTTAATTACCTTCTGCAATCTGTTCCTCTTAGGATCCCAGTTGGTTATTTTCGACAGTTTGATAGGTTGTGCAATAAGTTTTTATGGAATGGTAAGCGCCCTAGATTAAAGTTGAAAAGATTGCAGAAGTCTATAGATTCAGGAGGTTTGGGGGTCCCAAATTTGGTTTTATATCATTACGCTTTTAGTCTTAGACATTTGATTCATTGGGCTCTCCCCCCTGAGAGAGCTCCCCCTTGGTTTTATTTGGAGAATTATTTGAGCAGCCCTCTTCCCTTAATACATCTAATCACAATTAAACTGTCTTCTGAATTTCAGTCGCATCCTATTATATCCTTTTTACAATACGTTTGGAAGAGAGTTGCTTCTATACTAGAGTTCAGCTCTCATCTTCATTCTATGGCTTCTATTTGGCTTAACCCAAGTCTCCATATTGGAAAATCCCCATTTATGTGGAAAATCTGGGTGAAAAAGGACATTTTGATGTTAAAAGATCTATATGAAGGGGGAGCTCTCAAATCATTTGATGTTCTACGGGCACAGTATGGACTACCACAGAATCAGTTTTGGAAATATTTACAACTTCGACATCTGCTGTGTCAAGTCTTTGGATCTACAACTACCCCTCCTCCTGATGTAGATTGGCTCATCCAGGCTTTGAGTTCCTGTGGCAAAAGATCTAAGGCCTCAAATTTCTATTTAATGTTCCTTAAGAGCTCAAATAAAGATTCTACATTCCTTAAACACGTATGGGGGAAAAAGATCTGAATTCACAATTTACTGATGTTGAATGGGCAAATATTTTAAAGAATGGGAAGAAAGTGTCTAGGGAATTGAAAACCAGACTTGTTCAATTTAAAATTTTGAATCGATTTTACTGGACACCTCGTAAAATGTTGAGAGCGAATCTCATTCACTCTTCAAGCTGCTGGAGATGTCTACAGGGGGAGGGGACATTAATCCATATGATCTGGAGTTGTCCGGTAATACAGGACTTTTGGTTGCAGATCCATAGACATATTATGACAGTTGTTAAGCAAGAAGTGCCATTTACTCAGAGACTTTTTGTCCTTGGGGATCCATCAATGATTCAAGACCCAATCTCTGATGCCGAGTGGATTCAGACTGCTTTGATGCTGGGCCGAAAGTTGATCACTTTTTACTGGAAATCTTCCTCTGCCCCACCCGTAGCTCAATGGCTCAGGGAGTTGGGCAAGCTTGCTGCACTAGAACGCCTTTCATATAAGCTTCTGGACAGGATGGACAGCTTCTATAATAAGTGGGGATCCTATCTTACCTTTATAGGTGTAGTAGATTAAGCTAATCATTTTAAGAGTATTAGGGTGGAAATGGAATGTTTTATCCTCTCACTGGGTATACTTGTTTTTTTTTTTGTGTGTGTTTGTTTGTTTCTGTTTTATTTTCTAAATTGAAAACCCAATAAAATTCAAATTACAAAAAAAAAAGGGGACTGGAGGGTGTGTTCCAACTTTAGAGGGATCACGCTCCTCAGCCTCCCTGGGAAGGTCTATGCTAAGGTACTGGAGAGGAGAGTCTGGCTGTTGGTTGAACCTCGGATTCAGGAGGAGCAATGTGGTTTTCGTCCTGGCCATGGAACATCGGACCAACTCTTTACCCTCTCGAGAATCCTCGAGGGTTCGTGGGAGTTTTCCCAACCAGTTTACATGTGTTTTGTGGACTTGGAGAAGGCGTTCAACCACGTCCCTCGTGTTTTTTTGTGGGGGGTGCTTCGGGAGTATGGGATATCGGGCTTGCTGTTACAAGCTATTTGGTCTCTATACGACCGTTGTGAGAGTTTGGTTCATATTGCCAACACTCGGTCGGACTCTCCCAGTGAGAGTTGGACTCTGCCAAGGCTGCCCTTTGTCACCGATCCTGTTCATAATTTTTATGGACAGGATTTCTAGGCGCAGCCAGGGAATGGAGGGCGTCATGCTTGGTGATCACAGGATCTCATCTCTGTTGTTTGCAGATGATGTTGTCCTGCTGGCTTCATTCAGCAATGACCTACAGGTCTTACTGGGACGGTTTGCCACTGAGTGTGAAGCGGCTGGGATGAGAATCAGTACCTCAAAGTCCGAGTCCATGGTCCTCAGCCGGAAAAAGATGGCTTGTCCTCTCCGGGTTGGGGACAAGCTCCTGCCCCAAGTGGAGGAGTTTTAAGTATCTTGGGGTCTTATTCACGAGTGAGGGGAGAATGGAGCTAGAGATTGACAGGTGGATCGGAGCAGCATCTGCAGTGATGCGGACGTTGTACCGGTCTGTTGTGGTGTAGAGGGAGCTAAGCTCTAAGGCAAAACTGTCGATTTACCAGTCATTCTACGTTCCTACCCTCACCTATGGTCATGAGCTTTGGGTAATGACCGAAGGAACGAGATCGCGGCTGAAATGAGCTTTCTTCGTAGGATTTCTGGACTCACCCTCAGAGATAGGGTGAGTGTTACGACCCCTCAGTCTAGGGGTGAGAGGGGTGTAACAGATAACCAGATGAAATTCATTGTAAAAGCAAAATTACATTTTAATGAGTTAAAAGAGGCTTTCTGCCAAAATGATAAACACATAAAGTGGTTGGAGAACAAAGGCCTAGAAAAGTACTACTCAAACCAAAGAAAGAAATATAACCAAACTGAGATACAAAAAGGAGTAGTACCTCTGAACCTAAGTGCATCTAACAAAAGTTACCTGCAGTGATGTGTATAGTATTGTAAACTAAAGCCTTGGCCCAGTCTCTTAACCTGAAAGAAAGATAACATGGGCTGTAAGATAATGACAGAATGATGGTTAACAAAATATAAGCTCCCAATTACCACAGTGTGCCTTGTAAAGGGAAAAAAAACAAAACAAGAAAGACAGAGTACTCCTGTGCAGGACAAACAATTTACCGGTGGGAACAAAAGTGTCAGACTGCTCACATTAAATCACAGCCACACCTGACTAATTGTTTGGCTGGAATTTATATTCGTTGAGAGTGACTAGGAGGGACAAGATTAGAAATGAGTATATCAGAGGGACAGCTCAGGTTGAATGGTTTGAAGACAAAGTAAGAGAGGCAAGGTTGAGATGGTTTGGACATGTGCAGAGGGGGGATAGTGAATATATTGGACAAAGGATGTTGATGATGGAGCTGCCAGGCAGGAGGAAAAGAGGAAGACCACAGAGAAAATTCATGGATGTAGTGAAGGAGGACATGGAGAAGGTTGGTGTTACAGAGGAAGATGCAAGGGATAGGGTGAGATGGAGGCAGACGACCTGCTGTGGCGACCCCTAAAGGGAACAGCCAAAAGAAGAAGAAGAAGATCATTGTTATCTCTACTATGTCACCGGCAGAGTGAAGAGGCCTCGCCGTCACAGGCCCGTGGCTCTGAGAGAGATCCGTCGCTGCCAGAAATCCACGGAGCTGCTCATCCGTAAGCTGCCCGTCCAGCGCCTGGTGAGGGAGATCGCTCAGGACTTCAAGACCGTCCTGCGTTTCCTGAGCTTCGCCGTCATGGCTCTGCAGGAGACCTGCGAGGCCCACCTGGTGGGTCTCTTCTTCGCTAAGGGGGCCACCATCATGCCCAAACACTTCCAGCTGGCCTGCTGCATCCGCGGAGAGAGAGCTTAGACTTTCTGCTGCACATTCACCAGCCATAATGCTCTGCACTGTGTGTCTATATATATATACATTTATAGTAATATGGACATATGTTTACTAGATGTTGTTTTTTTCTTGCCTTCTGATTGTTGCTCTGAGTGTTGCTGTCCCTATGCTGTTGCAATCCTGGAATTTCCCCATTGTGGGACTAATAAAGGCTTATCTTATCTTATCTTATCTTATCTTATCTTATCTTATGTTATTCTTAGTTACTTTGGTGAAGGTTCACATATTGTTTGTTTACCTTATCCTAGTTCCTGATCTTACTTTTATTTTGAAGCCTCTTATATTGTAATTTTCCACTACTGCTCCTTGTTTTCCTAATTACTGTCCCCCTATATACGTTTGCCTTGGGCATTAATCCCCACGGCGTTCTGAACATTATGTTTCCTCATCACCCACAATGTGTTCTCCACTTTGGGACTTATCCTTGTTTTGTAAGCTTATCTGCTGTTATCGATGTTTTTCGTTCTCCCTGCCTTTGGGCAGAGCATTAGCTCAATAAATATAGCAAACTTCTGACTGGTGTTTGGGTCCTGTTCTTCCTGCCCCTGAGGAATACTCATAATAGAAGAACACCGCCTGTGGTGGACCCAGCGGTCAGAAAGTTTGCTTTGATGGGACTGGAAGAAGAGGAGTGTTGGGCCACGAGTTTAATTGAGGACCTCATCGAGGATTCCTGCACTGCCTGCACTCCTGAGATGGCTCTCTTCTTCCGGGATAACATGGCCAAGATCATCACGGGGAATTCCAACCTGCGGAGCTTCTCCCAGCTGAATTGGCTTCTCATCTCCGTCCCCAGCCTTCAGTGATTGCTCCAAGGTTGGTAAGAACCCCCCCCCACTGCCACCCTTCCACTGGATTTTTCGTCGCCGTCTCCAGCCCCGCTTGCTCCGCCGACACTCGCCTCCCCGCCTGGACCCTCGGGAGGACATGGCTCACACCGACGCCAGCATCCTCATCAGCGGCCCGGGTCATCTTCTCCAGTGGTGCCTCCTCCTCATCTCCTCCCATTTCCAACCCCGGCCACCTCACCTGCTGCTTCTCTCCTGGCCACTGCCCCTGTTGCTTTTCCTGCAGCTAATCCCGTGGCCACCACCTCTGCAGCTAATCCCGAGGCCGTCGCTCCTGCAGCTAATCCCGAGGCCGTCGCTCCTGCAGCTAATCCCGAGGCCGTCGCTCCTGCAGCTCTTCCTGAGGCCGCTGCTCCTGCAGGCCTTCCTGAGGCTGTTACGCCATAATCAGCAGTGGAGCTGCCGGGGTCTTCGGCAGCGGAAGAGCAGGAATTAAGGCAAGTCCTCTTCTTTGTTTTCTTAACATCAATATTAGAGAGGTCTTGCCTTGCTCCTTGTGAGGAGACTCAGTTGCAGCTTCCATCTGCTTCTGAGCTCTCCCCGCCAAGCTCTTCTGCTGGCTGTTATGGTGTCATCCCTACTCCAACTTGTAACTCTTCCTCCCTGTCCGAGGTGGCTGCGTCAGACAGGGATTCCTGGGCATCGGGGTGAGACGCTCTTTAATCTCAGCCGCTCGCGCTCCACAAGGCTCACCCTCAGCCATATCATCCTGAGGTTTGTGTTCCCCAGCCATCTCATCCTGAGGTTAGCGTGCCCCCCAGTCATCGTCTCATCCTGAGGTCAGCGCGCCCCAGTCATTGTCTCATCCTGAGGTCAGCGTGCCCCAGTCATTGTCTCATCCTGAGGTCAGCGCGCCCCAGTCATTGTCTCATCCTGAGGTCAGCGTGCCCCAGTCATCATCTCATCCTGAGGTCAACGCACCACAGCTGCCTTCTCCTGAGCTCAGAGCTCACCCACCACTATTGTGTAAACTCTGCGCTCCCCAGCTGCTGTTCCACGAGTTCCGGGACCTAGCTTTGTGTTCACCCATCTGGCGGCCCAATGACTTTGGTAGGCCATCCGACGTGCTGTTCTCCTCTGCCTGGTGGCCTTTGGGACTCTTGCCAGCCTCCTGACTTGCTGTGCTCACCTGTCTGGGGGTCCATGAACTTGGGACGGCCACCAGACAAACGATCTCCTCCTGTGGGGTGGACTGGGGACGGCCACCCGAGGAACTGTTTCCCTCCAGTCCTATTTCCCCCACCACCCACCTGTTTGGGGATTCTGTTTTCCTGTCTCTTTTGGGCATCTGGAATCCGCCCTTAAATGGGGGGGGGGCACTGCCAGGATGTGGACAGGGTCTGTGACCATGGCCATGCCTGTTATCATCACATCTCATACATGTTATCATACATCTCAAGTGTATTTCCATTTTCACTACTATTATCATTATTATGTGTTATGTTATTCTCAGTTACTTTGGTGAAGGTTCATATATTGTTTGTTAACCTTATCCTAGTTCCTGACCTTACTTTTATTTTGAAGCCTCTTATGTTGTAATTTGCCACAGCTGCCCCTTGTTTTCCTAATTATTGTTCCCCTATATATGTTTGCCACTGCCATTAATCCCCACGGCGTTCTTGTTATATTTCCTCATCTCCCACAATGTGTTCTCCACTTTGTCTGGGACTTATCCTTGTTTTGTAAGTTTATCTGCCGTTATCAGTGTTTTTCTTTCTCCCTACCTTCAGGCAGAGCATTTTGGTCAGTAAATACAACAAACTTCTGACTGGCATTTGGGTCCTGTTCTTCCTGCCTTGGAGGGGCACCCATAACAGAAGGAGACGTTTGGGTGTTTGTCCACTGACTGCTGTAGAGCTTTTTCAACCATAATAATCAAAAGTATAACTGTAGTTAGCCTGTCATGCCACGCACCATTTGGCTGAAGCATTATGAAAGGGCTTACTTGGATCTTGAAGAGGTTGACTAGAAAGTCTCTCTTTTTTAGTTTCTTGGCCTCCCCTTTGTCAAGCCTGTTATTTTTCTTTCGATGCAGCATTACTGTCTCCACCTGTCAAGCAAAAATATCTGAATCAAAGAATATAATCACTGGCTTACAGTAGAAACATATTATATACAAGGTTTGAGAAGAATGAGGATATTGTCCCCTTCAGTCTTAACCTTTTGTGTGGGCAGCATGGTGGTACAGTGGTTAGCACTGTTGCCTTACAGCTAGAAGGTTCCAGGTTTGAATTCCCAGGCTGGCAGGGGTAGGAACCTTTCTGTGTGGAGTTTGCATGTTCTCCCTGTGCTGCGTGGGTTTACTCCGGGGGCTCTGGTTTCCTCCCACAATCCAAAGACATGCATGTTAGGTTAATTGGTTGTTCTAAATTGTCCCTAGATATGTCTCCTATGGGCCCTTAGAGTAGACGGTTAGTGCTAGTGAAGCACTTTGAGTGGGCTTTGAGACTAGAAAAGTGCTATATAAGTACAGGTCCTTATCCCTAAGTTTGATCATTTTAGGCCTCAGCTGTTAAAATTACCATACCCTAATTGTGGTCTGTTAAATCTGAAAAATTCTGGGGATGATCCTTGACCTACTGTTTTTCTTCTGCTCTTTTTATACGCCCATAGAAAGATGAGACGTATTATGGTATGATAATGTGGAGATGTTTAGAAGAGACGGCAGTTAACCTTTTATATACCAGTCTCTAAATATGAGATGCATTATGGTATATCCGTCCGTCCATATGACTTGTCCGGCAAACTCCTCACAGTTTTCAAGCCAAGATATTTTTATTTCACACATTGCTTGTACATGTATTGAAGGTGTGCATATTACTAGGATTTAGATTTTGGATAATTTTTGTGAAAATTACAGGTTTTAAAATATTGTTACTTTTGGAATGAAATTTCAGTAGAGGTTACATGGTTTGTCAGGCTGACTCCTACAGTTTTCAAGCTAGGACATTTTCATTACACATCACTACACATTGTGTATACACAATGTCTGTACTTGTATTGAAGATAGGGGGTTAAATGATTTTCTGATCTTTTCTTTGAATTTGTTCCAGTTTGAATTGCAGATTTTTTGCTTTGCTAGAAGTTCTTGCAATTACGTGGTTATTAATTTTATTACAGATCTACACGATATTGAATCATGAAAATGTAATCAGTTTTCTGATTGTTGGTGTGCTACCTATGCACTATTGATAATGGCTATGGATGGGTGTATAATGTACTGTATGCAGTGCTCTTGTTAACCAGATTGTTTAACACAATGTTGGAGAGTGAGAGTTGTGGTACTCATTTTCAAGAACAGCGATGATGCATAAAGTTGATCAGCCACAATATGAAGATGGGAGAGAATTGTTGACACCAGGTTAAGAAGAGAGGTCACAGTCACAAGGCAGCAGTATGGTTTCATGCCAAGGAACAGTTACAATGTTTGTGTTAAGATTGTTGATGGTGAAGCATAGAGAAGGTCAGAAGGAATTGCACTGTCTTTGTGGATCTAGAGAAAGCACATAAGATGCCTATAGAGGAAGTGTGGTACTGTATGAGGAAGTCAGGAGTGGCAGAGACGTACAGTGGTGTGAAAAAGTGTTTGCCCCCTTCCTGATTTCTCTTTTTTTTTGTATGTTTGTCACACTCAAATGTTTCACATCATCAAACAAATTTAACTATTAGACAAAGATAACACAAGTTAACAAATGCAGTTTTTAAATGAAGGTGTTTATTAAGGGTAAAAAAAAAAATGCAAACCTACATGGCCCCATGTGGAAAAAGTGATTGCCCTCCCTGTTAAAACATAAATTAACTGTGGTTTATCACATTTTTGAACAACTGAGTTACATTTCTCTAGCCACACCCAGGCCTCATTACTGCCACACCTGTTCTCAATCAAGAAATCACTTAAATAGGACCTGCCTGACAAAGTGAAGTAGACCAAAAGATCCTCAAAAGCTAGACATCGTGCTGTGATTCAAAGAAATTCAGGAACAAATGGGAAACAAAGTAATTGAGATCTATCAGTCTGGAAAAAAGATATAAAGCCATTTCTAAAGCTTTGGGACTCCAGTGAACCACAGTGAGAGCCATTATCCACAAAAGGCGAAAACTTGGAACAGTGGTGAACCTTCCCAGGAGTGGCCGGCCGACCAAAATTACTCCAAGAGCACAGCGATGACTCATCCAAGAGGTCACAAAAGACCCCACAACAACTTCCAAAGAACTGCAAGCTTCACTTGCCTCAGTTAAGGTCAGTGTTCATGACTCCACCATAAGAAAGAGACTGGGCAAAAATGGCCTGGATGGCAGAGTTCCAAGACGAAAACCACTGCTGAGCAAAAGAACATAAAGGCTCATCTCAGTTTTGCCAGAAAACATCTTGATGATCCCCAAGACTTTTGGGAAAATACTCTGTGGACTGATGAGACAAAAGTTGAACTTTTTGGGAGGTGTGTGTCCCATTACATTCAGCGTAAAAGTAACACAGCATTTCAGAAAAGGAACATCATACCAGTAGTAAAATATGGTGGTGGTAGTGTGATGGTCTGGGGCTGTTTTGCTGCTTCAGGACCTGGAAGACTTGCTGTGGTAAATGGAACCATGAATTCTGTTGTCTACCAAAACATCCTGAAGGAGAATGTCCGGCCATCTGTTCGTGACCTCAAGCTGAAGTGCACTTGAGTTCTGCAGCAGGATAATGATCCAAAACACACCAGCAAGTCCACCTTGAATGGCTTAAGAAAAACAAAATGAAGACTTTGGAGTGGCCTAGTCAAAGTCCTGACCTGAATCCGATTGAGATGCTGTGGCATGACCTTAAAAAGGTGGTTCATGCTCGAAAACCCTCCAATGTGGCTGAATTACAACAATTCTGCAAAGACGAGTGGGCCATAATTCCTCCACAGTGCTGTAAAAGACTGATTGATTTGATTTGTTTTTTTGATTTTGTGTACTTTATTGATCCCCAGAGGGGAAATTGAGGGCATCCACCTAGATAGATGAAGCAGCCACGGTACGGCGCTATCCCTTAACCATTCACACACACATTCATGCCTAGGGCCACTTTAGAGTCTCCAATTAACCTAACCTGCATGTTTTTGGCCTGTGGGAGGAAACCGGAGAAATCCCGGAGTAAACCCACGCAGATACGGGGAGAACATGCAAACTCCACACAGATCACTGTTGGTCAGGGGCTGGGATCGAACCAGGGATCCCATGGCCAAGGGTGAGTTGCTGTGCTGGTGCAGTGCTAACCACTGCGCCACCGACCGCCCCAGTGATTGCCAGTTATCGCAGACGCTTGATTGCATTTGTTGCTGCTGAGGGTGGCCCAACCAGTTATTAGGTTTAGGGGGTAATAACTTTTTCACACAGGCCCATGTAGGTTTGGATTTTTTTCCCCTTAATAATAAACACCTTCATTTAAAAACTGCATTTTGTGTTTACTTGTGTTATCTTTGTCTAATATTTAAATTTGTTTGATGATCTGAAACATTTAAATGTGACAAAAACATACAAAAAAAAAAGAGAAATCAGGAAGGGGGCAAACACTTTTTCACACCACTGTATGTGAGAGTGGTGCAGGTGACTGTCTCTGGCTGCTGTGGAGCCAGCACTAGCCTGTCCTGCCGGCCAGTCTCCCTGTTCAGCTCTGCTCTGTGTTCCTTTGTGCGTCCCGACCCTGCATTAACTTTTATCCTCAGCAGTTTTTCTTTCAAGGTGTCAGGTTGCGTTCCAAAAACGTAAAAAAAAAACCCTCAACGTAAAGATAGAAACAAAACCAAGTTTACTTTGAAACCAATAATGTTTTGACAAGTTGATGTGAAAATTTTGTGAAATATACTCAAATAGTAGTCAAGTAACAGCATTACAGTAAATGTAGGTACCCCAGTGCATAAAAATACAGGGCTATGGAGAATACACCTACATCACAACATGCTTTGAATGTGAACAGAAGTAACAAAAACAACCCTTTAAAGCATCATATTGAGTTTATTCCACATTTCAACTATAAATTTAGGTAATAGGTGGTGAACAGGTCAGTCAAGGTACCTGTGTAGTAGGGCTGTTGTGATAACTGCAATTATGTAATACCGCGCTATGGATATGCCTACCGCGGAGGAAAACGAGCAACTGCAACAACTGGGGTGTTCACTTTTGTGTGTGTGTGTCGCTATATCTTGTTGTTCACTTATGTGCCCCTATTGATTATTAAATAAATTGCTAAATGAAGTGTATTTTATTGCCAACAGCATGTTTGCACCCGGTACTCTCGAAGCTTCCACAGCACCCGGCGGCAGCAGCACCATTTGGGGCACTCTCTCCAGACGGACTCCAGCAGGCAGTTAGTGGTGAAAGCGTTTGGACTCCTTGTTAAATACAGCCATGACAGTGAGCACTGAAAGGGCTCAAAGTGTGTTATTTCCTTCTGAGTGGCATGTGTATGATCCTGACTGTGTATGCTCCTGTGTATGAGCTCTGAGAGCAGCTTGTTTGAACGTGATTTTTCAGACGGCAGCAAAAATCATGGAGACAAGAGCCACACAGGGTCCTGTACGGAAACTGTCCTTCTTAAATAATCTGAATGTCGCTGCAGTCTCCAGTCCACACACCCCGTAGTTACTGCCACTGCTGTATGAAAATTATCTTTTTTTTTTTTTTAACAGAATCAGCAGTTCATGCCTGTAGAAAGAGCGGCGCTCCACACAGTTGTCACACATGCACATAAAGTTGAGAGCGAAGCTGCAGCGAGACTCTCACAGCTTCACTCATTTGCCACGTAAGTTATAAACGCTGCTTAAATTACGAGTCCACAGGGTCCTTAAAACATTTCCAATAATACCGCATACCACGGTGTTGAGCTGTCCACGTCACTGCAGGGGAAATTCCTCTACTGCGACAGCCCTACTGTGTAGTAATCGTTATTGGAACCAGTTTCTTATAGGGGCCACAGAGAATACATTACAGTTTTGAGGCCAACAATTCATAGTCAAAACGAATTGTAATATTTCTATTACTATGGGTCATGACAGCTGGTGTACTTAAATCATATTAATAGTATTTAACTTTAATTTGCTACTGATTTCTTAGATATTTGATGGGGGCTATGGCGAATACAGTGTGCTGGGAAGAACTATTTTGCGTGATTCCATATGTCATATTATTTATATCTGCTATGCAATATCAGAGCAAGGTATTTATTTATTTATTCAGTACAAAGCCTACTTATGTGTGAAATTGGCTTTATAGATGGATTATATCACTATTATTTGTGAATAGAGAGGGTAGGCAATGGAATGGATTTGCATAACAAGAACGGATCATTTGAAGAAGCTGACTGATTTGTGCTATGTGGTCATTCTGATGCATCTTCACCTGAAAATATCAAGATTAAAATGTTAATTTTTGAAAAAGTATGTTTATTAGTTGTGAACGTGCAACCTGAGCCTGAAGCTGGGGAGGGTACCACAGTTGTGGAAAACATCTTGTGTGGTACCTGTACCAAAGATTTCCCGCCCCAAAGACCTGAACAGCTACAGACCAGTGGCCCTGACGTCCCACATGATGAAGACCCTGGAGAGACTGCTCCTTGCTCACCTCCGCCCCCTGGTGGGACCAGCGATGGATCCACTCCAGTTCGCCTACCAGCATGGCATTGGGGTGGAGGATGCAGTGATCTTCCTCCTTCACTGTTCTCTGTCCCACCTGGAGAAGCCCGGGAATGCGGTGAGGATCATGCCCTTTGACTTCTCCAGTGCTTTCAACACCATCCAACCGATGATCCTGAAGGACAAGCTGCTGTGCGCAGGGGTGGACTAGCACCTGTCATCATGGATCCTGGACTACCTCACTAACCGGCCACAGTTTGTGAGAACCCGGGACTGTGTGTCCGACACAATCATCGGTAGCACGGCGGCCCCCCAGGGAATGGTTTTGGTTCCCTTCCTTTCACCCTTTATACTGCGGACTTCTCACACAACACACTGCCATCTACAGAAGTTCTCTGATGACTCTGCGATCGTCGGCCTCATCTCTAATGGAGATGAAGCCGAGTACAGAGGATTTATCCAGGACTTCGTGGACTGGTGCCATCGGAACTGCCTCCAGATCAACGCGAGGAAAACTAAGGAGCTGGTGGTGGACTGCCGCAGGCAAGGACAACCCCTCACAGCACCAGTAAACATCCAGGGAACAGACATTGAGATGGTGACATCCTACAAGTACCTGGGTGTTCATTTGAACAATAAACTAGACTGGTCACACAATACTGACGCACTCTACAAGAAGGGACAGCGCAGGCTGTTCCTACTGAGGAGACATAGGTCTTTTGGTGTACAAGGGGCGCTGCTGAAGACATTCTTCAACATGGTGGTGGCATCAGCCATTACTTTTGGAGTGGTCTGCTGGGGCAGTGGCATTACAGCAGCCGATAGGAAGAGACTGAACAAACTGATCAAGAAAGCTAGCTCTGTCCTGGGGCAGCGCCCTGACCCAGTGGAGGAGATAGGAGAGAGAAGGATGGTGGCTAAACTGTCATCTCTGCTGGAGTCCGAGTCCCACCCTATGCAGGGCATACTGAATGCACTGAGGAGCTCATTTAGCAGCAGACTACATCATCCTAGGTGCGCAACCGAGAGGTTTCGCAGGTCCTTCCTACCTACGGCTGTCAGACTGTATAACCTAAGCAGGGCTGCTCGCAGAGATAGCAAAAAAACGTGATGACCTAATGGTATTGAATGCAAAAGACGCAATAAACTTACACAATGGTCCCCTCCAGTGTACAACTAGGACAACATCGGTCGCTACAGAGGGTGACGATATGTATGGGTACATATTCATACTATGTAGGATAACTAAGTAGACGGTTATGCTGTTTATTCCATCTTGCTACAATGCTTCGCACTTTGTATATATATTTATGTGTATGTGTGTATATCCACTGCTCTTATTTATATCTTCCGTATCTTCTTAATTATTGCTCTGAGTGTTGCTATCCCTGTGCTGTTGCAATCCTGGAATTTCCCCATTGTGGGACTAATAAAGGCTTATCTTATCTTATTTATTCAATGAATGTATAAACAGTACAGCTACAGTAAAGTGAAACAAAATAACATTGATTTTGCTGCATATTTTCCTCCCAGTTCCACCATTTGGCCAAAATGGCCATCATCTCATTTTGAAAAGTTTTTTTTTTAATTTATTTTTTTTTTTTTTAGGGCAGAAAATATTTTGTATTGACTAAAATTTAACCTAATTCTTGTTGAATGTTTGCATACCACTATAAATGATTTAATTGACACCTCGAAAGAAAAATTGCCGCCTGTGATGCTCTGTTCCTGTTTTCCGTGACAGCCCCCTCCGGGAAAAAAAAAAATATTCTGCTTTGTGGTGCTGGACACGAAATGCCACACTTGGTCCCAGAGCAGGAGAGCTGCTCCAGCTGCTGCTCACAGGAGAGCGAACGTTGCCACATTGCCATCTTCACCACCCTGGGAGCCTTTAAGAATGCAGATATTTTTGGCTGCTTTTCAGGTGGTTGACGTGACATATTTTCCGATGCACGCTCTGTGTGCTGGTGGGAGAGCACGTGCACGTCTGTGTGTGTGTGTGTGCACGTGCATGCGCATTGGGGGTAGAACTCGATGCAGAGAGCAGAGAACTGACATGCCCCCCCCCCCCCGCCCCGCGACCAGAAAAGGATTAAGCAGAAGAAGATGAATGAATGAAAAAGATGGATGGTATAGAACAGTTTTATAGGAAAGGTAACCTTAAATTACTTCTGTTGTGATCTGATGCTATGTAGAAAATTAGGAAAAAAAAATTAACGTGACCTTCCAAGGGAGGCGGGAGGAAGGGACACTAGGCTGAGTCCCTTGTTTTCTGTGGTGATGTTCAAGCTGACAAAGTCAGGCAGGCTTCTTCATGGACTGTCTTTGTAGACGACATTGTGATTTGTAGTGAGAGTAGAGAGCAGGTGGAAGAGAACTTGGAGTGGTGGAGGTATACATGGAGAGAAGAGGAATGAAAGTCAGTAGAAGCAAGGCAGAATACATGAGTGTAACTGAAGGGCATGCTACTGTAAAGGTGTGTTCAGACCAAACGCGAACGAGCGAATTTTTTGCACGGCACAATTACATTTTAATTCAAGGTAAACACACGAATAAACATGAATTCGCCGTCTGAGTGACTTACAGACAGGCAAAGTTGCCTTTATAACTTATGCAGTTGTGTTCAACCTGCTCTGGAAATTCCCAAAACACCGTCATGCTTAGATTTACAGTATTCAATGGGGGTCTCACCTGAAAAAAAAATTGTCCCTGCCTCCAAAATTTCACCTGGATGATGGGTTGTTTACATTGCTAGCCCGCTAGCATTGTTAGCACGTCCGTGGTAGGAGTCCGTGGTTAAAGAAACTCCAGTATTCCAATTCAGCTGCAGAGCTCCCGGTTCATCGTTCTCCAAGTAAGTGTCAGTCTCATTTTCAAATTAGTTTACTCTCCAATGTTGATACTTTTACTCCGGTGACGGCAGAATCTCAAGGCCATTATTTTTTTTTTTTCCACAATATCTTTATTGAACCTTTTTTTTTTTTTTAACAAACATGATACAAACAATCAAACACTAACGCTAAAGTACTACAAAAAAAAAAAAATGCACTAAAAACACCAACAACCACCAACAAAATCAAGTCTTCAACAATGCTCCTCTGTTTAGTCTAGACAATCCAATACATAAGTATACATATTATGTTCACCAGTTTGGAATTTACAAGGTCCACACACATCATTCACCTTCTTCTTCAAGAGTTATGTTTAAATTTTTTACATAATCAATAAAAGGTCTCCATATATTCTCAAACACAATTTCCTTTGATTTCAGTATATATGTTATTCTTTCTAATGGAAGGTTTGTTAACATCTGTCTTAACCACTGAGTCACATCTGGTCTATGAGTCTTTTTCCATAATAGTGCAATACATTTTTTGGCATTAAGCAAACTGAGGTCTATGAATGTTCTTTCACTTTTATTAAAATTATGCTTTTCTGGGTACAGACCCAACAAAAACAGTTTAGGATTCAGTATGATTTGTTTTGAGATTATTTTTTCAATTGTTACCCTCACCTCTTCCCAAAACATTCTTATTAATCTACATTCCCATAAACAATGAAATAGGGTTCCTTTACTTTCCATGCATTTTGTGCATGTATCTGGTATATTTTTGTTATATCTATTTAACTCCTCCGGTGTAACATACATCCGCATTAACCATTTGAAATGTATCAATTTAAGGCGTGCATTTATTGATTTGGTTTGAGCTTCTGTACAAGCCAATTCCCATTGTTCCTCCGAAATTTCAATTTGCAGATCTTCTTTCCAGTAGTTTAATCTTTTCAGTGAATTTTCACTTGAAGATAGTGTCAATGAGTTATAAAACTCTGAAATAATACCCTTTCTTTTACTATCTTTCATCATCATTTTTTCCAAGGATGAATAAATAGGTCGAGTGAGAGCTTTATTTTGATTTGATCGAATAAAGTTTCTAAGTTGAAGATATTTAAAAAAATGTGTTCTATTGAGATTAAATTTGATCCTCAGCTCTTCAAAAGACATTATGTTGTCTGCACCTGGCAAATATAAATCCTGAATCTTTTGTATCCCTTTTAAATTCCATACTTTAAATACAGCGTCCGCTCTCCCTGGTTTAAAATATTGATTACCCCATATTGGACTAAATTGTGACAATAACTGTGGTTCTTTTAAATAGTTTTTAGCTTCACACCATATTTTGATCATATGCTTTACAAATGGATTTTTAACTTGTTTTTGTAATTTTTTTGCCGAATCTGAGTATATGAATATGGGAAGAGGTAAAGGTAAATTGTATGATTCCATTTCAGTCCAGTGAGGGAGATCATTTGATGAAAAATAATATGTCATAGACCTCAGTTGTGCCGACCAATAATACAACATAAAATTTGGACATTTCAGACCTCCACGATCAAATGGTAAATATAATAAAGACAGACGTAATCTAGCCCTCCTGTTGTTCCATATAAATTCCACTAACTTTTTTTTTTATTCTTGAGAATAGATCTAAAGGTGGTGATAAGGGAATGTATTGAAATAAATAAAGTATTTTAGGTAAAATATTACTTTTAAGTATATTGATTCTCCCGATCATCGACATTGGTAGTGACATCCTTCTCTGAGTTAACTCATTGATATCTGACATTAAGGCTTCATAGTTGACGCTGGCGACTGATTCTAGCTTAGGCATAATTTGGATTCCTAAATATTTAAACTGATTTACAACATTGAATTGATTTGCCTCAGGGGCTGGGTAATTTCTCTGGGTCTCATTTAGCATTAATATTGAAGATTTAGTTTTATTTATTTTATATCCTGATATTTCCCCAAAATTCTTTATTAAATTCAACAAGGTTGGAATTGATTTTTTTAGATTCGACATAAACAAAATTATATCATCGGCGTACAGGGAGATTTTATGTTCTGTTGGTCCAACTTTAATTCCATATATTTGTGAATGTAAACGTATCGCTATCGCTAAAGGTTCAATTGCCATAGTAAACAGTAAAGGTGAAAGTGGACAGCCTTGTCGACATCCTCTATTGATTTTTATTGGTTTTGAAATATTGTTATTTGTTAGGATTTCTGCTGTAGCATTATTGTATATTATTTGAACCCATTTTATGAAATTATTTCCAAGTCCAAACCTTTGTAGGACTTCAAAAAGAAAGGGCCATTCAACTCTATCAAAGGCCTTTTCGGCGTCCAATGATAGGAGAGCTGTATCCGGTGCTTCTTTATTAAAATAAATAATATTAAATAGTCTTCTTCCATTATGGAAGCCTTGTCTACCCTTTATAAAGCCATTCTGATCTCGATTAATAATATTTGGTAAAATTTCTTGTATTCGTCTTGCTAAAATTTTACAGATTATCTTAAGGTCGGCGTTTAATAGGCTTATTGGTCTCATATTTTCACATTTATTAGAGGGCTTACCTGGTTTTGGCAGCAGTATAATTAAGGCATTATTTATGTATGATGGTAAATTATTATTTTGAAATGCTTCTAAAACCATTTCCAAAAAAGGTTTTATTAATTTATTCTTAAATTTTTTATAAAGGTCAACTGGAAGACCATCTGGTCCTGCACTTTTTCCTGATTTCATATTATCAATGGCTAGCCCAACTTCTTCTTGACTAATTTTAGACTCCAATATCTCCCTGTTTTCATTTGGTATACACGGTATAGATAGTTCGTTCAAAAACCCATTTAGTTTTGTTAAATCAGGTTCATTTTTGGTATCATATAATTTTTCATAGTAATCTCTAAAGGCTCTATTAATTTCTAAAGGATCTATAACTACCTGTCCGTTACTTATAATACTGGTAATTGGTGTTTTAATTTCCAATTGTTTAATCTGCCATGCTAATAATTTTCCTGATTTTTCACCTTGTTCATAAAAAGATTGTTTCAATCTTAGAAGACTCGAGGCAGCTCTATTCGCTGATTTTTTGTCGTATTCAGCCTCAAGGCCATTATTAGCTAGTGCTATCCCTCGGATGTGAAGGCACGAGTTTTGTGTGTGCTCGCCTCTTTCCATTTACTCTGTATGTATTCGTGCCGTGAATGAATGCACCTTAACAGTGCAGATGCAAGGAGTAAAGGTAGTGAAGGTGGAGGTAAGTACCGGGGTCAATTATCCAAAGCAATTGAAATGCACAAGAGAGGTGATGAAGAGAGTGCAGGCAGGGTGAAGTGGGTGGAGATGAGTGTCAGGGAAATTTGCGACAGCATGATAGCAACTAGAGAAAGGGAAGATTTACAGGACTGGAGTGAGGCCTGCTATGATGTATGGTTTGGAGACTTTGGCACTGACAAAAAGACAGGAGGCGCAACTGGAGGTGGCAGAGTTGAAGATGCTAAGATTCCCGTTGGAAGTGACTAGGAGGGACAGGATTAGAAAGCTGAGGCCATGTGGTTTGGAGACAAAGTAAGAGAGGCAAGGCTGAGATGGTTTGGACATGTGCAGAGGAGGGACAGTGGAGATATTGGACAAAAGATGTTGAAGATGGAGCTGCCAGGCAGGAGGAAAAGAGGAAGACCACAGAGAAGATTCATGGATGTAGTGAAGGAGGACATGGAGAGGGTTGGTGTTAGAGAGGAAGATGAAGGGATAGAGTGAGATGGAGGCAGACGATCCGCTGTGGAGACCCCCACAGGGAGCAGCCAAAAGAAGACGACAACCAAAAATATTTCAAACCTAAGGTTACACTTAAGGTTTCCTACAGCTGTGTTGTTTGGAACCCTAGTTAATTACCTCCGCCAGGAGGTTATGTTTTTGCTGGGGTTTGTCTGTCTGTCTGTCTGTTGGTTAGCAAGATAACTCAAAAAGTTTTGGATGGATTTCGATGAAACTTTCAGGTGTTGTTGGAAATGGTACAAGGAAGAACTGATTAAATTTTGGGGATGATCCGGATCACCGTCCAGAAGAAAACCGCCATTACGGAAAATGCCATTTTCGTGAATAACTACTGAACCACTAATCCTATCATTGTCAATCCAATTGCTAGTCATATGTTTTCATGGTCAAGGAATCTGAAAACGTACACACAAACACTGTATGGGGGAACTGTGGCCGCCATTACGGAAAATGTCATTTTCGTGAATAACTACTGAACCACTAATCCTATCATTGTCAATCCAATTGCTAGTCATATGTTTTCATGGTCAAGGAATCTGAAAACGTACACACAAACACTGTATGGGGGGAACTGTGGTGCTTGGCGGAGGTCTGCGCTCTCCGAGTGCTTTTCTAGTTACTTTTTGTTAAGTTTTCTCTGGCTGTTTGATAAACGAAAATGATTTTATGCTTGAGTACCCGCTTAAAAAATCTAGTGTTAAATACTGTTATTACAATCATTGAAATGTTCTTTTTTTTAATACAGAATAACCTTGACTCGATGTCCTTTTGTTACGATGAAGGGAGCGACAACTTTATGTGCTACTTCTGCAACACAAAGTTGGAACTGCAACACAAGACAATCATATCATGATTGGTTTCAGAACTGTGACACGGTGCCCCCAACGTCCTAGAAACTCATACAGCCTCACAGCTGAGAATTACCCACTGCATGCGGATGAATGCCCGTGTTAGAAGTTAATTGCCTGCCTGTGTAGTATGTCAGTTGGGTGGCCAGCTCCCGCAGGATGAGCTGGCGAAATCTGATGAAGGTCATTTCCCAGACAGACCTGTTCTGTTTGGCTCTCAGTGGAAACCTTAAGCCCTGTGCTGCATGCATGATGAGGAAACGATAGGCTAAGCTGCTTTTGTGCCCTGTGATATCGGCTCAATTTTATCTGTAGATCTTGTTTTGGAGAGAAAAGAATGAGAAAGGTGTCTTCTGTATTTGGATTCTAGCTGGAAGTTGTTTTTATTTTTGAGTGGATTTCATTTTTGGATGGATTTCTGTTTAGAAGCATGTAAGTGAAAAGGAGGGAAGGCGATGAAGGGAGAGGAGAAAGCGAGTGCAGTTTCAGGTAATATTAGAAGTTGGGTCCACTGACAGCCATTAGCCTGAGCGTGCAGTGTGGCTGGCCAGAGGTCCTGGTCTGCTTCCCCTGCTGTGGAGCAGAGCTGGGGGTGTGCCAAGACATTCCACGTGTCACTTTCTGTACAGCCAGCCTACTTCTCTCTTATTCAGAGATTTCCTTTTGGGGTGGAAAAAGAAAGTTAGCGGACCAGAAGGAAGTATGATGGCTCAAGTAATCCTTTTTCATTCAGTTCCTTTTAAAGACTCAAAGAAGAAAGAGATTGTGACTTCCATGTATAGGAGTAGCTTCTGAATTTTTTTTTTTTTTTTTAGTTTTTTGAATAATTTTATATTTTCCCACAAAGTGGACTACCTAAAAATGCAGGAAGCAGCAGAGTACAACATGAAAAGTAGGTGTCAGCATCTTCTTGTTGCTACTTTCTGGGCATGTGAGTAGGAGCTGAGATTTCTCAGGCTGGGTAAAATCTTAAACCTTTGTCTTTTCTCTGATTTCCTTCCACCTCTTCTTCTCCTCATTTCTGTCCCCACCTCCAGTGCATCCCATGTGGCAGCAACCCCTCGTGGTACCAGGAGGTGATCGTCAGTCTCCCATTGACATTGCTGTGCGAAAGAGCGTCTTCGAGTCAAAGCTGAAGCCCCTGGTCCCAGATTATGATCCGCAGACATGCCAACAAATCTGGAACAACGGTTACTCCTTTCTGGTTGAGTATGATGACACCACGGATAAATCCAGTAATTTGCTTTTATCTATTTATCTATTTATTTTTTTCCTCACATATATTTAATCTTGAATAGTAATGCTCTCAGAATTACTTTATAGAATTTTACAAATTGAAATGATGAATCTCCATCTGCCACTATGAAGTGATGCAGGATATTACTTGGCTTTAAGCAAAAATTATTTTTAGGAATTCTTTGGAGACAGGATGCATGTTTTACTTTCTAAAAGAGGATTATCTCCTTTTCTACCCCCTTAAAGAATTCTCTCTATGTAGGGAAATCCAGTAAGCAGTTCTGCTCTTTAAAATGTCATGTGGACTGTCATGTGACTCATTTGTTTACTGACCATAGTGCATTTTCAAAATGAAGGATCATTTGGCGGTATAATTACTAAACCCCACTAAAATGCTGTAACTTTGCATACCTTCAGGACCTCAACTGTAAATCCTTTTGGTGAATTAACAAATGTGGAAAAAAAAAATCTTCCTATGTGTAGTCACACGCTCTAATCTTTATGAGCTTAGTCTAGCACTGGGAGAAGAGAAACAGCTTTATTATTGTGAAGTGTGGAGAACGTGGTTTTATTACCTGGAAGACAAGATAAAGGACATAGATTTGATAATGAAGTATTGTAGTATTGCCATGATGTCATAGTAGTTTCTCTGTAAAGTTTCCCTTAATTTTAGGTCATTGTTTCAGCCTGAACAACCTGTTCCTGAACAGAGAGTCTTTGTACTTGTTTCCTCTTTTAAAGAGAGGAAATAATCCCACAAATACTTGACAGAATCCAGCCAGGACAGTATTTTAGTCATCATTTTAATTTTTACATATGTACAGTGTGAGTCCTGTGTGATGCACTAATCTGTGTTTCTGTTGCAGCTCTCAAAGGGGGCCCACTACAAGATACATTTCGGCTGTGCCAGTTCCATTTTCACTGGGGTGAGACCAATGATTGGGGTTCAGAGCACACCGTGGACCGGAGGCTGTTCCCTTCAGAGGTACTGCATCAGTGCAACAACATGCAAACAAGTGAAAGGGGGTTGGGGTCACCACTGTCTACACAACCAACATTTATTAACAGTGCAGCAGCAGAAATGGTACAGTATGTAGGGCACATGTGTCATACTCAAGGCCCGTAGGCCAAATCCGGCCCACCGTATCATTTTATTTGGCTCCTGGGAGCTTAAAAAGAATGTCCACCGTATTCCTACAGAGTGCTGCTGCTGTTTGTTTTACCCTGACATTAAAATGCTCATGCTGCTGTCATGCCATAAATGCATTGTTATTTAACTTAACATGTAAAGAGCTTTTCTGACAGTTGTTCAAAATTTTATTGATCTATTTTGTGATAATTTAAAAATTAATGCATGCTGAAGCAGTTAATATTAAGTCCATATGGCTGCACTGAAATGTAGCAGTGCAGCGAGTGCAACAAAAAACTATTGGATATCTTCACTAAATCGTTAAGCCTTAGGAAGCAAACTGTTACTATTTTTTTTTCCACAATATCTTTATTGAACCTTTTTTTTTTTTTTAACAAACATGATACAAACAATCAAACACTAACACTAAAGTACTACTACAAAAAAAAAAAAAAAAAAGGATGCACTAAAAACACCAACAACCACCAGCAAAATCAAGTCTTCAACAATGCTCCTCTGTTTAGTCTAGACAATCCAATACATAAGTATACATATTATGTTCACCAGTTTGGAATTTACAAGGTCCACACACATCATTCACCTTCTTCTTCAAAAGTTATGTTTAAATTTTTTACATAATCAATAAAAGGTCTCCATATATTCTCAAACACAATTTCCTTTGATTTCAGTATATATGTTATTCTTTCTAATGGAAGGTTTGTTAACATCTGTCTTAACCACTGAGTCACATCTGGTCTATGAGTCTTTTTCCATAATAGTGCAATACATTTTTTGGCATTAAGCAAACTGAGGTCTATGAATGTTCTTTCACTTTTATTAAAATTATGCTTTTCTGGGTACAGACCCAACAAAAACAATTTAGGATTCAATATGATTTGTTTTGAGATTATTTTTTCAATTGTTACCCTCACCTCTTCCCAAAATATTCTTATTAATCTACATTCCCATACACAATGAAATAGAGTTCCTTTACTTTCCATGCATTTTGTGCATGTATCTGGTATATTTTTGTTATATTTATTTAACTCCTCCGGTGTAACATACATCCGCATTAACCATTTGAAATGTATCAATTTAAGGCGTACATTTATTGATTTGGTTTGAGCTTCTGTACAAGCCAATTCCCATTGTTCCTCTGAAATTTCAATTTGCAGATCTTCTTTCCAGTAGTTTAATCTTTTCAGTGAATTTTCACTTGAAGATAGTGTCAATGAGTTATAAAACTCTGAAATAATACCCTTTCTTTTACTATCTTTAATCATCATTTTTTCCAAGGATGAATAAATAGGTCGAGTGAGAGCTTTATTTTGATTTGATCGAATAAAGTTTCTAAGTTGAAGATATTTAAAAAAAATGTGTTCTATTGAGATTAAATTTGATCCTCAGCTCTTCAAAAGACATTATGTTATCTGCACATGGCAAATATAAATCCTGAATCTTTTGTATCCCTTTTAAATTCCATACTTTAAATACAGCGTCCGCTCTCCCTGGTTTAAAATATTGATTACCCCATATTGGACTAAATTGTGACAGTAACTGTGGTTCTTTTAAATAGTTTTTAGCTTCACACCATATTTTGATCATATGCTTTACAAATGGATTTTTAACTTGTTTTTGTAATTTTTTTGCCGAATCTGAGTATATGAATATGGGAAGAGGTAAAGGTAAATTGTATGATTCCATTTCAGTCCAGTGAGGGAGATCATTTGATGAAAAATAATATGTCATAGACCTCAGTTGTGCCGACCAATAATACAACATAAAATTTGGACATTTCAGACCTCCACGATCAAATGGTAAATATAATAAAGACAAACGTAATCTAGCCCTCCTGTTGTTCCATATAAATTCCACTAACTTTTTTTTTATTCTTGAGAATAAATCTAAAGGTGGTGATAAGGGAATGTATTGAAATAAATAAAGTATTTTAGGTAAAATATTACTTTTAAGTATATTGATTCTTCCGATCATCGACATTGGTAGTGACATCCATCTCTGAGTTAACTCATTGATATCTGTCATTAAGGCTTCATAGTTGACACTGGCGACTGATTCTAGCTTGGGCACAATTTGGATTCCTAAATATTTAAACTGATTTACAACATTGAATTGATTTACCTCAGGGGCTGGGTAATTTCTCTGGGTCTCATTTAGCATTAATATTGAAGATTTAGTTTTATTTATTTTATATCCTGATATTTCCCCAAAATTCTTTATTAAATTCAACAAGGTTGGAATTGATTTTTTTAGATTCGACATAAACAAAATTATGTCATCGGCGTACAGGGAGATTTTATGTTCTGTTGGTCCAACTTTAATTCCATATATTTGTGAATGTAAACGTATCGCTATCGCTAAAGGTTCAATTGCCATAGTAAACAGTAAAGGTGAAAGTGGACAGCCTTGTCGACATCCTCTATTGATTTTTATTGGTTTTGAAATATTGTTATTTGTTAGGATTTCTGCTGTAGCATTATTGTATATTATTTGAACCCATTTTATGAAATTATTTCCAAGTCCAAACCTTTGTAGGACTTCAAAAAGAAAGGGCCATTCAACTCTATCAAAGGCCTTTTCGGCGTCCAGTGATAGGAGAGCTGTATGCGGTGCTTCTTTATTAAAATAAATAATATTAAATAGTCTTCTTACATTATGGAAGCCTTGTCTTCCCTTTATAAAGCCATTCTGATCTCGATTAATAATATTTGGTAAAATTTCTTGTATTCGTCTTGCTAAAATTTTACAGATTATCTTAAGGTCGGCGTTTAATAGGCTTATTGGTCTCATATTTTCACATTTATTAGAGGGCTTACCTGGTTTTGGCAGCAGTATAATTAAGGCATTATTTATGTATGATGGTAAATTATTATTTTGAAATGCTTCTAAAACCATTTCCAAAAAAGGTTTTATTAATTTATTCTTAAATTTTTTATAAAGGTCAACTGGAAGACCATCTGGTCCTGCACTTTTTCCTGATTTCATATTATCAATGGCTAGCCCAACTTCTTCTTGACTAATTTTAGACTCCAATATCTCCCTGTTTTCATTTGGAATACACGGTATAGATAGTTCGTTCAAAAACCCATTTAGTTTTGTTAAATCAAATTCATTTTTAGTATCATATAATTTTTCATAGTAATCTCTAAAGGCTCTGTTAATTTCTAAAGGATCTATAACTACCTGTCCGTTACTTATAATACTAGTAATTGGTGTTTTAATTTCTAATTGTTTAATCTGCCATGCCAATAATTTTCCTGATTTTTCACCTTGTTCATAAAAAGATTGTTTCAATCTTAGAAGACTCGAGGCAGCTCTGTTCGCTGATTTTTTGTCGTATTCAGCTCTCAAAATCAGTAATTCATTCTCCAACCTTGGATCACTTCCTGCATACACTTTTTCCTGAAGACTTTTCATTTTATGTTCCAATTTAGCTCTCTCCTCTCGAGTCTTCTTAGATTTTGATCCTGTATAACTAATAATATGTCCCCTAATAAAAGCTTTGAAAGCTTCCCACTTTACACATGCTGATGTTTGTGTAGTATTGATGTCAAAGTACTCGTCTATCTGTTTTTCTATATACTTGACAAATTCCTCATCCTGAAGCCATTTATGCTGAAATTGCCATCTACCTGATTCCTTTGTCAATTTTTTATCTACATATATTAGACAACAGGGTGCATGATCAGAGATCACGATGTTATCATAAAAGCAGTTTTGAATCTTGGATCTTAATTCTGTGGAAATCAAAAAATAATCAATACGTGAGAATGTCTTGTAGGTACTGGAATAACAAGAATAGGCTTTAACTTGTGGTTTCATTTCTCTCCATATATCTAACAATCTCAATTCTTTCATAAAATGATTAATAGTCATCCTACATCCATTGTGCGTACAATCCAGTCCTGTTGATCTATCTATACCTGGATTCAATGTACAATTAAAATCCCCTGCTATTATATGTTGCCCTGTAAGTGATGATAAAATAAGAAATAAATTAGCAAAGAACTTTTGATCATCTATATTGGGACCATATAAGTTCACAAGATTTATATTTTCTAATAGCAAAGAACCTTGAATGATTACATATCTTCCAAGTTTGTCTCCAATTACATTTTTCACTTGAAAAGGGACTGATTTATGTATGAGAGTCATAACTTCCCTGGCCCGGGATGAAAATGATGAGGTGAATACACTTCCTTGCCATCTACTCCTAATTCTTTTTATATCCTCCTCTATTAGATGAGTTTCTTGTAAAAACACAATTTTTGAACCCATGTCTTTTATTTTATTCATAACTTGTTTAAGTTTTTTTAAATTTTGTAGACCTCTGCAATTCCATGAAGTTAAATTAAGATTAACACTTTGGTTTATGATCAATAGAGAGTTTGGGATTACCTTGCAGTGTAAACATGCTCATACAGAGAAGCAAAAACATGAGTGGTTGAACATTCATCCTACAAACTACACACAAGCAAATTCCCCCTTCCCACACTTGTGGCGAACCCCCCAAATCAAAAGAAAAATTCTGTCTCCCGATATAGCCATCGACCGTTCCACACCCACGGGGAACAGCCTAAGCCACTCCTTCTTCATTCTCCCAATCACCCTAACTCTACTGCTTTTAATGACGTAACATTAACTCTCCTCTGTAGTTTTCCAACTTAACTCCAAAATTTTTACCAACTTTGTACATCATAGTTTTTTTTTGTTTGTTTTGTTTTTGTTTTTTTTTAATATATAATACAATCTATATTTTGTAAACTTGCTGTTTACTTCAAGTCAGTCAGATGCTTGTGCAAATGCTTAATTATTCTACCTTATATTTTGTTCATGCTTAGCTCCCACCAGTCTCTTCTTCTTCTTTGATCTTCTTGATGAACTCCTGCGCCTCCTCTGGGGTCTTGAAGATGTGGGTTCTGCCCTCATACGTGGTCAGCAGTCTCGCAGGATAGATTACACCATGACGAATCCCAAGGTTGCGCAGCTCCTTACGTATGGGATCAAACTGCTTCCTCAATTGTTGGATTCCTGTGGCCAAATCTGGGTAGAACCGCACCTGCTGATCCTGGTGTTTAATCTCTCCTTTAGCTCGTGCAGCGTTGAAGATCTTCATCCTGTCTCTGTTGCTAAGAAACTTCATAATTAAGGTCCTCGGCGGTCCCTTATCTCTCCGTGGGCCAATACGATGTGCTTTTTCCAGAACCACTGCTGATTGCAACTCCTCGCTGCCCAGCACCTCCGGAATCCACTTTTCCAGAAAGGAATATACGTCCCGACCTTCTGATTCCTCTGGAAGACCCACCAGCCTCAAGTTATTCTGTCCCGACCGAGATTCCAAATCCAAAATATTATCTTCTAGACATTTATTTTTTTTTTCCAAAGTGCGCACCTTTAATTGAAGACGGGTGACGTCATCTTCAGCACTAGCGAGACGGAGCTCCATCTGCGCCGTTCGTTCTACACAGTCACCCAATTCCTTTCTTATTCCTTCCAACGCTGTCATAATCCCATCAAATCTAGAGGAAAAGTCCGCTCTCATTGAACTCATGGCAGCCATCAGCGCATCTGCACCGCTCCCCGCAGATATCGCACCGTTGCCAGCCTCCTCCGCCATATATGGAGTTTTGTTTGCTGCGTCACAGACCTGAAAGTCCGTTAATTTGGACTGTTTCGGCGGCTCGCTTTTTCCTTTACCTGGTTTTCCAGCCTTAGGCTTCGCCGACATATCCTCGCCCAAACGCTGGGATACGTTCTGTCCCAAATGAGAGAGTTATTTGCCAATTTTTTTCTCCAGGAGCAGAGCAGAGTGAAACACGTCCGTCTTACGTGGCAGCCATAACCGGAAGTCAACTGTTACTATTTTTATTTATTTACTTGCAGCAATACCCGGTGAATATGGATTTAGTGTTTAACCCTGATGATACTACAACAGCAGTAAGAAGGACCCGCTGACAAACCTCCCCTCCTCCCAGAGCTCAGCTGTCCTGCAGTGAATATATAGCTTATACATCGTGGCAACGTTTTGAACAGGATGGCCTTCCATATAATTATAATTTTTATCTATTCCTGATGTACAGCACTTTGTATCAGCTGTAGTTCTTTTTAAAGTGCTTTAGAAATAAAGTTTGATTGATAATTGGTCCCTTTCCCAGACAGCACCCTACCTGCAGCAATGTCAACATTACATAATGTCATGTGTAATATTTATAAAGGCAAGAGTTTGGCAGCACGACTTAAAAAAAGTTGATGTTTCCAAATGTCTGCAATGTGTTGTTTCTGTGTAGCATTCAGTGAGGGTTATTGCTTCAGTATTCCTACATTCCCAAGGGTATGTAAAGCATTAAACATGTATTATCCAGCCATCCATCTTCTACCGGTTTTCCGGAGGTCCGGGTCACGGAGGCAGCAGCTCAAGCAGAGAAGCCCAGACTTCCCTCTCCCCTGCCACCTGCTCCAGCTCTTCAGAGAGGATACCAAGATGTTCCCAGGCCAGCTGGGAGACATAGTCTCTCCAGCTTGTCCTGGGTCTGCCCTGGGGGCTCCTCCCAGTGCGACGTGCCTGAAACACCTCAAGTCGGAGGTGTCCAGGAGGCTTCCTGATCAGATGCCCAAACCACCTCAACTGGCTCCTTTCAATGTAGAGGAGCAGCGGTCAGACTGAGCCTCTCACCCTATCTCTAAGGGTGAGTCCAGCAATCCTATGGAGAAAGCTCATTTCAGCCGCTTGTATCTACAATCTCATTCTTTCGGTCATTACCCAAAGCTCATGACTATAGGTGAGGGTAGGAATGTAGAATGAACAGTAAATTGACAGCTTTGCAGTAGAGCTCAGCTCCCTCTTCACCACAACAGACCAGTACAACATTCACATCACTGCAGATGCTGCTCCGATTCGTTTATCAATCTCCTGCTCCATTCTCCCCTCATTCATGAATAAGACCCCAAGATACTCAGACTCCTCCAGTTGGGGCTGGTGCTTGTCCCCAACTCGGAGAAGATAATCCACCCATTTCCGGCTGAGGACCATGGACTCTGACTTGGAGGTGCTGATTTTCGTCCCAGCCGCTTCACACTCAGTAGCAAACCATCCCAGCAAGACCCGTAGGTCATTGCTCGATGAAGCCAACAGGAAGACATCATCTGCAAACAGCAGAGATGAGAGCCTGTGGTCACCAAACGTGACACCCTCCGTTCCCTGGCTGCACCTAGAAATTCTGTCCATAAAAATTATGAACAGGATCAGTGACAAAGGGCAGCCCCGAATGAGTCCAACTCTCACTGAAAACGAGTCCGACTGAGTGCTGGCAGTATGAACCAAACTCTCACAACGGTCATATAGACACCGAATAGCTCGTAGCAACAAGCCCGATACCCCATATTCCCGAAGCACCCCCCTCACAAAAAAAACACAAGGGACGCGGTCAAATACTTTCTCCAAGTTCACAAAACACATGTAGACTGGTTGAGCAAACTCCCATGAACTCTCAACGTTTCTCGAGAGGGTAAAGAGCTGGTCCGATGTGCCACGGCCAGAGCGAAAACCACATTGCTCCTCCTGAGTCCAAGGTTCGACCAACAGCCAGACTCTCATCTCCAGTACTCTGGCATAGACCTTCCCAGAGAGGCTGAGAAGTGTGATCTCCCTAAAGTTGGAACACACCCTCCGGTCCCCCTTCTTAAAGAGACGAACCATCACCCCAGTTTGTCATGCTAAAGGTACTGTCCCTAACCTCTACGCAGTGTTGCAGAGGCGTGTCAGCCATGACAGCCCTACAGCATCCAGAGCCTTGAGGTACTCGGGGCAAATCTCATCCATCCTTGGGGCCCGGCCACCAAAGAGTTTTTTAACCACTTCAGCAATCTCAGCCCCTGTGATGGGTGAGTCAGCCTGCTCATCCTCAGGCTCTGCTTCCTCTTCCTCTGCGAAAGGTGTGTCAGTGGGTTTGAGGAGATCCTCAAAGTATTCCTTCCACTACCCGACACTATCCCCAGTTGAAATCGGCAGCACCCCATCCACACCATACACAGTGTGGACAGGGAGCTGCTTCCCCCTCCTGTCGCTGGACAGTTTGCCAGAATCTCTTCGAGGCCAACCGAAAGTCTTGTTCCATGGCCTCACCAGACTCCTCCCACACCCAAGTTTTTGCTTCAGCAACCACCTGAGCTGCGCTCCACTTGGTCGTCGGTACACCTCAGCTACTTTGGGAGTCCCACAAGCCAACCAAGCTTGATAGGACTCCTCCTTCAGCTTGATGGCCCTCCTCACCACAGGTGTCCACCACTTGGTTCGGGGGTTTCCACCACGAGATGCACCAACAATGGAGGTGGAGAACATGGCCCATTCAGACTCCATGTCTCCAGACTCCCTTGGAATGTGGTTGAAGTTCTTCCGGAGGTGGGAGTTGAAGACCTCCTGGACGGGCCTTAGCCAGACATTCCAGACTGGAATGTTTGGCTAAACATGTACTAATGTTTTTATATTAGTTTTTTACTGCACAAAATAAAATGCACCACGGGCTGATAATAGCATGTGGGCTTTAAACACATAATTTATTTACCTAATTACTTAATGCATTACTTTATTCTTGAGTCGTGATATTGTGTTTTACCCTTGTATGTCCTTTCATTTTGACTACAGTTTAACTTTAGTGAAATGTATTTATTTTCTGAAATGTGCTACTTGTTTCTTGGAAATTTGAGTTTGTCTCAAAAATTTGACTTTTTTCCCACTTAAATTTGTGTCTCATAAATTTGAAACGTTTTTTTTCACAAATTTGACTTTTTCTTTTAAATTTGCAGCTTTTCGTATCGAGTTTAAACTTTTCTCATAAGCTTACATTTTTTTCTGAAATTGGCTTTTTTCTTGTAAAAACTGTCAAAGTTACCAGTTTTTCTCGTCATAAATTTGCTACTTTTTTCTTGTAAATCTGCAGTGTTCATCTGGATGTTGGTAAAATTTTTGTTTTCTGTGATTTTTTTTTTTTTTTCTTTTTGGCTGAACTGGTCAATGATCCATTTTATTTTTTAATGTTTTTGTTGGTATGGAAATTTTTTGGGGTCCATTTTAAAGGTTTTGGTGGATAGATGGATGGATCTTCATAAACAGACATATTCCTGGGTATTTTAGCAAACATTTTAAATCTATAATAATTTATGCGTTATTTTTAATAGAAGACATTTGTGTCCTTCACATTTCCCGCACTTCCAATGCAAGTGGGATAAAAGAGTTAAAAAAAATATTGAGGAAGTTAGCAGACACAGAACATTTATAACCCCAATAGTTACATTATTTTTAGATTACAGCAGCTGTGTGTGTACATACCATTTTGTCATCTTGTCTTTTTTTCCCCTGTTGCAGCAATTGAATGAAGTTATTCTCCGCTCTTGTTTATTTAATAAACAAGAGATATGATTTGAACACAGTAGAAACCTGTTTTGGTAGTGCAAAAACGCATTCAAAGCAAAGATTCAAAGATTTTTATTTGTCAATACTTCTTTATGTACAGGACATACAGGAGAATTGAAATGGCGTTTCTCTGTTAGTGGTGTGTGCATTATATAAGAAAAGGAGTAAGGATGAAAAACAACAGCAGTCTATATACAGTAATGCTACCCGTAGTGCAAATAAAGATAAACAATAAAACCCAGCAAGTTCAGTGCGGTTGTGTAGATGCAGACAGTGACAGATTGGACTGCACATGATCAATATTTCTATAACAGACAGCAGCAGGTATTGCATTTGTGCCAGTGGTTGCAATAAGATGCAGAGGCATACAGCAGCCCACAAATGAGAGGATTAAATGGAGGTTCAGTCTCCCTGCTTCCAGCTTCCGTCTCCCCGACACGAACGGTCAGTGTGTACTCGATTCTATCACCAGTGTGCACCTCTAGGGGGTTATATGAGTGGATTAAAGTAAAATAAAAGTGAATATAGGTCAATTTTAATATAGTTTCGGTGTCCCACCACCCAGCGTTAACCTGTATCTTCATCTTCCCTTGAGTCCACACTGCCTGTATTGTGGCGAGAATCCCACGTATCCTAAACTCCGCCGACTCTGTCGGGTGTGCTTGATTCCTCCTGCAGCATACATATCCACCGGTAAAGTTCAATTAAAAAAGATCACCTTTGACCTCTTTTATGGTCAAGCGGTCAGTGAAACCATGTCAGGTGCACTCTTCAGGTACTGTGGCATCGACACGCAAGAGATGAGAGCCCACAGTAAAGTGGCCTCTGAGTTAGCAGGGGACAAAGTTGCCACTTACATACACTACTCACAAAAAGTTAGGGATATTTGGCTTTCAGGTGAAATTTATGGAAAATGTAAATGGTTCACACTACAATGATATTATATCATGAAAGTAGGGCATTTAAGTAGAAGCGTGCAATGGTGATTTCCTCATTTTAAACAATTTATTGAAACAAAAGCCAACAACAGTGGTGGGTATACAACAACAAAAAATGTCAATGTCTCAATAACTTGTTATGTGCCCTTGAGCAACAATTACAGCTTGACAAAGACGTCTCATGCTGTTCACAAGTCGACTTATTGTCTGCCGAGACATGGCATTCCACTCTTCTTGAAGGGTAGCCCTCAGGTCATTGAGGTTGTGAGGTGCAGGGTTACAAGCCTCCACATGGCAACTCAGCTGATCCCATAGGTTTTCTATGGGATACAAGTCTGGAGAAAGTGCAGGCCACTCCATTTGAGGTACCCCAGCCTCCAGCAGCTGTTCCCTAATGATGCAGCCTCGATGAGCTTTAGCATTGTTGTCCATGAAGATGAAATTATGCCTGTGTTGTTCATGCAGGGACACAATGACTGGATTAATGATGTTATTCAGGTAGTATTGGCTTGTCACTGTACCATTCACAAGGTTTAGGGCAGGTCTGTATGGATTAGACACACCTGCACAGAGTGTAATGCCACCACAACAGTGGCTAATGCATAGCGCTTTCCTTGATGTCTCCGACATCGTTGGCGGCCATCATTTCTGCTCAACGTGAATCGACTTTTATCAGAGAACAGCACTGAGGCCCACTGGTCCCTTGTCCAGCATAAATGCTCCCTGGCCCAGGCAAGACGATGACACTTGTGCCTGGTGGTGTGGTCAGGTATGCTTGCAGGTCGTCTAGCATGCAGACCATGCTGATGTAAATGGTTTTGAATAGTCTGATGTGACACTTAGGTGCCTCTCACCTCTCTTAAATGTGCCTGGAGTTGAGTGGCATTCATCATCCAATTCCGCAGGGCACTGTTCGTTCGCAGTGAAGCGGTCATTGTGTGGGGTGTGGCCAAAGGACGCCCACTTGTGTGCCTTTCTGTGACTCTTCCAGCCTCTCTGTATCTCTGTTGCAACCTGCTGATGACACTCTGTGACAGTCTAAGCTCAGTGGCCACTTTCCTCTGACAACATCCTGTTTGAAGCCTCACAATGGTGAGGTACTGTTGATCAATTGGTCGGTGCCATCTTGGTCTCATGATGTCAAAAGGTGAACAGCATGATGAAGAGGTCTGTTTAAATACCAATTCTAACTGTACCAGAAAATTTATTGGTCAATTCATGGGTCAAACACCTGTTGTGAATTTTGGTGTTAAGCATCTTGTTAGAGAACAGCAAGGTATCGAAAAAGTACTGAAACACTGAACAGTTGGACATGTGCATTCAAAAGGTTAGAGAAGGTCAAATTAAGTTCACCTGGAAAGCTTATAGTGCATTTTAGGTACATCCTGAAATTTCACCTGAAAGCTGAATATCCCTAACTTTTTGTGTGTAGTGTACATACCAGACCGCTAACTCTCTTATATTTTACTTCATGCCGCCTTGCACTTGAGATAAGATAAGATAAGCCTTTATTAGTCCCACAACGGGGAAATTCCAGGATTGCAACAGCACAGGGATAGCAACACTCAGAGCAACAATCAGAAGGCAAGAAAAAAAACAAGCAAGCAAGAGCAGCTAATATACATATGTACATATTACTATAAAATATATATACACAGACACACAGTGCAGAGCATTGTAGCTGGATGGAATAAATGGCATATATGACATATATGGATACATATATGGATATATGTCACTTGGTGACATACTGTATATCTATATATGACATACAAACGTCAGATCTGTGACATTCGTTTAAGTGAAAACATACCTGGTGCTCTTGTGTTAGACCTGTGTCTGTACCACTGATCACATAAACAATCCTTTTTAATTTTCATTGCATGATCAACACAGTGCTGTTGGAGCCACAGATTTAGCTTTGCTTGGTTGTGAGGAGCCTCCATTTACACAGTGTATTGCACAACCACGAACAGAAACAAGTACCAGAACTATGCAAAAACATTAATAAATACAAAAACAACAAAACAAGTGCAGAAATTAGCTACCACTTGTCTGCAAAACATGTATGTGGACTATACATTAGATTGAATTTGAAAAACTTTCAAAAATGCTATTTTATATGCTTTGCTACTCCACTATTGCTGACTGATTTAACACTACTTGCGCCCGAAAGCGGAAGTTGCACACATAATCGGTTCTACAGCAGCACCCTCAGGAAAAAGGTGGATTGCGTTGCCTTTGTTGGGCTGCAGTAGTTCCATCACACCGCTAGAGGGAGTAAAGGTGCCTTCACACCAAACACACAGGTGAATTTTTCGCACAGCACGAATACATTATAACCCAGTGTAAATAAATGAATAGACATTACTCATCTGAGTAAAAGTATCAACACTGGAGAGTAAACTAGTTTGAAAATGAGACGGACACTCGCCTAAAGAGAGGAGGACTGGGAGCTCTTCAGCTGAATTGGGATGTCGGAGTTATTTACCCACGGATTCTTGCCACGGACGTGCTAACAAGGCTAGCAAGCTAGCAGTGGAAACACCCATCAAGTTTTCAAAGCAGGGACAACTTTTTCAGGTGAGGCCCCCGTCGGATAATGTAAACCTAAGCATGATGTTATTTTGGGGATTTCCACAGCAGGTTGAACACTGCTGCAGAATTTATAAAGGCAACTTCGCCTGTCTACATCTCACCCAGATGGTGAATTCATGTCTATTCATGTATTTACATTGAGTTATAATGTAATTGTACTGTGCGAAAAATTCGACGGTTTGCGTTTGGTGTGAAGACACCTTAAGAGAGTGTGAGTAGCTGTGCTTCTGTAGCTGAAGCAGTGTAGTGTAGTCTGATCAACCTGGCAGCAGTACACAGATAAACAGTTCTAAAGTTGTTTCATAGTGCATAGGGAATATATTCATATACAGTAGGTATCAGCACATTGTGAGTTTATGTTGAATAAGTGAAGTGAAATGGTTCTCTGTAGCCCTGTTTGAGATGATTATTAGGTCATTGCTAAAGCATTAGCCAGTCTATGGGAATTTCCATTATATGTTAGCATTAAGCTAGTGGGATAAATGCTTATTATTTTCCCACTCTGTTCTACTGGATATATCAGCTACATTACAGTAAGCTACAACTTGCTGTAATGCTTTAATGTTTTTATGTAAAGCACTTTGAATTATCTTGTACACGAATTGTGCTATACAAATAAACTTGCCTTGCCTTACATTTTAATTTAATAAGACCTTAAAGCATGTCATATGATATCAGAAATATATGACCAAATTCATATCTTAATATGCTTTTTTTTGTTGTTTTTGTAGCTTTACAGTAGCCGATTAGAATACAGTGACAAACTACATGTCCCACAATGCCTTGCAGTTTTGTCATCAGTGGAGGGGGGATCCCTAGTCTTAGATCCGGCCATTTGAGGGCAACCCTATTGCTGATGTGTCCCGTGATGAAAGTGAGTTTGACACCTCTGATGTAGGGCTTAAGGTCTTGTAGGAAGTTGATCCCCCTTAATTGATTGAAAAGCTTGTGCCTTTTTTTTTTTATACGCTTGTCTCTAAAGACGGGATGTATTATGATATGTGTCTCCTCCCACAGTTTTCAAGCTACGACTGTATTTCACACAATGTTTGTACATGTATTGTAGATATGCACATTACAAGGATTTTGATTTTGGATTATTTTGGTGAAAATTACAGGTTTTAGGATTTTGCGTTTTTTCAATGCAATTTTAATAGCGGGTACATGGTTTGTCTGGTTAACTCCCCCTACGGTTTTCAAGATAGGATATTTTCATTTCACACAGTGTACATGTATCAAAGTGTGCATATTGTAGGGGGTTAGATGATATTCTGACATTTTCTCTAAATTTGCTCCACTTTAAATTGTAGATTTAAAGTGATCCCCTCATGGATCGTCACCTTATCGTGGTGGGGGGGGGTTTGCGTGCCCCAGTGATCCCAGGAGCTATGTTGTCCGGGGCAATTTGCCTCTGATAGGGTCACCCAAGACAAACTGGTCCTGGGTGAAGGGCCAGACTAAGAACAATCCAACAGACTCTCATGATAAATTGTATATCAAGGATTCAGTGTACCCCGTCAAGTATGGGGTTACCGGGGCCCCACCCTGGAGCCAGGCCTGGGTGAGGGGCTCGAAGGCTAGCGTCTGGTGGCCGGGTTTCCACCCTTGGGACCCGGCTGGGCTCAGCCCGAAGGAGTTACATGGGTCCGCCCTCCAGTGGGCTCACCACCTGCAGGAGGGATCATGGGGGTCCGGTGCTATGTGGATTAGGTGGCGGTCAAAGGCGGAGACCTTGGCGGACTGATCCCAAGCTTTCTAAACTGGCATTTGGTACGTGGAATGTCATCTCTCTGGTGGGGAAGGATCCTGAGCTGGTGTACGAGGTTGAGAGATACCGGCTAGATATAGTCGGCCTCACCTCAACACACAGCTCCGGTTCCGGAACCAGTCTCCTGGAGAGGGGCTGGAGCTTTGCCTTTTCTGGAGTTGCCCCGGGTGAGAGGCGACGAGCAGGGGTGGGTATTCTTGTATCCCCCCACCTTGCTGCCTCTATATTGAAGTTTTCCCCGGTGGATGAAAGGGTTGCTTCTCTGCGCCTTCAGGTTGGGAAACGGGTCCTGACCATCATTTGTGCCTATGCACCAAATGATGTTTCAGAGTACCCACCCTTTTTGGAGTCTGTGACTGGGGTGCTGGAGGGTGCTCCTCTTGGAGACTCCATTGTCCTACTGGGGGACTTCAATGTGCACGTGGGCAACAACAGTGAAACCTGGAGGGGGGTGATTGGGAGGAATGGCCTGTCCGATCTGAACCCAAGTGGTGTTCAGTTATTGGACTTCTGTGCTAACCACAGTCTATCCATAACGAACACCATGTTCAAGCATAAGGGTGTCCATATGTGCACCTGGCACCAGGACACCCTAGGTCGCAGGTCGATGATCAATTTTGTTATCATGTCATCAGACCTGCGACCGTATGTCTTGGACACCCGAGTAAAGAGAGGTGCAGAGCTGTCAACTGATCACCACCTGGTGGTGAGTTGGATCCGATGGCAGGGGAGGATGCCATTCAGACCTGGTAGACCCAAACGTATAGTGAGGGTGTGCTGGGAACGTCTGGCTGAGGCCTCTGTCCGGGAGGTCTTCAACTCCCACCTCCGGAAGAACTTCAACCACGTTCCGAGGGAGTCTGGAGACATGGAGTCTGAATCATGTTCTCCACCTCTGTTGCTGAAGCGGCGGCCCAGAGCTGCGGCTGCAAGGTGGTCGGTGCATCTGGTGGTGGCAACCCCCGAACCAAGTGGTGGACACCAGTGGTGAGGGGGGCCATTAAGCTGAAGAAGGAGTCCTATCTGTCTTGGTTGGCTTGTGGGACTCCTGAAGCAGCTGAAGTGTACTGGCAGGCCAAGCGGAGTGCAGCTTGGGTGGTTGCTGAAGGAAAAACCCGGGTATGGGAGGAGTTCGGTGGGGCCATGGAACAAGACTTTCGGTCGGCCTCGAAGAGATTCTGGCAAACTGTCCGGCGGCTCAGGAGGGGAAAGCAGCTCCCCGTCCACACAGTGTGTGGTGTGGATGGGACACTGTTGACTTTGACTGGGGGTATCGTCGGGCGGTGGAAGGAATACTTCGAGGATCTCCTCAATCCCACTGATACGCCTTCCACAGAGGAAGCACGGTTTGGGGACGAGGGGGATGACTCGCCTATCAGGGGCTGAGGTCGCCAAGGTGGTTAAAAATCTCCTTGGTGGCCGTGCCCCGGGGGTGGATAAGATTCGCCCTGAGTACCTCAAGGCCCTGGATGTTGTTGGGCTGTCATGGTTGACACGCTTCTGCAACATTGCGTGGAGGTCGGGGGCAGTGTCTTTGGCATGGCAAACCGGGGTGGTGGTTCCTCTCTTCAAAAAAGGGGACTGGAGGGTGTGCTCCAACTTTAGAGGGATCACACTCCTCAGCCTCCCTGGGAAGGTCTATGCCAAGGTACTGGAGAGGAGAGTCCGGCCGTTGGTCGAACCTCGGATTCAGGAGGAGCAATGTGGTTTTCGTCCTGGCCGTGGCACATCGGACAAGCTCTTTTCCCTCTCGAGAATTCTCGAGGGTTCGTGGGAGTTTGCCCAACCAGTTTACATGTGTTTTGTGGACTTGGAGAAGGCATTTGACCATGTCCCTCGTGGATTTTTGTAGGGGGTGCTTCGGGAGTATGGGGTATCGGGCTTGTTGTTACGAGCTATTCGGTCTCTGTATGACCGTTGTGAGAGTTTGGTTCGTATTGGCAACACTCGGTCGGATTCATTCCCAGTGAGAGTTGGACTCCGCCAGGGCTGCCCTTTGTCACCGATCCTGTTCATAATTTTTATGGACAGGATTTCTAGGCGCAGCCAGGGAATGGAGGGTGTCATGCTTGGTGACCACAGGATCTCATCTCTGTTGTTTGCAGTTGATGTTGTCCTGTTGGCTTCATCCAGCAATGACCTACAGGTCTTGCTGGGACGGTTTTCCGCTGAGTGTGAAGCGGCTGGGATGAGAATCAGCACCTCCAAGTCTTGAGTCCATGGTCCTCAGCCAGAAAAAGGTGGATTGTCCTCTCTGGGTTGGGGACAGGCTCCTGCCCCAAGTGGAGGAGTTTAAGTATCTTGGGGTCTTGTTCACGAGTGAGGGGAAAATGGAACGAGAGATCGACAGACGGATTGGAGCAGCATCTGCAGTGATGCGGACGTTGTACCGGTCTGTTGTGGTGAAGAGGGAGCTTAGTTCTAAGGCAAAGCTGTCGATTTACCAGTCAATCTATGTTCCTACTCTCACCTATGGTCACGAGCTTTGGGTAATGACCGAAAGAACGAGATTGCGGATACAAGCGGCTGAAATGAGCTTTCTCCGTAGGATTGCTGGACTCACCCTCAGAGATAGGGTGAGGAGCTCAGTCATCCGGGAGAGGCTCAGAGTAGAATCGCTGCTGCTCCACATTGAAAGGAGTCAGTTGAGGTGGTTTGGGCATCTGATTAGGATGCCTCCTGGACGCCTCCCACTTGAGGCGTTTCAGGCGCGTCCCACTGGGAGGAGACCCCGGGGCAGACCCAGGACTCGGTGGAGACACTATGTCTCCCAGCTGGTCTGGGAATGCCTTGGTATCCTCTCTGAAGAGCTGGAGCAGGTGGCAAGGGAGAGGGAAGTCTGGGCTTCTCTGCTTGAACTGCTGCCTCTGCTACCCGGACCCCCGGAAAAGTGGTAGAAGATGGATGGACGGACGGATGGATGGATGGATGGATAAATTGTAGATTGTTTGCTTTGCTGAAAGTCCTTGCAATTGCATGGTTATTAGTTTATTACAGAAGTATTTTTTTTGAATTGTGCATTTGTAATCAATTTTCCAATTGTTTTTGTGCTAACTATGGACGAGCATATAATGTAGTGTGTGGTGTTCTTGTTGAGTCCATTTTATGTTGTCACCACTATTGCTTCTACATTTCTCATTGGATTGACTTCAGCTTTATACAGAAGCTTTAATTCATCAATACATATGACAAGTTTGATTTTGACATAAATCTAATGAGGGGTTAACCTGCAGTGTTAGCCAACACCTAAAAGGACTTGAATATGAGCTTTTTTTCTGTTGAAAAAGACCCTTATTCCTTTGGCTGTATGCCAAGTTTATATTCACATCAGATGAGGGCATTCATTACATTGTTCAGTGAGAACTTTGATATGAGAATGCTTGGGGTGTGTGAGCTTGCTTATTTGCTGCCACAGTAAAATAATTTTTAGCCTCACCTCTCTTCATTGAAGTTTCTCCTTAAAACACCTGGTGCCAGTCATATATTCATCTTATTGCAAATAAATATAGTGTATTACCAGTTGGTGTTGTGCTACCACAGTCACCAGCCTAGTTTATTATTAAATAAAAATGCTACATTTTAACATTTAAGTTGAAGTTACATCTCAGCTGCCTTGATAACCTTCAATATACAGTCTACATCACTATTGCTTTGCATTCTGGGATATTTTTCAGTGTCATGTGCTGAACTAGCATTCTTGTATAGTTATTTTATAAATGCATATGAATATTTTATATTAAATAAAAGTGTTTAATATTGCATTAGTATTTCAGTCACAGCCTTTCAAAAGTTAATGGTTACAATGCTTGTTGACACAGGTGCAACACATCTTTTGGACTTGGGGTGAAACCACACGTGCACTGCCTGGCTGTCACTGTTGTGGAAAGCTGTGTGAAGCAATACTATAAGCACATTCATATAAAAGAGTGACAGACCTTTATCCAATTTATGTGGTGACAAAAAGTTTGAAGGTACTCAATATGCTTCAATTGTATAAAACCTAGATGACATGAAGGTGTCATTTTTATACGCTTACTACACGGTGCTGCTATGAAAAGCAAAATGTTGAAACTCATGCTCGCTGAAAGTCAGTATCGGTACACAAACACATCCACGAGTCCACTTGAGTATACATGCAACCAGGTGAGAGGTTAGAATCACAGCCTTCATCTGGTTTCTTATCTAGTACATAAACCATTGAAGACAAATCTACAAATTACTTTTCTTTTTGAGCATTTGATTAGCATTATCGTTAATGATTCATATAAGATAAGATGAGATAAGCCTTTATTAGTCCCACAATGGGGAAATTCCAGGATTGCAACAGCACAGGGATAGCAACACTCAGAGCAACAATCAGAAGGCAAGAAAAAACAAGAGCAGCTAGTATACATATGTACATATTAATATATACTGTATATATATATACTGTATATAGACACATATATTACATTCACTAAGGTAGCTTCGAAATCATTTGTCCATATGAAACCAGTGTCTGAGTTGCAACTGAAGTACACGATCATGTTGTTACAGGGCCTGAATTGACCAGACTCCATACCTGTTACAGCAGTGTTTTCCTTGGCACACTCTCTGTTGTTGCTTGGATCAAAAACCTTGACTGTGCAGCTGCTGGATTAATATAGCATGCTAAGTACAAAAAGCACTGCATCTACATATGTGCTAGGTCTATGTGTGGGGATGGATTGGAAAGAAATGGAGAGAAGTAGTTTTCATGTTTAGCTGGCTAAAAAAACATTTTGTGTACTTAACCACTTGCACTCCGGGCAATTTTCCTAAAAATGCCAAAAAAAAACGTGCCCAAAGTAAATCGAAAGCTGTTATTCAACCCTTTGCAGCATCTTCATGGGATTGGTCTCATTTAAAAGAAAACACTTTGAATTTTTTGGCAAAAAAAAACATAATCTCTCTACGTGCTCCGGCCACTGAGTTACCGTCATCTAAACATACTGAACTTGAAGAAAAAAAATTTGGACACAGTGTTTTTTTGGATACAAATGCTTGTAAATAACACACAGCTGTCCGATCCGGCTGGAAAATGCAACAGAAATGTAGAACCAAGTGTTATCCAGCTGAGATCCAAATTTGGTAACAATACCACAAAAAATGAATATTTTACACAGCTTTGTTCTCAGGTAGTTCCCAGGCGTTATGGAACTGTGCCAAATTGTGCCAAATGGTGCCAAATGGCACAGTTTGGAAAAACGTCTGTAACTTTTGAATGATTCAATGTAGAATCTTCATTTTAGGCTCTAATGAAAGGTCACACTCAGGGCTGTGTCTGTGTGTGTGTGTGTGTGGGCGGGGGGTCGTTCCCCCCCCCCCCCCCCCCCCCCCCCCCCCCGCTACCAAGGACCAAATTCGGCCCTCGCTACAAGACGGAATACACTCTTTTTTTTTTTTTTTTTTTTTTTTTCTTGCATGTTTTCACAGCGGCTCCCCCCCCCCCCCCCGCTACTGTGTGTGTGTGTGGGGGGGGGAACCGTGAACGGACCGTGAACGCCCCCCCCCCCTCGGTACAGAAGAGGGCCATCGCTACATGATGGAATAGACTGATATGCTTCCTCCCGCCGACCGAGGAGCGTTCGGACCGTGCCCCCCCCCCTCCTCTTCTGCAGCGGGTGGGGGGGGGGGCGTTCACGGTCCGAACACGGCAAATGAACCGTTTATCGCGGCGCACGCACTTCGTATTTCGTGCGCAGTACAGTTGTAAATTACCGATCGGTCAAAAGTCATTTTTGGATTACAGTTTTCAGGGATAAATAATAATTTAGCTTATAACACCTTACCTCTTCAAAGCAGCAGAGTCGTGGCGAACATCTCTTCCCACGCGTCAGACGAACGCGACGCTGCTCCGCTCGTGGATCCCGATCAACATAATTCCATTACATATTGCTGTTTTGGCGAATGATTTACGACTTTTGTCGTCGGCCTCCGTCTATTCTGCTGGAATGAGTGCAGGTCCCACTTGTGGGTGTTCTCCATGCTGCTGGGTGAGCCTGGGTCTGTAGGAGATTTGTCCAGCGTCCTTTGTTTTCATCTGTGGCAGCAGTAAATATCGCTTCACCCAGCCAGAATTTCTGTGCTTCAATTGGCTCCTGCGTTCACAGTAGGCGGGTCCTCCTTCCTAGATTTTCATTCATTGGTTCTTCAAGGTTTCAGAAACCCAATTCAAGGCTCTTATTAGTCGAATGAGAGGTCAATCAGATGAACTAATCTGTTCGCGGCTGTCTCTGCAGTTTTTTTTTGAGTGGCGCTTGGACGCTACTACATCACCATCACCACCATCATGCGTCATGCGCACGAGGGCGCACGAGCGCGCTCTCGCGCGCCCTCGTGCGTCATAGGACGCAGAGACTTGCCCGCCTGCGGAACAACGGAGCGCAAGTGGTTAAGTAGGTTCATATATTTTCAAAAACTTTTAATTTTTGCTTGTTCCACAGACTACTGATATTCACAGGAAGTGAAGGTGCTCAAGTCAAGTTTCCTGGTACAGCACCTCTACTGTTTTAAGTGGCATTGAAGTACACACATTTATTAGCATCACTGCCAAGCAACAGTGTGCAACACATGCCTCCAAGGGCTGTAGGTCAAGATTAATGCATGAATGTTTTCTCCTCTTTAGTTCAGTTACAATCAGTGTAATGACTTCTACTTCCTTCATTTCAGAGAACAGACTGTTCAGTTCAACTGGCGTAGGACATACTTACAGCAAGAAAAATAAGTACTGAACACGTCAACATTTTTCTCATTTAACATAGACGACTTACAAAAAGTTGGGGATATTTGGCTTTCGGGTGAAATTTCAGGATGCACCTAAAATGTACTATAACCTTGTGAACTTAATTTAACTTAATTTGACCTTCTCTAACCTTTTGAATGCACATTTCCAAATGTTCAATGTTTCAGTACTTTTTGCGTAACTTGCTGTTCTCTAACAAGGTGCTTAATGGCAAAATTCACAACAGGTGTTTGATTCATGAATCGACCAATAAATTTTCTGGTTCAATTAGAACTGGTATTTAAACAGTCCTCTTCATCATGCTGTTCACATTTTGACATCATGAGACCAAGACGACGACTAACAATTGATCAACAGTACCTCGCCATTGTGAGGCTTCAAACAGGATGTTCTCAGAGGAAAGTGGCCACTGAGCTTAGACTGTCAGAGTGTCATCAGCAGGTTGCATGTTGGACATCCTTTGGCCACATCCCACGCTGATGACTGCTTCACTGTGAACAGTGCCCTGCAAAACTGGATGATGAATGCCACTCAACTCCAGGCACATTTAAGGGAGGTGAGAGGCACCGAAGTGTCACTTCAGGCCATTTGAAACCATTTACATCAGCGTGGTCTGTGTGCTAGACGACCTGCAAGCCTACCTGACAACACCACCAGGCACAGGCATCATCATTTGCATGGGCCAGGGAGCATTTATGCTGGACAAGGGACCAGTGGGCTTCAGTGCTGTTCGCTAATAAAAGTTGATTCACTTTGAGCAGAAATGATGGCCGTCAATGATGTTGGAGAAGTCAAGGAGAGCGCTATGCATCAGCCACTGTTGTCATCATGTTACAGTCTGGGCAGATGTGTCTAGTCAATACAGAACTGCCCTAAACCTTGTGAATGGTACAGTGACAAGCCAATACTACCTGATTAACATCATTAGTCCAGTCATTGTGCCCCTGCATGAACAACACAGGCCAAATTTCATCTTCATGGCCGACAATGCTCCAGCTCATCAAGGTCGTACCATTTGGGAACGGCTGCTGGAGGCTAGGGTACCTCAAACGGAGTGGCCTGCACTTTCTCCAGACTTGAATCCCATAGAAAACCTATGGGATCAGCTGAGTCGCCGTGTAGAGGCTCGTAACCCTGCACCCCACAACCTCAATGACCTGAGGGCCACCCTTCAAGAAGAGTGGAATGTCATGCCTCAGCAGACAATAAGTCAACTTGTGAACAGCTTGAGACGTCTTTGTCAAGCTGTAATTGATGCTCAAGGGCACATGACAAGTTATTGAGACACTGACATTTTTTTGTTGTTGTATACCCACCACTGTTGTTGGCTTTTGCTTCAATAAATTGTTTGAGATGAGGAAATCACCATTGCATGCTTCTACTTAAATGCCCTATTTTCATGATATAATACCACTGTAGAGTGAACTTTTTACATTTTCCATAAATTTTACCCAAAAGCCAAATATCCCTAAATTTTTGTGAATAGTGTATTTCTGATGGAGCCATTGACCTGAGATTTTCACCAGATATCAGTAACAACCCAAATAATCCTTACATATAAAGAAATCAAGGCAACTGTGTTCACAAAACAAGTTATATTTAGTAAAGTCAAATGACACAGGGAATAAGTATTGAACACGCTTGGTGAAATTCAATTAATATTTAGTAGAAAAGCCTTTGTTGGTAATAACAGCTTCCAGACACCTCCTGTATGGAGAAACTAGGTGCAGGCATTGCTCAGGAGTGATTTTAGCCCATTCTTCCACACAAACTGTCTTCAAATCTTGAAGGTTCCATGGGTGTCTTCTATGAACTCTGATCCTGAGTTTGTTCCATAGATTTTCAATTGGATTCAGGTCAGGTGACTGACTGGGCCATTCTAGCAGCTTTATTTTTCTTCTCTGGAGCCAGTTGAGAGTTTCCTTGGCTGTGTGTTTGGGATCATTGTCTTTCTGAAATGTCCACCCTCATTTCATCTTCAGCATCTTGGCAGATGGCAACAGGTTCTTGTCAAGGATGTCTCTCTACATTTGTCTATTCATCTTTCCTTCAATTATATGAAGTCTGTCTGTACCATGTGCTGAAAAACACCCCCACACCATGATGGGATGTGCAGTGCCATTTCTCCTTCAAACATGCTATGTGTTGTGGCATCCAAAAAGTTCAATTTTGGTCTCATCTGACCAGACTATATTCTCCCAGTATTTTACTGGCTTGCCCAAATGTTGTGCAGCAAACTTTAAACAAGCTTCAACATGCTTTTTCTTCAGCATTGGAGTCTTGCGAGGTGAGCGGGCATAGAGCCCATGTCGGTTGAGTGCGTTACTTATTGTTTTCTTTGAAACAGAAGTACCTGCTAACTCCAGGTCCTTATGGAGCTCTCCATGAGTGATCTTTGGCTCTTGGTTAACTTCTGATAATTCTTTTGACTCCTCTGTCAGAAATCTTGCAAGGAGCTCCTGATCGTGTCTGGTTTATGGTCAAATGATGTTCTTTCCACTTCCGAATGATGGCTCCTACAGTGCTCACTGGAATATTCAGCAGTTTAGAAATGTGCCTGTAACCAATGCCATCATTATGTTTTGCAACAATAGGGCTGCGAAGGTCTAGAAAGAGCTCTTTGCTTCTATCCATCATGAGTTCTTTGTGGTATGACAATCTGATATTCACAGACCTTTTTAAAGGCTATCAGTCAGGACTTAACCAGCTGAAATTAATTTGCATTGATGGAGGATGGGATGGCTTCCTCAATTCTGATGGATTTCAGCTGGTTTCTTGGCTTTCTGCGCCTTTTTGCACCTCTTTTTCTTCATGTGTTCAATACTTATTCCCTGTGTCATTCCACTTTATTAAATAGAACTTGTGTTGTGAACACAGTTGCCTTGATTTTTTTTGTATGTATGGATTACTTGGGTTGTTACTGATATCTGGTGAAAATCTCAGGTCAGTGGCTCCATCAGAAATATGTTATGTTCAATAATTTTCCCCACTGTAATTCATTCTCGTGAGGAAATTGGCATGCATCATTAGACATCATATTTCACTGGAAAAAGCTATTTGTCAAGAGTTGATTAAATGTGTAAAGAAAGTTTGAAAATATCCAGTCTGAATGCTGATTTTATCATTGTGCACTTGTAAAACAGGCTTGAAAAACATTATAGCTTTCAAAAATTAAATTTTCAGGTGGAAATTAGACAATCACTAAACTAGAGGGCCCTCAGAGAGCACATACAGTACCTCTGCCAAGGCTCTGTCTGTCCATCCGTCCCTTCCTCTCTCAATTCTGCCGTCTCTTTGTCCATTCATACTGCATTCCCTCTGTACATCGCAAGATAGGGCCTTCGTGGAGGTATGGGCTCATGGATCACCTCCAAAATGTAAGGGTTCATCCATAGTCCAAGAGCCACCTCTGGTGAAAATTTCATAAAAATCTGTCCATTAGTTTTTGCGTAATCCTGTTAACACATTGCCAGAAGAATATAGGGCCTGGGCAGGGGTATGTGCTCATGGCTCACCTCTAAAATCTAATGGGTTCATCCTTTGCCAAGGGCCACCTCTGGTGAAAGTTTGATACAAATCCATCCAGTGGTTTTTCTGTATTTGTGCTGCACAAAAAAAGGGCCTTGGTGGAGGTATGCATTCTCTGATCACCTCCAAAATTTAATGGGTTCTTCTTTCGGCTGAGGGAATCCTCTGGTAAAAATTTCATCCAAACTGTCCAGTTTGCATAATCCTGATAGACAAATGTCAGCAAAAACATAACCTCCTTGACAGAGGTAATAAATGTTAAATGAGGCTCAAAGCAGTGTCTGGTGACAGGGTTTTTAAAGCGGACCGGATGAACGGAAAAACATTCCTTCAAACATTCCTCTGTTTAGCCAAAGTCAATGTTTCCACTTAATGTACTCTCCAGAGTTTCTTTATAGATTGAAAAGTGTTTATCACTAACATTAATTGTAGTCATGCTTTACCAGATCCTGGTTTTATCAGATCTTGTCCTGTGTCTCTAAAGTCAGACACAAAGGATGTGTGGGGTTTTTTTTGCTGGGGTGAGGGGCTGTGGGAGTTGTGCTGCCTCACTGCAGAACATTTATTTTCATTTTGTTCCATTACTCTTGGGCACACTTATTATGTAAGGGGAAGGTCTAGTGACTATATGCATGTGTGTCCCCTTGTTATAGAGGGTATGCGTATGATGTCAGAACAGAACTCATGGCAGTTAAAAAACACTGGTAAAAATGAGTACCTGCATGAGTTTGTATGCTGTAAAACACAAAAAACACAAGATTCAGTTACAGCAGTTACAGAGTGCCTGTTTGCATTGCGGAGAGCTAATCTTATCATTTCATCTTGTATTAATTGACCAAAAGAATAAAAAATTAAAGGCTCAGACCCAGTCCTTCACTTTTGTGCTCTTGTTCTTTACCCACACTACACTACAGTCAAGTAAACTGTGTGGTGTTTAGATGTAAAGTTAAAAAAAGGTACTTTGCGTACTACTGTGACGAAATGTGTGATTTTTAGCTAATTCTGGTGAAGCCAAAAGGAGCCAATGCGATGACATGGCTTCTATTGTCCGTCTGTCTGGTCGTCCATCCATCCACATTTCACAGGAATTGCTAGTCCTCCAAGGAAATTGAACTGGTGGTAACTAAACTCGCTCACAATGATCCTCAGTTGGGTCTGCATCCAAGTTGTGGCCAAGGTCAAAGGTCAGGAGATCTGGGCAATTAGTCCTCCTAGGAAATTGCCTAGATGGTTGCGAAACTCACAAGGATCCTCAGGAGGGCCTCCATCCAGGTCGTGTTCAATGTCAAAGGTCCGAAGATCTAGGCACTTACATGATTTGAGAAAAAAAAATCACGACTCCTCCAAGGCAATTGCATTGATTCTCACCAAACTTCCCCACAATGACTCTCGGGTAGTTCTGCATCCAGGTTGAGGTCAAAGGTCAGGAAATCTGGGCATTGATTTCTGTACTCCCGGGGTGATTTCATCCGGCTGGAATGAGCTACTCAGTCATCGACGGTCTGGTTATGTTTTGCTGAATATAAACGAAAGCTACCACCTGTGTTTTCCAATCAGTGCTGAGTAACTATGGTGACTGCCTGTAACTGCCAAGAGTCCTGTTCCAGTGCGTACCCTCTTTTAGTTGGCGTCACTCAGTAGTGTCTTTGTGTGTGTTTATGCAGAGGATCAAGTTCCAGTCCTGAGTCATAGCTGTGTTGCATCTTTGCATGTCCACATATTTAAATATATATAAATATTAAATATATATCACAGAGAAAATAAAGTTGATTTTTAGCACGGTAGAAAGCTATGAAAGAGTTTGTGGGTAATTTAGAGTGGTGGTGGTTACCAGTCTGGAGGGTTTGTCTCGTTTGTCCAGAGCCAGGGCCTTGACAAAAAACAAAAAAACAAAAACACTTGAATTTTAAAGTAAAGAAGCCACACATTTACATATGAGGAAAATGTTTCACATTTAGGAGCTGCAATTTAATCTCCCCCCCACCCCACCCCCACACACACAGATTTGAAAGAAAAAAGCATGATTAATATACTTTGTCACAAAATTTCTCTAAAAAATTACAAATTCAGTGCAAAAAGTTGCAGTTGTATAAGGGAAAAAATATCACAAATGTAAGTGAAACGGCTGCAGTTTTAACTGTAAAAGATAGCTAATTTGTAAAGAAAGATGACACATTTGTAAGAATGAGCAGAAAATTTCTTGCAAAAAATCTCATAGCTTTCAGGAAAAAAAAGTTGCAGTTTTTTTAATTAGGAAAGTTCCACCACTGTTTTAAAAGAAAAGTCCTAAAATTTCTCCAAAACATATCACAAATGTGCTGGAAAAAGCTGAAACGTCACAAATTTATGTGAAAATGGTTGCATCTTTACCCAAAAACTGCAGCTTCATGGGAACAAAATGACATTCTTGTTTACTCTGTGGATGTTTTATCATGTTTAATGTTGCAGCACTGTACCGAGACAAATTCCTAGTTTGTGTACTACATGAACAATGGCAATAAACCTGATTCTGATTCTGATTCTGATTCTGTTTTCAGCTCCACTTAGTCCACTGGAATGCTGACAAGTACAGTCTGTTTGAGGAGGCAGTGATGGAAGACAACGGGCTGGCGGTCATTGGCGTTTTCCTTAAGGTACAACACACACGTTTAACATGCAATAACTATATTTAGACACACACACACACACAACGGTATCAGCTGGATACATATGTCCAATCTGTACTGAGACTACAATCCAGATTAATGTCTAATCCCTGTGTAGGTGGGAAAGAGACATGAGGGACTGCAGAAACTAGTAGATGCTCTACCAGCTATCAGACACAAGGTTGGTCACTCACTCATGCATGCATGTGCGCGCACGCACGCACACACACACACACACACACACACACACACACACACACACCAAGATTTGATCTTAAGAATTTATTTACCAGTCCAATGAGAAGCAGTATTTAGTTTTGAAAAGAAATGAACAAAGAGCAGTCTCACAACTGACTTTATTAGATGTTGTTGCCCTCTAGTGGTTCAGCCTCACTCATATGACTAAATGTTTGGCTAAACCAGGGGTCTGCAAACTATGGCTCCAGAGCTATGAGGCACATATCGATTGGCTCTCTGTGGCACTGACAAATTGTAACAAGTTGCAAGTTTGAGAGACAAACTTCCCAAATTCCCAAGACAGAAATAAGTACGGTCTTCTTCTTTTGGCTGCTCCCTTTAGGGGTCACCACAGCGGATCATCTACCTCCATCTCACACTATCCTTTGCATCCTCTCCTCTCTTACCAACCCTCTCCATGTCCTCCTTTAATACATCTGTGAAAAAAGTTGTATAGCTACAAGAAGGAAAATCTCAAATTGAGGAAAAATTATGAACATTTACAAGGTAAAATCTGCAATGTTGTAAGAAAAGTTTTAAGTTTCTGGAAAGGTTTGTGCTATCATGTCAGCCAGGAACCGAAAACTGAAATCACAAAGATCTTGATGTCACCAAGTAGGACTGTGCAATATGACGATGTATATCGGATGACAAGATAAAAACCTCTGTCTTTTATATTGGGGTGTCACAAAATACACTGTATACGGCAGTATCTTTACATCATTTTGGTGACTGTTTGCAGTCTGCACATGCATAGACACGCTGGGACGTGTCTTGCATGATCCAACATGGCGACCTCTGCAATATGGCAGCCTCCGCAAGAAGCAAACATGTGAAAGACTGCGGAACATTGATTAAGTACAGAAAGCATTTACTAAGTAGAGAAAAGAATTATCAGCTGTTAAAACTGGCTCAGGACGTAGAGCAGGTCATCCAATAACCGGATGGTTGGCGATTCAAATCCCGCTCTCCCCTGATATCCTGCTGTTGTGTCCCTGGGCAAGACACTTTACCCACCTTGCCTCCAGTGTCCAGAACACTGGGTATGAACGTGTATAAATGTTTGGTGGTGGCCGGAGAGGCCGTTGGCATGGATTGGCAGCCACGTTTCTGTCAGCCTGCCCCAGGGCAGCTGTGGCTACAGAAATGTAGCCACAGCTACGTTTCTGTAGCCACAGCTACAGAAACGTAGCCACTACCACTACCATTGTCTGTCTGGAGTGAATGAATAATATATCTGTTTATAAAAGTGTCTTTGAGTGTCTGTGATAAAGCGCTATATAAATCTGATGCATCATTATTATTATTATTATTATTATTATTATTATTAAAACTTAACACCGGAGTAAAACAGGCTTTTGCCTGTGAAATGCCATATAATAAAGACTGGCTAAGATGGAATGAGATAATAGCAGCCATTTCAACAGTCTTCATCTAGTCCATCAGTGAGTGTTTAAGTGTTGATACAGTTATTTCACTAATAATAAATCATAGTTGGCTGCGTAGGATTTAATGTGCTGGTTAAACAAGCATGTGAAATGTTTAGATGAATGTTGGTGTGCAGTCGAAGTATTTTCCAACCCAACATTAGGATGGGAGAGGGGAAAATTAAAGTTATAGTAATTAGATATGATTACATCTTTGAATAAAAGGACACAATGACAGATGAATTTGTACTGATTTTTTTTTCAATATGTATTTAAAAATGTTTAAAAAATGGTCCTTGTTATGTGGTCGTTATACCTATAGAATTTACAGAAAATGTAGTACTTTGGGATGTATGTTTACTTAAATCGGGATATGAAATTTTGGTCCTGTTGCACAGCCCTCTCACCAAGTCTGCTCTGTAGACATTTGTAAGAAGGCGGTTGGCTTTAAATAATATTAAAGTGACACACTGCCAAAAATCATGTTATTTTTCTGTTGTTAACATGTTTTTTGTGACTTACAAGACATATCAAGAGCAAAATCAGACCCCAGTCCCAGGTCTGTTTTTCTGCTGTCTAGTTAAGCTCCGCCTTCCCCAAACAAGCAACTTTAGACAGAGCGTTTCTAGCTACGTAAGCATTCCTGCTTAGCCTGATTGATTAATATTATAACCAATCAGGCTAAGCACTGGGCATGGCTAAACACCTGAGTTCACTCCCCCAGGGGAAGGGTGGGGGAGTCGACGTCCACGGATGGAGGCTCAGGTCTGCCTACCACTGACTATGCTGACAGTCGGCGTCCCTTCCCAGGCACGGCACGAAACCGACCGTGGCCACCCGTAGTTTTCCACCGCCGGGGCTACCATATTCCGAAACCTCGTAGCGCACACGGGCCACGGTTAGCTCGGAGACCGGAGTCCACCGGCTGCCGCACTGCACGTCCAGGATCCCGGAGGACCAGAGGGACACGGTTGGAAGGCCGAACCAGAGAGAGATGTCTGCTCTCAGGGGATGAAGGTGCCAAGACCGCCACCTGTCAGTTTTGCATTTGTTTGACTCGGTTTGGTGAAGGGGTTTCTGGGGTGGACACTAAACCCCCAGGCACTCTACTCGGTCCCCGCCAGGGAGGATGGAGGAGGAGATATTTAAACCCCCCGGAGGGAAGTTGGTTGGCCGTTATTTAGCGAAGCAATCTTCAGTGTTCTCAGGTCAGAGGTTAGGGGAGGGCTGGCCTTGCGGCATACACTACTGGTGGGCGGGGATATAGGTGGAGCTAATTAGAATATTCATAGATATGTAAAAGGTCTTTCCAAGCAATTTTAAGGCAATGAAAGTTTTTTGGGTTTTTTTGTGTGTAAAAAGCCACAATATACTATTTTGGGCAATACATATTTGTTTTTGAGGTGGTTTTAGAGCCACCAGAGTGTGTCTCTAATGTTCACAAGTGAATAAGAACACATGGATTCATGCTGCCTTATGTCAAAAATTGATGCTGCTGCTGGGATGATGTGGGGGAATTTGTTTCTCAGCTCCTCCAGCTTTTCACCCTGTTGCCCTCTGGAAGGTCCAGGTCATTGTGATCAGTGCTGTAATTCATGAGACACCAAGTACTTTTCACACCTCCCGACTGGTTAAAAAAAAAATAAAAATACATTAAATCTTTTAATTGCAACAGTACACAATTTCCAGCGGGGAAAATAAGTATTGAACACATAAACATTTTTCTCATTAAACATATTTCTGATGGAGCCATTGACCTGAGATTTTCACCAGATGTCAGTAACAACCCAAGTAATCCATACATACAAAGAAATCAAGGCAACTGTGTTCACAAAACAAGTTCTATTTAATAAAGTGGAATGACACAGGGAATAAGTATTGAACACACGAAGAAAGAGGTGCAAAAAGACATAAAAAGCCAAGAAACCAGCTGAAATCCATCAGAATTGAGGAAGCCATCCCCCATCAGTGCAAATTAATTTCAGCTGGTTAAGTCCTGACTGATAGCCTTTAAAAAGGTCTGTGAATGTCAGATTGTCACACTACAAAGAACTCATGATGGGTAAAAGCAAAGAGCTCTCTCTAGCCCTTCGTAACCTTATTGTTGCAAAACATAATGATGGCATTAGTTACAGGAGCATTTCTAAACTGCTGAATGTTCCAGTGAGCACTGTAGGAGCCATCATTCGGAAGTGGAAAGAACATCATTTGACCATAAACCGGCCACGATCAGGAGCTCCTCACAAGATTTCTGACAGAGGAGTCAAAAGAATTATCAGAAGAGTTATCCAAGAGCCAAAGATCACTCATGGAGAGCTCCAGAAAGACCTGGAGTTAGCAGGTAACCCCTGTGCATCTTCATCCGGTGGGGAAAGCATCCTGCTGTGACCGCAGAGCAACCTTATCTGGTCGTGCACACTTCAAAAATGATCAGCCAAAACACAAGAAATAAACACTTTAAGGAGAAAATGACTTGATACAAGAAAAATTATCTGTTGATACAGTAAGACAATTTTATTTAATGAGAAACAAATTAGACAAAAGACACAAACCAATAACTTCTACATCTATATGATTCATGGTATATTTTCAAATGTAAGATTTTACATCTTGGTAAGCACAGAAGAATTTGCAGCATTGCTTTATGTACCTGTGAGCTCTGCTCAGCAACGACTGGTGGTGCAGCTTCAGTCATCTCAGACTGCTCAGTGTGCGTGTTTTTTACTTCATGACCGAGATGTAATGATGCCTTTTAAATGTGCGGTTAGTGTTTGGATTAAACAACAAACGTATCTGAACGGGACACAAAACACCAAAATTATTCAATTAAAGTTCAAGGAATATATTAAAATAGGTCTCAGATATTTGCAAACATGTCCTGTTAGTTGACTTGATGTTACTTGGTCTCATTAGATATCATTTAATATGCTATTTGGGTATTTTGTGTGACGTTAGTTACTACAAGAATGGCCACTTCTTGTTACAGTGGGGCAAAAAAGTATTTAGTCAGCCACCAATTGTGCAAGTTCTCCCACTTAAAAAATGAGAGAGGTCTCTAATTTTCATCATAGGTATACCTCAACTATGAGAGACAAAATGAGGAAAAAAAAGTCCAGAAAATCGCATTGTAGGATTTTTAATGAATTAATCGGTAAATTCCTTGGTAAAATAAGTATTTGGTCAATAACAAAAGTTCATCTCAATACTTTGTTATATACCCTTTGTTGGCAATGACAGAGGTCAGACGTTTTCTGTAAGTCTTCACAAGGTTTTCACACACTGTTGCTGGTATTTTGGCCCATTCCTTCATGCAGATCTCCTCTAGAGCAGTGATGTTTTGGGGCTGTCGCTGGGCAACACGGACTTTCAACTCCCTCCAAAGATTTTCTATGCGGTTGAGATCTGGAGACTGGCTAGGCCACTCCAGGACCTTGAAATGCTTCCTACGAAGCCACTCCTTCGTTGCCCGGGTAGCGTGTTTGGGATCATTGTCATGCTGAAAGACCCAGCCACGTTTCGTCTTCAATGCCCTTGCTGATGGAAGGAGGTTTTCACTCAAAATCTCATGATACATGGCCCCATTCATTCTTTCCTTTACACAGATCAGTCGTCTTGGTCTCTTTGCAGAAAAACAGCCCCAAAGCATGATGTTTCAACCCCCATGCTTCACAGTAGGTATGGTGTTCTTTCTCCTCCAAACTCGACAACTTGAGTTTTTACAATAAAGTTCTATTTTGGTTTCATCTGACCATATGACATTCTCCCAATCCTCTTCTGGATCATCCAAATGCTCTCTAGCAAACTTCAGACGGGCCTGGACATGTACTGGCTTAAGCAGGGGGACACGTATGGCACTGCAGGATTTGAGTCCCTGGAGTCGTAGTGTGTTACTGATGTTAGCCTTTGTTACTTTGGTCCCAGCTCTCTGCAGGTCATTCACTAGGTCCCCCCGTGTGGTTCTGGGATTTTTTCTCACCGTTCTCGTGATCATTTTGACCCCATGGGGTGAGATCTTGCGTGGAGCCCCAGATGGAGGGAGATTATCAGTGGTCTTGTATGTCTTCCATTTTCTAATAATTGCTCCCACAGTTGATTTCTTCACACCAAGCTGCTTACCTATTGCAGATTCAGTCTTCCCAGCCTGGTGCAGGTCTACAATTTTGTTTCTGGTGTCCTTTGACAGCTCTTTGGTCTTGGCCATAGTGGAGTTTGGAGTCTGACTGTTTGAGGTTGTGGACAGGTGTCTTTTATACTGATAACGAGTTCAAACAGGTGCCATTAATACAGGTAACGAGTGGAGGACAGAGGAGCCTCTTAAAGAAGTTACAGGTCTGTGAGAGCCAGAAATCTTGCTTGTTTGTAGGTGACCAAATACTTATTTTACTGAGGAATTTACCAATTAATTCATTAAAAATCCTTCAATGTGATTTTCTGGATTTTTTTTTTCTCATTTTGTCTCTCATAGTTGAGGTATACCTATGATGAAAATTGGAGACCCCTCTCATCTTTTAAGTGGGAGAACTTGCACAATTGGTGGCTGACTAAATACTTTTTTGCCCCACTGTAACTATTAAAAATGAGTTAATTGATTTTTGGGGCATTTGGTGGACTTTTGGTGTTCCATAAAAAAGGATTTAATTTATCTCTCTCTCTCCCCTCACCTCCCAATCAGACGCGGCAGAAGACTGCCCCTCCCTGAGCCTGGTTCTGCTGGTTATTTCTTCCTATAAGGGAGTTTTTCCTCCCCACTGTCGCCTTGTGCTGCTCATAGGGAATCGTTTGATTGTTGGGGGTTTTCTATGAATTATGATTTGTTTATGTATCTAACGCCTTGAGATGAATTTGTTGTGATTAGGCGCTATACAAATAAAACTGAATTGAACAAAGAAAGAGGCTGAGGTGTACCACTCTAATAAGTTAGACAGTAAAATGAAAATCTTGACTGACCTTTGCATCTACACTTGGCTGACAAATTTTACACTGCTTACTGTTGCATTGTTGAGATAAAATAGAGGGCACCATAGTTGCTAGACAAAACACATAAGTTATGTTTATAAGAAAGCTGTGTCAGTTCGAAATGTTAACCTTTTTGTAAGACTTCTTGTCTTTTTCCCTGAACGTGAAGTGAATGAGTTCAAGGCTGAAATTTGGTTTCATGCTGTGTCTGTGTCAGGGCAGTGTGGTGGAGTTTACCCGGTTCGACCCTGGCTGTCTACTACCTGCCAACATGGACGACTACTGGACGTACCATGGCTCCCTGACCACACCTCCTCTGACTGAGTCGGTCACCTGGATCGTCATGAAGCAGCACATCGAAGTCAGCCATGATCAGGTATTCACTGTTATCCCAAAACATGATTCTGTCACTGTTAATGGTGTAGCAGGACAAAAAAGGGTCTTGCATTGAATGGCTTACAGCAGATCTGTATATGCATAGATGTTAAATTGCACTAAACTACAAGGACAACATATTTCAGATTTAATTTTTGTAAACTAACTAATGAATGAACTTTTTAAGAGCGTACAGTATGCTGCGGCTCCTGTTATATAGCGCTTTTCTAGTCACAAAGACCACTCAAAGCGCTTTCATTAATACTAACCCTCTATTCTAAGGGCCTATAGGAAACAAATATCTAGGGACAATTTAGAACAGCCAATTAACCTAACATGCATGTTTTTGGCATGTGCTATATAAGTGCAGGTTAGTTAGTTAGTTAGTTAGTTAGTTAGTTTTACTGAATACCATTGCTGGAGCTTCTTGCTGAGACCAGCCACCAGAGGGCTCCTCTCTCCCATAATCTGTAAATTCAGCCATTTCAGCTGCAGTTGAATCTAAAGAACCAATTTGAGTTGTTGGTTTTTTCTTGTTGTTTGTTTTTTTCTCCCCAAAAATAATAATAATAAAAAAAAATACAAACAACAACAGTCAAGTTCATCTAAATTGGTCTGTCACCATGGGTAATAGTAAAGTTTTTTTCTCCTGTATGTACAACTTTTCTCTCATAAATGTGGCAGATTTTTTTTAGACTTGATCAAAACTCTTTTCTTAGCCTTCCACAATAAACACAAGGATCTCTGAAATAACTTGAAACTGATGAAAGTTTAAAGAGATCCCTTTCTGTTTATATCATATTTAACACAAATCAGAATTTACTTTTGATTGATTCAGTTGAATAGTTGATATAATTATTTAACAAAATGGCATGGACAACAAAGGTAGTACCCTTAAATTTAGTTTTTTTTGCACCACCTTATAGAATAGACTTTATTTGTCATTATAACAAGTACAACAAAATTAAAATGCAAACCAGTCAGTGAATTAAAAGTAAAAAGAAGCTTAAAAAGATTATATGCATTATGCAGATTATGCAGCAATCACTGCTAATAAGCAATCTCTGCATTTCACAATGAGACATCTGCATTTGCCAACAGGTAGTTTTTCCCCACTTTTCCTGTGCAGACTGCTCAAGCTGTCTCAGATTTGAAGGGTGGCCTCGCTACACAGCGCCAGTTTTTACTGAAATGTTTAGATCTGCCCTAAACAGTCACAGGATACCAAATATTTGGAATTCATCTATAATTGTACCTGTTCCTAAGTCTCTTATACCTTTGGGCTGCAAAGACTTTAGACCAGTTGCACTTACATCCCTGGTCATGAAATGTTTTGAAGACCTGGTTAAGACCTACAATTTATCAATGACAAAACATCTTAGAGAACCCTTGCAATTTGCCTATCAAACTTCGAGGGGTGTTGAAGATGCTGAATTGTCCGTGTTGCATATATATATTGCATGTTCATCCTGAAAAACTTTAGGCTTTTAACACAGTTTTACTAAGTATGTTGGCTGATAAAATGGAAACAGAATTTTCACTTCCATCTTGTTTGATTTGTTGGATTGTTGATTTTCTGAGCAGGACACCACAGGTCAGAGTAGGAACATCAGTTTCAGATAAACTGACCATTTCCACAGGTTCCCCTTAGGATTGTGTTTTATCGCCATTGTTGTTTATGTTATACATGAATTCCTGCACAAGTACTTTCCCTAAAATGTATTTTATCAAGTATAGGTACATCTCAAAAAATTAGAATCCAGCCACACGGGGTGCACAAGCCAGTGTACTCCTAGTGCCAGTCCCATGCCGGGGTAAATGGGGAGGGTTGTGTTGGGAAGGGGCTCCAACATAAAACCTTTGCCAAATCAAACATGCAGATCATGATGAATGAGACTTCCATACCAGACTGGTCAAGGCTCGGGTTAACAACAACCACTACTGGTGCTGTTAACCGACAGGGTGCCGGTGGAAATTGGGCTACTGTTGGTTAAAGATCGAGGAGGAGGAGAGGGGAAAGGCGTGTTAGGAGGGAGAGAGAGAAAAGGAAAGGTAGAAGTGCGGTAGTGAGTAGGGATGTTAAATGTAGGAACAATGACTGGTAAAGGCTGAGAGTTGGCTGATATGATGGAGAGAAGAAAGGTAGATATACTGTGTGTTCAAGAAATCAGATGGAAGGGAAGCAAGGCTAGGAGCATTGGAGGTGGATTTAAACTGTTCTACCATGGTGTAGATAGGAAGAGAAATGGAGTAGGAGTAATCTTGAAGGAAGAGTATGTGAAGAGTGTTCAGGAGGTAAAGAGGGAGTCGGACAAAATCATGAGTTTGAAGCTAGAAGTCAAAGGTGTGATAGGCTACGGTGACATTACAGGTTTTAATGCTCAATTCCGATTTTTTTTTTTTTTTTTGCACAAATGTGACCCATATCTGATTTTTTTTTTTTTTTTTTTTTTTTTTTTAATGACAGTCTGAACAACACATATCCAATTTTTTTCACACCAGACCCAGGCCACTTTCATATGTGGTCCTAATTCAGATACGTAGCTGATATTTTCCAAAGTGACCTCAGTCTGAACGGTCATGTCGCATTTCATCCGACTTTTTCCTCATTGAAGTGAGACAGACGCTACAATTCTGAGGTGGAGGATGCAGCCAGCATGGGAGACACAGCTGATTTGTGCTCTCTTTTTAAACAATCTTCTTCCCTTTATCACTGGATTGTAATTTTGTCAGCTCCGACTGCACAATAACTTCCAAAATTTCGAGGTGGGGGAGTTCGGGACTGAAACCTTCAGACATTGCAGGCGCACAGTAACGGCACATTTAAGGGCTATTTAATCGATCAGTTCTGTTAAAGCAGAGCTGATTACAGCGGTCATCTGGCCTGTAGAGGAATGAAGCTGGTCTCATATTTATGATTTTAACATTTTGTTTTGCTTCACTGCATCAGGGTTAAGAAGTTCTGCCCCCACCCCCCCCAATCGTTCTACAACGCTGTGTCTGATGTTACATTTTCTTCTACGCATGCGGGTCACTTCATAGCTGTAGACTGTTCACACTGGAGTCTGATGGGGGTTGCATATAAGGTGTAATGTGAATGCCCACACAAAAAAATCGGATTTCAGCAAAAAATCGGAATTGAGCATCAAGAACTGCAGTGTGACTGTAGCCATATTGATTGTTGTCAGTGCGTATGCCCCACAAGTTGGATGTCAGGTAGAAGAGAAGGAGGAATTCTGGAGTAAGTTGGATGAAGTGGTAGAGAGTGTTCCCGGGGGGGGGGGGGGGGGAGTGGTGATTGGAATGGACTTTAATGGACATACAGGTGAAGGGAACAGAGGTGATGAGGAGCTGCTGGGTGGGTATGGTCTTAAGGAGAGAAATGTGAAAGGACAGATGGTTGTGGATTTTGCTAAAAAGGATGAAAATGGCTGTGGTGAACAAATACTTTAAGAAGAGAGAGGAACATAGGGTGACTTACAAGAGTGGAGGAAGGTGCACACAGGTGGACTACATCTTATGCAGAAGGGGAAATCTGAAGGAGATGGGAGACTGCAAGGTGGTGGCAGGGGAGAATGTAGCTGGACAGCATCGGATGGTAGTCTGTAGGATGACTCTGGAAAGCAAGAAGAGGAAGAGAGTGAAGGCAGAACTAAAGATTAAGTGGGGGGTGTTAGAGAGGGAAGAAGGTCACACAGAGTTCAGGAAGGAATTGATACAGGCTCTGGGTGGTAGGGAAGAATTACCAGATGACTGGGAAAGTACAGTAAAAGTATTGAGGCATATGGGTAGAAAGGTATGTGGTATATACAGTATATCCTCTGGACAGAGGAAGGACGACAAGGAGACTTGGTGGAATGCGGAGATATTGGAAAGAATTCAAAGGAAGAGGTTAGCAAAGAAAAAGTGGGATAGTCAGGGCGTTGAAGAAAATAGACAGAAGTGTTTGCAAGCTATACACATGGCAAAGAGAGAGATGGCAAAGGAAAAGGCATATAGTGAGTTGTATGAGAGGCTGGACACTAAGGAAGGAGAAAAGGACTTGTATCGATTGGCTAGACAGAGAGGTCGAGCTGGAAAGGATGTACAGCAGGTTAGGTTTGTTCAGGACAGAAATGGTAATGTACTAACAAATGACGAGAGTGTGTTGAGAAGGTGAAAGGAGTACTTTGAAGAGCTGATGAATAAAGAAAATGAGAGCAAGAGAGGAGGATGGATGAAGGAAAGATGGTGAACAAGGAAGTTCTGAGGACTAGCAAGGCAGAAGTGAGGGCAGCTTTGAAGAGGATGAAGAATGAAAAGGCAGTTGGTCCAGATGGCATATCTGTGGAGGTATGGAGATGTTTAAAAGAGATGGTAGTGGATTTTTTAACCAGATTGTTTAACACAATCAAGAAAGCAAGAAAGAGTACTGCAGATGCAATGTTTCGTCTCAAGTTGCCTTCACACCAAACACAAACAGGTGGGGCGAATACATACAAAGTCAATGGAAAGAGGCGAGCACATGCAAAATCGCACATTTGTGTGTTCACGTTTGAGGGACTATCGCTAGCTTTGAGATTCTGCCATCACCAGAGTAAAAGTATCAACATTGGAGAGTACACTAGTTTGAAAATGAGACTGCCACTCACTTGGAGATAGGACCGGGAGCTCTTCAGCTGAATCAGGATGTCGGAGTTATTTACTCATGGAATCCTGCCATGGACATGCTAACAAGGCCACCAGGGTAGCAACAGAAACATCCATCATCTTGTAAGGTTTTGGAGATAGGAGCAACTTTTTTAGGTGAGCCCCCCGTCTGACATTGTGAACCTAAAGCATGACGTTATTTTGGGGATTTCCACCGTAGGTTGAACACTGCTGCAGAAGTTATAAAGGCAACTTCGCCTGTCTGCATCTGACTCAGACGGTGAATTCATGTGTATTCGTGTGTTTGCATTGAGTTATAATGTAATCGTGCTGCGTGAAAAATTCGCCCGTTCGCATTTGATGTGAAGGCACTTTAAGAGTGTTGATGGAGAAGTATAGAGAAGGTCAGAAGGAGTTACACTGTGTCTTTGTGGATCGAGAGAAAGCGTATGATAGGGTGCCAAGAGAAGAAATGCGGTACTGTATGAGAAAGTCAGGAGTGGCAGAGAAGTATGTGAGGGTGGTGCAGGACATGTATGAAGACAGTGAGACAGTGGTGAGGTGCACTGTAGGAGTGACAGATCGATTTAAGGTGGAGGTGGGATTATATCAGGGATCAGCTCTGAGCCCCTTGTTTGCCATGGTGATGGAGAGGCTGACAGACAAGGTCAGGTAGGAGTCTCTGTGGACCATGATGTCTGCAGATGACATTGTGATATGTAGTGAGAGTAGGGAGCAGGTGGAAGAGAACCTGGAGAGGTGGAGGTATGCTCTGGAGAGAAGAGGAATGAAAGTTAGTATAGGCAAGACAGAATACATGAGTGTGAATGAAAGGGAGGCAGGTGCAATGGTGAAGATGCAAGGGGTACAGGTAGTGAAAGTAGATGAGTTTAAATACCTCGGGTCAACCATCCTGAGCAATGGAAAATGCACAAGAGAGGTGAAGAAGAGAATGCAGGCAGGGTGGAGAGGGTGGAGACAAATGTCAGGGGTGATTTGTGACAAAAGGGTAGCAGCAAGAGTGAAAGGGAAGATTTACAAGACGGTAGTGAGTCCTGCTGTGATTTTTTTTTTTTTTTTTTGTACAGTTTGGAGACGGTGGCACTGACAGAAAGACAGAAGGTGACGCTAGAGGCGGCAGAGTTGAAGATGCTAAGATTTTCATTGGGAGTGACTAGGAGGACAAACTTAGAAATGAGTATATCAGAGGGACAGCTCAGGTTGAATGGTTTGGAGACAAAGTAAGAGAGACAAGGTTGAGATGGTTTGGACATGTGCAAAGGAGGGACAGTGGATATATTGGACAAAGGATGATGAAGATGGAGCTGCCAGGCTATGGCGTTACATTTGCGTCTCATTTCTGAGCAAATGAAGATGCTGCCATAAGATGTTCTATAATCAGGTTCAGGTTACTTTATTTGTACTTGTAGGTAGATTTGTTTTGCAGTCAGGTGACATCCTTTGACACATATTTACTAACCACAATTACATTCAACATGAACACAAACACAGGCACACGTCAAGCTGACTATAAACACGATAGAAGTACTCAAGGCTCCACCAATCAGGACATAGGACAAAGAGATGAGAGAAAAAACAAAGACATGAGAGAGAAGGGTCATATTAAAAAAGTTAAAAACTGAGTCAAAGAGATTAAAAACTCAATAAAAGTCTGAAGTCTAAAACCCAATAAAAGATTTAAAACCCAAGTAAAAACCTACAAAAATAAACAAATATAAAATAAAAATTAATAAATAGATTACTAAATTATGTGCAGTATTTTTTATATATATATATATATATATATACGGTATATATAACATGTATTCAGTGCAGTTCAACGGTTGTAATGGCTCATTGTTTTATTCAGCTTTTTTTATTGAAGTTCTCAGCAAGAATAGCCTACAATATTGGTAATTTTTCTGAAAAATTTACTGAGCACTTAATTCTCACTTAACTGTGCTAAATTCTGTATTTGCTGATTCACAGTTTTTCTGTGTAGCCGAAGTTTCTGCTTAATTTGCAAATAAATCACTGTTTAATAAGAATTTTTTGATAATCCTGTGCTTTTCTTTTGGTGCTATATAGGATAGTATTGCAGTAAACTATGGGGAAACAAAAGCATTTGCTTTAAAATTTTTACTTAACTTTTCTTCCCCCAAAACACTAAAAATGTTACAATTTTTTTCTTAGAAAACCTGCTACAAATTCAGGCTTTTTTGGCTGCAACAATCATAAAAACAGCCGGTGAAATTCTGGAGTGACTGATAAGTAAAATTGATATGGAACATTATAAACATAAATTATAATGAGAATACCATATGTTCTGATTTAAAGTTAATGCTTTTTGTTGTGTCCAGCTGCAGAAAGCTGCCTGATCAGAATGCCAGGCTGATTATGTTGTTGTGTTTGGAAAACATTTAAGTAAGAATATATTGTGTTGTAGATGCTTAATAATTATATGTGAAGTTACACGGATAGAGCAGCGGACTGGTTTCTGGTGAATGTTACCAGTATTATTATACTGTATTATCCTGATGTTTGAGTCGCAATACAACAATGAAAATGTCACAAATTTACAAAAAAATAATAAGCCTAATATTTATAATGGTTCAGATTTAAGAGAAATATGTTGAAAATCTATAATAAAGAAGCTGAAAATTTAAAATGTACAAATTATTTAAGAGAAATTAGGCAAATTTATAAGAAAAAGGTGGCAAATTGAAGGAGAAAAATGTTGCAGACTTGCATGAAAGGACTACTACAATTTCAAGGAAACGGATGGAAATTAACAAGAAAAAAGGCTCAAATTTAGAAGAAAATAAGAAAAGAAAACATTTTGCCATTTTTTTTCTCTTAAAGTTCCCAATTTCCAGTAGATAAATTGCAAAAATATGAGAACAATTTCATATTTGGAGAAAAACATTCACAAGAAAGGTCTCAAACTTTTGATATAAGTTGAAAGTTTGAGAGAACAGTTTAGTAAATTCATGTTTAAAAAGTCACATATTAATGAGGAAAACTGCTTTGTGATGAAGCAGTGTTGCCGTTTGGCTCTTTCGCCTTCATTTGGCTGTTTTGTGGCTGTTTGCAGCTTTTTCTTAAATAACTCTTAACTGTAGAGGTTGCCAGGTCCTGTACTTGAACGACTCAACTGGGGGCGTACATCTTGGTTTCCAAGCTGCTTTTGTGGGAGGTTAAAAGCGCTTGATGTGATGTCTGTAAACAGAATAGGACTGCACTAGAAGGTGCAGGTACAGCTAACTTGTAGCAGCTCACGTGTCTGTCTCCCTCCTGTCCTCCAGCTCGCTGTGTTTCGCAGCCTCCTGTTCACCTCTGCCGAGGAGGAGGTTCAGAAGAGCATGGTGAACAACTTCCGTGTGCAGCAGCCTCTCCGCGGGCGCACAGTGCGCTCTTCCTTCAGTCCCTTCCTGCAGGAGGCGCAGTCAGCAAAAGGAGACAAACACACGCACTGATATGGCTGGACTCGCGCCGATCTGGACTGCAACACTCACAGTGGCCGCTGTCCACACTCGGCTGCTTCATGTTCCTGCCAAAATGCAATGTTGATCATCTGCAAACAGATTTTATAGTTCTGTTTTACTGCTGCAAAGTAAAAAAAGGTTTTGTTATTGCAAACCATCTCATACAGGGGGTGGTTGGGACAGTTTATCAAGGCCAATAAATCAGGAGATGGAAAGGGAGGCAATATTTAGGGGGAAAAATCTGTATGTTAGACATCAAAGTGGAAAATTGATGTTGAAAACTCAAATTTATAGAACACATTAAGGTTCTCCAAGTTTGTCTTAGAATGGCAATAAAAATGATTTTTTTTCCCAGAACACCAATGATGCCTTTAATAGTGCTGCAACAATCAGTCGACTAATCAGCAAGTTGATCGTCAGAAAATTAATTGACAACTAAACTGATAGTCAACTAATCACCTGCGGACCCTTTTCCAGGAAAAATTCTTAAAAAATAAATATTTCAGGTTCTAAAACATGAAAAATTGCCTCTTTTCTTGTTTGAGCATTACAAGTTAGATTTATTATGGTTTTGTAATGTCTGACACTTGTGTTGCTCAAGATTCAAACTCGTTTGATGGGTCGTTATTTATGTAGCTCCAGGGACCTTTTATAAAATGTTAGACTGGGAACAAGGTGATTTTCTCAGGTGTGCAGACTTAAACAGGTGAGGTAAAACATGACCTAGAGCCCTGAACAGGAGCGGTGCCAGCAGGAAGCCGAGATGGTGGACATGACAGAAATAATCGTGATTAGTCGACTAATTGAAAAAATAGTCGTTAGATTAGTTGACTACCTAAATAATCGTTAGTTGCAGCCAAACCAACCAAGTTTGCAAACCATTTAGGGTGAAAAGTAATACATTTGCAACATTAATTTTGAAAATTCATCTTTTCCCTCTGAGTATTCCTCCCTGCTCCTGTCACTCCTTACTTTAATCCTTCTGTTGGCCTTAACACTTTTGATCACATAGAGGGTTGACTTTTCTGGGCCAAAGAGCAATAATGGGTATTGCTCTGGGGGCATTATGTCATTGTACTGATTTTATGCATACAGATGTGCTCAAATTTGTTGGACCCCCCCCCCCCCCCAATAAATAAATAAATTTTACCATCCATCCATCCTCTACCACTTAATCCTTTTCGGGTCGCGGGCGGGCTGGAGCCCATCCCAGCATCTTTGAGCGAGAGGCAGGGTCCACCCTGGACAGATCACCAGTCCATCGCGGGGCCAACATAGAGAGACAGACAACCATTCACTCTCACAGTCACATATAAGGACAATTTAGAATCCCCACTTTGATGCCAGTTAACCTAACCTGCATGTGTTTGTCCTGTGGGAGGAAACTGGAGAAAACCCACGCAGACACGGAGAGAACATGCCAACTCCACACAGCAGAGTCACTGATGTTCAAGGGTGGAATTGAACCCGTGATCTGCTTGCTGTGCTGCCACAGTGCTGACCACTGCCCCACAGAGCTGCTTACATATCTTTGTAAAATAAACCATTTTTTCCCACAGTTTTATGGGTTTTCTCTCACATACTTGAACAGCTGCTTTTAACTGAAGCACTTTTCAGCAGGAATAAAGCATTGTTTCAATGAGCTGTAGGGGTGCCGACAAATTTGAGCACATTTGTATGTTAATATTGTGCATTTACAGATAATTAGGTTCCTGTGTGTGTGTGTATGTATCGAGTGTTGAATGGGTGTGAGGCGTGGAAATCCCTCCACTGTGGGCTGGTTACAGTTGGAGCTACAGCAGAGTTCACACTGATCTCTTCATGCTGGTTATTTTCTCCTAATATGGCGGTGGAGCTGCTGTCGGTTTACAACACATTGCTCACGAGATTTGACTCATCTGTCAGGGGGACATGCCCCCATGGTTAATCACGATTTAAATATATAATCCAAGGCTTTATATCACATGCCACTTTTTTATTAACATCATGGATTTGTTGAGTTTTGCTGTGCATTTTAAATTAGTGCATTATTTAGCAGTTACAAAAAGATTATTGTTACAGTACATCTGACATTCAGAAACTCTTCTCAGCCTTGGTTCTCCTTCCTAAAACCTGTTAGAAAGGCATACAACCATGCCTGGTTACTGAAGCACATGCATTTGAACCTAACTGAGCATCACCCTGTCTTATGTTTGCCTCATATCACGCCCACAGTGCCTTGCACGCTCTCTGTGTGTCTCAACGCTGCTGGCAGGGTTTGGCATTTAGGCCTAGCCTTGTTTCATTGTTTTGAAGGGAGGAAACGATCTTTGTGTCATTGGAACTTCCACAGCAGGCCACACTGTAGTAACCACAGCAGTGTGGTGTGGTTCCAACACCCGTTCCTGCTGGAACCGCTGCATACAGGTGTTGGCTGAACAATCGGTTAAAGCTCAGCTGGGCTTCAGAGTCATGTGGGTGAATCCAGCTGTGAAAAGAAGCTGCAGCTAGTTCGTCTGTACACATTTTTGTTTGAAACAAAAGAAAAATCAGTGTTCTGTGATGGAATGATTGGATAATTTAAAAAAAAAAAAAATTTTAACAGAATCCACAGACTGCCTAATTTAACTCTGAGCTAAATAACTTTGTTTACTTAATGAGTTGCTGTGTGAGCAAATAGTGATGTCAGTTGTTTATATATATATACACATCCATCTATCTCTCTATACTGGCAAAGGAGGCTCCTCAAGATTTTACTGTATGCACCAATTATATCCACCATTTGGAGTGACCCAAATAAAAACGTCTACATTTGTCTTCATTTAATGTTTTGTCCCACAGAGACTTCAATTTTTGCTTCACAAAATGCCCTATTAAAATTTTTAAAGAAGCATTTATTGCTTCTCAGTGTCAAAAAAAAAAAAAAAAAAAAAAAATCAAAAACATCTGTGCAAAAATAAATCTAAACATCAGGTAGCAATTGGAAAGACTAATGATCCAAGATGGCTGCCTACATGGAGAAGGGTCCTCTTCCTGTGTATAAAAAAAATAATCTTAGGGGTAGAGAAAATGCAACAGCTTGTACATAAGTGTGATTATATAATAGTGAAAAAAAATGAAGATTTTATGTTGCCTTTAATTTCAGAATTCAGATTCCCCGAGTACTTTACATACTGTGCCTTTAAAGTGTCTTACCCAGATTATTTTCAGTACTAATATATAGAAAAGCGATGGAATGTGGGTCATGTTTGTCACTTCACGCTGCAGCCATTGTGGAGGAAGATTTAATAATCAAAGGGAAGGCTGATTCAATGTTGCATCATGTAAAAAAAGCTGCTTCTCATTCAAAGTCAAAGTACCTTTATTGCTCTCCTTTGGGGGAGATTTGGCTTGGACAGAGGGGTCTGCTGTACAACAAAAACACATACAATGCATACAACCAATACACAAATGACCACCAAAAATAAAAATTGACATAATTCAACTGAAGTGCAAGTACAGTGCACTTATCTGCTCAACCTCGCAGTCTCCCTGACGTCTGTCCAGCTGAATTATCCACTCGTTAATGAGCTTCACCGACAGAGGGATGAGCGAATGCTTAATTGTATTTACAAAGAGGGACCCTATTACCTTCTTCCTAAATTCATTAAAACATATTCGGGAAACAATACATGGGCTCTATCAGATAAAAGGCAGTTTGCCTGTCTGAGGGTGGCTTGTTCAAACAGGTCTTGGGGAGTTAAAAGTGCTGCCGTGCCTATGATTTTACCTGATATCTTTATCAGATTTAATAGCTGAGCTTTTGATTTAACTGGATTTAAATGCCAGACCTCCTGGTAATACTGTCCCATAACACAGACTCGGTGGTTGCCCTGTAGAAAGTCAGCATAATTTTTCTACAGACGCCAAACAGTCTGAGCTGGCGAAGAAAGTGCAGACGCTGGTGCATTCGGGCACCAGCACTTGCCACCTGCGTGTGCCAGCTCAAATCATTAGCACTCTGCAACAGCACTCAGCTGTTGCAGAGTGCTGTGTGTGAATCGAATTACATCACGGAGAGGGTGTGGAGGGAAAATGAGAAGTACTGGAAAAGAAGCAGGCACGAAAAGACCTTCTGACCTCAGCAGAGTAAATGCTGCTCTACAAACACATCACGCCTTTTTTGAGCAGAGGCTTCCCCGTGGACCTACAATTGAGTGTCAGTTGGGTGTGTGTGTGTGTGTGTGGGGGGGGGGGGGGGGTCACAGTTTTATCCTTAGTCCCTCTATGACAATGCCACTGTCCAAACGGACCCATATTCCAGCGCAGCGTGCCCTCGGTTGAGGCTGGGCGTGCAGCGGCACACTGACTGGCCGTGTACTGAGATGATGCCATGTGCACCAGGTGATGCTGACATGCTGTGAAGGCTGCAGCCCTTCTAGATAAACAGCAAAGGGGCCCCTGAGAGCTGAAGAGATTTGAACATGACGCTGAAGTAGGAATTTGTGCGCTTGTTTTATATATATATATGTATTTTTTTTTAATACGTTGTACCAACATGGAGACAAAGGGCCCCAGCACTGCCTTGATCCTGTGCAGCTGTGTTTGATGGATGTGTCTGACTTGTACAACATCGTATGTGTTCATTTTAAATGGCTTTTTACTAATTTTGTTGCTTTTTTTAAGTTGAAATGCTATTAATATCAGCAAGTTTCAATGTAAATGACATAAAAATGTGGAGCTTTTCGGCATCACGTTTACATCTCAAGGTGTTCACATTTCTTGCATCTTTTCTCACTCCCCAAATCATTGCTTGCCTTTCTCATCAGTTATGTATAGTGGTATGCAAAAATTTGGCCACCCCTTGTTTTGATCGAAAAGGTGTTGATATGATCTCTGTTTGATACAGAAAAAAATTACAATGTTACCAGCAAATATTAATACATCTTTACCTCTTTTTTTTAACAATTAAAAAAGGCACAGTTGTGGCATGTGTAGAATTCTGGGCAATCCACACAATTAAATAACACACTAATTAAAAAAAATCACCAAAATATGCAGTTTTTCACAGGGTGAATATTTTGGGGGGACACCACTGTAACTGTTGTATTTTCGTCACATCGTAGTGCCTGATGTGTGGTGTCTTCCTGCCTCTCTGTAGCTCGGCGTGCTGTTTTAGCAGGTGTGCAATACGTTGTGTGCACGTGACAGTGTACGCCGTGCATACTTTAGCTGTTTGTTTTTTCCAGTCCTCGGTTCACATTCCTGCCCCACAGGGCCCCCGCTAGGCCCTCATCTCCCATCCTTTTCTCAGAATGCTTTGCTTCACCTGGACGGTTCCTAGCGTATCGCCATCCAGCTGTGCAGCTGGAGAGGTTTTGTTTTCCAAGAAATCCTCCTGCTTCTTGGGACACTGTTGACAATGACCCTGCACTGATGGAAACACTGTTTTAAAGAGTAACTTTAAAATGATTGTAATAAATGATGTATAACAATAAAGTTCTATGTGCTGTAATAAGGATTCCTCTGTTCTCGCTGTCGTTTTTCTTCCTCATTCAGCTCCTTACAGTGAGTGATGGGCTCTTATTTAAACACAGGGCCTACCAAACTAAAAGTGTGGTTATTTCATGAGAGTCCTGCATTTGCGCTCTGTGGTTGAGAATCTGTTTTAGTTTTGGCACTGACTTAAAAGTCCTATATTGTGCAATTTTGGGGATTAATTTTAAGTTTCGACATCTTCGGGGACACATAGATGTCGTTCTAGAGATCAAAAGCCATTTGTATTGTTTCAAAGCTCCTCAGAAAAGCCGTCTGTAAAGTTCTGCCTGAAATGGCTGGTTTCAGCCTGTCAGTTTGGATGAGCCAAAAATCTGATTGGATAATATTTTTTGAGAGGATTAATCGCAGCTAGTGATTTGCACCCATATTGACGTGACACAGCTGCGATGGTGACGGCACAGTAGTGATGCAGTACCCCCCTGCGTTGGCCAACGTGCACCTCTCCAGAGGAGGAGCCGTCAGACAAACAATTTCAAAAGAATATTGAGAAAGTTATGCAGAGATGGAACATTTGTATGACTCGTCTTAACCCCGGTTATTACAGATGGTCAAATGATGGCAGCAGCAGTAGACGTACTGTAACGTCCTCCATTTTTTCTCTGTTGCAGCCACTGTATGAAAATTTCCTTTATTAACATTAGCTCCAACGCGATCACAATCTGCTCTTGTCTGTTATTTAATGAACACAAACACAAATCATTCTACACGCCGAGAGAAACCTGTTCTGGCAACGGAACAACGTATTCAGACCAACACACAAGAAAAAATTTCTGTTCACTGCATCGGCGTGATGAGGGTGCATAAATCCAGCTTAATGTAGAACAGGAGGTGGGGCTTGTTGGTTTATGATGTCACAAAACCCAGGAAGGGAAATCCTTATGTCTTTTTCAAAGAGTTCACCTAAATAAATGTGGTCAGTATTTCTTTGTAAAATTAGCATTTTAATAGTTTATTGGTATACATTTGACTCACAGGGCATTTCACTTCAAAATCCATGAAAACAAAATTTCTGCAGTTAATGAGACCTTTACAGTCAAGATGGTAGTTAACACACAACTTGTAGTAGTATACAATTTTTAAACCTATATTTTTTTTTTAAAATTGGACAAACTACTGCATTGAATAAGTCTTGCAGACTGCTCCTGGTTTGGGAAATATTTTAGTAATAAAGGGTTTCTCCCACCCCATTAATAAGCGATAGCATTGCCCAGTATTGATCTAGCCTGGTGCCTCGCCATTTTTTAAAATCTCTTTTATGGTGTCTTTGGTGGAGCAAGACACTGAGAAGAATATTGTAATCCTCATGTGATGAATGTCAGAACATCAATTTTTAGAAAGTCTAATAAATGTACACAATGCTATTATTCCTCAAGCAGGCCCACTGGACCCAGCTCCTCTCCCATCCTGAACCAAGTCAAAGATTTTTCCAAAACAAAAACTTCTTCCTGCTCCTACTTTCCCAGTTCCCATCCCCACTGATACCTTTGATGGCCCCCTGACACCATGAGGGGATGTTTGGTGGCCTCCACCCAGACCCCTGCCGTCTTCAGGGTGGGTTGTTTACACTCTTTTCTACACTGTTACCATGGGTGGGTGTGATCCAAGCCTCCACCTGATCCAAACCACGACTGAAGCCAATCTATCTGGCTGTTTATTGTGCTTGGCTCTGGGGTAGAGGGGCCAGAACTGGCTGGTCTCTACTGTGCTTCCCATGATTGTGTGACTGGACAGACTGACTGGAGACCCCTCTGCTTTGAACTGTAATGATGTGTGTGACTGCACACATGTAGCTCTGGAGTAGCTGAGTAAGGAATCATTTCATGACAGCTGAATGAATGAATATAGCCCAAGAACCTTATGCTGGATGAAAGGTATAAATGTACAGGTGTGAGTCACACGACTTGACTGAAGTCACACCATTAATGGCTTAGGCTCCCTTTACTGTAGTGGTGCATCTATAGCATTTCTTTTAGTATGAGTGTGACCTCCTCGGTTTAAGTGTGCACCGATACTCTGTATACACCCTGGTTATCTTTTGTCGTAATTTTTTACTCATTTTCTTCCACACTCCTGACATTTCTTGTTTAGTACTCAACTGGGCAGTGCGGTGGCGCAGGGGTTAGCACTGCGGCAGCACAGCAACTCACCCGTGGCCATGGGATCCCTGGTTCGATCCCAGCCCCTGACCAACAGTGATCTGTGTGGAGTTTGCATGTTCTCCCCGTGTCTGCGTGGGTTTACTCCGGGATTTCTCCAGTTTCCTCCCACAGGGCAAAAACATGCAGGTTAGGTTAATTGGAGACTCTAAAGTGGCCCTAGGTGTGAATGTGTGTGTGAATGGTAAAGGGATAGCACCGTACCATGGCTGCTTCATCCATCCAGGTGGATGCCCTCAATTTCCCCTCTGGGGATTAATAAAGTATACAAAATCAAAAAAACAACAACAACTTACCAGGCAAGCATTGTTAAAAGAGTAGTTACTAGACTGCTCTACATCAACAACAACTCCAATTTTGATGAAGATAGGACGTTGGGTAAAACATAAATAAAAAGAAATTGCAAGTTAAAAGTGCAAGTTAAAACTACCATGTAAAGCGAAAGCCATATATCAGCAACATCATGAAATGCCACCGGTTATGTTATGTCTGTAACCGAGAACCAAGGATGAGGCTGGATGTTGAACTGAACAAGACTTTATTGTTGACAGTCTCACAGTACAAGTGCTCCCGTCAGGCAGAGGTGCGGTCAAAGAGTTGTCCCTCCTACTCACAGCCCTCTTATACCCCGGGTGGCGGCGGAACCGTAAAGGTGGAGTCACCACCAGTGTCACAAAATAATATGTCCCAAATAACAATACAACACCCTCCCCTCAAAAAAAAAAAAAGGTCCAAACACACACATGCAATCGAGACCCTTGTGGGCACCCAGCACAATGCAGACTGATAATATTCATGCTCAGCAGGGATTTGCATACGACCAAAAGAACCACAGGAGACAGTCATTCGGGACTGAATGCATGCATCTTTTGTGCCAACCAATGTCATGCTAATCATGTGTATTGACCGATGTGTATTGGATGACAATTGATATGCTAATGTGCCATGCATTCTCTGTCTGTATCACTGTATAAAAGAGCTGACTTTACATGCCTCAGAAACGCACTCACAGAGTGCACACATAGCACACAGTGCTGCAGTGTGTCTCATGATGATGGAGGAATAAAACTCTTAAACCTTCAGCTCGCTGTGTCTCGCCTGAACTTATTTTGTTCCTCCACACTGGTGACCCTTGACAAAGAACGGAACACGAGGCAAACACCCTGGAGATGACCCGGACGGGAAGCCTCAGAACGCGTCACGGTGCGTCCCTCCCCTGATCTTTTACCTCCACACTGGAACCGCACTGTGGATCCCAGAGGACCAGAGATCACCTACATCCTTCGCATCCACACGGGAGCGCGCGCGCGCCTTGTCCTCTTTCCACGATGGTGACCTCCAGGGCCGAGAGCGCAGCGCTGGGACCGAGACGCACGCAACCTTCTGATCAGTGACATGAGCGAACGCACAGAAACAGCCTGGACAGGGAAGACCATCGGCGCCGACTGCGTTGATTTCCATCAAGCTCCCTGAACCTGACTTCAACTCTCGACAACGGACCTTCCGTGCACAGAAGCCATGCACGCACACGGCAGGATTACGGGTACAGCGCAACTGCCAGCTATGTGGTCACTGTGCCAAGTGCGCGCCACACACGGGACAAAACCGGCACCACAGATTGGTACAGCGTCCTCTGCCGCTGCACATGCCTGAGTTAAACAGCCGATTGCCACCCTCGGAACCTTCAGGGCTGCTCGAGCACCTGGAGCGGACGTGCAGCCAGCACACAGGACTTTGCATGAGTTTTCCAGCCACGGCGCACAAGGGGAATTTAGCCGATTGCTTAGAATAGAGGGTTAGTATTAATGAAAGCGCTTTGAGTGGTCTTTGTGACTAGAAAAGCGCTATATAAGTGCAGGTTAGTTAGTTAGTTAGTTAGTTAGTTAGTTAGTTAGTTTCCCCGATGACTTTAGGGCTGTTTCCTGCACCTAAAGCCAAACTGCCGAGTCCCTGACACAGCTTCAGTTTATCACAGCCGCTATGCATCCTCGGGGAATTTGGCCGCTCGCTTTCCCCACATCCTCGCTGGACCAAGACATGAGAGAGGTCAGAGATATAATTTTTTCACAGTCGGTGTGGATCTCTGCCACGTTTAACGGGAAAAGTTCCTCACCATCACAGATCCACACACAATTTTTGCACAGCCCAGACACCATGTCCCGGGCCGGCACTCACTTATTCCCACCCCCTCAACCTCCTCCTGCACAGAGCTTTTCCCGCACCTCTGGAACTCGGAGCGGAGCACACTGCCCTTTCCACCCCTCCCCCGTCCCCCTCTTGGACTGACATGCCCTCCGACAGTTCTACCGGAGCTGGAGCCAAACGACCGGGGGGTGGGGGGTCATAACCCCTTCTGACCGTTCTAGGAGGAGCGGTGTGGGCACCCAGCACAATGCAGACTGATAATATTCACGCTCAGCAGGGATTTGCATACGACCGAAAGAACCACAGGAGACAGTCAGACGGGACTGAATGCATGCATCTTTTGTGCCAACCAATGTCATGCTAATCATGTGTATTGACCGAAGTGTATTGGGTGACAATTGATATGCTAATGTGCCATACATTCTCTGTATCACTGTATAAAAGAGCTGACTTTACATGCCTCAGAAACGCACTCACAGAGTGCACACACAGCACACACTGCTGCAGTGTGCTCATGATGATGGAGGAATAAAACTCTTAAACCTTCAGCTTTCCGTGGCTCGCCTGAACTTATTTTGTTCCTCCACACCCTCCCCAATTTGGAACCCGAATCACATGCTAACATTGAACAAAATATTTGAAACCTATAACAGACATACAAAACAACTAAAGCTAAGGGGAAACAGGTGGACTACCGTTCCACCCCTACACTGCTAGACGGATTATTCTGCCGTCTCTACTAAAACACAGTCCATTAACAGAAAACTTCCGTGTTCCTACACCAAAACAATCCCATTAACAAAACCAATATACAATAATATAGAACCCGGTTATCCCCCATTCCAACATCATGCAATAAACAGATTGCCCAACCATCAGTCTGCCCCAGTAAAGGAACCACCCCCTGGAAAACCGTCAGACGGTTCCCCTCCAGAGCACCTTCTTTTCTTCGCACCCGGGGATAACCCATGTCGAAGCTCAAACACCTCCTTCTCCTCTGTGGTGAGCCGCAACTCGTTGGGGTGCCTCCGTGAGCCATCAGACAGCTGGAGATAACCATCCTCCCCAACAGACACCGCTTGCAGCAGCTCCTGGTCATCTTCTTGTTGCCGTTTGTCCCAAACACCTCTGGGCCAGGCCACATCCATGATCCCCAGAGGGGCCCTACTCAGCTTCCAGTATCTCTGTTTGGCATGTCGTTTCACCGTGCCAGCTGGTCCTGCCCCACTCTCTTTCATTTTCGCTGCTGGCATCGCTGTTGTGACCCCCTGCTCTCGGGTTCCTTCCAGCCGAAATCTGGGAGTAGAATGGGCCCTCCACTCGGCACCACCTGCTGTCACAGGCATCCCACCGTGCCGCCAAGTTCCCTCAACTAGGGTTACTTGGGCGCTGGCACTGGGACCCTCCCGCGATGGCCCTGGGTGGAATTGGTCCTGCTCATTGTCCAGATTACTAGGCAAAGGTTTGTCCCATACAGCTCCGTCCATCGGTTGCAGAATCAGCCGATCCCACAAACCACAGTCTGACCACTCTTCTCCAACCCGATACTGTGAGAAGGAACTCCTCATGGTTGCCCAATCTAATATCGGTCTCACCGCTACCATGTCAATCAGCAATGGGACTGCAACTCCGTCCAGTACCACCATACTGTAGGAACGATTGTTGACACTCGGAGATACACTGCGAACAACTGTGGGAGGTGAAGTGGGGAGATCCTCCTTGTGTCTCTGATCCCCTCGCTCAAACCTGTAACATGCCCTGGCGAAATGATGCAAGAATCTGCACATGCCGCAGCATTTTCCTCTTGCCGGACACTCTCTAGCTGTATAACGGTGCTTGGTGGACCCACAACCCAAACACCTGGGCGATCCCGGGGCGGACCTTATCTTCACAGCATTAGCACTTTCCTCCTCATCCTCCACGCTATCGTCACTGTTCGGGTCCACTGCCTGCGCTGTCGACTGTGATTCAAAGTGGCGGAGTGTCGCTCTCTCACTGAGCTCTCGTGATAGCTTGTTCACTGCCTCACACTGCTGAGCTAACTCGATGGCTAAGGCTAAAGTCTGCTCGCCCGAGTGCACGAGGAGCCTCAACCCAGCCGCCGAGCAAAGGCTATGTTCCGCCAACTGGTCGCGGACCATCTCTTCCTCTAATGCTCCAAACTGGCAGTCCCCGGCCAGCTGACGTAGGTCTGCAACATACTGCTGCACTGACTTGGTGGGCCGCTGGCAGCACTGCAGAAACTGAATCTTCCGGACGATGACGTTTTCTGGGGCGCGAAAATGTCTCGCCATTAGCTTAACCACCTCTTCAAAACTATCACTGTCGCCCAAGGAACTAAAGATACGTTGTCCCTCCATTCCCAAGTTGTGAACCAACACTGCCTGTGCCCGCAACTTCTCCAGTTTACCAAGGTTCAGTGCCACCAAATTGTTCCGGAATGCGGCAAACCACCTCGCCCAAGGGACTGGCGGCTCACTGGGAACCTCCAAAAACGTCCAAATATTAACAACTCCTGCGTCCATACTTTGATCCTCATCGCCAAATGTTATGTCTGTAACCGAGAACCAAGGATGAGGCTGAATGTTGAACTGAACGAGACTTGTTGACTCACTGTCACAGTACAAGTGCTCCCGTCAGGCAGAGGTGTGGTCAAAGAGACCGCCCCTCCTACTCATAGCCCTCTTATACCTCGGGTGGCGGCGGAACCGGAAAGGTGATAGCGAGGATAGCTTGGATGAAGATTATTGGGAAATCAGTGCTGCCAGCCGAAGGTCTGCCCCGGAAAACTCCCGTTGCAGGGGTTGTGGGTCCGCAACGCACCGCCAAAAAGCGAACAAATGCCTGGCGAGAGGAGAATGTTGTAGTAGATGTGGACACTTGACTCACTATGCCAGGGTGTGCCGTTTGTCTTACCCGGAGAACCCACAGGAGAAATCACCCCACCCGCCCCCGACGGACACTGGGAGCGAATGGTACGAGGAGCTAGCGGACACCCTCGTTTTCAAGTCGGCCAGTTCTCGCTCAGTGTCGGTATCCATGCCAATGAGCGACACCATGCTAGCCCCAGATGCCTCCGGTACTTGGCCACAGTTGGATGGGGGGTCTGCAGCTACAACGGTGAACACTACAACGTTTATAGAAAAGAATGGGGCCAGACCGACGAGCATGGAGTTACCGCATGCTCAGCAGCAGCACATTGGGCCGAGTAAAATTCCACTTCGAGTTATGGACTTGGTTCAGGTTCGGGGTGGTGAACGTCCACAGCGAAGATGGGTCAAACGCAGCCAACAAAACATCAAGCACATCTGTGGATAGTGGTGAAGTTGGGAGTGGCGTGCTTCTGTTTGTCCTACAGCTCGATGAGGCATGCCAACCAGCTGTGGCGTGTGCAGGAGGACGCTCCAGGTGGTGAGGCTAGACGGGAGATGGTGATGGCGGTGTGGGATCTAAGCTCCGTAGTCCAGAAGATCAGCCATCACTCTGGGGGCCTACTGCCTCCAGGGGAGCGCCTGCTGAGGGGCTGCCCTGGGCTCCAATGCCGGTTCCATCTTTCCCACCCAAGTGACTGTGTGGTAGCTCTTTGTTTATAGTTTTGTTATTATTGTGTGTTCAAAATGTTTAGTGTAGGAGCACGACAGATCATTTTAGTTTGAATAAAGGCTCTTTTTAGTTAGTTGGTGGCAGAATAATCCACCATGCCGTGTGGGCTGTGTGGCAGTCCACCTACCAGTCCTATTTTAGGTTGTTTTGTGTGAGTGTGTTAGGCCAGTTTAGTACACGAGTTTTTGGTATTTTAGAGCGTGATTCGGGTCAAACTGGGGTGGGTTTCAATTGTGTGTGTGGTTTTGGACTTTTCTAAGGGGGGGGGGTGTGGTATATGGAAAAGGGGCACTTTATTTTGAAGTGCAGTGCGGTGACTTGGACTTCCTGTCACGTCACCGCACTGCCCTATATAGTGGGAGGGTGCCATCTTACGGCCTCTTTATGCCGGATGCCCACGCTAGGTGCCATGCCATGTACTGCTGACCTATGTGTTCAATAAAGCTAAGTTCGACACAACCATCATCTTACCTCATTCATCACCAGGTATTACATACAGTACATAACAGGTGTTCCACCAGGAGCGCAAATTGGTAAGAGAGAAGGATTGGATAAAAATACTGTTTCAGAACACACAGTTAAACATACGACTGAAATAAAAATAGCCCAGTATTATGGAAGTATAAACAGGTATGGTAGTGGCTTCATGGATGAAATAATTTACATAAAAGTGCGAAGTGCAGAACACACAATTGAACACACAATTGAATAAAATAGCCCAGGATTATAGAAAATATACATAGTTATGGTAGTGGTTGCACGGGTGGGTCAATATACATGAAAGTGTGGAGTGCAAAGACAGGTGTGTTATTGTGATAATTAAAAAGGTCCTCAGTTCTGTGCATATGAACGATCAGAGGGAGGGGGGTGGGGCCTCTGACTGTTTGCAGTCCAGATGGCCCAGGGGAAGAAACTGTTTGTCAGTCTGGAGGTGTGGGACCTGATTGATCTGAACCGTCATCCACAGGGAAGCAGGTCAAACGGGTGGTGGGCAGGATGTGAGGGGTCTCCTGTGATGACCTTGGTCTTTCTAAGAAAGGAGGATCTGGAGAGGTCCTCCAGGGAGGGCAGAGGGCCGCTGGTAATTTTTTTTGTGCGGTATTGATGACCCTCTGCACAGTCTTCCTGTATGATGGTGTAGTGGTTAGCCCTGTTCCATCAAAACAAGGAGATCCTGGGCTTCAATTAGCCAGCAAGTTGGGGTCTTTCATTGTAGAGTTTACATGTCGTCACCATGCCTGTGAGGGTTATAAGATCTCCATGTTCCTTCCATAGTCCAAAGATCTTCTTCTAGCTGCCTCATTTAGGGGTCACCACAGCGGATCACCTGCATCCATCTCACCCAATCCCTTGCATCTTCTGCCGTGACACCAACCCTTTCTATGCCCTCCTTCACTACATCCATGAATGGTGTCTGTTGTCTTCCTCTTTTCCGCTTACTTGGCAGGTCTATCTTCAACATTCTTCATCCAATATATCCACTATTCCTCCTGTACACATATCCAAACCATCTCAACCTTGCCTTTCTTACTTTGTCTCCCATGACAATCTGCAGAATGGGCCCCCCCAGGGGAACAGTTCTGGCTCCCTTCCTGTTCACCCTCTACTCTGCTGGCTTTTCATATAACACACCACACTGCCACCTGCAGAAGTTCTTTGATGACTCTGCGATTGTTGGTCTCATCTCTGATGGGGATGACTTGAAGTACAGAAGACTGACTCAGGATTTTGTGAACTGGTGCCTGCGGAACTGCTTCCAGATCAATGCAGGGAAGACCAAGGAATTCATGGTAGACTCCCATAAGTGTAGACACTCTCCCACAGCACCGGTAAACATTCAGGGAACAGATATTGAGATGGTGGCATCTTACAAGTACCTGGATGTTCACCTGAACAATAAACTGGTCTGGTCAAACGTCACACGGAGTGCACTGTGCAGTTTGTTTAGCAGTAGGCTGCTCCATCCAAAATGCACGAGAGAGATGTTTCACAGGTTCTTCCTACCTGTTGCTGTCAGACAATCTGCACTGCTCATAGAGAAAACACATAACAGTACTTCTTTGCACAAATGAGGAATGTTCCTCTTCAGTCAACTGTTACCATCATTATTCCCTAAGGTTACAACACTGTACCCATTCAACTGTGAAATATACTGCTAATATACAGTGGGGAAAATAAGTATTGAACACATCAACATTTTTCTCATTGAACATATTGTAATGTCGGGGCTATGATAAGGGGCGGGGGATTCTCCTGGCATGCGTGCACAACAAGGGATTCATAGACAGTTATAATTGTTGAGTTCTGAGCATTTTTGTAGTGTTATAAGTCTGGTTGTGATAGTGTTGTTTTCCCTGTGTGTGAGAGATTATGTGTCTGTGCCACCCTGAGTGAAGTGAGTGTGTGTGTGGATGACCTCTGTTATGTCTTTATAATGTGAGCCGTGAGCCATGTTGTACCTAGCAGTGGACTGAACTTTATTGAGATTCATGCTCAATATACATACTGGCCGTAGGCCGCTTGACGTCACCACGTCAGCTACCTGGCGTCGGCTACTGCAAGCCCCAAGGGCCAAATCCCCACACAACGTTCCCCCCCTTTACAAAACACCTTAAAACAACCCCTCCCTGTTGTAAATTTACCAAAGAAACCCCACAGAACACCCATGTGGTATTAATACTGTTTTTTTTCCATTTCTTTTTCTTTCTTTTTTTTTTTTAAACATATTCCAAAACACACCAAATAATAGGCCTAATAAGCTAAATGGGCACCTGGGTAGACTGCCAGGGTACCCTCCTATGTTGGAGCGGATTATTCTGCCACCCATGCCCAACACGCTTCAGCTAAGGCTACTTCCACCACAAAGTCATTGAGGTGTCTGGGCCTCTGATGCATCCTGGCTGAGCGCCTCACCAGAGGAGGACCTGCTCCAGGCACCGTCAGCCACACCTGAGTGTCCCCAACACCCCCTTCAAATAAGTCCCAACCCTCATCAGTCATATCTGCTGCAGCTCCCGGACCCTGGGCTGGCAACAACTTCCTGAGATGGCTGGAATGCCACCGTGACCCGTCCGAGAGCCTGAATGTGTCCGGACCCAGCCCCTTCATGATCTGCAGAGGTCCCGTCCAGAAAGGCTGCAGCTTATGCATATGGTTGGGGTGCTTAATCCTGATACAATCCAACACATCGATCCATGGGTCCTCGCCCTGTGCTTCCTGTCAAAACACTGTTTCATTTTCCGCTGTTGGGCGATGACCCGGTCTCATGATGGATCGGTGTCCGCTGCAATGGAGGTTGCGGGGCAGCGCAGCCAGTCCAGGGGCAGGTGTAACTCACGCCCCAGCATGAGCCCTGCTGGGGAGCACCCTGTCGTGGCGTGGGGCGTCGCCCTGTAGTGGAGAAACGTGTTCTCAAGGGCATCAGAGAACGTGAAGTCGTCCGCCAGATGGGCCCAAAGACCATTTTTCAGAGTCTTATTGAAATGTTCTACATCCCCATTGGCCTGTGGGTGATAAAATGTGGTTCTGATGTGCTCCACGCCCTTCCTCCCAAAAACTCCTCAACCCCCCCCAGAGGTGAACTGTGGGCCATTGTCTATTGTGATGGCATCTGGAACCCTCCACCTGGCGAACAGTGATGAGAGGAAACCGGTGACCACATCTGTCGTGACCGAGTTAGTGGGCAACATTTCCGACCATTTAGAAAACAGATCGTAGACCACCAGTAGGAAATGGCTGTTCGCTGGGGCCGTGTGTAATTCACCACAAATGTCCAGCTGGATGTGCTTCCAAGGGCCCTCGGGATGCTGTAATGGCCGCAGAGGTGGAAGAGGTGGCACGCCAGTCTTCCCACTTTTCCAAACATCTCAATGTCCTTATCAATGCCAGGCCACCAAACCAAAACCCTGCACCGTTGTTTCTCCCTGACCACCCCCAGATGACCCTCGTGGAGTATAGCCAAGACGCGCGAACTCAGCGATACCGGAATCAGCATGCAGTGTCCTTTCGCCACACACACGGCATTCCAGCAACTCAGTTCGTCCCTGAACCTGTGAAAAGGTGCCAGATCACCCTGCACTTTCATGGGCCAACCCTCCTTGATGACGGAGCAAAGTTGCAACAACGTCAGGTCCTGTTCAGACTTCGCCTGGAGTTCCTGGAGAGAGACCATGTCCTGGAGGGGTCCGTGCAGTGTGTTGACCAGATCCACCTCCAAGGAGTCGCTGTCATCTGGTTGTGCAGCATTGGTTGTGGTACTGGACAGGAGGTCCGCCACTACGTTCTCTTTTTCCAGAGGTGAACTGGGTAGTGAAGTTGTAGGCCCACAGCCACTCCGTCCACCTGTGGATCTGCAGGGGCCTGTGTCCCGAATCAGCCATCTGCAGCAGCATCATCAGTACCCGGTGGTCCGTGCGTAGGGTAAAATGGCATCCGTAGAGATAGATATGCCACCGTTCACATGCCCAAACACATGTGAGCACCTCTTGCACTTGAGACATAACCACCCCCACCGTTGAACCAGATGTGTCACAAGTCACAAAAGTGGGCCATTTTGGTTCAAAGTGAGCCAACACCGGTGGGGAGGTGAGTTAGGACTTTAGTTTAGTGACTGCCATTGAGCAGGCCGGAATCCATTGCCACGGAGTGTCCTGCTTGAGGAGGGCTCGGAGAGGTTCGATTGTCTTTGAATAGTGGGGAATGAAACGCCCTTAAATGTTCACCATACCCAGAAATGAGGAAATTTGCGCAGGCATTGTGGGATTGGGGAGATGCAGGACCACCTCTGCATTCAAGTGCAGGGGGCTCAGGCCCTCAGCCGATAACCAGAACCCAACAAACTCAATGGAACCTGCTGCGAAGATGCACTTTTCCCCATTCAGTGTGACCCTGTGCTCCAGCAGCACCTCCATTACTCATTCCAAATGTTTATCATGTGCTTCCCGTGATGCACCGTGGACCATGATGTCGTCCAGGTACACCACCACACCCCTGAGACCGGCAAAGATAGTGGATATAATTTTTTGAAAACAGCTTGGTACCGAACTCAAACCAAAAGGCATGTGGGTGTACCTGAAAATTCCCATGTGGATCACAAACGCCGTCAGGTCGTGGCTGGCTGGGTGGAGGGGCACCTGTAGATAACCTTGGTGGAGGTCCAGCTTCGAGAACACTGTCAAGCTGCTGAACATCTCGGTGAGTTCCTCCATTGTGGGGAGTGGGTATCTGTCCGGGATGACCGCTTTATTAACCATCCTGAGGTCGATGCACGGTCGGATGCCACCCATCTTCTTCTTGGCCACCACGATGTTTGAGATCCACGGCAAGGCATCCAGTTTCTCGATAATGCTGGCCTTAAGCAATTTATTCAGTTCCGCTATCATGTCGTCCCACAAGGTGAGGGGAAGCCGCCGTAACGGTTGGCTCTTGGGCGTCACACCCAGGTCAATGAGCGGGCGGTGGGTGAAAGCCTTTACACAACCCAGGCCCGCAAACAACGCTGGCCAGTGAGCATGCCACCCAGGGGACACAGTCAACACAGTCAAGCCTGCTGGGTCCGTCCATGATGGATAATCCTAACTCTCCCAATAAGTCAGTTCCCAACAAGTTGGCCCCCTGGCCCAAAAGCTGGAAGGTAAATGCGGGAATAGTCTTTGACCCACACCCAACAAAGAAGTTGGCCATGCCCACCATGCCAATCTTAGCGTACCCGTAGCCAAACATTTTCACAGCGCCTGCCTTAATAGATTTCTTTGGGAAAAATTGTCTTATTGTGGACATGCTCAGTATGGATTTACCAGCGCCCAAGTCCACCATAAGTGGCACATCGACCCCATCAAACTGTAAAACGTACCACTTCAGCGGCCACTTCTTGACACCTGCTACACACACCAACGTTATGCCCCCAGGCTTCAAGTCTGTTGGCTTGTTGGTGGTGGTGCAAACCCTAGCCCAGTGATTAGCACGGCTGCAGTTCTAGCACGTCTTCTCTAAAGTGGGGCAAGTGAACGAGGCTGCCCGGTGACGGGGGTATCCGCAGTCGCCACACAGTCCCCTAATTCCTGCTCCTGCCTGTGCTGGAGTCCGCCGCTTTTTGGGGTTCCGCCCTGAGGAGTTAGCTATGTTGCTAGCGGCCTGACGTGGAGGGGAAGCTTGGACAGCTAGGTTTTCCTAAGCCAGTACTTGTCAACCTAGCTAGGTAGCAGACTCTATTTGGCTGGTTATCGGCATTACTTGCTTCAGCATGAAAACATTCTTAGTTAGCATTAGCTTTTCCTTAAGCCACTTGTTGCTTGTGCCGTGTGCTAGCTTATCACAGATTAGCTTTTCCTCTACAGGTGCAAAGGTGCATGTGCTCGCTAGGTTACCGAGCTCCATAAGAAAGTGCTGAGTGGACTCACCGGCTTGTTGACAGCGGTCGAAGAACCTGTGTCTGCGCCGTGATGTTGCATTGATCAACAAAGAAATTGTCCATCATGTCCAAACACTCTTTTAATGAGTTCTTGTTACCCAGCGCGTGAAACACACGGTCTTCTTTACCGAGGCAGTGGAATAGCATGTGCTTCCGTCTCTTTTCATCAGCACCACCCAAGCCAGCCGCAATGATGTATTCATCAAACACTTCCAACCAGCAGCACCACGGTGTAACTGGCACACCTGGAGACTCCAAGAACGTAGGAGGTGGTCTTGCGCACGCCCCCATGGTTTAATTCGACGTCGCCAAATGTCTTAATAATGCGAGACGTGAGCCATGTTGTACCGAGCAACGGACTGAACTTTATTGAGATTCATGCTCGATATACATAGTGGCCATAGCCTACCTGACATCACCACATCAACTGTCTGGCGTCGGCTACGCCAAGCCCCAAGGACCAAATCCCCACACAGCAATCTTCCCTCTGTTCTGCGTAGTCAGAGAGTTGAAATAAATGCCTGGTACATTCCAAATCCTCTCTCATTATTGTATGAACCCTTGAAATGTCACACTGGTGTCAGAAGTGGGATATTGCGAGATGGAAGCGAGGATCAAGGAGAGATTTGACAGCTCAAACAGCTCATCGGCCAGATGGAAATCAACAATAGAGCAGGCACGCCAGTCCCTAGAGCTGCTTGCCGCAAAGAATGGGGAAGCGGGCCGGACGGAGCAAGTGCACCCCGTGTCCTGAGGACGGTGACTGCCAGCGGGGAGACTACAAGCCAGCGACTGTTTCGGAAGGGCGACCCACACTGACCACATCTGGGAACAGCTGGCCAGCCTCTGGCGATGTGACCAAGAGAGTCTCGGGGCTTATGCAGCAGATGTTTGGCTGCTGAAACAGCGTGGCTACCTGGACTTCAAGCAAAAGAAGCTCACCCTCCAGAGTTTCATCAGAGGGCTCTGCCTGGCCTGGCTCCAATAACATGTCTGGATTCATGCCACGAGCAGCTGGGAGATGGCCGTGGCAGAGCGGGTGGAACCAGTGCTGGAGCACGCGGCTGATGTTTCATCACCAAGGCAGAAAGCTTTCCAGGTCATGACTGAGAGAGTGGATGAGGAGGAGCTGTGCCAGGCCACAGCTGCATGGCCGGCGAGAGTATGATGGCAGCACAAGGAGGCCAGGCCATGTCACGCGCCACTGCCTTGCACCTACCCCGCGACAACCAGCCCCCTCACCAGCTTTAAACTAGAGTGAAGTGGCAGAGACAGGGACCTGCCGCCTCTCACAGACATTTTCCCCAACGAAATCTCACCACGTCTGGGCTGACTTGGACACTCGCCACGGCTGCAGCTGCAGTGCAGCCTGACAGCACTTTTTACGTGTTCTAAAGGTCTGATGACACGATTTTGACATTTTTTAGCATGTTGTGTAAACCCAAAAGTCATTGTCGATGATCAATATAATATTTACAAGCGCGCCTGCATAAACTAGTTATCATCAAAAAACCGCAGCCGCTGACTGGACTGTGGTGCCGCCCACCAAATGAAGGGCGGCACCACCATCACGTAAGCAACAGAACAGATGCCGGTTGTTGACTGGAATGACAGCAGCTTTGTAGCTCACAGTTTCTCTTGTTTCTTGTTTTAATTTTACGGCTATGCCTTCACGTTGTGTCGCAGGCTTAGATAAACGGCAAGCCGTGAAAGACCACATCACATGCTTCAGCTCCAACTGTCATAAGCCTCCTCATGCGCTCCTCATGCGTTTTTATGCAGAAGGAGCGCACGAGGAGGGGAAGGATTAATGGATTTATTTTTTTGCTTCTTATCACACCATCACCAGCAGTGTGTGTACTTAGCGGCCGTTTGCTAGTCACGCTCTGCTGGTCCATAGTATTGTCATCTGTGCTGTTAGTCTGCCAGTATTTTCAGCACTCTCACGAGCGATGTCAGCTCTGGGGCGCACCTGTGGCTAACATGTCTCCTCTCATTTGTTCTCTGGGCGATGCCGGCCCCCAAATGCCATCAGTAAGTGTATTTGTATTTTTTGTACGTCTTCACCTTTTTGGCAATTGTCTGTCTTTCTGTATTACGGTGGGGCAAAAAAGTATTTAGTCAGCCACCAATTGTGCAAGTTCTCCCACTTAAAAGATGAGAGAGGTCTCCAATTTTCATCATAGGTATACCTCAACTATGAGAGACAAAATGAGAAAAAAAAAATCCAGAAAATCACATTGAAGGATTTTTAATGAATTAATTGGTAAATTCCTCAGTAAAATAAGTATTTGGTCACCTACAAACAAGCAAGATTTCTGGCTTTCACAGACCTGTAACTTCTTCTTTAAGAGGCTCCTCTGTCCTCCACTCGTTACCTGTATTAATGGCACCTGTTTGAACTCATTATCAGTATAAAAGACACCTGTCTACAACCTCAAACAGTCAGACTCCAAACTCTACTATGGCCAAGACCAAAGAGCTGTCGAAGGACACCAGAAACAAAATTGTAGACCTGCACCAGGCTGGGAAGACTGAATCTGCAATAGGTAAGCAGCTTGGTGTGAAGAAATCAACTGTGGGAGCAATTATTAGAAAATGGAAGACATACAAGACCACTGATAATCTCCCTCGATCTGGGGCTCCACGCAAGATCTCACCCCGTGGGGTCAAAATTATCACGAGAACAGTGAGCAAAAATCCCAGAACCACATGGGGGACCTATTGAATGACCTGCAGAGAGCTGGGACCAAAGTAACAAAGACTACATCAGAAACACACTACGCCGCCAGGGACTCAAATCCTGCAGTGCCAGACGTGTCCCCCTGCTTAAGCCAGTACATGTCCTGGCCCGTCTGAAGTTTGCTAGAGAGCATTTGGATGATGCAGAAGAGGATTGGGAGAATGTCATATGGTCAGATGAAAGCAAAATAGAACTTTTTGGTAAAAACTCAAGTTGTCGAGTTTGGAGGAGAAAGAACACCATACCTACTGTGAAGCATGGGGGTGGAAACATCATACTTTGGGGCTGTTTTTCTGCAAAGGGACCAGGACGACTGATCCGTGTAAAGGAAAGAATGAATGGGGCCATGTGTTGTGAGATTTTGAGTGAAAACCTCCTTCCACCAGCAAGGGCCTTGAAGATGAAACGTGGCTGGGTCTTTCAGCATGACAATGATCCCAAACACACCACCCGGGCAACGAAGGAGTGGCTTTGTAAGAAGCATTTCAAGGTCCTGGAGTGGCCTAGCCAGTCTCCAGATCTCAACCCCATAGAAAATCTTTGGAGGGAGTTGAAAGTCTGTGTTGCCCAGCGACAGCCCCAAAACATCACTGCTCTAGAGGAGATCTGCATGGAGGAATGGGCCAAAATACCAGCAACAGTGTGTGAAAACCTTGTGAAGACTTACAGAAAATGTTTGACCTCTGTCATTGCCAACAAAGGGTATATAACAAAGTATTGAGATGAACTTTTGTTATTGACCAAATACTTATTTTACCGAGGAACTTACCAATTAATTCATTAAAAATCCTTCAATGTGATTTTCTGGATTTTTTTTTTCTTATTTTGTCTCTCATAGTTGAGGTATACCTATTATGAAAATTGGAGACCTCTCTCATCTTTTAAGTGGGAGAACTTGCACAATTGGTGGCTGACTAAATACTTTTTTACCCCACTGTAAATGTGCTGTGGTGAACCCTGCACGTAAATCCTCGTGATTTCATCCTCCCTCTCCATGTCCTGCGTAAGAGTGCACAGAGGGTCATGATGAATGGATTTATGTGCAGGATTCACCAGATAATACATAATACATAAATACATAAAGATAATACATAATAAACCCAATGCCTGAGCTACAGAGAATACACTGCCATGATTTTATTGAAAAATTGGGTTTAAATAAATTGTATTTATGAACAAATAATTTGTTGCAATATGGTGACGCAGTGGTGGAGTGGTTAGCACTGCGATAGCACAGCAACTCACCCTTGGCCGGGGGATCCTGGGTTCGATCCCAGCCCCCGACCAACAGTGATCTGTGTGGAGTTTGCATGTTCTCCCCGTGTCTGCGTGGGTTTACTCCGGGATTTCCCCGGTTTCCTCCCACATGCCAAAAACATGCAAGTTAGGTTAATTGGCATCAAACTGGGGATTCTAAATTGTCCTTAGGTATGACTGTGAGAGTGAATGGTTGTCTGTCTCTCTGTGTTGGCCCTGCGATGGACTGGCGATCTGTCCAGGGTGGACCCTGCCTCTTGCCCAAAGATGCTGGGATAGGCTCCAGCCCCCCCGCGACCCGAAAAGGATTAAGCAGAAGAAGATGAATGAATGAATGAATGAATCTGTAGCAAAAGAATAACACTTGAAAAAAAAACAAGATGGCGCCCACAGCGGCCGCCATGGTGCTTCGCTGCCCTTTAATTTTTATAATTTGTCTGTTTTTGTTCATTGATTGTGCGTCTGCCGGTTCATACACCCGTGAAGAACTATTAAACATCAGGACTCTCACTCCCATGGACCTTCTTCCAGTTTTTTTTTAGCTCCTGCCGCCGATCTGATCCATTGTTTGGCCAAAAGAGCTAGACAGCGGAAAAGAGGAAAGAGAGGGGGGATTCTCGCTCGGCTACGGAAGAGAGGCATGCGAACAGCCTTGCCTGGCATATTTCTATCCAATGCCAATTCTCTCTTGAACAAGGTAGAAGAACTAAGACTGCTGATGCGATTCAAGGACTTCGCTTCCTCGTCTGTCATCTCCTTCTCTGAGACCTGGCTTAAAGAGAACATTCCAGATTGCGCAATCAGCCTCGAGGGATTTCAGCTGTATCGTGCTGATCGCGTCACAGAGCTCTCCGGTAAGTCTATTGGAGGAGGAGTGTGCTTCTATATTAACAACAGCTGGTGCTCTGATGTAACGGTGATTTCCAAACACTGTTCTCCCGCCCTGGAATTTCTTTTTATTAACTGCAAGCCATTTTATTCCCCGCGGGAGTTTGCCTCATTCATCCTCGCCGCTGTGTACGTCCCTCCCGACGCGGACACGCGCGAAGCTCAGCGCGTGCTCGTGGATCACATCCAACTTACGGAGCGGAACCTTCCAGACTCCCTGGTTATTGTGGTGGGCGATTTTAACCAGAGCAATCTGAGTCACGAGCTCCCCCGCAACAAACAGTTTATTAAATGTCCAACCAGAGGAAATAACACGCTAGATCACTGTTATACTTCAGTAAAGGACGCATATCGCGCTGTTCCCCGCGCTGCGCTGGGACTATCTGATCACGTGATGGTCCACCTCATCCCCACATACAGACAGAGACTGAAACTCACTAAACCTGTTGTGACCACCACAAAGAAATTGACCAGTGAAGCTGGAGAGAAACTGAACACATGCATGGAAATAACTGACTGGGGCATGTTTAAAAGAGCCACACATGATCTTAATGAGTACACAGACACTGTGAACTCATATATCAACTTCTGTGAGGAGGACATTCTCCCATCGCGCACCAGGGTGAGATATTCTAATGACAAGCCCTGGTTCACAGCTAAGCTCAGACAGATCAGGAAGGAGAAGGAAGCAGCGTTGAAAAGTAGAGACAGAGACTGCTACAGAGAGGTCAAATATCGGTTTAACAGAGAGCTGAGGAGAGCTAAATCTGTGTATTCTGAGAAACTCCAGCAGCAGTTCACTGCTAATGACTCGGCTTCTGTGTGGAGAGGACTGAGGCAAATCACCAACTATTGGCCTCAGGCTTCTAAAGGTCAGGATGACAAAGCCCTTTGTCAAAAACTGTCCCAACATTACGCCCGTTTTGACACCTCGTCAGCTGCGTCCAACTCACCCACTCCACCCACTCCACTGCCTCCTCAGCCCCTAATTCATCAAAAGCGGTCCCCCCCTCCTCCTCCTCCTCCTCCCCCCCCTCCCCTTGTCATCAGTGAGCAGGACGTGCACAGACAGTTCTCCAGACTGAACCCGCTCAAGGCCCCCGGGCCGGACAGTGTGTCTCCCTCCACAGTGAGACACTGTGCGAAAGAGCTGGCTCCTGTCTTCACAGACATTTTTAACACCTCCCTTAAGCAATGTCACGTGCCGACCTGCCTCAAATCCTCCACCATCATCCCTGTCCCCAAGAAGCCACGGATTACTGGACTTAACGACTACAGACCTGTAGCGCTCACCTCTGTAGTCATGAAGTCCTTTGAGCGTCTGGTCCTGTCTCACCTCAAGTCCATCACCACACCCCTCCTAGACCCGCTGCAGTTTGCCTACCGTGCTAACAGGTCTGTGGACGACGCAGTCAACCTGGCCCTCCACTCCATCCTGCACCACCTGGACTCCCCGGGAACCTATGCCAGGATTCTGTTTGTGGACTTCAGCTCCGCATTCAACACCATCCGCCCCGATCTGCTCCAGGACAAGCTGTCCCTGCTCAACGTGCCTGACTCCCTCTGCAGGTGGATCACCGACTTCCTGACGGACCGGAGACAGCATGTGTGGCTGGGGAAGTCTGTCTCAGACTCTGTTAGCATCAGCATTGGATCACCCCAGGGCTGTGTACTTTCCCCCCTACTCTTCTCCCTTTATACCAACTCCTGCACCTCCTCCCACCAGTCTGTTAAGCTGATTAAGTTTGCGGACGACACCACCCTCATCGGGCTCATCTCCAACGGCGACGAGTCCGCCTACAGGGAAGAGGTGGCCCAGTTGGTGTCCTGGTGCAGCCACAACAACCTGCAGCTGAATGCTCTGAAGACAGCGGAGATGATTGTGGACTTCAGGAAAGTCACAACCCCCCTGCCCCCCCTCACCATCACAGGCTCTCCCATCACCATTGCAGATTCCTTCCGCTTCTTGGGCACCACCATCACCCGAGACCTCAAATGGGAGCCAACCATCAGCTCCCTCATCAAAAAGGCCCAGCAGAGGATGTTCTTTCTGCGGCAGCTGAGGAAGCTCAAGCTACCCACCAAGATGTTAGTGCAGTTCTACACGGCCATCATCGAGTCCATCCTCACCTCCTCCATAACTGTGTGGTATGCAGGAGCCACTGCCAGGGACAGACTAAGGCTGCAGCGCGTCGTGCGCACTGCTGAGAAGGTGATAGGCTGCGAGCTCCCATCTCTCCAGGACCTGTACATCTCCAGGACCTGGAGGCGTGCTGGCCGGATCATAGCCGATCCTTCACATCCTGGTCATGTACTGTTTGCCCCCCTCCCCTCAGGTAGAAGACTTCGGTCCATTCGGACTAAAACCTCCCGGCACATGAACAGCTTTTTCCCCTCTGCCATCAGACTGCTGAACATTAAGTGACTTTTTGACTCTTGTGCACTATATACAGCAGCTCAACCAGACTCACGTCATTCATCACTGTTTTTCTGTTGCATTATCGACTGCACTATGTGGTACCTCACATTATCTGCTACTTGCTAATTTTTTAAAACTGCCTTGACTAGTACTACTCATTATTACTAGTATTATTATTATTATTATTATTATTACTTATTATTACTTATTTTTCTACACTTATTGCACGTTTTTAGTCCTTTAGTTTTTTAGTTTATCCCTTTTTCTCATCATGTTTTTAATGTTGCAGCATGGCACCGAGACAAATTCCTAGTTTGTGTACTACATGAACAATGGCAATAAATCTGATTCTGATTCTGATTCTGATTCTGACTTGGTGTTCCCCTGCCATGTGTTTGTCACTGCTGCTGCGGCGGCCATGTGTGCCTCTCCACTGCCACTCTCTGAGTCTGACTCGCTTGGCCCAATGCCCACTTGGCACGGCTCAAACCTATACGGTCTGATGCCCCCAGGTTCTTCATTGTCATCCCATTCTTCTGAACTATAATCGTCTGAAGATTGGACAAGACAAACCAATTCCAGACTACATGTGCTGGAACCATCGTCAATGTTTTCTACCGCTTCCATCCTGTGTGTACAATGGGCAGCCAAGCGCTGTGTTCTGTCGATGACGTTACAACATGGCCAGGGGTTTTTCCAGCCACTGACGTAATTGGTGACGTGGCGCTCATGAAAACGTCAGATATTCACGTGGAAAAAAAAAGCCTGTTTGACTTAGAACTGCACAGACCAACCTATTTCGTCATATTGTATTATGTGTTGAAAAATTAGATGAAGTCAAAAACGTGTCATCAGACCTTTAAGCAGTTTAATCTTGCTTTGTTGGCAGATATTTTTTTCTAATTTTAACTAGAATTATCTATTACCAGAATTTTTTTTTTTTTTTGCTTATTTTAAGTAAAATTATCTGCCAACAGAGCAAGAAAATTTGACTTATCAAATTGTGTAAAACAAGTTAAAACTATTGGAAGGCATATAAAATTTTCTTACACATTAACTGCACAGCAAGAATAAATATATTGTCAGACAAGAAGAAACAAACATAAACAGCCTTAATTTACTTCATTTTACTTAAATTTGGCTTTTGGAGTGTAGTTGTGTTTTCTAGCTCAAAGTTGCATTTTTTCTCACAGAGAAACAAAAATGAGGCTGTAGTGGCTCAGGAGGCAGAGCAGATCGCCCAATAACTGGAGGGTTGTGTTGTATAGCAAATGGCACATTATTGTGAAGTGCGGTGTAGCGACATGCGCTTCCCGTCACATCACTGCACTGCCCTATATAAGGCGGAGGGCACTCATATTGTGGCCTCTTTGACCGGTGCCCTCTGCCAGGTGCCTACTGTGTAACCGCTCTTCCCAAACATCAATAAAGCTGTGTTCGTCCAGTCATCTTGCCTCATCCTTCACCCAAGGTATTTTACATACATAACATTTGGTGATTGAGGATTAACTCATGGAGGCGTGTATTACACCACTTTGCCCCTTTCTCGAGCTCCTGGGTGAACCGCCGGTGCCTTGGCCTATGTGGTTTGAGGCTTTCCAGACGTACATCACTGTGCTGGACCTCGGTAAGCTCAACAAGCTAAGAGCATGTGCGCTACTTGTCCACAACCTGAGTATTGAGGGCCAGCGAGTCCTGCGCACACTCGGAGCTTCAGACTCTTTTGAAGATGTTGTGGAGCTGCTAGCCAACCATTTCCACACCCCGGATGGCGTGACTGTCCCGAGGATTCGTTTTCGGCAGTGACATCAGCGAGTAGGTGAGCCAATTCATCAGTTTGTCGCCGACTTGAGGCAGCTAGCTAGCGAGTGTCACTTTGGGCTGTTGGAAGATGAAATGGTATGTGAACAGCTCACGGAGCACACATGCAGCACCACATTGCGGGCTAGGCTACTCATGTCGCCCAGTGACTTAACATTATCCAGAGCTGTCAAACAAGCTCTTCAGCTGGAGGCCGCAGACAAGCCAGCTTTGGAGCTAACCTGGCACCAGTCACAGCAGCCGCTGGAGCCTCCTGCTGCAGCAAATGTTGCGGACTTGGATAGTGAGGATAGCTTGGACAACAATACTATGGAAGCCAACGCTGCCAGCCGAAGGTCTGCCCCGGGAAAACCACTGTGCAAGGGTTGTGGGTCCACAATGCACCACAATAAGACTAAGGACTGCCCGGCTAGGGAAACGTTGTAGCAGATGTGGATGCTTGAACCATTATGCTAGAGTGTGTCGTGTATCTGAACCGGACAGCCCACAGAAGAAATCACTCCTCCCGCCTCCAACGACCATCCATTTGGTGTCCCCCAGCACAAACGGGTACACGTTTTGCACAGTGGAACTGGACAGCATGGAGGTGCTGCTGCTGCTCGACATGGGAGCAGAAGGGTCGTTGCTGAATTAGGCCACGGTGAGGAAGTTTTTCCTCCACTACAGGATTAGAGGTAACCCAGGCCCGTTGTATGGTTATGGAGGTGGCAGGCTGTGCACGGTTGAGACTTTGGAGTTAATGGTCTGGTACATGTCTGTGAAGATGGTTGACCTCACATACCACGTGACAACCTGAGGCGGTAGCATCATGGGCTGTGATTTATTTTACGGACTGAGTTTCACCATAAAAGATGATGCCAGGAACAAATAGTCGGATTGTGGCCAGTGGAACCCTCCGGTTCCGGTGGTTGATGAAGACATTGTGTGGGACTAAGAGCTACCGGACACCACGGCGGTCAAGCAGGACCAGTTTTACTCAGGTTCAGCACAGGAGGGTCTCAGTGCCAGCGCTTGGGAAAAGGTAGAGGGGGTACCGAGCGTGGTGGCGAGGCGCCTGCACTGGTGAGTGACACCGATGTGCTAGCCCCAGATGCCTCCGGAGCTTGGTGGCAGGGAGATGGAGGGTCTGCAGCAACTATGGTGAATGCTGTGATGGTTTTAGAAGAGGTTGGGGCCAGACCAACGAGCATGGAGTGTCAACAGAATGAGGATGAATATTTAAATAAGCTTACTTTTATTAATTCTTTTATGCAAGATTATAATAATGCTTGTATTTTTGTTGTAGGGGACATGAATGTGGACATATTTGACATTGACTCCTTATTTGCAAAATATATGTATCATTTTTGTTCTGAAAATAATTTAACTTTGTCAAGTAAAGTGTTAATGCCTCCTGATAGTTATACCTATATAAGTGAGGCTTGGCACACTACGTCCTGGCTGGACCATTGCATCAGCACTGGTAATGCACATGCCTCTTTGAGTGGCTTGAATATTTATTATGGGATATCAATGTCTGATCATATACCTTTTGAGATAATGATTAATGTTGATTGTCTACCTGCACTATGTCAGAATGTCAGTCAGGATGAGGTGGAAAAATTAGACTGGGCCACTCTTTCTAAGGAAGAAATAGTTGAGTATTGTGTCCATACAGATAAATCCTTGAGTAAAGTATGTCTTCCTAGAGATGCTGTGATGTGCTGCGATGTGAATTGCTGCAATGTTTAGCATAGAAAAGATCTTTGTAGTATGTACGATGTAATAGTCAACTCCCTGTATAAGGACAGTAAGCCTTATTGTAGGAATATACATAAGACACATAATGTAAGACCTGGCTGGACTGAGGCTGTAGTTGTGCCTTATTCTGAAGCCCGTGAAGCATATAAAGCATGGGTGGTAGCTGGGAGACCCAGACAAGGGCCAGAGTTTGAGATGAAGAAACGTACAAATGCAAAATACAAGTATGGCATCCGCTATATTTCTAAAAATAAGCAGCTAATGAGAAGTAATTCTCTGACCAAGAAACTGTTAGATAAGAATGTCACAGATTTCTGGAAGGAGCTTAGACGTATTAGTAACTGTAAAACATCTTTACCCTGTACTGTGCAAGGCATTTCAGGTATAGAAAATATTATTGACTCATTTCGGCAGCATTTTTACTCACTGTTTAACTCAATTAATAATGAAATTTATAAAGTAGGGAAAGCAGAGAGGGACGATTTGTTCCTGATTGACACTTACGTGGTGACCAAAGCCATTAGAGAGTTATCAGATAACAAAGCGAGTGGTTTAGACTGTATTTCTGCTGAGCATCTTAAATATGCTAGTGCAAGAATCGTCCCTTTTCTTGCTGTCTGTTTCACCAGCTTCATGATTCATGGGATGCTATCAGAATCATTATTGTCTGTTGTGTTGGTACCAGTCATTAAAGATAAAGCTGGCAAGCTGTGTAGCCTAGACAATTACAGGCCCATAGCTATAGCCATTATAATATCTAAAGTACTGGAAAGAATATTGTTTGAAAAATTGAATGTATTCGTTAAATCTACTGATCATCAATTTGGATTTAAACCCCATCATGGAACAAATCTGTGCATATATGCTTTAAGAGAAACTGTAAGTAAATATAAAAGTCAAAATTCATCAGTATTTTTGTGTTTTATTGACGTCTCCAAGGTGTTTAATCGTGTTAACCACAGAAAATTGTTTAGTAAAATGATTAATAAGGGGTTCCCAAACATTTAGTATGTGTCCTGATTTACTGGTACGCACATCAGAAGATGCAGGTGAAATGGAGTAAGAGTCATTCATCCCCATTTGGTGTGAGCAGTGGTGTTAGGCAGGGTGGTATACTGTTCCCTGTCCTGTTTAATCTTTATATGGATGAGTTGTCAAAGCAACTGAATGCCTGTAATACTGGGTGTTTAATAGGGAATAAGTTAGTGAATAATTTTATGTATGCTGATGATCTTGTTGTCCTCAGTCCAAGTAGTGCTGGTCGTCAGGAGCTATTAAGAGTGTGTACTGCTTATGGGGATGAAAATGTCATAAAATATAACACAAATAAGAGTTGTGTGCTGATTTGCCGCACTAGAGAAGACATGATAATGAAATTTCCTGTTTTTGATTTGGCAGGCAGGGAATTAAATGTTGGGGATAAAGTCAAATATCTGGGACATTTTATTAATGATAGAATGATGATGATGATATTCTCAGACAGTGCTGCCAGATTTACACTCACGCAAATGTCCTTGCACGTAGGTTCAGCTTTTGTTCAGATGAGGTGAAGTTAGTTCTTTTTAAAACCTACTGTACACCTCTATACACTGCTCATTTATGGGTAAAATATAGGAAACAAAGGATGCAGAGATTACAGGTTGCTTACAATGATGCCTTAAGAATTTTACTTAAAAAGCCTCAATGGTGCAGTGCTTCTGAGTTATTTGTGTCATCACATGTTAATACACTACAAGCTATAATAAGGAATCTTATGTATAAATTCATCTGTCATCTTGATGTACTGTATCTGGAAATGAAATCATCCAGGTTATGTCTAACATCAAGCTTAGTTCTATTCGCTGTCAGTCACAGTTTAGAAGGCATTGGTACAGTTGTCTTTTTAAGTCTTTTTAAAGTTTGTACTGTATCTGTATTTTTTTATTGTTTTAATTGTTTTGTTTTGTTTTTATTATGTTGGACTCTGAGTCTGGAATAAAATTTGATTGAAACTGTATATACAGTTGAAACCAGAAATTTACATACACTATAAAAATACACATAACATTTTTTTCCCTCACTGTCCAATATTAAACCAGACTAAATTTTTTCTGGTATAGGTAGAATTACCAAAATTACTGTATTTATTGTTTAATGTTTTTTTAGAGAATTTTTTATTACTGTCAGAAGTTTACATACATGTCCTTAGTATCTGGTAACGTTTCCTTTTAACTGTATGACTTGGGTCAAGCATTTTGGGTATCCTTCCACAAGCCTCTCACTATAGTTTACTGGAATTTTGGTACATTCCTCCTCACAGAACTGGTGTAACTGAGTTAGGTTTGTTGGCCGCCTTGCTTGCACACGTCTTTTCAACTCGGACCACAAATTTTCTATGGTATTCAGGGCTTTGTGACAGCCACTCCAAAACACTGACTTTGTTGTCCTTAAGCCACTTTGTAACTTTGTCCTATCTTGACCCTCTACAGAAAACATGAAAAGAAGATGAAGACGGCCATAATTGGAGACCTTCTTCCTGCTTTCCTTCCATTCTCTGCTGTTGAGGAAGCAGAGAGCAGATAAAAAGATAAATGTGAATCCGGAGGCCCCCCTCACTCTGAACTCAAAGCCAACTGCTTTTCCTTCTCATCTTCTTCACTCCTGTGCTCAGTCTGTCTGATGTGTTTAAAGACAAAGGGCTTCCATCAATGTGATTCCTGTTTTGGTTTGAACTCCTTCTAAAATAGGCTCGTTTGGGATGAAATAGAAGTGTGATTTACTGTGTTGCATACAGCAGGCACTGGTAGCTGTGCCTGTGGAGAAGGGTTCATATTTGTAAAAGCCGGGTAATGAAAAGTCCCATAAATAAAAGCAAGAAAACTGAATGAAAAAGGTAGTTGGGACAATAGCTGCTCTTGACTTCTGTACAAACACACAATTTAAAATTTTAGTCAGTGAGCTTGAAAACCACATGGATGTTTAAAAAAAACAAAACAAAAAAAACTTACCCCGAAGATGCAAATAAAGCTGATAAAGTGCACATATAAAATAACACACATACAAAAACAAATAAGGAAACATTAGTCCGTGAGCCAGGCACCCACATTTGGATGATTGGTACCATATTGGGTGGCCGTTTCTAGCACTAATTTTCTGAAAGATATACACTACTCACAAAAAGTTAGGGATATTTGGCTTTCAGGTGAAATTTATGGAAAATGTAAAAAGTTCAGACTACAGTGATATAATTTCATGTGTTACATCTCAATAACAGAGAGTCGAGAAGGAGCTGGCCGGAGTCCAGTTCCAAGGTGCATTTTGCTTCAACAGCGCCCAGAGCGGCTCGATCGTCTCCGAGTACCTGGGAATAAACCGTCCATAAAAGTTAACCATCCCCAAGAACGAAGAAATTTCAGCTGGTGAGGAGGGGTCCACGAGGTGAAGCACCGCCTCCACGTTCAAAACCAGCGGTGTCATTCCATCTCCAGCCAGCCGGAACCCCACAAAGTCCACTGCGTCTGCCGCAAAGACACACTTTTCGCCGTTCAACGTGACCCCATGTTCCTGCAGCATTTCCAAGACCCTTTCCAACCTCTCGTTGTGTTCCTCTCTTGATGCCTCGTGCACCACAGTGTCATCTAGGTACATGACTACCCCCTTTAGGCCGGCCAGCGTGGTCGCCATGACCTTCTGAAAGCAACTTGGCGTCAAGCTCAGCCCGAAGGGCATCCTGGTGTAGTGGCACCACCCCCATGTGGGTCACAAAGGCCATCAGATTCCTGCTGTCTGGGTGTAGCGGCACCTGCAGGTAGCCTTGACGCAGATCCAGTTTCGAGAAGATCTTCGCCCCGCTGAATGCCGCCGTGAGTTCCTCCATAGTCGGCAGCAGATACTTATCTGGGATGACCACTTTGTTCACAGCTCTAAGGTTGATGATTTACCTTTTGTTTTTATTAAAGACAAAAATAGAAAGGATATGTTTTTACCTTCTTTACATATTTTGACTGTTCACTGCAGCCTTCATCAGAAGTGTCAGCTGATTGCTGCTATCACACTAAGTGGGTCAAAAACTTATCAAAACACACACTCACGGACGCGGAGAAAAAAGTGCTGAGCAGAGGACTGAATTTCGCCATCACACCAGCCAAAATACCCCATGAAGAATACATCGTCGCAACAGAACTCGCATGAGAAAAAATCCAGGATCAAGGGGAAAAGGCAACACTACGAAGCACAGTGGCAGGAATCTTCAAAACGGCCAAATTACCACAAAGCGACGTTATAAAAGAAGAAGAAAAAGCATTAAACTCACTCAAGAAAGATAAAACAATCACAATCCTCCCATCAGACAAAGGCAGAACGACAGTAGTAATGGACATGGAAACATATGAAAAACAGATGGAAACCATGTTGACAGACAGCAGCACATATGAAATCATAAAAACAAACCCCACAGAAGAAAAGAAAAAAATGCTAAAAGCCCTTCTTAAACCACTATTAGAAAGCAAAAAAAATCACAAAGGATGCATACGATCACCTGATACCCACAGCCAGCATCACCCCCCGGATCTATGGAACCCCAAAAATACATAAGAAGGATATCCCACTGTGGCCAATAACAGACAGTATCAGATCAGTTACATACGACTTATCAAAAGCCCTGGTTGAAATCATCAAACCCCTCCTTGGACTATCAGAATAATCAGAATACCACTGCAAAAACTCAAAAGAGCTGGCACAAGAACTCAAAAATATGAAAATAGAATCAGACGAGATCCTCATTTCACATGATTTCATTTCATTATTCACAAAGACCCCTGTTGATGTCACACTACATATAGTGCAAGAACGCGTCAGAAATGACAGAACCCTAAAAAGACGCACCAATCTCATAGTTGATGACATATCTGAACTATTACAATTTGTTGCAAAATCCACCTATTTTCAATACAGAGAAAAAATTTAGACAAAAAGAAGGATTTGCAATGGGAGACCCGCTATCAGCCATCATGAGCAGTTTTTTCATGGAAGATCTAGAAAACAAAGCCATCAACACAGCACCCACACAATGTAAACCCACCCTATGGAAGAGATACGTGGACGACATATTGGAGAAAATAAGGAAAGGACACATGCAAGAACTCACACTGACCATCTGAATAGCACGGACAGCACTGGAAATATAAAATTCACACACGAAGAGGAAGAAAATTGCACCATAGCCTTTCTGGACATAAAAATCAACCATAACGATGGCGGCAGTATAAAAATTACAGTCTACAGGAAACCAACCCACGCGGATCAATACCTACTATGGACATCAGAACACCCCACAGCACACAAACTATCATTTGCCAGGACGCTATATGAACGGGCCACCATCATCACAGACCAAGAAGACATACAAGAGGAGGAAAACCACATAAAACATGCACTCATACGCTGTCAATATCCAGTATGGGCCATAAACAAAGGGAAACAGCAAGTCAAAAACAAAGAAAACAAACAGGAAACAAGACACAGAACAAAAGCCGAAATCAAAAACAAGGACACCATAACTATACCATACATCCGAGGGATAACAGAACCAATTCAAAGGATCATGAAAAAATACAAAATAAACACAACAGTGAAACCACACAAAAAATTAAGACAGTTATTAGTACACCCTAAGGACAAAATAGAACAAGACAAAAAGTGCAATGTAATATATGAAATATTATGTAGATCATGCAACAAAACCCACATTGGAGAAACCGGAAGATCATTCACCACAAGGAAAAAAGAACACCAGAAGGAATGTGAGAAGGAAACACAAGGACGACTCACAAGATCACAAAAATAAAAAGGCAGAACAAGAAACATTAAAATCAGCAATATCAGATCACTGCAAAAGAAATAATCACATCATGGACTGGGACAATGCAAAAATTATTGGATTGGAGAGCAACAGATACAAACGCTGGATCAAGGAGGCCATAGAAATCAGGAAGCTGGGAAAAGATAGCATAAACCGGGATGAGGGGGCCTTTATGCTTTCTCACACCTGGGACCACATTCTCCAGAGACCATCGGACGGCGGAAAGCGGGGCCGGCTTGGCGGATCTGACAGGTCTGCTGAGCTGGCCCCGCCTATGAAAGTCAGCTGATAAAATGACACCTCGCAGCAATCAGCTGACACTTCTGATGAAGGCTGCAGTGAACAGTCGAAACATGTAAAGAAGGTAAAAACTCCTTTCTATTTTTGTCTTTAATAAAAACAAAAGGTAAATAATTAAAAGAAGACAAAAATGAACCTATTTGAGCTCTAAGGTTGATGCACGGTCTGATGCCCCCTCCCGTCTTTCTGGCCACCACCAGATTAGAAATCCATGGTGATGTGTCAGCCCTTTCGATGACCCCTGACTCCAGCAGTTTGGTCAGTTCTGCTGATACCTCATCCCGCAGTGCCAGTGGAAGGCGCCTCAAAGGCTGTATTTTTGGCGTGATGGTCTCATTGACAAGAGCCTGATGATGAAATGCTTCAATGTTGCCCAGGCCCTCAAACAACGCCGGCCAGCAGAGGTGCCAGTCCGAGCTCACGGGTAGTACCCTTGAGCTCCCCGGGTCCATTATGGAGAAACCCAGTTGCCCCAACTGGTCAACTCCCAACAGGTCAGTTCCCCGGCGCGCCATCTGGAAGGTAAAGCTGGGGACCTTTTCTGACCTGCAGGTTACCTCAACGTCCGCTGTGCCCACCATTTCAATCTCCGCGTGTCCGTAGCCAAATAGTCTCACCGCTCCATCATTAAGTTGTTTTGTGGGGAACAGCCTCCGCAGTGTGGGCAGACTCATGATGGATTTCCCAACCCCCGAATCCACCATGTGCGGCACGTTAACTCCATTCAGCTGGAGCATGTACCATTTCGATGGTCCTTTCCCCATGCGTGCAGTGTGAACCTGGGCTGGGCCCCCGGGTCGTCTTACCCATAATGCCGCTCCCTTTTTCGTTTGCTTCTTCTTCTTTTTCTATTTCCACTACATCGTACTGTTAGCACACAAACCTCCGCACTTGGTGGAAAATTGCTCTTAGTCGGCCCCTCGCTAACCTTAGCTGTTAGCTCCAACTGGGCCACTGACTCTTCTCTTTTTACTAGGTCCAGCATTTCCTCCCACGACGGTGGCTCTTTAGCTACTTTTAGCTTGGTCGCTAGCCGTGTGCAACTGGTGCCGTGCGCTAGCTTGTCCCTCACTACTCCGTGAGCTCTTGCTCTGAAATTGCACTTCTGTGCTAAGCTAAGGAGCTCTAGTAGAAACAAGCGTAGCGACTCGAGCCGCCCTGGCACAGGCCGAAAAAATTCACTGTCCCTCAGCGCCGACACACTGAATCATTACACTCCTCCGTCTCTCCTTGCTGGCCGATCCCAGGCCCACTGCTGTCATATATACATCGAAGCTCTGCTTCCATTGAGCCCATGAAATTGCCGGCAAGCCCGGGCTCTCTAAAAACACTGGCATCTGTCCTACACACGTTGCAATTTTTTTCCTCGTCACCAAAACGTTACATCTCAATAACGGAGAGTCGAGAAGGAGCCGGTCTGAACATTCTTGCTTTATTGAACCAAGTTCACAGATATACAGTGGGGTAAAAAAGTATTTAGTCAGCCACCAATTGTGCAAGTTCTCCCACTTAAAAGATGAGAGAGAGCTCCAATTTTCATCATAGGTATACCTCAACTATGAGAGACAAAATGAGGAAAAAAAATCCAGAAAATCACATTGTCTGATTTTTAAAGAATTTATTTGCAAATTATGGTGGAAAATAAGTATTTGGTCAATAACAAAAGTTCATCTCAATACTTTGTTATATACCCTTTGTTAGCAATGACAGAGGTCAAACGTTTTCTGTAAGTCTTCACAAGGTTTTCACACACTGTTGTTGGTATTTTGGCCCATTCCTCCATGCAGATCTCCTCTAGAGCAGTGATGTTTTGGGGCTGTCGCTGGGCAACACAGACTTTCAACTCCCTCCAAAGATTTTCTATGGGGTTGAGATCTGGAGACTGGCTAGGCCGCTCCAGGACCTTGAAATGCTTCTTACGAAGCCACTCCTTCGTTGCCCGGGCGGTGTGTTTGGGATCATTGTCATGCTGAAAGACCCAGCCACGTTTCATCTTCAATATCCTTGCTGATGGAAGGAGGTTTTCACTCAAAATTTCACGATATATGGCCCCATTCATTCTTTCCTTTACACGGATCAGTCGTCCTGGTCCCTTTGCAGAAAAACAGCCCCAAAGCATGGTGTTTCCAACCCCATGCTTCACAGTAGGTATGGTGTTCTTTCTCCTCCAAACACGACAAGTTGAGTTTTTACCAAAAAGTTCTATTTTGGTTTCATCTGACCATATGACATTCTCCCAATCCTCTTCTGGATCATCCAAATGCTCTCTAGCAAACTTCAGACGGGCCTGGACATGTACTGGCTTAAGCAGGGGGACACGTTTGGCACTCCAGGATTTGAGTCCCTGGCGGCGTAGTGTGTTACTGATGGTAGCCTTTGTTACTTTGGTCCCAGCTCTCTGCAGGTCATTCACTAGGTCCCCCCGTGTGGTTCTGGGATTTTTGCTCACCGTTCTTGCGATCATTTTGACCCCACGGGATGAGATCTTGCGTGGAGCCCCAGATGGAGGGAGATTATCAGTGGTCTTGTATGTCTTCAATTTTCTAATAATTGCTCCCACAGTTGATTTCTTCACACCAAGCTGCTTACCTATTGCAGATTCAGTCTTCCCAGCCTGGTGTAGGTCTACAATTTTGTTTCTGGTGTCCTTTGACAGCTCTTTGGTCTTGGCCATATTGGAGTTTGGAGTCTGACTGTTTGAGGTTGTGGACAGGTGTCTTTTATACTGATAACAAGTTCAAACAGGTGCCATTAATACAGGTAACGAGTGGAGGACAGAGGAGCCTCTTAAAGAAGTGGTTACAGGTCTGTGCGAGCCAGAAATCTTGCTTGTTTGTAGGTGACCAAATATTTATTTTCCACCATAATTTGCAAATAAATTCTTTAAAAATCAGACAATGTGATTTTCTGGATTTTTTCCCCCTCATTTTGTCTCTCATAGTTGAGGTATACCTATGATGAAAATTGGAGACCGCTCTCATCTTTTAAGTAGGAGAACTTGCACAATTGGTGGCTGACTAAATACTTTTTTACCCCACTGTATATATATATCCCCAGCCGTAGCCCGCCTGACATCACTCTGACCCCGCCCCGGCCAGGCTACGGCAAGCCCCAAGGCCCAGTTTCCTTATGTCACATCATAAAAGTATGGCATTTACGTAGAAGCATGCAATGGTGAAACAAAAGCCAACAACAGTGGTGAGTATACAACAACAAAAAATGTCAGTGTCTCAACTTATCATGTGCCCTTGAGCATCAATTGCAGCTTGACAAAGATGTCTCATGCTGTTCACAAGTCGACTTATTGTCTGCTGAGGCATGGCATTCCACTCTTCTTGAAGGGTGGCCCTCAGATCATTGAGGTTGTGGGGTGCATTACCCCACCGGTTGTGGGGTAATGAGCCTCTACACGCGGTCTCGGCTGATCCCGTAGGTTTTCTATGAGATTCAGGTCTGGAGAAAGTGCAGGCCACTCCGTTTGAGGTACCCCAGCCTCCAGCAGCCGTTCCCTAATGGTGCGATCTCGATGAGCTGGAGTATTGTCTTCCATGAAGATGAAATTAGGCCTGTGCTGTTCATGCAGGGGCACAATGACTGGATTAATGGTAGCATTTGTCATATGTCCATATGTCCGAGAGAAAACGAGTACAAGTGTTGGATAGTGCCGTGAGTTTTATTAAACAGCACGTGTGTAGCCATCCCTTTTCATGTCTACAGGCCCCTCAGAGGATTGTGGAGGGACCTCCTCAGCAGGCATGGAGGCGAGCAAAGTTGGGGAAGAAATGGCCACACCCTCTACAACGGGAAAAAGTGCAGAGGAGAAAGAAGCAGCAGCTGCGGAGGGCGTAACCACTGGCGAGGCAGCTGAATGGGGAAATAACTGGAGGTGCTCTGTGGCGGACTTCCTCTCCCCCTGCAAAGGAGGGGCTGTAGTCTGAGGGATGGTGGTTTTCTTCTGCCGAGATCTCCAGGACCGATGGCGATGAGTGGGAGGAGGAGACGTCAGCTCATCAGGGAGGAAAGGCTTTGAGATCGACCTCGGTGACCACTGGCTCCAACTCTGGCTCACTCGGAATAAGCTCCTTCACTTCATGGATCAAGTCTGGGAGGAGCCACGGTTTCACCCCCAGGAGGAGGTCAGTCTAGGCCCATAAAACCTGTCTTCGCTCCTCCATCTCCTCGGCTGATGGAGCAGGCCAGGATTATAGAGGAGGAGGTGGAGCTGCTGCGGGAGGCTGCTGGCTTTCTTCAGCGCGGGCGCTTACTCTTCGTGGGAGATGGCGCAGGCATCGGCACTTCTTTCCCAGCTCTTTACCCGTGTGTGGCAAGGAGTAGATGGAGAGTACGTCCGTTGCCTCCGGATGAAGCCATAAGCTGGGGAATGCTTCCATTACGCGTGCTGCACTGTCCTGCCCGCTGCTCCATTTTGTCCAGACAGGACATGGCGCTCCAAAAACAGGTGGGTGAGAAAGCACAAAAAGGTAAAAACAAATGTGCAGCACCACAACTGGACTCTGTTACTTTGGCCATATCGTACTGTCATATGCGCCTCTATGAGGTGCAGAGAGAAAACGAGTCCAAGTGCTGGATGGTGCCGTGAGTTTTATTAAATAGAAGACAAACAGTTCCAACAGCATCAGATACAAAAAATGTCAAAGTGGAGAGATGACTCCTGGAGTGCCTCAGAGGGAAAAACGGCTCTGGAGGAAAGACCAGCACTACAGGGAGAATACATGGAGAGTAGGGGATTAACTTACGATAGTGCCTCAGTTAACGAGCAGGAGGAAGACATTCAACGACATGGCAAAGAGTAAGTGAATAGGGTAAACTTAAATAATGGAAGATATAATGACGAGAATGATGGCACCTGAGCAGGAAAGCAACAACTAATCATTGGAACAGCTGATAGTAATAATGAGGGAAAGCAGCTGACAGTAATGACAGGTGAGGGAGGGGCAGCTGGCAGTTTGACAGGCGGCCCCACGCTAACCCAGAAAGTCGCCTGTCAACCCAGAGACTGAAATGTAAACAAACCCAAAAACAGACTAGATCTGGCCTGGCCAACCCACGGCTCGCGAGCCTCATGCGGCTCTTTAACTAGTTTCATGCGGCTCTTCAGGAGCTGTCACATGACATGCGTCAAAAATGCTTGGCTGGCGCTGTCATTCACTCCCCCTACAGCTAGATGGCACACTGACCATGTAAGCCTGTTTGAGTGACGTCAAACGAGCGACGAGAGAATCTTTGGTGTGACATCATTTGTGTTGTAAACAATTTCCGTCAAGTTACCTCTTGAAATGGCAGGGAAAAAAAGCACAGCCAAACGAAAATATGAAGAAGAACACAGGACGTTTTTGCCAGAGTGGGAGAGTTTATATTTTTTTGTTAAACGTAATGGCAAGCCGATCTGCCTTATATGTCACGCAGCATTAGCGCATTTCAAAGCTTCAAATCTTCAGCGTCACTTCAGCTCACTCCACCCTAACATCGAACAGGAATTTCCAAAAGGGACTGAACTTTGCAAGAACAAGTTGGTCGCTTTGAAAAGCCAGGCAGAAAAGCAGGTGCAGTTTTTCCAAAAATTTACGAAACACTTGGAGACCGTAACGCTTGCGTCATATCAGCTGGCTTGGAACATAGCACGGGCTAAAAAGCCATACAACGAAGGGGACTTCATTAAAAAATGCCTCATTGACGCCTTTGAAATCTTGGCTCCTGGAGACGACAAACTAAAACGGAACGTATCAGACGTTCAACTGTCCCGCCACAGTGTTAAACACAGAATATCGGATATTAATACAGCTGTTGAATCACAGTTGCACTCTGACCTTCAAGCATGTGAGTATTTTAGTGTGGCATTGGATGAGAGTTGTGACATACAAGACAAGCCTCAGTTGGCAATATTTGCACGGTCTGTGTCAAATGAATGTATGATCAAAGAAGAACTCCTTGATATTGTGCCATTAAAAGACAGAACCCGTGGCATAGATATGAAAGAAGCAATGATGGCTGCGTTTGCAAAAGCAAATCTGCCCATACCGAAACTAACTGCAATAGCCACGGATGGAGCGCCAGCCATGATCGGATCCGTGAACGGGCTTGTGGGGCTGTGCAAAGCTGATCAAACATTTCCCAACTTTTGGAATTTCCACTGCATCATCCACAGGGAGCAACTCGTGTCTAAATCATTGAATTTAGACAACGTCATGAAGCCTGTGATGGAAATCGTCAACTACATCCGCACACATGCGCTTAACCACAGGCAATTCAGGAATCTCATCGCTGAGCTGGACCAAGGGCTTCCAGGTGACCTGCCGCTGCACTGCACTGTGAGGTGGCTGTCAAAAAGCAAGGTACTCTCTCGCTTCTTTGAGCTTTTGGATGCTGTGAAACTGTTCATGGAAGAGAAGGACAAGGACTATCCCGAGCTCTCAGACCTCGAGTGGATTATGGATCTGGCATTTTCAGTCGACATGCTGTGTCACTTGGACAGACTGAACCTGACCCTGCAGGGTAAGTTAAAAATGCTGCCTGACCTGGTGCAAAGTGTGTTTGCGTTTGTCAACAAACTAAAGCTGTTCGAGGCGCATATTCAAAAGGGAGATTTAACACATTTTCATACTCTGCTAAAAGCCAGTGAGCAAGTCACCAGCGCCGCCCTGAAAAAGAAAAGAGACAGATATGCAACACTGGTTGCAAACCTGCACGAAAGCTTTGTGACCCGGTTCTGTGATCTACAACTGAAAAGACCACAGATTACGTTCCTCGTCGACCCATTTAATGCGGAGACAGACTGTTTGAAAGCCCCGCTCGTCACAGATGAGGCTGCGGCTGAGTTGGAGATGATCGACCTTTGTGAGGAGGATCAACTGAAAGCTGTTTTAAGGGAAGGGACCGTTGAGTTCTGGAAAAGTGTGCCAATTGAAAAATACCCCAACATCAAACGAGCTACGCTTAAGATACTGTCCATGTTTGGGTCAACGTACGTCTGCGAGTCTGTGTTTTCTACCCTGAAACATGTGAAATCAAAGCATCGATCTGTTCTGACTGACACTCATTTGAAAGAATTGCTTAGAGTGGCAACAACAGAATACAAGCCAGATTTGAAGAGGATTGTTCAAGATAAGGAATGCCAGAAGTCTCACTAAGCAGCATAGTAAGAGAAAGATGTTATTGAAAATTATTCTATTATTGTTTGTGGACTTGCTTGAACTGAGAGTTTGTGTGTGTGTGAGACAGTGCACACAATGTTAACTGTTGAAAATTACTGATATGATCATGTTGGTGTGGTTATTTTCATTAGATCTGGCTGAGCAGAGGTCTGTGTATGTGTGCATACATGATTAAAAGATGATGTTCATGTGTACCCATGTGTATGATGTGGCTCTTTGCAGTAACACAGAAAAAAAAGTGGCTCTTAGTCTCTGACTAGTTGGCCACCCCTGGACTAGATCATGATACAAATGAAACAATACAAACAAAACGTCAACAGACAAATAAAAGGCAGTGAAAACTCAAAAGGATCCCAAAAATGCCACAGATGAAAATACATGAATAAACAGAAGAGTCACGAGACTGGATCCGGCAGAACATTGGACCCACCTTGTGACAGTATTGGCTTGTCGCTGTACCATTCACAAGGTGTAGGGCAGTTCTGTATTGACTAGACACACCTGCCCAGACTGTAACATGGTGACAACAGTGACTGATGCATAGCCTTCTCCTTGACGTCTCTAATATTCTTGGCGGCCATCATTTCTGCTCAATGTAAATCGACTTTCATCAGAGAACAGCACTGAAGCCCACTGGTCCCTTGTCCAGCGTAAATGCTCCCTGCCCCGTGCAAGACAATGTTGCCTGTGCCTGGTGGTGTAGTCAGGTACCCTTGCAGGTCATCTAGCACGCAGACCACACTGATGTAAATGGTTTCGAATCATCTGACGTGACACTTAGGTGCCTCTCACCTCCCTTAAATGTGCCAGGAGATGAGTGGCATTCATCATCTGGTTCCATAGGGCACTGGTCACAGTGAAGTGGTCATCAGCGTGGGGTGTGGCCAAAGGATGTCCACTTCTATGCCTTTCTGTAACTCTTCCAGTCTCTCTGTGTCACTGTTGCAACCTGCTGATGACATTCTGACACTCGAAGCTCAATGGCCACTTCCCTCTGAGAACATCTTGTTTGAAGCCTCACAGTGGTGAGGTACTGTTGATCACTTGTGAGGTGTTGTCTTGGTCTCATGATGTCAAAAATATGAACAGCATGATGAAGAGGACTGTTTAAATACCAATTCTCTTTGAACCGGAAAATTTATTGGCCGATTCATGGATCAAACACCTGTAGTGAATTTTGCCATTAAGCACCTTGTTAGAGAACATCATCATCATAGCAGTGTGTCGGGGGCGACAATGACTGTTTCATTTAGGTCTGATCAGATTCCTCCATGCAGCTCTGTAATTTGCCTTCCGCTGCCAGGAACTCCTGACCTTGTTAACCCGGGCGACGTCCGAGCCGGTATGAGTTGCTCTCTGACTGCCCATTTCACGAAACTGCTTGCAAAGCATTTGAGTACCACTAGCTTTTGCTGGACTAGCGACACGACCTTGCGACAGATGTGCTTTTCTGCCAGGATGTCCAGTCTCACCCCGTGTAACTGGGAGTGGTCCACCACAGACCTGGTTTTACCCACGAGGTGTTTTTCTCCCTCCGAGATGCACAAGACAGTTGACTCCCTTATCAAATTTCATTGTGTCACAAAAATAGTTATAAAAATCCAGGACTTACCTGTAATACTGAACAAGAGGTGGAATAATGCAACCTTCTTCTGCTGTCTGAAGTACCTTCAGTCAGAGGACTCGAGCATCTTTAAACGCAGCGCAGTCTCCGGCTACAGGACCAGGGTGGAGCAAGTTATGCAAAAAGTATTGAAACACTGAACAGTTGGAAATGTGCATTCAAAAGGTTAGAGAAGGTCAAATTAAGTTAATCTGTAAACGTTATTGCGCATTTTAGGTGCATCCTGAAATTTCATTCGAAAGCTGAATATCCATAACTTTTTGTGAGTAGTGTATATCTAGGCAACACATTTTGGTATGATAGCAATCCTGACTTGGTAGCTTAGCTGATGTACAGCCCTTCAAAGATGAGGACTCTACAGTGCATCCAGAATCCACATTTTATGATGTTACAGCCTTATTCCAAAATGTATTAAATTAATCTTTTTCCTCAAAATTCTACACACAATACTTTTATGATTTACATGAAAAAAGTTTGTTTTGCTTTTGTGAGATTTTTGCAATTTTAGATGGCCGCCCAGCCCTAGGAAGAGTCCTGGTGGTTCTGAACTTCTTCCATTTATGGATGATGGAGGCCACTGTGCTCACTGGGACCTTCAAAGCAGCAGAAATGTTTCTGTACCCTTCCCCAGATTTGTGCCTCGAGACAATCCTGTCTCGGAGGTCTACAGACAGTTCCTCTGACTTCATGCTTGGTTTATGCTCTGACATGCACTGCCAACTGTGGGACCTTATATAGACAGGTGTGTGCCTTTCCAAATCATGTCCAGTCAACTGAATTTACCACAGGTGGACTCCAATTAAGCTGTAGAAACATCTCAAGGATGATCAGTGGAAACAGGATGCACCTGAGCTAAATTATGAGCTTCATGGCAAAGGCTGTGAATACGTACATGTGATTTCTTAGTTTTATTTTTAATAAATTTGCAAATATCTAAAAAAAAAACCTTTTTTTGCATCATTATGGGGTATTGTGTGTAGAATTTTGAGGAAAAAAAATGAACTTAATCCATTTTGGAATAAGGCTGTAACAATAAAATGTGGAAAAAGTGAAGCGCTGTGAATACCTTCCAGATGCACTGTAGTTTTTGTATTCTACACTGGATGTGGATTGGCGTGACTGTCTCTCAGCGTCCTTTATTGAGTTGTTCTTGTAAACATTTTTTTTTTTTTTAGATTTAGTATACTTTATTGATCCCCAGAGGGGAAATTGAGGGTCATCCACCACCTGGATGGATGAAGCAGCCATGATACGGCGCTATCCCTTAACCATTCACACACACATTCACACCTAGGGCCACTTTAGAGTCTCCAATTAACCTAACCTGCATGTTTTTGGCATGTGGGAGGAAACCGGAGAAATCCCGGAGTAAACCCACGCATACACGGGGAGAACATGCAAACTCCACACAGATCACTGTTGGTCGGAGGCTGGGATCGAACCCACAATCCCACGATCCCCACAATCCCCCGGCCAAGGGTAAACTGTGCTGCCGCAGTGCTAACCACTGCGCCACCGTGCAGCCCATCAAACATCAAAGACAACATCCACTCGGTCACTGTTTGAGGCTTCATGGAGGACCTTTGATAAAACCAAAGATGCACTGTCACCAAAACTTCTTTTTTCCCCTTTTAGCTCATGAACAAGTGGCATTCCATCCACTATGCATGCAGAAGGTATCAATTCTGTTTGAGCATCCTCACCATCTATTGCAACAGCATCTAGTGCCACAGTAACATAATGTTGACAAGATCACAGGATTCCTTGAATGGATTCACCAAGTTTTCACTGGTACTCATATTAGCCTGAACAGCTCTCTCATCTTTCATCAACTGTGGTTGTGCATATCTGCATGTTGCTCATCTGATTTGTTTAGGTGAACTGCTTCATGCAAAATTCTGACATATGTGCTTCTATGCTCTACAGTTAGGTAGTACCTCCTGACAGCTCCAACATTCAAACTGAAGTGACTAGTTCCACCTGATGTCTTGGTGTCCTTATTTACCATCTCTTCTGTTGTCTGATCAAAGGTGTCTTCAAGAAAGTTCAGCACTCATCAGCACACGACTCTTTCTGCAAGCATTGAATCTGTAGAGACATATTAAAAGCATTGTCTTAAATTAGTACTTGTCTATTCAGTTAGCTTATACTAAAGATTGATACTTAAAACTAAATTAACTTAAATAAAGCTTAGACATAAAATCTCAGTTGATGGGAAAAATAAATGTACTGAAACTTTACCTGGACAAATAAGATGAGCCATTCATTTGGAAATGTCAGTAATGATCAGGTAGTGTGGTCGGGAGAGCTTATAGTTCTCTGTTATGCTAAAAAGGTACCATTTAGAGAACTAGGAAAGCACTCATAGAGCGCATACCTCTGCCAAGGCTCCTTCCGTTTCTCATGGATCACCTCCAAAATGTAATGGGCTTGTGTGTAGGCCTATCGCCACTTGTGGTGAAAATTGCATCCAAGTCTGTCCATTAGTTTTGGAGTTTTGTGGCTGACACACTGTGAGAAGAGCCTTGGCTGAGGTATGCATTCCCAGATCATCCCCAAAATGTAATGGGTTCCTCTCTAGGCCAAGAACCACCTCTGGTGAAAATTTCATCCAAATCCATCCAGTAGTTTTTGTGTAATCCTGCTGCACAAATACAAACAAAGCCCTTGGTGGAGGTATGCACTCTCAGATCATCACCAAAATGTAATCATCTGTTCCCTGTGCCATTACACACCTTTCCTGAAAATTTCGTCAAAATCCGTTCATAACTTTTTGAGTTATGTTGGTAACAGACAGACAGACAAACAGACAAATGGCAGTAAAAGCATTACCGCCTTGGCGGAGGTAATAAACTCAAGTGTTGCTGTTGTGTCCATCTCCTCCATCTCCAAACTCCCAGGCTGCGGGCGTTGCAATTCATCGCACAACCGCGTACAACCCACAGGCCAATGGGTTATGCGAGCGTTTTCATAGATCACTGAAAGCAGCACTCAGGGCTTCACTGACGGATGCAAATTGGGTAGACAGGTTGCCGTGGGTTTTATTGGGGTTGCGCTCTGCGCCAAAAGAGGATTTGGAAGCTTCCCCGGCAGAGAGCTTGTTTTTGCGCAGCCCCTATGGCTGCATGGGGAATTTCTGCCAAATAATCCCGCGCCGGACAGCTGCCTGTCTCAGCTTTTGCAGCGTAGCGCAAACACAGGCACGCTGCCGGGCCCGGCCCACCACTGTTTTCTGCATACTTTTGTGCCTAAAACTTTGAAGAACGTGGAGTTTGTGTTCGTCAGACACGACGACCAGCGCCCTCCATTGCGCCTGCACTCATGTTGAAAATGGCCGTATCTCACAATGTTAAAGAATTCTTTAAAAAATTCCTGGATCCAGACGGTGATCCGGATCATCCCCAAAATTTAATCAGTTCTTCCTTGTACCATTTCCAACAACGCCTGAAAGTTTCATCGAAATCTGTCCAAAACTTTTTGAGTTATCTTGCTAACCAACAGACAGACAAACAGACAAACCCCGGCAAAAACATCACCTCCTGGCCTGTGGCCTGGCGGAGGTAAAAATGAGAAATCAGAATGGGGCAAACACTTTTTCACACCACTGTATGTGCAGTACCATGATTTTTGGCCTCTGTGTAGTAGGGAGAATTTCTGGCCTGTTTCTATGCATTTTGGCACACGTGCATTTTTAGTTGAGAAAAGTATTCAAGCATCCATCTTCTACCGCCCATCTGTGGATCTGGGTCACAGGGGGTAGCAGTCCAGGCAGAGAACCCTAGACTGCTGCCTGGCTCCCATAGCATCATGGTCCATATGATCAGCAACAGTCTCACATTTACAACCAAACAATCTACTTGCCATTTTTCCCCTGCAGAGCAGGTGTATTGACTGACAATCAATACACATCATTAGCCTAACATCAGTTGGCACCGCTTTGACTGCTGCTTCTGGTATCTGTCCTTGGGGGGCGCATACTTAACAGTCCAGTCTGATTGCGTCCCCGGGGCTCTTTGTCTGTATGTCTATTGTTCTGCCCTTCCTCCTGCCCTGATGGGTGTGAGAGGATGTCCCCCTGCTGAGTCAGGTGTCCACCACACAGGCCCCCCCGAACACCCAGAAGGGGCTGTGACCCTCCCGGTCCTTTGGGCACAAATCGGTGCCCCTGGCGGCTGCAGCGGGGGTGTGCCACTCCGGTCGAACTGTCCTGCTGGTGAGGAGTGTCGGAGGGCATGTAAGTCATGCAGTCATGTAAGGCATGGAGAACTGTCTCGGAAGGTGGATTACATCATGGTCTCGCTTAGGTCTTTCCATGATGGATTTAAAGCCCCGCAATGAAGGATTAAGTACTGAATCTACAGAAGAAATAAAAAGCCTTCTCTGTGATCAGTCCGATTTGGCTCAATTTCCCCATGAAAATTCCTCCTGGCTGTCTGCAGTCTGTGTTTTCAAAATCATCGAGCATAAGGCCTTGGACAGCCAGCTGGACTCTGCCAAGATAAGGACTCGGTGCCAGCCAGACAAAACATCTCCTGCCAAGAGTCCTTGTTGTCTCTCTTATTATCATCAACACTGCTCAACACCGCACACACATTGATCCATGAACTGAATAAAGATACACACACTGCTCTCTTGTGTCTTGTTAACCCTGTGTAGCGAATGTGCATTGAGAGCTTTTTTTTCTCCTTGAAATCTTAATATTGATTAATTATGTAACCAGTATTTTGAATCAATGATTTTTTTGCTCCTTCCTATTGTTCCTCGTATTATTCTTATTCTCATGCTTGTACTCACTATCCTGTTGGCAGGCGCGTCTCTGATGCTGCCGCGTCACTGGAAATGCAGGTTCATTTTCTGTGTCAAGTCAAATTCTCTCGTATGTTATCAGTGATCTGTTAATGTACTTGGCAATAAATCTTTTTCTGATTCTGATTCTGATTCTGATTCTGAAGTCCGTGGGGGGAAAGGGGAAGGGGTGAAAAACAGTTCTGCTCTGCTCCAAGTTCCAACACGTGATGGCCATGGGCGCACAGGGTCCAGTGCGCATCGTGTGTAATGGAACAAAGCTGGCAATCGGCGTTCGGGATGGAGGTGCAGGAAGAATGATGCGGAGGGTGAGGGGGAGGTGGGGAAAACAATGGAGTGCCAGCCCGGGACGTCAAAAGCGTCTGGGCGCAAAAATTGCATGCGGATCAATCTCTGGCGAGGGACTTCACGGTAATCCAGTGATCCGCAGCGGCTGTGAAGAAAAATAAGTTCAGCGGGCAACTCCTTGGTGCGGAGCTCTGTCCTGCCAGGATCTGGGGAAGGCAATCAGCCCAATTCCCCGAGGATGTGTAGTAGCTGTGAAGAACCCAATATAAGTCCTGTGGGTGAGCTGCCAACAAGGATGGCGATCGGCCATGTTCCCCGGAATGTGCAGCGACCGAGGACTGTTACCAGTTCTTGGAACCATGCTTGTCCCTGGTGTGTGGCACGCACTCTTGCGCAGGGTCCACGAAGTTGTAGGGTGCGTTCCTTGTAATCCTGCAGTGTGCGCACGGGTCTTCTTTGCGCCGAAACCCCACTGTCAGGAGGTGCAGCCAGGGTCTGAGAGCTTTGTAGAAACCCCGCAGACGGCGCAGATCTTCTCCTTCCAGGCTGTTTCCGTCGGTTTACTCGTCTCGCCAATCATGGTGCATCTCGGTCCCAGCGCTGCTCGCTCTCTCGGGCCCTAGGTAGCCAGTGTGGAGAGAGGAACAGGCGAGCGTGCTCCGGTGTGGATGAAGAGGGAGTCCACAGCGCGGCGAAAGGGAGAGATGTGGAGAAAAAGTATTGCCGGCAAAGCATTGTGATCTTGATTCCACAGCGTGGTGAAATGGAGAGACGCTCCATGTACGTCCAGGGTCACCAATGTGGAGAAAATGGAACAGGCCAGAGGCAACGAGCTGGAAGGACACAAGGTTTTATTTTCTCCAACATAATACAACACGCTTCGTAGCTCAAATCAACTACTGCACTGCTGAGGTTACTGTACATAGCTCTTTTATACTGTTGCACAGACAAAGAGAATGTGTGGCACATTAGCATAGTGATTGTCAGTCAATACACATCATTAGCCTAACATCAGCTGGCTCCGCTTTGATTGCTGCTTCTGGTCTCCGTCCTCGGGGGGCGCATACTTAACAGTCCAGTCTGATTGCCCCCCGGGGCTCTTTGTCCATATGTCTATTGTCCTGCCCTTCCTCCTGCCCTGATGGGTGTGAGAGGATATCCCCCCGCTGAGTTAGGTGTCCACCACAGTTAAACCTTTCTAAAGTAGTCTCCTCTCACTGTCTGCATCTGGGTCTGTTTATGAAATATTTCACTTTAAAAGTTGTTTGTGGCAGCGCCTTGCATAGCAATGACACCTCTGATTCTACATATGATTAACACTGGAGATAGGGGAAACATAATTTCATTCTGCTGTACATGATTGGCTGTATGGACTGAATGATAATTAATAATTACAATTGCCACCTGTGTGCCTACAATACGTACCCCCCAAGGAAAAAAATTTAAGTCATCATTGTAAGTTGACCCCTTTAAAGAACTCAAATTGCTATGAAGACAGTTTTAATTATTATCTCTGATTTGTAAATAAGTTAAAAACAAACCTATTGTCTAAAAAGAAAACCCTTGTGTGTCATAACATGCCCTTTTCAAGGGCTGGACGAAGGACACCAAACGCACGCTGTGAGTTTTCAACGTTTAATAAGACAAACACGACACAATACAAAAATGCTACACTTACAGATGAGGGAACACTAGGATAGACCTGCGGGGATGCCAGGGCTCATGTGTGCAAAATTACAGAAAGGACAGCTTGGGAACGGCCAAGGCTGAGATGTACGGACACGTCCGAGGAAAAGAGAAAAATAACGGCGCTCAGCCATACATCCCCACGGAGAACACACTGGAAATCAGAAGGACACAATGCTTCCCATTGCCGTCGTCCTTAAATAACCATATGGGAAATGAGCAGATGACTAGCAGGTGTGGATCAACGAGCAGGAAATAATCAGGTAAACAGTAACAGCTGGGGCAGCCTGTGAACCGGGTAGACAAGAGGAAGTGACTATCAAAGTAAAAGCACAGGCCAGGGCAAAACAAAAAGTAACTAACAATAAATAAGAGCTTATTTCAAAACCAAATGATACAATAGGAAACATAACCCATAACGGTGAGGACAAGAGAAACTCAAAACAACAACAAAGAACAACCCAAATACCCCAATCATATAAAATACCAGATAAACAGAGATACAGAAATACAGGGAAAACCTAAAATACCCTCAGAGACTGGGTACAGCACTCCACTATGCCCAGAATCATGACAGTGCCCTCTGTCCAAGGGGTGGATACCAGACACCCCAGGGTACCATCAAAAAGATAAGAAACGACCCCCTCACAAAGACCCCCCCACCTCCAGCAAGAACAAGGAAAAAAATAACCCAGGTTAGGAGGGACTGAAAGGAAAAACAAAATGCTCATAACCCACATCCTGCACAGAAAAGGTGGCAACAGAGAACAAGAGATGCTAAGTGGAGCCATAACATAATTCAGGTGGTCTTCCAGAGTTCCCGAACCAACCGACCACCTAGTGGAAGAGGTCAGGTGGCCTACCAGCACTCCAGAGCCACCTTAACCAATGGAATAGTTCGTCGGGTGGCCTCCCATCATCCCTGAGCCATTGAGCCACAGGGCATGATACCCCCTCCCCCACCCCTGGAGGCGGTAACTGGGACTCATCCCTCTTGCGGACCGCAGGAACTGCCAACCCTGATAGTGGATCAATATGAGGGCTGAACAGAGGCGTAGCACCCACGAAGGCCCCGGACTGAGGCGAAGCACCCACGGTGGCCCCGGACTGAGGCGTAGCACCCACGGTGGCCTCGGACTGAGTCATAGCACTCACAGAGACCTCAGACAGAGAAGGGGAAACCACAGAAACCTCTGGCAGAGAGGGGGAACCCATGGAGACCTCTGGGGACTCCAATAAAACCAAACGGCTGACCTGCGAGAAGACCAGGCACGGAAGACGATCGATCAGTGGCGGGCCAGACGAAGGTGGAGACGAAGAACCCACAGTGACCTGAGGCAAGGGTAGAGGATCCACAGCAATCTCAGGTGACGATGGAGGACCCATGGTGACCTCTGGCAGAGTTGGAAGACCCACAGTGACCTTGGGGGAAGGCTTAGACAAAGAGGACACAGACACCAGGTCAGAGTCACCGGCAGCTGTGGAGCCCAGTGAGGAGAGCTCAGGTGCAGCTCAGGACCAACGAGCAGGAAATAATCAGGTAAACCATAACAGCTGGGGCAGCCTGTGAACTGGGTAGACAAGAGGAAGTGACTATCAAAGTAAAAGCACAGACCAGGACAAAACAAAAAGTAACTAACAATAAATAAGAGCTTATTTCAAAACCAAATGATACAATAGAAAACATAACCCATTAACGGTGAGGACAAAAAAAAATTTCAAAACAACAACAAAGAACAACCCAAATACCCCAATCATATAAAATACCAGATAAACAGAGATACAGAAATACAGGGAAAACCTACAAAATCTTCAGAGACTGAGCATGGCACTCCACCATGCCCAGAATCATGACAGTGCCCTCCGTCCAAGGGATGGATAACAAACACCCCAAGGTACCATCAAAAAGAAAAGACCCCCTCACAAAGAAACCCCCCACCCCCCAGCAAGAACAAGGAAAAAAAATAACCCACCCCAGGAGGGCAGTGGGGGGAACCCGGGTTAAGAGGGACTGAAACAATAGAAAGGAAAAAACAAAATGCTCAAGACTCAGATCCTGCACAGATAAGGTGGCAACAGAGAACAAGAGATGCTAAGTGGGGCCATAACATAGTTCAAGTGGTCTCCCAGAGTCCCTGAACCAACCAACCACCTGGTGGAAAAGGTCGGGTGGCCTACCAGCACTCCAGAGCCACCTTAACTGATGGAATAGTTCATCGGGTGGCCTCCCATCATCCCTGAGCCATTGAACCACAGGGCATGACACCCCCCCCCCTTCCCGGAGGCGGTAGCTAGGACTCATCCCTCTTGCGGACTGCAGGAACTGCCGACCCTGATAGTGGATTGATATGAGGGCTGAACGGAGGCGTAGCACCCATGAAGGCCCCGGACTGAGGCGAAGCACCCACGGTGGCCCCGGACTGAGGTGTAGCACCCACGACGGCCTTGGACTGAGGCGTAGCACCCGCGGAGACCTCAGACAGAGAGGGGGAAACCACAGAGACCTCTGGCAGAGAGGGAGAACCCACAGAGACCTCTGGGGACTCCGATAAAACCAAATGGCTGACCTGCGAGAAGACCAGGCATGGAAGACGATCGATCAGTGGCGGGCCAGACGAAGGTGGAGATGGAGAACCCACAGTGACCTGAGGCAAGGGTAGAGGATCCACAGCGATCTTAGGTGACGATGGAGGACCCACGGTGACCTCTGGCAGATTTGGAAGACCCACAGTGACCTTGGGGGAAGGCTTAGACAAAGAGGACACAGACACTGGGTTAAAGTCACTGGCAGCAGTGGAGCCCAGCGAGGAGAGCTCAGGTGCAGCTCAGGACCAACGAGCAGGAAATAATCAGGTAAACCATGACAGCTGGGGCAGCCTGTGAACTGGGTAGACAAGAGGAAGTGACTATCAAAGTAAAAGCACAGACCAGGACAAAACAAAAAGTAACTAACAATAAATAAGAGCTTATTTCAAAACCAAATGATATAATAGGAAACATAACCCACAAAGGTGAGGAGAAGAGAAACTCAAAACAACATCAAAGAACAACCCAAATACCCCAATCATATAAAATACCAGATAAACAGAGATACAGAAATATAGGGAAAATCTACAAAACCCTCAGAGACTGGGTACGGCACTCCACCATGCCCAGAATCATGACAGTGCCCTCCGTCCAAGGGGTGGATACCAGACACCCCAAGGTACCATCAAAAAGAAAAGAAAAGACCCCCTCACAAAGAAATCCCCCTCCTCCAGCAAGAACAGGGGAAAAAAAATAACCCACCCCAGGAGGGCAGTGGGGGAACCCAGGTTAGGAGGGACTGACACAATAGAAAGGAAAAACAAAACGCTCAAGACCCAGATCCTGCACAGAAAAGGTGGCAACAGAGAACAAGAGATGCTAAGTGGAGCCATAACATAGTTCAGGTGGTCTCCCAGAGTCCCTGAACCAAATGACCACCTGGTGGAAAAGGTTGGGTGGCCTACCAGCACTCCAGAGCCACCTTAACCAATGGAATAGTTTGTCGGGTGGCCTCCCAGCATCCCTGAGCCATTGAACCACAGGGCATGACCCCCCCCCCCCCCGGAGGCGGTAGCTGGGACTCATTCCTCTTGCGGACTGCAGGAACTGCCGACCTTGATAGCGGATTGATATGAGGGCTGAACGGAGGCGTAGCACCCACGAAGGCCCCGGACTGAGGCGTAGCACCCGCGGAGACCTCAGACAGAGAGGGGGAAACCACAGAGACCTCTGGCAGAGAGAGAGAACCCACGGAGACCTCCGGCGGAGAGGGTGAACCCATGGAGACCTCTGGGGACTCCGATAAAACCAAACGGCTGACCTGCGAGAAGACCAGGCACGGAAGACAATCGATCAGTGGCGGGCCAGACGAAGGTGGAGACGAAGAACCCACAGTGACCTGAGGCAAGGGTAGAGGATCCACAGCAATCTCAGGTGACGATGGAGGACCCACGGTGACCTCTGGCAGAGTTGGAAGACCCACAGTGACCTTGGGGGAAGGCTTAGACAAAGAGGACACAGACACCAAGTCAGAGTCACCGGCAGCAGTGGAGCCCAGAGAGAAGAGCTCAGGTGCAGCTTAGGACCAATGAGCAGGAAATAATCAGTTAAACCATAACAGCTGGGGCAGCCTGTGAACTGGGTAGACAAGAGGAAGTGACTATCAAAGTAAAAGCATAGACCAGGACAAAACAAAAAGTAACTAACAATAAATAAGAGCTTATTTCAAAACCAAATGATACAATAGGAAACATAACCCATAACGGTGAGGACAAGAGAAACTCAAAACAACAACAAAGAACAACCCATTTTTTTTTTTTGATTTTGTATACTTTATTGATCCCCAGAAGAGAAACTGAGGGCATCCACCTAGATGGATAAACAAAGACTGGGCATGGCACTCCACCATGCCCAGAATCATGACATTGTGTCTACCTCATCCACTTTAAATTTCAATTTGTGTTTGAGCAATAATAATGAACAGTTCTGCCTTTATCTGATTTATGTTTGGGGTGTAAAGAATGTTTATATGTCGGTGTATCTGATGATTTTATTTGTCAGCTGACATGCAGATCCCCTGGGAGAGATGCTGGAAACAGCTGAGCAGACAGGACTTTTCTCCCACAACCACAATGTCACATCTTTGTCTGGGAAAAGAAACCAAGGTTCCCATCAGTGCTCTGCTCCCTGATATATACAGGTTTTTGTTACAGAACAAAAAAATCATTTTACTTGTTTGAAGTAGGTGGTCACATTTGGAAACAGAATAATTGTGGGAATCTGTTTTCATTATTGTAGCCTGTGCTCTGCAGTCAGCTAGTTACTCTTTTGCCATGAAGAATGAATGCTACTCTGCTGCATTCATGATGAGACATGTTATTCACACTGTGCCAGTTAGTCAGATTTAATGGGAAACTTGGTGACACAACAGATCCACAACAAGAAGTGGGCACCAAGAGGCAAGATCAGGGGGATGAAAAGTGAAGCAAAGGGGAAGTGTTAAAACTGCAGTTTTTCAATTAGCCACTACAGGCTCCAAAAAGGGAGCAGTGTTCCACTTCAGAAATGATAAATACAGTATTATCCTTCATGTTGGTAAGTTAAATTCACAGTACAATGTATGGATTCAGCCTGTAACGCAAACTTGCAAGCCATACAGTAGCTGAAAATGTCACATCTTATTGTCTAAAAAGATATATCAGAAGATTTCAAAAATGTGAACGTGGAAATTAATAGATGATGATATTGTAACCTGGTATCATGGTCATGCATGTATTGACATGTTGGTACACTACAGGACACCATGCCACTGTCATAGTTTTTCCCTCCAATGTGAAGCCATTACACACGGTGTGTCCCTCCGTCACTTTTGTCACCATTGCTAAGACTGCTATAGCAACGTTTCCAAAGCACTCAGTTCCTGCTGTAATGGTTAGGGAATCATTTTCAAACATTTTTTAAACTCCTCTCACATCTCTCCAGTCATGCACCAATTTTCACAACCACTAGAAAGTATTGCTTCCACTACTGACAGGGAATCTACCTCACAAAACATGCATATGTGTATACTGCACGTTCTCCTTCATGCTCTCTAATGATGGGTCAACATAACACTTGTATGTTTTTGTGAGACTGGGCTGGATATTATGGTTATAGTCAGTTAGTCAGTCAGTTCACACAAGTGCTATCAATTCTCAAGACCTACTGGCTCCCACCAACCTCTAAGGGCTGTTTCTACAACTCTTGCATGAGGAGTGTGTTGCTGCATGCTAGAGAGACATGGACCATGACTGCCACCTGTCTTAACCATCTGTGGCGGAATGACAGGGCCATGGTCCGCTGGATGTGTGGCGTCTCTACTGAAGATGAGGTCAGCTCGCAAGCACTCCTGGTTAGGCTGCAGCTGGACAACCTCGAGGATTTGCTCCTCACACGCCTTTTGCTTTGGTTCGGCCATGTGGAGAAGAGTATTGGCTGGATTAAGAAGGTCATGGAGGTCGATCCTGGTAGCAGCAGAGGTCAAGGAAGAGGAAGATTGAAGAAGATGTGGCTAGAGGGTGTCTGTATGAACCGGGTCAAGCTACAACTGGCCCAGGTTGAACCAGTGGACAGGAACCACCGGAGTGGGACTCTGAGAAGTGCAGTCAAGCAGGACCCACCCCAACTGAGGGTTTAATTGTGTCCTGTCAAAAATAAATACTGATGATGATGATGATAATGATGATGATGATGAGTCAGATTTTATATCTATCTTTTGTGTTGTTTTATGGAAAATTCTCTTCTTACAATTCTTTTTGTTTAGCAGAAAATATTTTCAAAATAAATAAATCTAAAGAAGAAAACAAATCTCAAGAAGGAACAGCAAATCTGAAAAATAAAAACTTCTTTCAGCATACATCTTAAAATGTAATTTTGTCCTAGGATTTTGGAGAAGTATGGGGTGTTTTTTTTTCTGTCACCAAACAGATAAACATAATGTGGGAACATTCGGGAACTGCATCTTATGTACACATAATATTTCAGGTTAGTAGCGCAGAAAAATGTGGCCTTGAAGCTTATAACCACACCATGATTCTGTGTTTGATAATATGATTGTCATTAAATATAATAACTGATGATCCATTTTGCAGAAAAACAGATTAAATCTGTTGACAGTACTGTGAACCTTCTGGAAAGTTGAGTTTTTGTGACAGTTGGCCTCGTGCAAGAACATGTTAACATTAGAGGAACTGATTCTTATGAAGGATGGGTTCACAAGAATCTCCCAGTTCCTACGAATTCTGGAGTTCACAGACATTCATGAAGAGGGGCATAGTTTCTTATGGCTGCCGTTCAATTCGCAAGAGCATCATGAGGTGTTTTACACCCGTTCACTCACGACTGTGTCGCCTCTCACATGGACAGCATCATCCTGAAGTTTGTGGACGACACCACAGTGATAGGTAGAATCACTGGCAGCAACAAAGTGGCCTACAGGAGGGAGGGGGCCGATCTGGCGTCATGGTATGAGGACAAGACAAAGGAAATGATAGTGGACATGAGGAAGGAGAGGAGACCTCATTCAAGTGGCGAGGGTGAGCAGCTTTAAGTACTTGGGTGTCCACATCACTGAGGACCTCACCTGGACAATGAACACCACACAGCTGGTCAAAGGGCAGCATGGTGGCACAACGGTTAGCATAGTGACAGCACAGTAAGAAGGTCACTTGATTGATTCCACCCCTGACCATCATGGGTTCGATCCCACCCGCTGACTATCAGTGACCCTTCTGTGTAGAGTTTGCATGTTCTACCCGTGTCTGCGTGGGTTTAGCCCAGGTACTCTGGTTTCCTCCCACAGGCCAAAAACATGCAGGTTAGGTTAATTGGAGACCCTAAAGTGGCCCTAGGTGTGAATGTGTGTGTGAATGGTGAAGGGATGGCGTCGTACCCTGGCTGCTTCATCCATCTAAGTGGATGCCCTGAATTTCCCCTCTGGGGATCAATAAAGTACACAAAATAATAAAAAAAAGAAGGCTCAACAGTGGCTGTACTTTTTGAGGAGGCTGAGGAAGTTTGAGGTGTCACCCAGGATCCTCGACAACTTCTACAGCTGCATTGCTGAGAGTATCTTGACCAGCTGTTTCACTGTGTGGGACCACAGCAGTGACATGCAGTCAGGGGAGGCAGGTGAGGCTCATCATGAAAAAAAAAGTACATATATTAGGTTCAGGTTCAGGTTCAGGTTACTTTATTTGTACCCGTAGGTAGATTTGTTTTGCAGTTGGTGACATCCATATTTACAAGCCACTAATTACATTCAACATAGACACAAACACAGGCACACATCTTACAAAATAGGTAAATATAAAATATGTACAATATAATTTTTATAGCTTGTTCAACTCTTTGACAGCAGCAGGGACAAAGCTGTTTTTGTAGCGCTGGGTTCTACTTTTTGGGACAGCAAACCTCCGTCTTGAGGGAAGAAGCTGAAAGTTGCAGTGCAAAGGGTGGGAGTCATCATTTAAAATCGAGTCGGCCATCCTCTGTACTTGTCTGGTGTACAGGGATGTCAGGCTCAGCTGTGACTCACCAAGCAAACGACTGGACCATCTGACTACCTGATCCAAGGATTTCCTCTGTTTCAGTTTTATCTGACCAAACCATGACATTAAAGAAAAGGATAAAACAGATTCAATAAAAACCCGATAGAACATAGTCATTATGGTTCGGTCAATTTGGAAGCGTGCAAGTTTCCTCAAACAATGCAAATTTTGCATTTGTGACGTTTCAAAGGTTCACACAATGATGAGAAAGGTCTTGGAACGTAACAAGCATTTATTTCTTCACTGTAATTACGCACAACAGAGGGGAGGTCATACACACACACACACACACACACACACACACACACACACACACACACACACACACACACACACACTTCACTCAGGGTGACACAGACACATAATCTCTCACACACAGGGAAAACAACACTATCACAACCAGACTCATAACACAATTATAACCTACAACAGTAATGCTCAGAACACAAGAATTATAAGTTTTTGAATACCCCACGGTGCAAAGCATGCTGGGAGAATCCCCGCCCCTTATCACAGCCCCGATATTACATTGTTATTTGTCCATTAATTTGTTTTGTCAGTCTAAATGTATTTTCTCAATGATTTCAGTCATTTCAACAATATTTATAATCACAGAATCTGTGCATTTCCTGTTCAAATACGAGGGAGAGAGGCCAGGTGAAGCAGCAACAAACGCAGCCTCAAAGGATTCTACAATCCTTCACAGCCTGGTTAGAGCTCGTGCAAGATGCGCGTTCCTGTCGACAGCTTGTGTATGTCAAAAATGTAATGTTTGTAGGAGCTTTTATTGTGTGTCCTCCTTTTCCATAGTCTATGTAATGTACTTAATGTGTGTGAATAACATATTTATTCTTCCTAATCTGACATAAAACTTTAGTTAAAAATCACAGTCAGAGGCTGTGCAGTAATGTTGCTCCAACGAGCAGGGGCATGCTTGAGCACCCTAGGCACAGGAGTTTACTTGTTGTTCTTCTTCTATGCTGAGGCTAAGGTTAAATTAGCTAAAGATAAAATCAGAAAGTCAAGAGTACCGAGGACTCCGTTTGTGGTTCTATTTTATACAGACTGAAAATGGAGATTTTATAGCTAAACTTAAACAATTCTCGAAATTGGACATTCAATCAAAACTGGCAGCAATCTCAATTGAGAAAGAGAGACTTAAAATTAAAAGAAGACAATGAGTGTGGAGAAAGGAAACAGGCGAGGCAACGAGCTGAATGACACAGGAACTTTATTCCTTCTCCAACATATTGTACAGTAAAAGAGCTCCCGGGCCTCTGTGCATTCCTATTTTATATCTTTAATACTATAATAATACATAATAATAATATATATAATAATAGGGCAGCACGGTGGCAGAGTGGTTAGCACTGCGGCAGCACAGCAACTCACCCTTGGCTGGGGGATCCTGGGTTTGATCCCAGCCTCCGACCAACAGTGATCTGTGTGGAGTTTGCATGTTCTCCCTGTGTCTGCGTGGGTTTACTCCGGGATTTCTCCGGTTTCCTCCCACATGCCAAAAACATGCAAGTTAGGTTAATTGGCATCAAACTGAGGATTCTAAATTGTCCTTAGGTATGACTGTGAAAGTGAATGGTTGTCTGTCTCTCTGTGTTGGCCCTGCAATGGACTGGCGAACTGTCCAGGGTGTACCCTGCCTCTCGCCCAAAGATGCTGGGGTAGGATCCAGCCCCCCCGCGACCTGAAAAGGATTAAGCGGAAGAAGATGGATGGATGGATATATAATAATTGAGACCCAGAACTTCCGACCATAATACATTGTTGTTTAGACAAAGACCTGTGTGGCACATTAACATGACATAACGCCGGCGCCTCTCTCACACCCTTTCCTCTTCCAGCGGTTCCGGCAATACCTCCTCTCCCGGGGGGGCGGGGGGGGGGCATAGACCTTACTGTCCCATCTGATACCCCTGGTGACACCTCTTCTTTTGGTCCATTGTTTCCCCCCTTCCCCAAGTGCCTTCCCTGGGTGGAGAACTCCCACACCATGCCCCAACACAGCCCCCCTCCAAACACCCAGAAGGGGCAATAACACCCCCCCTTCAGGCTTGAGCGGCCCCCATAGCAGCTGTAGAGGGGGGTCGCCGATCCAGACGAACCGCCTTGCTGGTGAGGTGTACAGGAAGGCATGTCAGTTTGTGGAGGGAAAAAGGGAGGGGGAGAAAACACATTAGCTTCATGAGCACAGGCCCCTGCCGAGGGATCACCAACTTGCGGAGCCACCAACGGTGGCTGGCCACGCCGGGGAGCTTGGGCCAACACCACCTGCTCGCCTGCCAACACAAACGTGGACTTCAGCCTGTCGATGCAGAAGGTCTCCCTACGTCCCCCCAAGTCTAACACAAAATGCTTTGCCCCAGGTTCCAACACCCTGAACGGTCTGTCGTACCGTGGGCGCAACGGGGTCTGGTGCGCATTGTGCCTGACAAAAACAAAACTGGCATTCTGCAAGCTTTTTAGGACGAAGGTGTGGGGAAAACAATGGTGGGCTGAGCCCGGTACGTTAAAAGCCTCCATACTGTGCAAAAATTGCACAGTCAGCTCAGTCCCGGGTGCAGGGTTTTCCAGTAAAAATTCTCCGGGGATCCACAGCGGCTGAGAAAAAATGAGTTCTGCCGGGGAGGCTGCCAAATCCTCTTTAGGTGTGGAGCGCAACCCTAAAAGAACCCAGGGTAGGTGGTCGACCCAATTTGTGTCCGTGAGCGAAGCTCTGAGCGCTGCTTTAAGCGACCTATGAAAACGCTTGCATAACCCGTTAGCTTGTGGGTTGTACGCACTAGTGCAGTGAATTTTGACCCCAAGGCTCTGGGCCATTGTGGACCAGAGTTCCGAGACGAATTGTGGACCCCTGTCGGAAGTGATGTCTGATGGGGATCTGAACCGTGCAACCCAAGCCGGCAAAAAAGCATGAGCCACTTCTGCGGACGTGGTAGAAGCCAGCGGGACCACTTCAGGCCAGCGCGTGGTGCGGTTCATGATTGTTAAAAGGTGTGTGAAACCTTGCGATAGTGGGAGGGGTCCCACCAAATCCACATGGACATGGTCGAACCTCCTGGCCGGGATTTGGAACGGCTCAAAGGGGGCTCTGGTGTGCTTGTGCACTTTGGCCCGCTGGCACGCGATGCAAGTTGCAGCCCACTCCTTCACGTCCTTGCGCAAGTGCGGCCAGATGAATTTCGCCCCCACTAGCTTCATTGAAGCGCGCACTCCCGGATGCAAAAGGGAGTGGACCGACTCAAAAATGTGCCGGCTGTCGTGAACCGAGCTGGGGATCCTCCCGAGTTCGGCTTCACGGCTGTTTTCTGTTCCTCAGTTATCTGTGCTTTATGTTACCTTTTGAGTTCCATATTGTGTTTCATTGGTTAGCCATGTTCTGTTGGAGTTTTGATGCTCTTTACTTGTTCTTTGCCATGTGATTATCTTTTGAGTGATTTGTAATTATTTCTTAGTCTGTGTTTGGTTTTGTATTTATTCATTTGGTGTCTGTCAGCCACGCCTCCCTCTCTTGTCTACTACTGACAGGTGATTCCAATCTGTCATTGTTTGCTCCTCTCCCTGCTCAGGTCTACACACCCACTCTCACGCACTCACGTGCACACTCACACCTGCCTGATTATTTAAGCTCTGTTCACCCAGCAGTGATTGCCGGATTATTGCACAGTCTTCTGTACTGTCTACTGCAGTGTCTTCTGGATTGTCGTTGGCATTGTCAGTCTTGTGAATCGTCATTGGGTTTCCCGTCTCGGACTGCTCTGTTCCCGGCCCTGTGAGTACTCTTCATCATTAGTTTTTCTCTCCTGCTCCCCCCACTGTCAGTGTCGCCTGAAGCGCCTTGGGATTCCTCTTGTTCTACTCACCTGTGTGCTGATGAGCGTCCTGCTTGCTGTCCCAGTGATTACTCTGTTTTTTCATGTTCGCCTGTTTATTTGCTTGGACTGTCAAATCATGTTTTTGCGCAATAAATACTCACAACATCCTCCTGCGTGTGGGTTTCTGTCTCTCCTGCCTCATACAGGCAGGAATTCATGACAGAATAATCCGGCCGGAATTAGAAACCCAGAGGAGGTGTTGTGAGTGTGTTATTCATCTTTTGTGTTTTTCACCTTTGTTTGAGCAGCACCATGGATTTTTCTGTTTTCGGACTAAGTCCGGAGGAGTGCGCAGCAGCCGAGCGAGTGGTGGACTTCACTTCTAGAGCTCGTGCCACGCACTCCCTGGAAATAAATTGCTGTTTATTGGACATCGTTGTTGGGGTGCTCCAGATGCACCCAAGCCTTTGGAGATACTCGGGTCTGACGCCGCTGCTCAATCAGATCTGCGAGTCATGACAGCGTTTTGAGGAAGCGGTGAAAGGGTCCTTCGCAGCGCAACCACAGCGATCTACAAGGTGCTCTCGGAGGCCGAGAAACTGCCATCCCGATCCGGTATCCCTATCTCCCCACCAGACATTCCGTCCTACTCCCGGGGAGACGGAGCATGACACCAAGACAGCAGCTGACGTCATTACCTGTCAGGAATTCAGGCAAGTCATTCTCCATTCACTTGCTCTTTCTCCTGAGGTGGTTAGCCTGATTCCTGCAGAGGAGCTCCAGATTTTACAGTCCTCTGGGGCTCCCCTATCAGCTACTGTCCCCACTTCTCAATCTTTTCCCTCTGTCTCCCCAAATTCTCCACCAGTCCTGGGAGGGAGTAGCTGGACGCTGAAGGAGCCAGAGGTCGCTGAGGAGCCTACACCACGGTGAGTGAGTCATCCTGCATCGAAGTACCAGTAAAAGCCCATCACCTTGTCAGCGGCTGAATCCCAGACGTCGTGCTCGACCACTTCTGTGGCAAAGCCTTCCCCTGTGCCAGCTGTCACGCCAGTCTGGACCCTCGCCGCTTCAGCCACAGTCTCCGTCGTCGAGACGTCCTCTCCTGCCACCGAAGGGACCCCCAGGGTTTCCCTAGACACGCCGGACGCCAGACACTTCACGTCACTGCCCCAGTCCGGAGTCACTGAGTTTTCAGCGTTGTTCTGGTCCAGAGCCACCGAGGGTGCTGGAGAGCTCCAGCCCAGAGCCACCAGGGGTTGCAGCCTTGGCCCAGTTGGGGCCCTACGTAGGTGCAACGCTGGCCCAGTCGGGGTCCACTGTGGATGTGGCTGAGCTCCAGTCCGGGGTTCGTGCTGGTGCTGCTAAGTTCCAAGCTGGAACCACTGCGGGTGCAGCCCTGTCCCAGGCCGGGACCACCGTGGGTGCTGCCATGTCCCAGACGGGTGCAGCTATCCCCCAGCTCCTTACCACTGTGGGCACAGTGGGTTCCTCCCCATCGCAGTCTAATGCCGGGGCTCCCTCTCCTCAGCTCCCCTCTTCAGTTTTGGGTCTCCCTGTGGGGGAGCTGCCGCCTGGTCCCTGTTGTCCGAGCTGTTTATTGGACATCGTTGTCGGGGTGCTCCAGATGCACCCAAGCCTTTGGAGATACTCGGGTCTGACGCCGCTGCTCAATCAGATCTGCGAGTCATGACAGCGTTTTGAGGAAGCGGTGAAAGGGTCCTTCGCAGCGCAACCTCAGCGATCTACAAGGCGCTCTTGGAGGCCGAGAAACCGCCATCCCGAACCACCGGGCACAGGCGGCCGGTGAAGACATCGCAGAGCAAGGGAGGGCACCCTTCTTGCACCACCCTGCTCTCCAGCCTGAACCCAGTAGGCACAGACTGGAGCGCACAAATGTCCGCCTCCCCGGCTTGCTCCGCGGCCATCACAGGGAAATCTATTCCCATGTAGACTGAGGAGACTAATGCGCGCGGCAGACAATTGGCCACGACGTTGAGCTTACCAGCAACATGTTGAATGTTGGTTGTAAACTCCGAGATCATGGCCAAATGCCATTGCTGCCGGGCCAACCACGGTTCCGAGACCTTGGACATCGCATACGTCAGCAGTTTATGGTCCACGAATGCGGTAAACTCACGCCCTTCTAGCCAAAACTGGAAATGGCACGTCGCCAGGTGTAGAGCCAACTACTCTCTGTCAAACGTGCTGTATTTGCATTTGCTGTTGCGCAAAATCTGACTGAAAAATGCAATGAACCGGAGACTTACTGCTTCTATGGCAACATCAAACGCGTCTGTAGTGAGCGCTATCCGTGCTGACGGATCCGGATAAGCTAGCAATGCGGCATCCGCAAGCACTGTTTTGGCATTTGTGAAAGCCTGGACTCGCTTGGGAGTCCAGTTGACATTTTCCGTGGGCTTCTTTTTTTTCAGCGCGGCATACAATGGCTGCATCAACTGGGCTGTCTGGGGAAGGAAACGGTTATAAAAATTGACCGTTCCCAAACACTCCTGCAGGGCCCTTATGGTTTGCAGACGCGAAAAGTCTGACACGGCACGCACCTTATCCGGTAGCGGAATTGCGCCCTCTGGTAAAATGCGGTGGCCCAAAAAATCAATCACAGGCACACCAAAATGGCACTTCGTCAGGTTCCCTAAAAGCCCGTGCACTTCCAACCTCTGGAAAATTGTCTTGAGATGGGTGATGTGCTCCTCCTCAGATGCGCTAGCTACCATAATGTAGTCTAAGTAGACGAAAATGAAGGCCAAGTCACAAAGTACTGCGTCCATCATCCTCTGGAAAGTCTGCACTGCGCCTTTTAATCTGAATGGCATGCGTAAAAACTCGAAAAGGCCGAAAGGAGTTATTACTGCTGTTTTTGGAACGTCTTCCGCGTGCACCGGGACCTGATGGTATCCGCGGAGCAGATCCACTTTCGAAAAAAACACGCGCCCTGGCCAGGTGCACAGAAAAATCCTGGGTGTGCGGAATGGGATAACAATCGTGTTCCGTGGTGTTATTCAAGAGCTGGAAATCGCTGCACGGTCGCCACGACCCATCGGTTTTAGGCACCATGTATAGCGGGGATGCCCACGGGCTGTTGGAGTGCCTGATGATGCCCAACTGCTCTAAGTTGGCAAACTCCTCTTGCGTGCTGGCCAGTTTAGCTGCGAACAAGCGCCGAGGTCGCGCAAACACCTTTTGTCGTTATGAAGTGTTCGACCCTGTGTTTTGTTGTAGTAGCTGAAAAAGTCAGGACTGTGAATGCTGGGAACTGTGTGAGCAAATGTTGGTACTTACCCCGTGGAGCAATAACGTTAGCAAGTGTTGTCGACCCAGCTCCCTGAGCTGTACAGAGCAGTGAGGTAAAAGAGACAGCATCCACTAATCTCCTATTAGCAACATTGACTTACAATCCATAAGCACATAAAAAATCTGCGCCTAGAATGGGGGCGGAACATACAGCTACCACAAAGTCCCACTGAAAGTTGTGTCTGTCTAAGTATATCGTCAGTGTCCGCTCACCAAATGTCCTGATGGTGAATCTGTTGGTGGCCACGAGCTCGGGACCGCTGCCTCCTGCCACCCTGTCTGCGTTTACCAGCCGGATGAGGCTCTTCTGGGAGCTGGAGTCCACCAAAAACCGTCTCCCCGAACCTGTGTCTGTGACATAAAGCAGTCTGTTCCTGTCGCCATCAGTTGCAGCTGCAACTGAATTCTGAATGTGCCGTCTTCCCGGCTTCTTGAATTGGCATGGCGACAGGCAGCGTTGGGCATTCGAGCCGAAACGCCGATGATAAAAACAGATTGCCCGTTCCTTCGTCTCCTGGTGTCCATCTCGGCTACCACCAATAGCTCCTCGACCTTGCTGGAGTCCCTCCTGGATGCCGGTGCCACTGCTTGCACGCTGAGAGTTCTGGTCGCCAAAATGATGTGGTCTGCTTCCTGCGCCAGGGTGCAGTGATCCTTAGCAACCAGCCGTGGCGAGTTGGCCAGGATTGCCCTCGCTGTAGCCGGTAGGTTCCTGAGGAACAAGTGGGCAAACAGGAAGGATTCATTGTCTTTCCCCCTCAGAGCCAGCATGCCCTCCATGAGCTCCTCTGCTGATCTGTCACCTAACTCCGAACGTGTTAGGAGTCTCTCTGCCTTCTCACTGTCAGAAAGGGTATAGCGCTGGAGAAGCATCCTTTTGAGCGCTTTATATTTTCCTTGGACCGGCGGCTCCTGGAGCAGGCTCGTCACCTGTTGTGTGGCGCACGCATCCAGGGCAGCGCACACGTAGTAATACTTGGTATCGTCCGTTGTTATCCCGCAGAGTGTGAACTGGGCTTCTATGTGCAAGAACCACACGGTTGGGTTGTGAAGCCAGAAGTCTGGGAGCTTGACTGAGACAGCGCACACGACGCTGGTGCTCTCCCTGCAGGTAGTCTCCGGGCGGTGCTCGGCTCGCTTTCCATGGCATGTCTTAGGGTCACCAATGTGGAGAAAGGAAACAGACAAGGCAACGAGCTAGCTGACACATGAACTTTATTCCTTCTCCAACATATTGTACAGTAAAAGAGCTCTCGGGCATCTGTGCATTCCTCTTTTATATCTTTAATACCATGCATTGAGACCTGGAGCTTCCAACAATAATATATTGTTGTTTAGACAAAGACCTGTGTGGCACATTAACATGACATAACGCCGGCACTGCTCTCACACCCTTTCCTCTTCCAGCGGCTACGGCAGTACCTCCTCTTCCTGGGGGGCGCATAGTCCTTACTGTCCCATCTGATACCCCCCGGTGACACCTCCTCTTTCGGTCCATTGCTCCCCCCTTCCCCAGCTGCCTTCTCTGGGTGGAGAATTCCCACACCATGCCCCCACAGGAAGACTTTTACAACAAAAGTCATTGGGATTTTTGTCCAGAGGGATAGGCGGATGAATTTCATTTACAAGTAAAGGTAAGACCATGCATACTTGTTTTATATACCTGAATTTGTATTGAATTGTGGAGCTACAGGGTTACAGCAAAAAAACAAAAACAGAGATATGAGAAATTTCAATGATTTCGTCTTTGATATGCATTATAAGTCACAAAAGACATGTTACAGACATGCTAACAACAGAAAAAACTTGATTTTTGCCGGAGTGTCACTTTAAGTCACGCAGAGAAAATCAGTTAAGGGGAGAAGAAACTCCCTTAGGATGAAAGTTTCATCTGTTTATTCTGTCAGTTTTGAGCAGATCCCAGTTTCTGCTGGGTCAGAACAGCTGTGGAAGGCTGAGTGCATGTCTACAGGGGAGGAGGCACAGGATGGACTGTAACACCTTTGCTGATATGTTGCATCATGTTGTCCCACACATCATGAAAAGTGAGAAGTAAATGTAATTTTGTGGAAACAACAGTATTTCACTGCGGTCTATTTTTATGTACTCGTACAAGCATGCAGTCCTCTACAATTATACAAGAAAAATCTGTTTGCTTTGTGTTGTCCTACATTGTTCCTAAGGCATTCTTACGACCGCCCTATGATGAGGGGTTTTCGTGGGGCCGCTGGATTCTCCTACAAAACTGTGTAAACAGGTGGCATAAAATGAAGAGTTCCACATGTAAGTGAACACTCGTTCATGAGAATTAAAGATTTGCATAAGTGTAGCCCTAATATTACTGTGTTTCTTACATTATGGCATCACTAGCTAATAAAAATGATTAAGATACCATACAAATGGATAGATAAGTTAATTAATTCCTTCCACAGCATGTGGGACACCATGTGGTGTATGGGGCGGCGCCTATCTCTGTTTCACTGACCCTAAGCCACACAGCTGCTGTGAGTAGTGAAAGCTACAGTGGGGGGTCAGTCCTCTGGTAGCTCTGTGCGTTAAACGTTCCTTTCCCCATTCTATTATGCTGAGCACCAAGCTAGAAGGCAGAAAGTACCATTTTTATATGGCCTTTGGTATGACCCAGCTGGGATTTGAACCCACAGCCTCCCGGTTGGGGGGGCGCGGATGCTCTACCAACTAGGCCATCACTCCAGTTAGAAAGATATAGATGTAGTTTATTGATCCCAAACTAGGAAATTACAGTGTAACAGCAACATGACAGTAGACGACCAAAATGATTGAAACACACACAGCATAAAAGAAAAAGGGATTACCCTTACAAAGTAAAACTACCTAATGAACGTATATACATCGTAGATGATGGCCTGTATAGAGACATTTAGTACATGAAGAGATACATTTAGTACATTTAGTTTTAACTTGAATAAAAACATAAAATGTCCTCTTCTAAGAGTTATTGGGTTTTTACTCTTAAAAGAGATCAGATGGACTTCCGGGAAGATGGCGGAGAGGCATAACAATTAAACAGAGAGCTCTCCCTAGTCGGATTAAAAATCTTTGGTAAATGGCCAACTCGACATAAATAGGTAAATAAACCAAGGGATGAACACACGAAGAAGCCGGGCACACGGACAAAAGCAGGGTAAAACTAAAGAATCCCTCTTCAACAACACTGGAGAAATCGCTGAACACGAGGCCCAAAAAACCGAGGTGACTACAACAGAGAAAATGGAGGATGCCAACCTCGATGTTATGAACACTGGCTTTGCCAATATAAGTAAGGACATAAAAGACTTCAAGCGACAACTCCACCAGGATTTAACGGCTCTTAAGGAAGAGCTGAAAAAAGAGATGAAGGAGGAAATTATGGGTCTCCGAAAAGAAATGGACCGCAAGCTAGCAGAAAACATGGAGGAGCTGCGCAATCAACGGGCGTGTATGGCAGGAGCACAGGCTCGAATATCAGAGTTGGAAGACTGGAAGACCGAGGCAAGCGAGCTGCTACAAACCCTGACGGCACAAACACAGAGGATGCAGGAAAAAATAACCGACCTGGAGAGCAGGTCCAGGCGGAGCAATATACGCATCTTCGGGATTCCAGAGGGCACTGAAGGCAACTCGATGACGAAATTCATAGATCAATTCTTAAAAAAAGAGCTTGAGCTGCCCAATGAAACAGACCTGCAGATCCAACGAGCGCACAGAGCCTTGGCACAGAACCCGAACTCAAACTCTACACCCAGGTCAGTTGTGGTAAACTTTTTAAAATATGACGTAAAGGAAAGAATCCTGACACAAGTGTGGAAAAAAAAGATACGAGTTGGCGACAAACAGATATTCTTTGACCATGACTACCCGACAGAAATTGTGCAGCAGCGAAAGAAATATGCCAACATTAAAAAAATGCTGAAAGAGAAAAAAATTAGATTCCAAACGCCGCTAACGAAGATGAGGATTCATTGAGAGGACGGCGTGAAAACCTACAACACGGCCAGAGAGGCAGCGCGGGACATGAAGGAATGAGGCTTTGTGGTGAGCGTACCCGAGGAAGCAGCTGGAACAGCGGCGGTACGGAGCACACCGAGACAGCCGGAATGGAGGCGAGTGAAGGGCAGAGGGCGGGAGACGGACGTGGCGCACCAAGCCCAAGAAAAACTGCAAGGCTTTCAACGGAAAGCCTAGATTATAACAAAGATTAAGAAGAGCACAGAAGAAATGAAGGCCAAGGAGACAAGGTAAAAGAGATACAAATGGCTAGGAGAGGTTAAAGTGATTTTTGTTGGACATTTCTAGACTAATGACTATTACTTGGATAGTAACTACAGGTCTAGGGAGGGCGCCTCACTCGGTGAGGACATTCCCTCCACCCTCCAACAGGGACAAAGGGGCAGAAGAAAGGCCCAAAGTACGAAGGTCAAGGTTCTTTAATGTGTTTTTGTACATATATGTGTTAATTTTGTTGTTAAAGGGGTTAGGAGCACAAGTTAAAACTAGAAAAGCACTCGGAGAGCGCAGACCTCCGCCAAGCGCCACAGTTCCCCCCATACAGTGTTTGTGTGTACGTTTTCAGATTCCTTGAGCATGTAAACATATGACTAGCAATTGGATTCACAATGATTATTTGTTTATTTGACAGGGACAGTGCAATAAACACACAATTAATCAATGACAATCAATCTGATAGTGATAGGATTAGTGGTTCAGTAGTAAAAGCATTGCCTCCTTGGCGGAGGTAATAAACTGAAGTGTTGCTGTTGTGTCCATCTCCTCCACTGACGGATGCAAATTGGGTAGACAGGTTGCCGTGGGTTCTATATTATATTGTAACGTGCTGCTCGACATGGCGACGTCCCACCGGGAGGTTCGAACTGACGCCTCCCGCTCCGGAGTCTCGCACTCTACCTGTGTCACCAATAGGGTCAACCCACTTGGCAAGCCAAGTAGGGTGCTCATATTGAGTTCGCTACAATATTATTTTTTGGGGGGTTGCGCTCCGCGGCAAACGAGAATTTAGAAGCTTCGCCGGCAGAGAGCTCGTTTTTGCGCAGCGCCTATGGCTGGCCGGTGAATTTCTGCCAAATGCACAGCTCCTATGGCTGGCCGGGGAATTTCTGCCAAAGAATCCGTCGGCGGACAGCTGCCCGTGTGAGGTTTTGCAGTTGCGCGCAAACACAGGCACGCTGGTGGGCCCAGGCCAGCAGTGTTTTCCGCGTCCTTTTGTGCCTAAAACGTTGAAGAACGCAGAGTTTGTGTTGCAGACACGACGACCAGCGCCCTCCATTGCGCCTGCGCACATGTTGAAAATGGCTGTATGTCACAGTGTTGAATGAAAAATGCTTTAAAAAATTCCTGTATCCAGACGGTGAACCGGATCACCCCCAAAATTTAATCAGTTCTTCCTTGTACCATTTCCAACAACGCCTGAAAGTTTCATGGAAATCCGTCCAAGATTTTTTGAGTTATCTTGCTAACCAACAGACAAACAGACAGACAGACAGACAGACAAACAAACACACAGACAAACCCCGGCAAAAACATAACCTCCTCCTGGCCTTTTCGGCCTGGTGGAGGTAAAAATGGAAAAACATGAATATGGTTAAAAATCTTAAGATAATGACATTAAACGTGAATGGTCTGAACTCACCTGTTAAAAGAGAAAGAACTAGAAAAGCACTCGGAGAGTGCAGACCTCCGCCAAGCGGCATAATTCCCCCCATACAGTGTTTGTGTGTACGTTTTCAGATTCCTTGAGCATGTAAACATATGACTAGCAATTGGATTCACAATGATTATTTGTTTATTTGACAGGGACAGTGCAATAAACACACAATTAATCAATGACAATCAATCTGATAGTGATAGGATTAGTGGTTCAGTAGTAAAAGCATTGCCTCCTTGGCGGAGGTAATAAACTAAAGTGTTGCTGTTGTGTCCATCTCCTCCACTGACAGATGCAAATTGGGTAGACAGGTTGCCGTGGGTTTTATATTATATTGTAACGTGCTGGTCGACATGGCGACGTCCCACCGGGAGGTTCGAACTGACGCCTCCCGCTCCGGAGTCTCGCACTCTACCTGTGTCGCCAATAGGGTCAACCCACTTGGCAAGCCAAGTAGGGTGCTCATATTGAGTTCGCTACAATATTATTTTTTTGGGGGTTGCACTCCGCGGCAAACGACAATGTAGAAGCTTCGCCGGCAGAGAGCTCGTTTTTGCGCAGCGCCTATGGCTGGCCGGGGAATTTCTGCCAAATGCGCAGCTCCTATGGCTGGCCGGGGAATTTGTGGCAAAGAATCCGTCGGCGGACAGCTGCCCGTGTGAGGTTTTGCAGTTGCACGGTGGCGGGCCCAGGCCAGCAGTGTTTTCCGCGTCCTTTTGTGCCTAAAACGTTGAAGAACGCAGAGTTTGTGTTGCAGACACGACGACCAGTGCCCTCCATTGCGCCTGCGCACATGTTGAAAATGGCTGTATGTCACAGTGTTGAATGAAAAATGCTTTAAAAAATTCCTGTATCCAGACGGTGAACCGGATCACCCCCAAAATTTAATCAGTTCTTCCATGTACCATTTCCAACAACGCCTGAAGGTTTCATGGAAATCCGTCCAAGATTTTTTGAGTTATCTTGCTAACCAACAGACAAACAGACAGACAGACAGACAGACAGACCCCAGCAAAAACATAACCTCCTCCTGGCCTTTTCGGCCTGGCGGAGGTAATAATAAGAAAATTCAAGAAGGAAAAAGCCGAAATTATATTTATGCAAGAGACACGTTTGAACAAGACAGAACATGAGAAACTAAAGAGATTTGGCTATAAGAACTCCTACTACAGTTCATTTAAGGGAGGAACTAAAAGGGGGGTTATGATACTAATTTCAAATAAAATACAATTTGAATGTGAACAAGAAATCCAGGATAAAGAAGGCAGATATGTAATAATAAAGGGAAGAATAGATGGTATGCAGATCACATTAGTGAACATCTATGCTCCACCAGAAAGTGACAAGGGTTTTTTTCAACATCTGTTTGATCTCATAGCAACAGCAACACATAGTGAAGGAGTCCTAATTTGTGGAGGAGACTTAAATGCTGTCATGGATCATGAAGTTGATACAACAAGTGTTAAGAAGACAAAAAAAACATGTAACAAAGTTCATAAGAACCTCACTGGCAGAAATGGGTATGGTAGACATATGGAGGGACCTGCACCCACTCGAAAAAGACTATACACATTATTCAGCAGTCCATAAAGTACACTCTAGAATAGATTACTTCCTTATGAATGAAGGTGACAGACACAGGGTGAGAAATTGTCGGATTGGAGGGGCAGAAATATCAGATCATAATCCTATATACATGGAAATATATTTGAACAATAGAAAACGACAAACAACATGGAAACTTAATGTAGGACTATTAAATGATGAGAAAATGAAAGAAAGAATAAAGGTAAACATAAATGAGTATATCGAGGAGAATGATAATGAAGAAGTGGACCCAACAATACTATGGGATGCACTAAAAGCCGTGTTAAGAGGTAAATTAATTGTTGAATCCGGAAAAGCAAAAAAGTCTAAACTGGAATCATATGAACAAAGATGTGAGAGACTGAGGGAATTAGAACGTAAACATCAAAACACAAATGACCCAAAAATATATCAAGAAATTAAGGAAGAAAAAATAAAGATAAAAGAAATACAAATAGATGAAATTGAAAAGAAAAATAGATATTTAAAACAAAAATATTATGAAACGGGGCCAAAGGCCACAAAACTGCTGGCAAAACGGCTAAGAAAACAACAAACAGTAAATAATGTATATAAGATTAAGGACCCCATCACAAATAAAACCACAGTTACCCCAGAAAACATCGAAGAAATATTCCATAATTTCTATCAAGAACTATACTCGCAATCTGAAGAGACAAATGTTAAGGGTATTAAAAAATTCCTATGCACATTGGACTTGCCATCAATAGGAAACCAACAAAATGAAAAGCTAACAGCAGAAATAACAACACAAGAGATTAAAGATGTGATTAAGTCACTAAAAAATGGTAAATCACCAGGTAGTGACGGATACCCTTCTGAGTTTTATAAACTGTTTATAGAAGAACTCATGCCACAGCTCCTAAAGTCATTTAATTGGACATTAAACAACAACAAAATACCTCCATCATGGAACGAAGCCATTATTTCAGTTATTTTAAAGCCAGGGAAAGATAGGGAACAATGCGGAAACTATAGGCCAATCTCTTTATTAAATGTGGATTATAAAATATATACAACAATTATCTGTAAATGAATAAAGACATTCTTGACGGAATTGATAGAGGATGATCAAACTGGTTTCATAGATGGACGCCAAACACATGATAATATCAGGAGAACAATACACATAATTAATCAAATACATAAAGAAAAGAAAAGCGCAGTAATAATGAGTTTAGACGCAGAAAAAGCATTTGATAGGGTTAATTGGATGTTCCTATATAATGTGCTGGAACGCTTTGGATTTAACAAAAAATCAGTACAATGCATAAAGACACTGTATCAAAAACCTGTGGCAAGAATCAAGATAAACGGTAGCTTAACAGACAAAGTAAATATACAAAGATCAACTAGGCAGGGATGCTGCCTATCGCCCACCTTGTTTGCTCTGTTCATAGAGCCACTGGCTCAAGCGATGCGACAAAATAAGAAATTAAAAGGTGTAACAATAAAGGGAGCGGAACACAAGATTGGGCTATTTGCAGACGATATTATAGTTTACCTTGAACAACCAGATGAATCAATAATGGAAATGATGGACTTGATAGAAAATTTTGGAAAATTATCAGGATACAAGATAAACATAACAAAAACACAAATACTGACATTCCACTATAACCCTTTAAACCAGATAACTGATAAGATCAAACTAAACTGGAAACAAAAAGAAATAAAATATTTTGGAGTGAACATACCTAAAGATTTAAGCAAAATCTATAAAGCAAACTATGATAGGTTAGAACAAGAAATAAAAAAAGATATTGATAGGTGGTCAATCTTAAACATGGATCTGAATTCAAAAATTAAAATTATTCCAGGCTCTACCAACAGAGATTCCTGGTGCCCAGTTCTCAAAGTGGGACAGGATGATATCGAGATTTGTTTGGGGAGGTAAAAAGCCAAGAATGAAATATAAAACTCTCCAATTACCAAAAGAGAAAGGAGGCATGGGTCTACCGAGTCTAAAGGAATATTACTACTCAGCACAAATAAGATATATCATATGTTGGTGCGACGGAGGATACGAGGCAAAATGGAAAGAAATGGAAAAGGAAATTGAGGGACTCCCAGTACAAAGCATAATAGGAGACAAGGATGCATATAAGCAAATCAAACAAATAGACCCAATCACTAAATTTACTTTGGAACTATGGTATAAAATAGTACAAAAGTATAATATAAAGGAGGACATAAAACTATTGAAATGGGTAGCATTTGACAGTCAGTTTGAACCGGCAAAGCAAGATAGGGGATACAAAAATCTGGTGAACAAGGGAATCACAGCATGGGGCAATATGGGGAAAAAAGATTTCGGGAGTTTTGTAAACATGAGAAGAAAATTTAAACTAGAAAAATCTGAATTCTTCAGATATCTGCAGATGAGAGATTATTATATGAGGAAGATTAGGCATAACCTCCACACAGATGTGAGCGAGATTATACAATTCATTTTAAGCTTGTATGCAGGAAATAAAATAAGAATTATTTCAAAGCTATATCAGAAACTTACGGCAAACAAACACTCAAGCAACTATATAAAGGAGAAATGGGAGAAAGAACTAAATTTAAACATAACAGAAGAAAACTGATAAGAAATATGGAAAACACAACACACATCAACAAGTTCAAGGACATGGAGGGAATTTGGATGGAAAAACCTGATTCGCTATTTCATTACACCACAGATCCAAAGAAAATATACAAATACCCAATCTATATGCTGGAGGGACTGTGGGGCTCAAAATGCAGACCACTCGCATGTTTTGGAAATGCTGCAAAATCTCATCATTCTGGAAATCTATACATGTGACAATACAGAAGATATTAAGATATAATATACCAATGAACTGTAACTTGATGTATTTATGTGATCTTAAAAGAGACAATGTAATACAGGCTGAGGACAGATATTTAGTTAAAATCTTGCTGATTGCATGTAAAAAAACAATCACAAGAAAATGGAGATCAGAAGTTCTTCCTGACCAAGAGCAATGGACTGACATTATTGAGGATATACGTTTAATGGAAAAACTAACATATCGACAAAGAATGCAAGAAGGACAATATGAAAAAAAATGGTGGAAATGGACACACTACAAAGTGCAACAACGAGACAGAAATTGAAAGAATAACCAAAGACACTGGAAAAACCAGAAGAATTAACAGATGGAAACTAAAAACTTGATGCTCCAACATTTGTCCCCCCCCCCTTCTTTTTTTTTTTCTTCTTCTAGCTCCTTTTTTTAAATATAGAGACTGTGATCCGAATGTAATATGTATGATGAAAAATGAATAAAAAAAATGGATCAGATGAATGAAACAGAGAGCCATTTAATGAAGATTAATGTTAGAATAACAGGGAAGTATTTGCACATAACTCACAACTGGTCTCGACTACTGGTGAGTTTTTTAGTGCCTGTATGAAATTTCAAAATACTATAAAAGACTGGTGAAGGCCATAAGTTCACTTAAAATGATTATACATCACCTTCACTGACAAATCTATTAGTAAGCATGGTTCTTGCAAGAAACCTTCTTCTTTCGGCTGCTCCCTTTAGGGGTCGTCACAGTGGATCATCTGTCTCCATCTCATCCTATCCCTTAGCTCTTCCTCTGTAGCACCAACCCTCTCCATGTCCTCCTTCACTGCATCCATGAATCTTCTCTGTGGTCTTCCTCTTTTTCTCCTGCCTGGCAGCTCCATCTACATCATCCTTTGTCCAATATATCCACTATCCCTCCTTTGCACATGTCCAAACCACTCAGCCTTGCCTCTCTTACTTTGTCTCCAAACCATTCAATCTGAGTTGTCCCTCTGATATATTCATTTCTAATCTTGTCCCTCCTAGTCACTCCCAAATAAAATCTTAGTATCTCCAACTCTGCCACCTCCAGCTCCATTTCCTGTCTTTTTGTCAGCACCACCGTCTCCAAACCATGCATCATTGCAAGTCTCACTGCCATCTTGTAAATCTTCTCTTTCACTCTTGCAGCTACCCTTCTGTCACAAATCACCCCTGACACTCGTCTCCACCCACGTCACCCTGCCTGAACTCTCTTCTTCACCTCTCTTGTGCACTTTCCATTGCTTTGGATGGTTGACCCCAGGTATTTAAACTCATCTGCTTTCACCACCTCTACTCCTTGCATCTTCACTGTTACACCTGCCTCTCCCTCATTCACACTCATGTATTTTGTCTTGATTCTACTGACTTTCATTCCTCTTCTCTCTAGAGCATACCTCCACCTCTCCAGGTTCTCTTCCACCTGCTCCCTACCGCCACCTTTCCAGGTTCTCTTCCACCTGTTCCCTACTCTCACTATAGATCACAATGTCATCTGCAAACATCATGGTCCACAGAGACTCCTGCCTGACCTCATCTGTCAGCCTGTCCATCACCATGGCAAACAAGAAGGGGCTCAGAGCCGATTCCTGATGTAACTCCACCCCCACTTTGAACCCATCTGTCACTCCTACAGCACACCTCACCACCATCTCACTGTCCTCATACATGTCCTGCACCACCCTCACATACTTTTCTGCCAGTCCTGACTTTCTCATACAGTACCACACTTCCTCTCTTAGCACCCTATCATATGCTTTCTCTAGATCCACAAAGACACAGTGCAACTCCTTCTGACCTTCTCTATACTTCTCCATCAGCACTCTTAGAGCAAACTTTGCATCCTACCATGTAGGATAACTAAGTAGACGGTTGTGCTGTTTCATCCCATCTAGCAACAATGCTCTGCACTGTGTGTGTTTATATATTTACATATTTATTCCATCTAGCTACAATGCTCCGCACTGGGTGCATTTATGTTTATATTTATATATCTATATATTTATTCCATCTAGCTACAATGCTCCGCACTGTGTGTTTATATATCTACATATTATTCCATCTAGCTACATTGCGCCGCACTGTGTGTGTTTATATATTTATATATTTATTCCAGCTAGCTGCAATGCTCCGTACTGTGGGTGTTTATATATTTACATATTTATTCCATCTAGCTACAATGCTCCACACTGTGTGTTTATATATTCATATATTTATTCCATCCAGCTACAATGCTCTGCACTGTGTGTCTGTGTGTGTGTATATATATATATTTTATAGTAATATGTACATATGTATATTAGCTGCTCTTGCTTGCTTGTTTTTTTTCTTGCCTTCTGATTGTTGCTCTGAGTGTTGCTATCCCTGTGCTGTTGCAATCCTGGAATTTCCCCGTTGTGGGACTAATAAAGGCTTATCTTATCTTATCTTATCTGTAGTACTCTTTCTTGGCATGAAACCATACTGCTGCTCACTGATTGTCACCTCTCCTCTTAACCTGGCTTCAACAACTGTTTCCCATATCTTCATAGTGTGACTGATCAGCTTTATGCCTCTGTAGTTATTACAGCTCTGAGCATCACCTTTGTTCTTGAAAACTGGTACCAAAACACTCGACTCCTCAGGCATCCTCTCACTCTCCAAGATTGTGTTAAACAATCTGGTTAAAAAGTCCACTGCCATCTCTCATAAACGTCTCCATACCTCCACAGGTATGTCGTCTGGACCAACTGCCTTTCCATTCTTCTTCTTCTTCAAAGCTGCCCTCACTTCTGCCTTGCTAATCCTCGGGACTTCCTTATTCACCATTTTTCCCTCATCCATCCTCCTTTCTCTCTCATTTCTTTATTCATCAGCTCTTCAAAGTACTCCTTCCACCTTATCAACACATTCTCGTTATTTGTTAGTACATTACCATTTCTGTCCTGAATCAGCCTAACCTGCTGCACATCCTTTTCAGCTCAATCTCTCTGTCTAGCCAATTGATACAAGTCCTTTTCTCCTTCCTTAGTGTTTAGCCTCTCATACAACTCACTATATACCCTTTCCTTTGCCACCGCTTTCTTTGCCATGCGCCTAGATTCCAAATACTCCTGTCTACTTTCTTCATCTCCCTGACTATCCCACTTTTTCTTTGCTAACCTCTTCCTTTGGATACTTTCCTGTACCTCCCCATTCCACCACCAAGTCTCCTTGTCTTCCTTCCTCTGTCCACCGGATACACCACATACCTTTCCACCTGTTCCCCTCAATAGTTTTGCTGTACTTTCCCAGTCATCTGGTAATTCTTCCCTCCCACCCAGAGCCTGTATCAACTCCTTCCTGAACTCTGTACGACCTTCTTCCTTCTGTAACTTCTCCCACTTAATCTTTGGCTCTGCTTTCACTGCTTTCCTCTTCTTGCTTTCCAAAGTCATCCTACAGACTATCATCCGATGCTGTCTAGCTACATTCTCCCCTGCCACTACTTTGCAGTCTCCCATCTCTTTCAGATTTCTCCTTCTGCATAAGATGTAGTCCACCTGTGTGCACCTTCTTCCACTCTTGTCAGTCACCCTATGTTCCTCTCTCTTCTTGAAGTATTTGTTCACCACAGCCATTTCCATCTTTTTAGCAAAATCCACCACCATCTGTTCTTCCACATTTCTCTCCTTAAGACTATACCTATCCAGGACCTCCTCATCACCTCTGTTCCTTTCACCTACATGTCCATTAAAGTCCGCTCTAATCACCACTCTCTCCCCCCAGGGAACACTCTCTACCACTTCATCCAACTTACTCCAGAATTCCTTTCTCTTCTACCTGACATCCAACTTGTGGGGCATATGCACTGACAACATTCAACATCACACCTTTGACTTCTAGCTTCAAACTCATGATTCTGTCTGACTCCCTCTTTACCTCCTGAGCACTCTTCACATACTCTTCCTTCAAGAGTACTCCTACTCCATTTCTCTTCCTATCTACACCATGGTAGAACAGTTCAAATCCCTCTCAAATGCCCCTAGCCTTGCTTCCCTTCCACCTGGTTTCTTGAACACACAGTATATCTATCTTTCTTCTTTCCATATCAGCCAGTCCCTACATTTAACATCCCTGCTCTCACCTCCACACTTCTACCTTTCCTTTCCTTTTCTCTCTCTCCCTCCTAACATGCCTTCCCCCTCTCCTCTTCCTCGATCTTTGACCAACAGTAGCCCAATTTCCACCCTGGCACCCTGTTAGTTAACAGCACCGGTGGCGGTTGTTGTTAACCTGGGCCTCGACCGATCCGGTATGAAAGTCTTCTTCTTGCAAGAAACCTAATGTGTCTAAATGCACTGGAGCATTCACATAACTTCTAAGGACTTTTACCTGCAGACATTCTCAGAAGTACTGTAATTGTAGTGAAGGCGACCGAGCTCCTTCTTAAAGGAGACTTTTTTTTTCAGGAAAGCAGCATTTCAGGTTTCAGACAGGATGAGACTTGTAAGTAACACATTAAACTCCAACTGACACTATGAAAAAGAAGTGAATATAAAGAGTAACTACAGTAAAAACAAACAAAAAAAAATCGGGACACAGGAAATGAAATAAAAACAAATCAGTACTGTAGAGTTACACACAAACATCAGTTTACAGTTTGAAATACTCATATCAGCGTCATCTGTCCTGCCTCTCTACACTTGTTCCCATGTCTCTTGGGGGGATCTGTGTGGGATCACAGAGACAGGTGGATGAGCCAGCGGAGCAGACAGATTTAAGTGCATTTTTAGTGTGACCCCAGCTGAGAAACAATTCCCTCTGTTTGATAAAGACAAAATAATCCCACTAGATTTGGCCAAAAATGTCTTCCTCCTTTGGACACAGGAAACTGTCTGTCTGCAGCCCCAGTCTGTTGGCTCACATAATCTAAAGCCCCCTGTAGTGGGGTCCTCCTTACACAATTAACCCATCATGGTTAGCTGTGTTACTGTGTACATGAGTGCAAGAGTGTTGATGCAACAGTCAGCTGCAACTGCAGAGTTCTTTCTGGAGGTACGCTCAGTAATACTGCATCTGAGAACATGGACTCCAGTCTTTGGATGGGACCATGAGACTTCCTCATCTCGTCTCAGATTGTAAACATATTGGCAAAAGTCCATCTCTTCCAAGAAGGCTCACCCTCTGTGAGGTAATCAAATACTTGTGGCATCCAGCAAGTGGAGCAGGTTGAGAAGCATTCCATTCTCTTTAATACTTAGCTGTGTTACAGTTTAGGCAAAAACAACACACCGATTTGTCTGTAGTTACTGCTGAAAATCTGATGTTAGGGCTATGATGTTTTGGTTTTGATTCAGATTAATGAAATATAGACATTAGCCAGAAACTGTGTAAAAGAAAGTAAAAGTAGCATTACCTTCTGATATTAATTATTCAAAAGTATGAGTAGACGCTAAAAAGTTACTTACGTAGAGAGTAACGAGTTTCTCTGAAATTTGTGACTCTTCTCATAAATTTCCAACTTTTTTTCAAACACTTAGAACCTTTTTTTCCCCCTCATGGACAGATTTTTCCTTGTAAATTTGAAAGTTTTTTTCCTCATAAATTTGTGAGTTTTGCCACCTAAATGTAAAACTTTAAAACAATTATGACTGTTTTCTTATACATTTTAGTAAATTTGTGTTTTATTCTCATATGTTTGCTACTTTTTCCAATACAACTGAGACTTCCTTCTCATAAATTTGTGAGTTTTTTTCCATCCCACATTTCAGACATTTCTCCACTTCATTCATCCATCTTCTACTGCTTATATGGGGGTCCACATCACAGGGCAGCACTCCAAGCAGAGTATCCCAGACTGCCACATGGTTCACATAGCACATGATCCCCCTGTGGCTCCTTTGGGTACACTGGGTCCTATAGGGATTTATTGGACTGCTCTTCATCTGGCCCTTTGGCCAGCCCTTCTTGGTCAAGTTTCCCCAGACAACATACAGTAGTAAAGTGTAAAGTAATTTGGTAATTTGATTAACAACAAAGCCAACTTTATTGCCACTCAATCCATACAGCAAAGTACATACAGTAGAATGAAATTCTGTTTTCTCCACTGCCATCTAAGGCACCGCCAGGAGCATGTCTTTAACATCAGGGTCATCCATTTAACCTGAACATTTGCATTTAAAATCTGGCTGGGGCAGGGGTGGACTCAGATTGTTGGAAGGGCAGGGGTGAAGAAGTAAAAAGTGTACCCACCTAATGCACAATATTAGTCTGCACCAGCATATAAAATTTTATGATGTGTCATGTTTAATGTTAAAATGAAACTGAGAAAAAAAAAAAGAAAAGTATAATACCCAGTGAACTATAAACCTTTGAAATGTTTATTTCACCAAGACCTTCAGGTGTATAGAGGTCATACAATCATAATTTATAACACAAAGGACCAACAGAAAGGGCCAACAATTATTTTTCCCCTGTAGAGGGCAGCCAATAGGGAACTTCAACTTCCTCCTGCTCTCTTCTCTTGGTTGTCCATCGATCCGATGATGACCGTCCCTCATGTGTTCTTGCATGCGCACGGAGATGACTGTTTAGGCCGATCCTCGATTGGCAGATACGGCTGCAGTAGGGGCAAGGAAACTACCGAGGTAATAATGTCTTTCTTTGTGCCTGTGCTTGAGCTACATCAGCTCGCCTCTTCTCTTCAAAGTTGTCTCGTGCCTGGGTAGTGAGGGCACGCCAGCCTGGCCTGTCCATAGCCTGCAGCTCTAATTGTTTGGGAAGGATGCCAGTGTGTCTGATGTTGAGCTTCACGCAGTCTTTGAATCTTTTGTGTGGTCTGCCTTGGTTCCGCTTCCCAGAGCAGAGTTCACCATACATGAGCTGCTTGGGCTGCCTGTGGCCATCCATCCGGATCACATGACCAACCCATCGGAGCTGGGCTTTCAGAATCATGGCCTGGATGCTGGTCATCTCAGCTCTGTCCAGGACCTCAAGGTTTCAGGTTCAGGTTCAGGTTCAGGTTACTTTATTTGTACCCGTAGGTAGATTTGTTTTGCAGTCTGGTGACATCCATATTTACAAGCCACTAATTACATTCAACATAGACACAAACACAGGCACACATGAAGCTGACTATAAACATGATAAAAATACTCAAGGCTCCATCAATCAGGGTATAAAAAGACAAAGAGATGAGGGAGAAACCAGAGGTAAGAGAGAAGGGTCATATTAAAAGTTAAAAACTAGTCAAAGAGGTTAAAAAACTCAAAGGTCTAAAACCCAATAAAATATTTAGAACCCAAGTGACATCCTACAAAAATAAGTAAATATAAAATGAAGGTAATAAATAGGTACCTAAATTATGTACAATATATTTTACAGCTTGTTCAACTCTTTGACAGCAGCAGGGACAAAGCTGTTTTTGTAGCGCTGGGTTCTACTTTTTGGGACAGCAAACCTCCGTCTTGAGGGAAGAAGCTGAAAGTTGCAGTGCAAAGGGTGGGAGTCATCATTTAAAATGGAGGTAGCCATCCTCTGTACTTGTCTGGTGTACAGGGATGTCAGGCTCAGCTGTGACTCACCAAGAAAATGACTGGACCATCTAACTACCTGATTCAAGGATTTCCTCTGTTTCAGTTTTATCTGACCAAACCATGACACTAAAGAAAAGGATAAAACAGATTCAATAAAAGCCCGATAAAACATTGTCATTATGGTTCGGTCAACTTGGAAGCGTGCAAGTTTTCTCAAGCAATGCAAATGTTGCTGACCCTTTTTGCACACCCTTTCACAGTTCACTTCAAAGTTTAAATTACTATCAATAATCGTCCCAAGATATTTGTACGATTGTACACATTCGGTGGTCTGGCCTTTTAGTATGGTGACTTTGTGCCTGGGATTTTTCCTCCTAAAGTCAATAATCATATCTTTAGTTTTTGTTGTATTCAGCTGCAGGTAGGAATGCTCACACCAGTGAACAAAATCATCAGCATACTGTGTACAGGATGAAGAGTAGTGGTGACAACACACACCCCTGAGGAGAGCCAGTAGAAGAGCACTTTAGGTCCGACAATGTACCATTGACCCTTACTCTCTGCGTTCTGTTGGTTAAGAAATCCAGAATCCAACCCACCAGATTATTGCTCAAGTCAAATTGTTGCAGGAGCCTTTCAACTAAGATATGAGGTTGGATTGTATTAAAGGCGGAAGAAAAGTCCACAAATAAAAGCCTGGCATGTGTCCCATTAAAATCCAGATGTTTAAAAAGCATGTTAAACACAGTGACAGTGGCATCCTCCACTCCTCTGTGAGGCCTATAGGCAAACTGCAGAGGATCCAATGCATGGTCAGTCTGCCTTAGGACCTCACATCTAACCAGTTTTTCAAAAATTTTCATTAAAATTGAAGTCAAAGCAACTGGTCTAAAGTCGTTTACCATTTTAGGACAGCTGGATTTTGAAACGGGAACAACCACGGCTTCTTTCCAGATCTTAGGCACATGTTGTGTCTGTAAGGACTTATTGAAAATGTAATGAAATATAGGACTCAGTTCATGTGCACAGGACCTTACCAAGCGCCCATATATATTATCGGGGCTCTGACTTTTGTTCACTTTTATGAACATACTTTTACGTCTGTTTGTGACCCGGTTTTGCCAGTGAATGTTCATGATCATCCGTAGGCTTCTCATGTGGAACTTCTCCATCTGTTTCAGGTGTTTTTTGTACACGCTCCACATCTCACATCCATAGAGAAGGCTGGTGAGGACAATTGCCCTGTACACTTTGAGCTTCGTGGACAGCTGGATGTTGTGCTGGTTCAGGACGCAAGCTCGGAGAGGACCGAGAGCTTGGCTTGCCTTGCAGATTCTGTTGTTGATTTCCTTATCCAGGCTGCCATCGTTGCTGATGGTGCTGCCGAGGTACTTAAAGTCATCTACCATCTTCAGTTGGGTACCCTCGATGGAGATTGAGGAGGGAGGGACAGTGGAGGCGGGTGCTGGTTGGAACAGTACCTCTGTCTTGCTGAGGCTGATGGTAAGCCCAAAAAGGTGGGAGGCTTCTGCAAACTTATTCACGATGATCTGGAGATCATACTCCATGTGGGCCATGAGGGCACAGTCGTCAGCTAAAAGCGCTTCCAGGACAATCTTTTCTGCTACCTTGGTCTTAGCCTTCAGTTGGTGGAGGTCGAACAGTGAGCCATCAAGTCTGTATCGCAGGTATACCCCAAGGTCCAAGTTCCTGATGGCATGGTTCAGGACGCAAGAGAAAAAGAGGTTGAAGAGGACCGGGGCCAGAACGCTGTTGCTGATATTGAATGGCTCCGATACCTCTCCACCTGAGAGAACCTGCCCAGTCATGTTGTCGTGAAACTGGCGTATGAGGTTTACAAACTTGTCTGGGCACCTAAGCTTGGATAGGATGATCCAGAGGGCCTCCCTGTTCACCGTGTCGAAGGCCTTAGTCAGGTCGATAAAGACCGCATATAAGTCCATGTTTTGTTCTAGACATTTCTCCAGCACTTGGCGGACGGAGAAGATCATGTCCACGGTGCTGTGGTTTGGGCGGAATCCACACTATGTTTCTGGCAGGTTCCCTTCAGAGATGTTGTTAATGAGTCGGTTGAGGAGGACCCGGGCCAGTATTTTTCCGGCAATAGATAGAAGGGAGATACCTTGCTAATTGCCGCAGTCAGACTTGCTACCCTTATTCTTGAACAGGGAGACAACAGTGGCATCCCTGAAGTCTTTGGGCAGTTGTTCTTCATCCCAGATGCTGGTGAGGAGGGAATGGAAGATTTCAAGGGCCACAGGACCGGCTGATTTGAATATTTCCGCTGGGATTCCATCCATCCCAGGTGCTTTGCCTGAATTGGTCTGCCTAATTGCGTTCAAGACTTTGTCTATTGTAGGGGGGAGGTTGAGGCAGTGGACGGTGGGTTTTTCTGGGATCAGATCGAGGGTGTGGGGGTCTACAGTGGAGGGCCTGTTGAGCAGGTAGCTGAAGTGCTCTCTCCATCACGCATTGATGCTGCTCTTCTCCTTCAGCAGAGTTGAACCGTCTGCCGACAGGAGTGGGGTAGTACATGGCTTGGCAGGTCCATATACTTCCTTGATGACGCTGAAGAACATCTTGGAAATCTGCGTGTCGGCGCATCTCTGCACCTCATCTGCCTTCTTCTCCCACCATTCATTCTGCATCTTTTGCAGCGCTGCTTGTGCCTGTGTCTGGAGGTGCTTGAAGCGATCATGCTTGGAAATGGAAGTGGGGTTATTCTGCCACTCAACAAAGGCCTTCTGCTTGTCATCCAGGAGTGTCTTGATATTCTCGTTGTTCTCGTCGAACCAGTCCTGGTGCACTTGTTTCCTGGGGCCGATGGTGGTTTTTGCTGACTCCGTCACCAGTGCTCTAAACTGTTCCCACCTTTGTGTTGGACAGCCAGTCAGGGGTCCATGGGCAATCAGTTGGCCGTCCAGATCTTCTGCAAATTCACTACGTCGCTGAGGTTGTTCAAGTTTGGCGAAATTGAACTCTGGCCTGATGACTTTTGGCGTCTTGCGATGTGTTGGGACAATATGCTGGGATAGGATGGATCTGACTAGACGGTGGGCCGTCCAACACTCTGTTCCACGCATGGCCCTGGTGATCCTGACGTCACGGATGTCTCTCTGACGGCAAATGGCAAAGTCTATCAAATGCCACTGCTTGGTCTTGGGTGCATCCATGTTGTCTTATATTTGTCTGCTTGCCGGAACAGTGTGTTTGTGATAGCGACGTGGTTTTTAGCACAAAGGCTCAAGAGCATCAAGCCGTTGGAGTTCAATTTTCCAGTGCCGTGTGGCCCCAGCACGCCTTTCCAGTTACAGCAGTCTGTTCTGACTCTGGCGTTGAAATCATCTAGCAGAATGAGTTTGTCATTGGGAGGAGTGTCCTTCACGAGGGTACTGAGCTCCTCATAAAAGGCTTCCTTCACTTCATCGCTGCTGGTGAGAGTTGGGGCGTACGTGCTGATGAGGGTAACGTACTGGTTACGGTTGAGGGGGAAACAGAGTTTCATCAGCCAGTTCATTAACTGACGTTGGTAGGTCAGGAAGTTGCTTGAGAACCAATGTCTTGATGGCCAGTCCTACTCCATGAATCCTCTCTTCATCTTTGGCCTTGCCTTTCCAGAAGAAGGTGTAGCCGCCTTTTAGTTCGGCCACAGATCCTTCTTCGGCTAGTCTGGTCTCACTGAGGGCCACAATGTCAATGTGGTAGCGGGCCAATTCTCTTGCAATGAGGGCTGTTCTCTCAGAACGTGTCTCGCGGCCTGGCCCGTTGGCTCTGGAATCCTGGAAGGCCACCCGATGGACTGCTCCTTCTGCTTGGGTGGTCCTTGAACGCAGGGAGGCCATCCGACTTGCTCCAGCATGTACTCCAGTGGTCTTGGGACTCTGGGAGACCACCTGACGGGCTATGCCCTCTGCTTGAATGACTCTGGAACTCTAGGAGGCCACCCGATTTGTTCCACCATGGGATTGGGTGGCTCTGGGACTCTCACAAACCACCTGAACTGCCTTATTGTGTCACCTGAATGTTCCAGAGTTCTGTTCACTTCTTTTGTTCAGTGTCGGGGGTCATGAGTGTTTTCTTGGTTTTTTTTGGGGTTTTTTTTTATGGTTTGGTTTGGTCCCTCCAAGCCTGGGTTCCCCCTCCTCCATCCCGGGGTGGGCTGTTCTCTTTTTTGATGTTAAGATAAGATAAGATAAGATAAGCCTTTATTAGTCCCACAATGGGGAAATTCCAGGATTGCAACAGCACAGGGACAGCAACACTCAGAGCAACAATCAGAAGGCAAGAAAAAACAACATCTAGTAAACATATGTCCATATTACTATAAATGTATATATATAGACACACAGTGCAGAGCATTATGGTTGGTTGGTGAATGTGCAGCAGAAAGTCTAAGCTCTCTCTCCGCGGATGCGGCGGGCCAGCTGGAAGTCTTTGGGCATGACGGTGACCCCCTTAGCGAAGAAGAGACCACCAGGTGGGCCTCGCTGGTCTCCTGCAGAGCCATGACGGCGAAGCTCAGGAAACGCAGGACGGTCTTGAAGTCCTGAGCGATCTCCCTCACCACGCGCTGGACGGGCAGCTTACGGATGAGCAGCTCCGTGGATTTCTGGCAGCGACGGATCTCTCTCAGAGCCACGGGCCTGTGACGGCGAGGCCTCTTCACTCTGCCGGTGGCCGGAGCGCCTCTCCGAGCAGCCCTGGTGGCTAGCTGTCTCCTGGGGGGCTTCTTCCTCCAGTAGATTTTACGGGCGGTCTGCTTGGTTCTTGCCATCGCTCTTTATTATTCTGTCTTATATTTCTTGCACGCCGCCTAAACTCCAGCCCGGCACCCGCGTCGTTTTCGCTACAGCTCCCGGTATGTCGAGTTTCCCATTAGCACCGGGCGGCGGCCAAGTGCTAGCTAGCACTAGCTCCTCCCCGCTGTAGCGTCTCCCGCTGCAAACCGTGGCTCCGTCCGCCGACCCGGGAGACCCCCGGGGCGATCCGTGCGTCCGTGATATATATACAGAGTGAAAGGTGTAGAAAGAAGAAGGAAGATAAAAAAAAGGCTGTTGCAACGGGCAGCCTACTCGTGTGGCGCCACCGGTCCGGCGGAACCGGAACCGGATATTTACCCTGGGATATTTGGGATCCACCCCTTGGGGGAAGGGGGGCACTGTCATGATTCTGAGCATGGGTAGGGGGTCATGCTCAGTCTCCTAGTTATGTTAGTTATTTTCTGTATTGTGCATCTCTGTTTATTTTGTATTGATTATGGTTATCTTAGTTTGGGGTTTTCATGCATTGCTGCATTTTGTCTCTGGGTGGTTATTTGTTTTTGTTTATTTATGAGTTGCCACGTATTTACTTTGTCATCTGTTATTTTGTCCTCACTTTAGTTTCCTTTTGTTGTACATTTAGTAGTCTGGCCATTTATAGTTATCTAGTCTTTGTCTCAGGTTCATTAGTTGTTATTGAATGTTATTATTTCTCTGTGTGACAGCTGTCTGTGCTCACTTCTGCCTGCCAAGACCAGTTCGCGGGCGTTGACAGCTGTCATCAATTATCCTTATTACACTCACTCCACCACACCTGCCTCTCATTGTACCGCTTTTCTGTTCCTATTTAAGGCTGGCTACGAGACTCTTTCCCTCATAGTGGTCTTCTCATCTGAACGTTAATGTTACATTTCTCCTCATTCCCAGACGGAGCCTCGTCTGGTAGAATCCTCCGGGCATTCCCCAATTATCTACTTTAACTGTGTGTATTTTCGTTCATGTGTGTCTATCTGTTAATGAATGTGCAAACTCACAGCTCCTGCGTTTGATGTCTCCTGCCTGCCCTAAAGGGCGATTCATGACAAAAATCCCCGATAATTGCACTCCAGTTTCACCAGATATGTATCACTCTGCTTCAAACGTGTTCTAGTAACCGTTAATTACTAACCATTATTTACTGTCGACTCCTGGTCTGCACTTTAAGGAAATATTAATGGAATACGGCAAAATGATGGACATTTTTCCAAATATAACATTTGAGTTACAGTAAATTATGATTGGTCATCAGAAGAGGAGGAGGAGGAGGAAAAGGGAAGAAGCCAGGTTATTTCCATGGAAACCTCCTGGTGTGCCAGAATTTCATCAGCTGACTCGAACAATCTGGAGAAAAACAAAAACAAGGATAACACAGTAAAACCACCATACTTTTGTGTTGATGGACTCTTTGTTTCATCTGAAAATGCCAAGAAAAGTGAGCGAAGTGTACCGAAGAAATCGCTAGTATGCTAACTACAAGCCATTGGCTAGCTACCGGGTTGTGTCCCACGGTTTGAGCTCCGGTTTTCTGCAGTATGACTCATCAGGTATGTTTTATAAACACTTATTACTTTTGTACTTGACAATATTTAATTTGTTTACATGTGTGTGAAATGACAACTCTTCATGCTGATTGAGATATTTAGCAACAGTTACTGGCTACATTTAGAAGGGACTATTTTTTTCAGCTGTGCAAAATAACTGGTTAAACAAGCAAATCATAATATTTTGCCCAGTATTGCTTTCATTTAATAAATTGTACTTGTGGAACTGTTGTATAAAAGCAATATTACACTCGAGTTTGTTTACGGTATTGAGATTATAGTAACTACAGCTGTGATAGATGTATAACAGCCGTAGTTACTTTAATCACGATACCGAACTCACTCTTGTGTAATATTGCTTAATATTTTCCTCTTAAAATTCTACTCACAATACCCCATAATGATAGAGTGAAAAAGTTTTTTTTGCAAATTTATTAAATATAAAGTACGAAACTATAACGTGTACATAAGTATTCACAGCCTTTGCTCAATATTGTGTTGAAGCACCTTCGGCAGCAATTACAACCTCAGGTCTTTTTTAGTATGATGCTACAAGTCTGGCTCACCTGTTTTTGGACACTTTCTCCCATTCTTCTTTGCAGGATCTCTTAAGCTCCATCAGGTTGGATGGATAATGTTGGTGCACAGCCATTTTCAGATCTCTTCAGAGATGTTCAATCGAGTTCGATTCTGGGCTCGGGCTGGGCCACTCAAGGACATTCACAGAGTTGTGGCTTGGCCACTCCTTTGTTTTCTTGGCTGTGTGCTTAGGGCCGTTGTCCTGTTGGAAGATGAGTCTTCGCCCCAGTCTAAGGTCCAGAGCACTCTGGAGCAGGTTTTCATCAGGGATGTCTCTGTACATTGCTGTATTCATCTTTCCCTTTATTTTGACTAGTCTCCCAGTTTCTGCCATGGAAAAAAATCCCCACAGCTTGATGCTTCCACCACCATGTTTCACTGTAGGAATGGTATTGGCCAGGTGGTGAGCATGTCTGGGTTCTTCCAGACATGATACTTGGCATTCAGTGTAAAAGGGGTTCTGTGGCTTAAAAAAGGTTGAAAAACCTGAGTTACAGAAACTTAATTGGTATGAATGAGTAACACTCATTACTTACAGTACCGTAAGTAAGAATCCAAATGACATTGGGTCTTACTTTGTTTTTAGTGCTCAAAAATAGCCTTGGGATGGGTCTGATTTTGAGCTTGACACAAACTTGCTAAGAAAATACAAAAACAACTTGGGAGAGTGGACTTCTGAACTAACCAAAATAATGACATTAAAAAAAAAAAGACATTTAACAATTTCTATTGGATACCTAGAAGAACATAATGGCATTTTCTTTTCAGGTTTCATCTTTACTTGAAATGTATACATCTGACGTGATTTGTCCTCATGTTTCAAGCCACAGTGTAAAATGCAACAATACAATTCTTAAATGATTTAAAATCACCCTATCAAGGCCAGGTGCTAAGCTGAGCACAGTAGAAACACCATGTTAACATAGTGGTAATTTACTTTCAGCCTTTGCAAGGAAATGCAAAATGGCAGCTGTAAACAATGACTTATATTTCTTTAATTAATCACTGGGTGACACCTAATACTTTACTAATGACTCAAAAGTGTCTCCTGGCTCAGAAACTTTGGTAATGCAATATGTAATATGAAGAGGATCTGTAAAATGACACACCAAGGTTTGTATCAATGTTCCTCAAGCTGCCAACTCCCCTTGTGCTATTTTAAGAGTCTCTCAATGATTACAACACCATAAAGCCGGTCTCTGGTTTGGGTGCTTGCTGTGGCATTGATGGGCTGCTGTAGAGTGAGATTTTATACTAATTGTTTGTTCAGTACTACAAGTTTACAAACTCATGCAGTATGGAGGTTTGATCTGTTGCGAGTACTGCTGCATCACAGCAAGAGGTCTGGAGACATACCCACGCTGTATGCTCTCCCCATGCTTGTGCTGGTTTTCTCTGGGATCCCAGATTTCCTACCCCTCCCCTTCAAAAAAAACCCCAAAACAAACAAACAAACAAAAAAAAATCAAGAGTACTGTTAAAATCCCAATTCTTTGATTGAAGGATCCAAGAATAAGTCGGAGAATTCTTCAGTTCAAAGATGCAACATTTATTCAGAGGTCACATGTAAAGCGAGCAGCACTGGGTTCAGCGTGACGCAACTTCCTCGGGAACATCACCAAACTGACCCCGACTTCCGGGTGCAACTTAGATTCATCTTCTCGGGTTGGTTGGACCAACCCCGTACAATAGGATGGGCTTGTATGCAACCGTCTGATGGCCAGTTTAACACTGACATGAACAGGCCATCCGCTATTCATGTTAACTATCTCCTAAGATGTACTGTAAAAAGTGTGTGTGTGAGTGTTGGTTTGGGTGTGTAATTAATGTAATAGACTTGACTAAAAGAAAGGAGAGAGAGAAGAATGACGGCGCTATAGCTCTGCCTGATTCCTATTTATCAGATTGTGGTTGCGTAACACTTCAGACTGTAGTTTGACACTTAACATATTTGTTCATAAGAATGCAAACAGAATATGTATAGAATATGTGTAGAGCATAATGGGAGATTACCTACAGAATTATTATTTTGGCACTCCCTAACTTTTCGTAACCCTTTCAGTACTCTGAGGTGAGTGCAATATCACCGCCTTCTGTTTTCTTTAAATATCCCAAAATGTTACTGAAGGAGAGCAGTTTTCAACTTTTCCATACAATTATTGGGGCAGAACCAAATTATGATAAGCCTGCCATCCATGAATACACAACAAAAGTAATGTATACAACCCATAGATGTAGCCAGGGTTTGACATTAACTTTTTTTGCTCACCGGCCACTGTGGCTAGTGATTTTCCAAAGCCTTTTCACTAGCCACAATTTTGTGGTTGGAAAATTATGTTTAATATGATCAAATTTGACTATCGCATGCTAAATTTTACTTGAACTAAATTTACAACCTTTTGAAATGTAAATGACCCTTATACATACGTAAAAATAGCAAAAGAAACACTGTTTAATTATTAACAGCAGTAAATACTGGAAAACAGTCAAGTGAAATATTTGCAATATGAGAGTGAAGTACAGGTAGATTTGGGGTCCGTCCAAATTCTCATTTGTACCTCTTTCCCCTTTGCCTACCCCCACCCCTTGGTCCTTGAAATCAAAGGCCAAGGGGGAGGAGTTGAAAATTACCTCTATGAATTGGGACACCCCTTCACGGCTGTACAATGTCATTAGTAATTGCTGATGGATTTAAGATAAATGGACACTACCTGTTTTCACTAGAAAAAAAGAAGAAAAAGAAAACTAATGAGAAAAAGTCTCATCTTAAGGAGAAAAATGTCTCAAATTTACTTGAACAATTCTAATCAATAGAAAAAGTCAGAAATTTACTAGAAAAAAGCTGTAAATTTGGAGAAAAACTTGGACCCCCTGGTGGGCTGTTTTTGGCCCACGGGCCACATGTTTGCCACCCCTGGACCAGCACATTAAAAATGCAGAATTAGAGGTTTTACTTCCATGAAAAAGTTGCAGGTGAGGACAACCCCCCACAGCACCGGTGAACATCCAGGAAACAGACATTGAGATGGTGACATTGTCATGGCCACCAATCACGGCACCTGTGCACGCACCTGCCTGTCATCTCCTGCGGCCTATTTATTCCACCAGGACCAGTGCTGGGCGCGGAGTCATCTGATTCTCTATACTGAATCCTGTTACGCCTGCCTCCGTGCTTCCCAGCACTCAACTCTCCAGCCTTCGGCTTCCTAGCCCTGCTGAACCTCGTCCGGGCCGGTTCCACCCAGACCAACTACCAAGTAAGCCTACTCGCTTCTCATCTTGTCCAATTCCCCTGTGCACAGGCGGAGATCCGCGGCAGAGGTCCTCCATCTCCCTCCAGGCGGTGGACTCATCCTCTCACCTCCAGCTAGCCGGCCCAGCAGACACTGTCTCCCTGGCTGCAGCTTCGGCGCTACCTGAGCTTCTCCAACATCTCCTGACAGTAAGTGCTGTAACATCTGTAGTGCTGCGTAGGTTGAACTGTAAGCTAACGGCCCTTGTCTCGTTACAGGGTTGCCAGGTTGTACGGTGCTCTGCCAGCCCCAGCTGGAGATTACGGATCGCACTACACAACATTACACCATATACCCTGCACTCACGCACCCACTCACTCACGTTTACAATAAAAGTACGTTAATTGTATTCACCCTGAGTCGTGTCTGTTCTGTGGGTCACCTGAACCATGTCAGACATCTTACAAGTACCTGGGTGTTCACCTGAACAATAAACTGGACTGGACACACAACACTAATGCGCTGTACAAGAAGGAGCAGTGCAGGCTGTTCCTCCTGAGGAGACTCAGGTCTGTTCCTCCTGAGGAGACTCAGGTCTTTTGGAGTGCAAGTGGCACTCCTGAAGACCTACGATTCGGTGGTGGCATGAGTCATCACACATGGAGTGGTCTGCTGGGGCAGTGGCATCACGGCAGCTGACAGGAAGAGACTGAACAGACTGATCAAAAAAGCTAGCTCTGTTCTGGGGCGACACCTCGACCTAGTGGAGGAGATAGGAGAGAGGAGGATGGTGGCTAAGCTGTCATCTCTGCAGGAGTTCAAGTCCCACCAAATGCAGGACACGCTGAACGCACTGAGGAGCTCATTTAGCGGTAGGCTGTGCCATCCTAGGTGGACGACGGAGAGATTCCATAGGTCCTTCCTACCTATGGCTGTCAGACTTTATAACCTAACCAGGGCTGCTCGTAGAGGTCGTACTGAATGTACTAAACATAACAACCTTGCACAATAAATCGTCCCCTCCATTATACAACTAGGACAATATCAATCATTACTGAGGGTGACAACAACACTGTTGATTCAAATACGAAATATACTGTCTGGGTACATGTTCATATTCTGCATGGTAATTTAACAAACTGTAATGCCCTTTATTCCATCTAGCTGCAATGCTCCTGCACTGTGTATATATCTGTGTACATATGTGTGCCATGTCAGGTCAGACATTGGTTTGCTTGCTACCGGATAACCATGAAAACTGGTAGTATCTGTCTCATAGGTCGGGTCGTCGGTGACTCAACTGGCAACCCCGCCCTTCCGAGGGCGTGGAGGGTGAAACTGGGCATCCTGGCAGAACTAAAAACAATATCTGTCACAGGTCTGTTGTGGACGACTCCCAGTTACACGGGGTGAGACTGGACATCCTGGCAGATAACCACATCTGTCGCAAGGTCTGTGGTGGACTTTTGCCAGTCGGTGCATCGTGACATGCACTACACAAAGAGCAGAGATAAACAAACCTATCATCTGGCCAGTCACTGCAACAGATACTGGAGTCAGTTTGTCTGGGCCTGTCTTTGCCACTGACAATACTTCTATCTGCCAAGAATGTGCCGCTAGTCCAGAAAAAGCTAGCGGTACTCAAATACTTTGCAAGCAGTTTCATGAAATGGTCAGTCAGAAAGCAACTCATACCGGCTTGGACGTTGCCTGGGTTAACAAGGTCAGGAGTTCCTTGTAGCAGAGGACGAAGGACAGAGCTGCGTGGAGGAATCTGATCAAACCTAAATGAAACAGTCATTGTCGCCCCGACAGACTGCTATGATGATGATGACATATGTATATTCATTTACTGCTTTGGCTAACCGGTTCTTATTATCTTATTACCTCCACCAGGAGGTTATGGTTTTGCTGGGGTCTGTCTGTCTGTTTGTCTGTTGGTTAGCAAGATAACTCAAAAAGTTTTGGACGGATTTCGATGAAACTTTCAGGCATTGTTGGAAATGGTACAAGGAAGAACTGATTAAATTTTGGGGATGATCCAGATCACAGTCCAGAAGAAAACCGCCATTACGGAAAATGCCATTTTCGTGAATAACTACTGAACCACTAATCCTATCATTGTCAATCCAATTGCTAGTCATATGTTTTCATGGTCAAGCAATCTGAAAACGTACACACAAACACTGTATGGGCGGAACTGTGGCCGCCATTACGGAAAATGTCATTTTCGTGAATAACTACTGAACCACAAATCCTATCATTGTCAATCCAATTGCTAGTCATATGTTTTCATGGTCAAGGAATCTGAAAACATACACACAAACACTGTATGGGGGGAACTGTGGCGCTTTGCGGAGGTCTGTGCTCTCCGAGTGCTTTTCTAGTTTACTATTGCTCTGAGTGCTGCTATCCCTTTGCTGCTGTAATCCTGGAATTTCCCCATTGTGGGACTAATAAAGGCTTATCTTATCACAGATATCATAGATAATCACAGATAAACAAAAGTTCACCTCAGAAGAAGCTTCATTTGCTCTGTACTAAAGATGAGTCACTTTCTCTCTCTGTCATATGAAAACTTAAATTTGCACAATTGTGGACAGTAAACGGGAACTTCTTGCTCTAAAAATAATCATATTTAACCACAGAGGTAGGAGCTAATGTGGGGGGAGAGCACAGGTTATTCTCACCACTCAGACAACAGGAGATTGGGGCAGTTGTCCCGGTGATCTGATCACAGAGCGGCTGCTGTCTGTTCATCGCCGTTTCTCCAGACTGGAAAGAAAATTAACCGACCTGTGGAGCCAGACTCCTCGGCTGCAGCTAGCTGACAGTGGACCAATGAGAATACACTGCATGTGTGCAGATAGTGCTTACGGGAGTTGTAGTTTCACTTTGCGATAGGTTTATTATTTAGATGTCGTTTGAGAAAACTACAGCCTGCCAAAGTGGCTAGTGGGAGTCACTGCCTTACCCGCCACAGCTGAAATATACCCACCAGTGGCGGGTGGGCGGGTGTTAATGCCAAGCCCTGGTTGTAGGTCAGGATCCCAAGGTGAACCTCTGTACAAAGTTTGGTGACCTTAAGGGCCTTTTCCACTAGCACGCTTTAGCGCGACACGGGACGGCTCAGCACGCTTTGTACGCTTTTCCACAAGCCCCAACACGGTTTAACAGCCGCGATTCTCAGCCTCGCTCCAGGGCAGGGTACAGCAGTGCTGAGCTGTGCCATGTTGTGACGTTAACAGACTGGTCGGCGCTGATTGGTCAGGTTGTAACCGCCCCTCTCCTCCTCCTCATCTACCAAATGTTCACGACCTTCTCAATAAAGTTTTTGAAAAAAAAAAAAAAAGAATCTTCACGACCGCCTTTACTCAGCACGCAACCACTGTTGGCGGTTTCTTTTCAGTGTATTGCTGTGCTATTTTCATTTATTCTCTATCAAAAATGGCTTCGCGTAATAAGGGTGTTCCATGGACCAATAAGGAGGTGCAGTGTCTGCTCACTGCATTGTCAGACGAACGTATTCAGCGCGAGTTAGACGGAGCCGCCCGGAATGAAAAAATATACCGGGAGGTCTCGACATCGGAGTCCTTTAACGGTGAGTTTTAATGTTTTTTTTATTGTGCGTTTTTTTGCAAATATATTCGGTAAGACACTCAGTTTATTTATGCAATAAAAAAGCTGTTCATTTGTGGATGGATCGCTGCTTTATTGCAGCACACTGCGGACTAAAGCTTTTATTTTAATTATTCATGTGAACAATACGCTGAAATAAGCTTATGTATGCTTGTTAAAAACTATTGTCTTTTCTGTATATATTGCACTTTCGTGCTGTATTTTATTGTGTGCATTTTCCTTGTAGAATCATCCCACGCGTCCGCCGCGACAGCCCACACGGATTAATTCAACCGAGCTTTCCTGAACCAGAGCTGGCAGAGACGGCTTCATTCTACCGAGCCTCAGCACTCAGTGGTCGGCGTGTATAAAATGTCGATTAACCTTCATGTTGTGTTGCAAATTTTTTTTTTATTTTAATATTTTGTATATAATAAAATGGAATTGTTTTGGAAAGTGTGGTTTGTCTGTTATAACACTGAATTATAAAACAGTATAATTACATAGAAATTCCATTGCCTAGTCTGATCAAAATGATGCTGATCTTCCTGTCAGGGTCAACCATTGTAAAGGTAATGTAATTTTTAACTAGACCAAAAAAGAAATCTTTTTGTAAGCTTTCTGTTCTTTTTATTGAAATATCATAAAAAATTAGCACCAAGTCAAAGTAGGTACAAGTATATGTAAATTGAATGTTCTATCGGCATTCCAAATTCAGAGATTTACAATACTTTAGAAGGAGTGTAGCATCATCTAAACGGAAAATAATAATACTGTTGTTCCAAACGTTGACCTGAAGGTGAAAAACATGAATTTTTTTAATTCATCCATCCATCCATCCATCTTCTACCGCTTTTCCGGAGGTCCGGGTCGCGGAGGCAGCAGTTCAAGCAGAGAAGCCCAGACTTCCCTCTCCCCAGCCACCTGCTCCAGCTCTTCAGAGAAGATACCAAGGCGTTCCCAGACCAGCTGGGAGACATAGTCTCTCCACCGAGTCCTGGGTCTGCCCCGGGTTCTCCTCCCAGTGGGACGTGCCTGAAACACATCAAGTGGGAGGCGTCCAGGAGGCATCCTAATCAGATGCCCATACCACCTCAACTGACTCCTTTCAATGTGGAGGAGCAGCGGTTCTACTCTGAGCCTCTCCCGGATGACTGAGCTCCTCACCCTATCTCTGAGGGTGAGTCCAGCAATCCTACGGAGAAAGCTCATTTCAGCCGCTTGTATCCGCGATCTCGTTCTTTCGGTCATTACCCAAAGCTCGTGACCATAGGTGAGAGTAGGAACGTAGATTGACTGGTAAATCGACAGCTTTGCCTTAGAACTAAGCTCCCTCTTCACCACAACAGACCGGTACAACGTCCGCATCACTGCAGATGCTGCTCCAATCCGTCTGTCGATCTCTCGCTCCATTTTCCCCTCACTCGTGAACAAGACCCCAAGATACTTAAACTCCTCCACTTGGGGCAAGAGCCTGTCCCCAACCCGGAGAGGACAATCCACCCTTTTCCGGCTGAGGACCATGGACTCGGACTTGGAGGTGCTGATTCTCATCCCAGCCGCTTCACACTCAGCGGCAAACCGTCCCAGCAAGAGCTGTAGGTCATTGCTGGATGAAGCCAACAGGACAACATCATCTGCAAACAACAGAGATGAGATCCTGTGGTCACCAAGCATGACACCCTCCATTCCCTGGCTGCGCCTAGAAATCCTGTCCATAAAAATTATGAACAGGATCGGTGACAAAGGGCAGCCCTGGCGGAGTCCAACTCTCACTGGGAATGACTCCGACCGAGTGTTGGCAATACGAACTAAACTCTCACAACGGTCGTACAGAGACCGAATAGCTCGTAACAACAAGCCCGATACCCCATACTCCCGAAGCACCCCCCACAAAGATCCACGAGGGACGTGGTCAAATGCCTTCTCCAAGTCCACAAAACACATGTAAACTGGTTGGGCAAACTCCCACGAACCCTCAAGAATTCTCGAGAGGGTAAAGAGCTGGTCCGATGTGCCACGGCCAGGACGAAAACCACATTGCTCCTCCTGAATCCGAGGTTCGACCAACGGCCGGACTCTCCTCTCCAGTACCTTGGCATAGACCTTCCCACCTTCCCATAGACCTTTTTTAATTCAGTACATCCAAAATGCCCTAGGATGTAAAAAATAATACAATTTGGTGTTGGGCAGTGTGCCACCGTCTCATTATTTAATACAAATAAAAACAAGTTTCAGCTCATTATTTCTAGGTCATTTGGCAGTTAATTCAAAACAAAAGTGACGTGTTGTTGCAGCTTAATTATGAGATAAAATTAATTGTGAGATAAAACCACAGAGCGAGCAAGGCAATAATCCTTGGATCCTTTTTTGTCTCGTGTAAATAAGGACTCAGTCGGGTGCGTAACGTCACGGGAGTGTGGCCCCGCCTCGCTGAGAATCTGCTGCTGCCCCGCTTCTAAAACCTCCTAACACAAACCATCACAGCACAAGCACAACACCGTGCTAATGGAGACTGAAGCATTCCGAGCCGTACTGAAGTGAATCGAGCCGTACCGAGGTGTGCTGGGCTAGTGGAAAACAGGCTTTAGAGAGCTTTTACGCATTCTATAGTAAAAGGGCATAGGGAATACTAACCTTAACCTTTTGATCCCATTCCTATAGTCAGAGGTCATGGTCTCAGGGTGAACCTGAATACCATGTTTGGTGACCATAGCTCTACTCATTCTATGGTGATAGCCCAAAGGGACTGTTAACATTGACATTTGACCTTTTGGTCACAAACCCATAGTAAGAGGTCAGGACCCCAAGGTGAACCTGTGTGGCAAGTTTGGTGACCCTAGCTTTCCTTGTTGTTGAGATATAGTTTATAAGCCATTTTGATGTTGACCTTTGACCTGCAATCCCAAAACCATAGTCACACTTCTGGGTCACAGGGTGAACCTGTGTAACAAGTTTGGTGACCTTAGCGTTACTCATTGCACAGTAATGGTGCAAATGAAATGTTAATGTTGACCGTTGAGCTTTTGACCCCAAACCTATAGTCAGGTCAGGGTGTAAGCCATACAAGATTTGCCTTAGATAGAACTACTGTATTGATTTGTTAAGCCTACATCATTTCTTTCACTATTTATTGTGTTTACAAGATTTAGGAAAAAACTGACCCCTGACCTTGACTTTAAAGTCATCTGATGAGAGTCAAATAGCAATATGCACATCATCAGTGTATAGCAAACTGTGGTACCAAGTTTCAAAACATTTGGAAAAAACTGTAGGATTAGTTAATTTCACAAGACGGTTACTGTCTATTAACTGAGATTAAACAGAACATCAATAGCATTGATGCCTGTTACATATTGCATGCAGTGTTTAATGATGGTAATACTACAATAGCAATAACAAGCAAGTTTTGTCCACATACATAGACATACACCAGTGACACAATGCATTTGACATGCATTAAGCATGATGATACAGAAAGAGCAATAGCAAGGTTATCTTATAGAAACTTGCTGCACCAATGAACATTTTAGACATCTGCTGAGATGTTAAGTGGCTAATTTGTACGCACTCACTTCAGTCATTCCCATCTTAATCAGTTACCCTGCAGATATCCCATGGAATCCTATGAAATCATTTTTCTATGATTTATAATATTGTGTTCTGAGTTTTGGACACCAACATTATGGAAAGGTCAAGTACAAAAAAACCCCTAAAACTGGGAAATGTGGTATTTATAAATTAATAGCGCAACCCGTCATAATAACAGGTGGTCAAAATTACCTAAGACAGCAATAAAAAATTGACAGTATGTTAGTATGCGTATATACTGTATGCATGATATTCCTTTTCACAGCTGTGTTGGAAAAGCAGATTGGACAACCTATTTGCATATACTCCTGTGAACACGCGGCGCATAAGCTCTACAGAGGGGCATAAATCAGGCTTTATCTGCAGTCCAACCAGCCACTGTCTGGTTGGGGTGCGCACGATTCCTCCAGTACCAGACACCTCCGTTTCTCCATCCAACAACACTCCATAGCGAGTGTATTATGGAGAGAGAATAGCGCAGTCTGTCTCCGTTTCCCCGTCCAACGACACTCCACCACCGGTGTGGAAAGAGAGCCATGGGGGGAGAGCAGTGGGGTGCTCAACATTGGATCCAGGGAACACTTGATTCCTCCACTGGTGTACACCTCTAGGAGGTTATATGAGTGGATTAAAGTAAAGAAATGTGAATATAAGTAAATATAAATATAGTTTTGGTGTCCCAGCACCCAGCAGTAACCTGTACCGTCACCTTCCTGTTGGTTCACAATGCCTGTATTGTGGAGAGAGACCAGCGGATCCTAAACTCCGCCAAATGTGTCAGGTGTGCTTGATTCCTCCCACAGTGTACCCCTCTACCGGTAAAGGTCAGTTAAAAAAGGTCACCTTTGACCTCTTTTATGGTCAAGCGGTCAGTGAAACCATGTCAGGTGCACTCTTCAGGTATTATGGCATCACCATGCAAGAGATGAGAGGCTGCGGTCAAGTGGCCTCTGAGTTAGCAGGGGGACAAAGTTTCTCCCACATACATACAGTGGGGAAAATAATTATCTGATCCCCTGCTAAATTTGTAAGTTTACCCCCTTACAAAAAATGAACAGTCCATAATTTTTATGGTATGTTTATTTTAACAGAGGGAGACAGAATATCAACAAAAAAAAATCCAGAAAAAATGTTAAATAAGGGTTATAAATTAATCTGCATTTGATCGAGGGAAATAAGTATTTGACCCCTACCAATCAGCAAGAATTCTGACCCGCACAGACCAGTTATGTATCCATGAGGCACATAAATTAGTCCTGTCCCTTTAGGAAAGTACTCCTAATCTCATCTCGTTATGTGCATAAAAGACTCCTGTCACAGAATCAATCTCCTCAGTTCAAACCTCTCTACCCCCATGGGCAAGACCAAAGAGCTGTCAAAGAACATCAGAGACAAGATTGTAGACCAGCGCAAGGCTGGAATGGGCTACAAGACCATCAGCAAGAAGCTTGGTGAGAAAGAGACCACTGTTGGTGCAATTACCGGATTGGTGGCTCAGTTGGTAGAGCATCCGCCCCACACCCGGGAGGCAGGGGTTCAAATCCTGGCCGGGTCATGCCGAAGACCATATAAAAGTGGAACTTCATGCCGTCCAGCTTGGTGCTCAGCAATAATGGAATGGAGGAGGGAAATTTGTGGCGGCGCCTTGCATGGCAGCGGCCCTCTGATTCTACACTTGGGGTGTGTGTGATTAACACAGTAGATAGGTAAAACACAATCTCGTTCTACTGTACATGATTGGCTGTACAGTTGAATGACAATAAAGGGTAATTTAATTTTTAATTTATAATTCTAAAGTGGAAGAAATACGGTATTCCCTATTAGTGACAAGTTAGCATTGTCATTTAGCATTTGCTGTTTTATAATTAGAGAAAGATGATGTTAACGTTACTTACCTCTAATTTAAACTAGGTTGGAAGACTATCCTCTCTGACGAAGCACGGTGGGAAAAGAGTCCCACATCCCTGGCAAACAGAAGTAGTGGTTATATGACCAGTTGTGGTCTATATTAACCATATATTCCATAACCTACATATGTTGAAGCATGTGGAAATGTTTAGTAATTACATATGTAAAGGACTTCACACCTCTGAAAGGACAAAGGCTCTCAACCGCCGAGTGAAGAACAAAGACGTTCCCAGACGCGGCGGAGGAGACCGGAGGAGCTACCCTCACCCCCTAAGGTGAGGAGAGGAAATACCAAGACAATGGGGGGATTAAGATAATGAGGGATGTCAGCCTTTGTTATGCATGTCTTTTGTTGTGTGCACGTATAAAGCCAGTGAGCCGGAGAGATTCTGTCTCTTTTCCCTTCTGCCACTCTGCACCAGATGAGACTTGTTGGAAGAGCTGATTAATAAACTTTGTTTATAAATCACATCGCCTCTTCATTTCCAAGCTCTTCTACACTGGTGACCCTGACGCGAGTATGGACCTGAGGCGTTCCCCCGCAATCGACTCATCCGTGGCGACCCACGCAGACGAGGGAACAGATGGACAACTGTTCCCCCCGGCAGAAGAGATTGAGAGGGCTCAACCGAGCACCAGCACCGCCGTGAGAGCCGAGGCAAGGCACTCTCACCCGGCGGGCACAGCAGTGATGGTATGCACGAATGCCGTCGCCGTCAAGCTGCCAGACTTCTGGCAAGAAGACCCCGCCTCTTGGTTTCAGCAGGCTGAAGCCCAGTTTACACTGGTGGGCATCACGGCTGACGATACCAAATTTTACCATATCGTCTCCAAACTCGACGCCGCCACTTCGAAGTGTGTGCGGAGCATGATCCGGTGACCACCGGCCCGGGACAAATATGAGACGCTCAAAGCAACCATCGTGGCGAACTACGTCCCATCAGCGGAAGAGAGAGCCGAGAAGATCCTGGCGGTCTACGGCCACAGAGGGTGCAAACCGAAGGCCCTCATGGAGGATTTGCTACAGCTCAAAGAGGAGGACAATGACAACTTCCTCTTCCAGTTTATATTCCTCAGCACGCTGCCACCACACATGAGAGGGACACTCGCCAGCATGAAATGCAGCAACCACCAAGACTTCCGCGCACTGGCCAACGAAGCCCATCGGCTCGTCAACGCCTGCAAGGAGCTGACACCCACAGCAGCATCCGCAGACCTCAAAGCTGACGCCCCGAGCCACGAGGAGCCACAACCCACCGAGCAGACCCAGCCCACGGTGACAGCGACTCGGCCCAAACGTAACAGGCAGAGCGACGTCTGTTATTATCACCACCGCTTCACCGAGAAGGCCCGCAAATGCGTTCCCCCCTGCAAATTTGCGATTTCGGGAAACGCCAAAGCTGAGAGCCGTTAACAGCAGCGGTTCTCGGCGAGAAGAATAAGCTGTTGTAAGTGACGGATGGACACACAGGCAAGCAGTTCCTCATCGACACAGGAGCCCAGCTGAGTTTCGTCATGCCCTCCCACGCAGATCGAGCCACGGGCACCCGGGGCAACAGAGCCGTGGCAGCCAACGGCTCTAGCATCGACACGTTCAGCGAAAAGAGCCTGCACCTCCTCATCCACGGCCGCAGCTACAGATGGACATTTGTTGTAGCGGCGGTGAGTTTTAACTTATTAGGCGCAGATTTTTTGTGTGCACATGGGTTATTAGTGGATCTAGCAAATAGGCGCCTGGTTAATGCACTGTCCTTTGCTTCTATTCCACGCTCAGCCCGAGTTTCTCCACCACCTGTGCAGGCCAACGTCACCACGGCAGGAGGTAAGTTTGAGCAACTCCTCACCCAATTTCCAGTACTCACGATTCCCAAATTCTCAGCCACTGTGGCTAAACACGGGGTTGAACACTTCATTCCCACAACGGGACCACCCGTTTTTGCCAAAGCTCGCCGCTTAGACGCGGCCAAGCTCAACATAGCACGGGACGAGTTTACAACTCTTGAAAAATTGGGCATTGTTAGACGCTCGAAGAGCCCCTGGGCCTCACCACTTCACATGGTTCCGAAATCCGACGGTTCTTGGAGACCGTGCGGAGATTACCGCAGATTAAACAACGCTACAGCGCATGACCGTTACCCAATTCCTCACATTCAAGATTTTTCACTACATCTGGCGGGTGCGCGCATTTTTTCAAAAATAGACTTAGTCCGCGGTTATCACCAAGTCCCAGTCTGAGCAGAAGACATTCCTAAAACAGCGGTAATAACCCCTTTTGGCCTTTTTGAATTTCTGCGAATGCCTTTCGGCCTCAAAGGCGCTGCTCAAACTTTTCAACGAATGATGGACACGGTCCTACGCGACCTTCCTTTTGTCTTCGTCTACCTCGACGACATGCTGGTAGCCAGCTCGTCTGAGGAAGAACACAAGCAGCACCTCACTACGGTTTTTCAGAGGCTAGAAGAGCACGGGCTAATAATCAATCCAGCCAAATGCAAATTCGGCATGTCACAAATTGATTTTTTAGGACACAAAGTCTCTCCGAAGGGGGCAGTTCCACTTCCAGACAAAGTTCACGCGATAGAAAGTTTCCCACGGCCACAAACGGTCAAATCGCTACAGGAATTTTTAGGGATGGTTAATTTTTACAACCGCTTCCTCCCCCACGCAGCTCAGCTCATGCAGCCACTATATGACGCGCTCAAAAAAAAGAAAGCTTCCAACGCGGTCGAATGGACCCCGGAGCGCGAACGCGCTTTCGCGGAAGTAAAAAGCGCCCTAGCTAACGCCACATTGTTAGTTCACCCAGATCCCTTGGCCCGCATCGCGCTAACCACAGACACTTCAGACCTAGCTATAGGGGCAACTTGTCAGCGGGGTCTGGCAACCTTTAGCATTCTTCAGCAAATCGCTAAACCAAACTGAGCGTAAATACAGCACTTTTGACAGAGAGCTGCTGGCGCTTCATTTATCCATCCGCCACTTCCAGTTCTGGTTAGAAGGGCGGAGTTTCACGGCTTTTGTAGACCATAAACCGCTCACCTTTGCTATGGCTAAAATTTCAAAACCATGGTCAGGCAGGCAACAAGACAGCTAGCTGCGATTTCAGAGTTCACCACAGACATTCGACACGTGGCAGGCAAACTTAACGTAGTAGCAGACTGTCTCTCTCGCGCTGTGACACCTCCAGAGCGTGAGGAGACAGATTATACTGCCTCAGCAGCAGAGCTCTTCACTAACGCAGACACATACGCAGCACCTGTCCATGCAGGGATAGATTATGCAGCCATGGCGGAGGAACAAAGCGGTGACGCGGACGTGCACGCACTCCTGTCTGGACCAACAGGGTTAAGGCTGGAGAAAAAGGGTTTACGTGACGGCGTACCCCCCCTAATATGCGATGTTTCAACCAGCTGACCTCGCCCGTTAGTACCAGCTACATGGCGCCGCCGTATTTTCGACACAGTTCACTCCCTCGCACACCCAGGTGTGCGCGCCTCGGTTAAAATGGTCGCCGAAAAGTTTGTGTGGCCAGGCCTGCGCAAAAACGTAAAAGAATGGGCGAAAACTTGCATTTCTTGTCAACGCGCCAAAATACACAGACACACAAAAGCCCCTCTGGAGCCTTTTCCAATCCCTGCTAGAAGGTTCGACCACGTTCATGTCGACCTCGTGGGGCCACTACCTTCCTCCCAAGGTTTCACACACCTGTTAACAATGATAGACCGCACCACACGCTGGCCAGAGGCAGTCCCTCTAGCGGCAACCACAGCGGAGGAAGTCGCTCGCGTTTTTTTGACAAACTGGGTGGCACGTTTCGGCGTCCCATCGGACATCACATCTGATAGGGGGCCTCAATTCGTCTCAGAGCTCTGGTCAGCCATGTCCAACAGCTTAGGGGCAACAATTCATCGCACCACCACTTATCACCCTCAGGCTAATGGGTTATGCGAGCGTTTTCACAGGTCTTTAAAGGCTGCCCTCAGAGCCTCACTAACGGACACAAATTGGGTAAATAAACTTCCCTGGGTTTTATTGGGGTTGCGTGCTGCACCTAAAGAGGACCTAGACGCCTCTCCCGCAGAATTAGTCTTTGCACAACCTCTCAGACTTCCAGGTGAATTTTTACCAGAGAACCCAGAGCCAGGGCACCTTCCAGTCCCAAGGTTTTTAGGCAGCAACGGACCGGGCTCTCTCCCCAGTCCAGCTCATCACTCTTTCCCACAGGTTTTTGTCCCTCAAGCTTTAAAAAACGCTGAGTTCGTTTTCGTTAAGCATGAAGCTTTAAAACCAACTTTCCGACCAGCATACGATGGGCCATTCAGAGTGCTGGAACATGGTGATAAACACTTTGTGCTTGATTTTGGGGATAGAAAAGAAACAGTCAGCAATGACAGACTTAAACCTGCCTTCCTGTTGAAAGACGAGCCTGCACAGTTGGCGAGAGCACCTCGGCGGGGTAGACCCCCCAAGAGAAAAAACTCAGCCCCCCGGCAGGGAACAGTTAACCTCTCTCCTTCCCACAATGCAGATTCCTCACAAGAAGGTCCCAGCAGGGCGCCTAAACCAACCTACAGCAGTTTTGGGAGAAGATTGAAACCCAGACAGCACAGGGACTGATGCAAACCACTCCACAATTGTTCACTAATTGTGCTGCAACAGTTTAGGGCTGACTCATGATTTTACTATGCTGTTATGATTACCACTGAACTCTCTTAGACGCATGGCTGCTAGAAAGTTTCTTCTGTGGCAAGAGATGTAACACTTTGTATGTCATAGTAACTAGCCTAGACTGTGAACCGTTCTATTGTCTTTTCTTAGCTGTTTGGGGGGCCTGTGGTCTATATTAACCATATATTCCATAACCTACATATGTTGAAGCACGTGGAAATGTTTAGTAATTACATATGTAAAGGACTTCACACCTCTGAAAGGACAAAGGCTCTCAACTGCCGAGTGAAGAACAAAGACGTTCCCAGACGCGGCGGAGGAGACCGGAGGAGCCACCCTCACCCCCTAAGGCGAGGAGAGGAAATACCAAGACAATGGGGGGGATTAAGATAATGAGGGATGTCAGCCTTTGTTATCCATGTCTTTTGTTGTGTGCACGTATAAAGCCAGTGAGCCGGAGAGATTCTGTCTCTTTTCCCTTCTGCCACTCTGCACCAGATGAGACTTGTTGGAAGAGCTGATTAATAAACTTTGTTTATAAATCACATCGCCTCTTCATTTCCAAGCTCTTCTACACAGTGGTTATTTGAGATCCTGCAGTGCTTGCAAGGTCCCCCTGCTCTAGAAGGCACATCTGAAGTTTGCCAGTGCACACTTGAATGATCCACAGAATGCTTGGGAGAACGTGGTGTGGCCAGATGAGACCAAAATTGAGCTCTTTGGCATCAACTCCACTTGCTGTGTGTGGAGGCAGAGAAATGCTGAATATTATCCCAAGAACACCATCCCCACTGTCAAACATGGAGGTGGAAACATTCTACTTTTGGGCTGTTTCTCTGCTACAGGAGAGTTCACCACATTGAGTGGCCGATGAACGGGGCTGTGCACTGCAAATCTTGGATGAGAACCTCCTGGCCTCAGTCAGAACACTGGCTCAAAGAAGAAAAACAACTCATTTACAGAAAAAAGGTGCACATTTAAAGCAAACTCCACATATTTATGACACAAAACTTTAAGTTCATAGGAAAAGTCAAAATTTAAAGTTTATTTAAATCTAAAGTTGGTGTGAAATGTACATTTTACAAAAACTGCAAACTCATGATTTAAAAAGATTACAAATTCAAAACAAAAACCTTGAATTTTTTTTAAAGACAAAATGACTAGCGCATCTCAAAAAAGAGAATACTGTGATTTTTTTCTTCCATTTATTTTTCACAATTTAATCCTAAAAGTAAACTTTAATGAATTTCATATTCCTTTTACCACCTTTACACTGGGGTGGAGATCACAGAGAGATCTGGTCAATTTTTGATCCTTCAAAGACTTTCAATGAGCTCCACAGTCACCATGGTCGCCTCGAAGTTTTGACTCAGTCAAAAATATACAAGGATCTCCCAAATGGTCCCAAAGATCAAAAATTGGCTCAATCTCTCAACAATCTCCGTGCTGTGTAAAGAGTCCCTCACAATGAAACAGAAACGTTTCAACACTTTGTTTTAGTTTTGATTATTATGATTTGTAGCCTATTAAAACCAGAAATCTGTTAACTCAAATTATTATATTTCATTTCAAATTAATTAGAAGGGTTTTTTTTGGGGGGGGGGTGCTCTTTTAAGATATTGGTATACAACAGCGTAGTTGCGAAGGCCAGCCACTAGATGGGGGTAAATAGAATGTCTGACAGTGACGTCAACTAACGCTTGCGACACTGTCTACTCAGAGCACCGACGCGCCGCTGTGACTCACACGCAGTTTCACACACGCTCGGGGTTTCTCGTGGTCGAGCCCGTCCCGACCACCAGACCAGTGATCGGACAGAGAGGAGGCAGACGGACAGGTGTGAGAAGAGGAACCAGCCATGTCCATGGTGAAGAAGAAGAACTCAAACTTCTCTGCGGACAGAGAGGAGGACCGGCAGCTCACGGAGAGGATGCTGGCCGAGGAAAAGGGAGCAGACGCCGGGAACCCCGACAAGACCGCGGGGAAGACTGGAGCGGAGGACGGGGTCGCCTTAAAGAGGAACATCACCCTGCTGAACGGCGTGGCTATCATCGTGGGCACCATCATCGGCTCCGGCATCTTCGTCACGCCGACCGGCGTGGTGAAGGAAGCCGGCTCCGTGGGTCTGTCCCTCGTCGTGTGGGCAGTATGCGGGGTCTTCTCCACAGTGGGGGCCCTGTGCTACGCCGAGCTGGGGACCACCATCACAAAGTCCGGCGGGGATTACGCGTACATCCTGGAGGTGTACGGCTCCCTGACGGCGTTCCTCAAACTCTGGATCGAGCTGCTCATCATCCGGCCGTCCTCGCAGTACATCGTCGCTTACGTGTTCGCCACATACCTCCTCAAGCCCCTGTTCCCGGTGTGCCCGGTGCCGGAAACCGGCGCCAAGCTGGTGGCCTGCCTCTGCATCCGTGAGTACCGGAGGGGCACCGGGATGATGCAACTGCTGTGTAGATAAACGGGTGGTCGCGGCGCTCCCTCTAGTTTAACTTGGAAACGTGTGCGTGGCCCAAGGCTGCTCTGAGGTGACGAGGACAAATTATCATCCTGCGGATTTAAATACGTTAAGTTATATTTTACTAAACACGTGCGATGCCAGCTCCCTGGCGCACGTGAGTGCGCAGCCTCAAATGTGTGTAAAAGTGCCGCCTTATTACATCAGCTGCCGCGAGGATGAACCGCAGCGTCTTAGAAAAACATTTCACCTACATTTTAACGTAAATATAATTTGTTTAGCTAATATTGAATTTACCGTATTAATATTATAAGCTGGATACGATTTAAAAAGCAGTTTCAGCTCGGAGCATTTTTACAAATAGGAAAACTCAATTAAAATAGAAATTTCGTAAAATTATGTGTGACGAGGTTGAATTATGTGAAAAAGTAAGAAAGCATATAATGGCACTTTTTAATTTAAAGAAAAACAAATATGTGGCGTTGACTTGGGTGTTTTTCCCACCCCTGGATGACCAGATCGCTGCACACACAGCTGTCTACCGATTCACATGCAAGGCCTGGCCCGCCGGCACCCTGGCTTCACTGTCTTGCTCAGGGACACTTCAGCACAGGAATGCAACCACCGACCCTCCATCAGAGGCCGGCCACGCTTCCCACCTGCACCCGCCACAGCCGCCCTCCACCCGTGGATGTTAACTATAATGCTGCTGTATGAGTTAGGGATGCAAAGCAATCAAGATCAGGTTTTATTACTGGTGAATATTCATACTTGCTGATTGATGACCCATAAAGATGTCCAATACACAATATAAAGAGCATCACAGAGCACAATAACTACTTTCATGAGTAGCAATGTGGGAAAAAAGTTAGAAATGTAGTGATAGCCACTTTACAGTAAAATATAATGATAAGCATAAAGTAACATGTATGCAAAATAGAAAAAAAGCATATGTGGTTCAAGTACTCTCTGTAGGAGTACAATCTTGTCTCATTTTGGGAAAAAACAACTTTTACCAGTGCATCCTTCTAGTCAATCTTAGTTTGTTTCACAAGCTCCTTCTCACCCTGTTTTTGTAATGTTAAAAAGATTAACTCAGGATTAGCAGCGTATTTCATCCTGTTCGTACCATTTTGTCTCTCATCCAGGTGTCATTTCCCAGCCACATCTGGCCAGCGTTTCTCACGCTTTTGACCTTACACGCTCAATCTCAGCCCCAGTGCGAGATAACAAGTGACCTTGAGTACAAACTTGTGCTGCTGTGTGTGAAGCCAGGTAGCAGCTCTGGTCCCTGATACTGAGCCTGGCTGAAGGCTCAGCAGTGGCTGAGAGCACATGACCAAATCCTGAGCCGAAAGGCTCTGCAGCACTGCTTTCTTTAGTGAGGTGCAGTCTAATATTTGTGAGTTATTGTTTTCTGAAATCTGAGAATGTGTAATTGAGATCATTTAGTCTGCTTGAATTTGTGCACAGAAACACAGTGTTGCAAGTGTGTCCAGCTCTCTACTGTAGCTCTTTGCCTTTGTCCCGCTCCCTCACACAGAGTCTCATTGTGCTGTCGTGTCCTAAGGCCTCGACCTGATTCATGGGCTTTTTAGGGACTGCTGCGGTAATTAATTCTTGTAATGGGGTCTCTGAACAATGGGGTGGGCACCAGCAGTTGTACACAGGCATCTGAAACACAGAAGGGTACGAGTTCTCAAGAATTTGCCACGTCTGCCTTCATCTCCAGCTAGCACTGTGGTGTGAAAAATGCACAGGGACACATGCACATGATTGCCTGGAATCCAGCAGCTACCTGTGGCTGCAGAGCCATTTTGTTCATTAACAGTGGCTTCCGTGGTTTTGACCCATAAATAAAAGAAGGAAAAATGCCAAAATTCGACAGGAAAAAGTTGCAAATATGTGTGTAGCAACTGAATAACTGGATAATCAAATATTTGGGTGCGGCCCTAATAATAACATGGATGAAGCAGCTTTTTCCTTGCAAATTTGCAAGGAAAAAGCTCTTTCCAAGCAGTTCTAAGGCAGTGAAAGTTTTTTGGGGGGGATAAAAAGCCACAATATACTATTTTGGGCAAGACACATTTGTTTTTGAGGTGGTTTTAGAGCCGCCGGAGTGCGTCTTTAAATTTACCTATCAAGTCTTTTTTGGCCAGAAATGGATCAAAATCATATATTACAAGTTAGCTTAACCCTTTGACTACTGGAAGGGCACAAAATACACAATTAACAGCTGAACAAATGAAAGAAAAAGAATAGAAAAAGGTAATTCAACAAATCAGCGAGTTAAATGTGCACAAACCTTTTTCCTCTTAGTAAAGTCTAAAACTCATAAAGGAACTGGCTTCAGGCAATCTTACTACTGCTCTGTACTTTCTGTGTGTGCCCCATCAAAAGAGGGTGGTTTTAAAGTGTGATCCTGTGGGTTTGTAGGTGTTTTGTTCACTTTAGTTAAACGGCGTGCTGCCAAAACCTGTCCTGCTGTTTGTGTTTGTAACCAGGGGAAACACATCAGAGGCCTTTCGTGCTTGGATGCTACCAGTTTAACTCATCTGTTTTTTCCCTCATCGTCCGCAGTGCTGCTGACCTTTGTGAACTGCTACAGTGTGAAGGCAGCCACCAGGGTGCAGGACTTCTTCGCAGCGGCCAAGCTTCTAGCACTCGGACTCATTATAATCATCGGCTTTGTCAAGATCGGCCAAGGTACTCAACACAAGCACACAACTGTTGCAGAAGCACACATTCGAACTCTAGCTGAATTGGTGCCTTTTTGATAGATTTGAAGTGGTATGAAAGCAATTCTTCTTCTTTCGGCTGCTCCCTTCAGGGGTCGCCACAGCAGGTCATTTGCCTCCATTTCACCTTGTCCCTTGCGTCTTCCTCTGTAAATTCATGCTCTAAATGATGATGTTTTGACTTGAAATTTGGGTGAGTGGTTTTCACTAAGTTAGAGAGTGAATCAAAATTGTTCATTTTACTTAAACACATATTCACTCTTTTACTCGTTCACTCTTTATACTGCGGACTTCTCACACAACACAACACATTGCCATCTACAGAAGTTCTCTGATGACTCTGCGATCGTTGGTCTCATCTCCAGCGGAGATGAAGCTGAGTACAGAGGGCTTATCCAGGACTTTGTGGACTGGTGCCATCGGAACTGCCTCCAGATCAACGCGAGGAAAACTAAGGAGCTGGTGGTGGACTGCCGCAGGCATGGGCAGCCCCTCACAGCACCAGTAAATATACAGGGAACAGACATCGAGATGGTGACATCCTACAAGTACCTGGGTATTCATCTGAACAATAAACTAGACTGGTCACACAATACTGACGCACTCTACAAGAAGGGACAGCGCAGGCTGTTCCTGCTGAGGAGACTCAGGTCTTTTGGTGTACAAGGGGCGCTGCTGAAGTCATTCTATGACACGGTGGTGGCATCAGCCATCACTTTTGGAGTGGTCTGCTGGGGCAGTGGCATTACTGCAGCCGATAGGAAGAGACTGAACAAACTGATTAAGAAAGCTAGCTCTGTCCTGGGGCAGCGCCTTGATCCGATGGAGGAGATAGGAGAGAGAAGGACGGTGGCTAAACTGTCATCTCTGCTGGAGTCCGAGTTCCACCCTATGCAGGACATACTGGATGCACTGAGGAGCTCATTTAGCAGCAGACTACATCATCCCAGGTGCACAACCGAGAGGTTTCGTAGGTCCTTCCTACCAACGGCTGTCAGACTGTACAACCTAAGCAGGGCTGCTCGCAGATATAGCAAAAGACGTAACAAACTAATAGTTTTTTTTTGAATGCAAAAGATGCAATAGACTTACACAATGGTCCTCTCCGGCATACAACTAGGAACATACCGGTCGCTATGGAGGGTGAGAATATGTATGGGCACATAATCATACCATGTAGGATAACTAAGTAGACGGTTATGCTGTTTCATCCCACCTAGCAACAATGCTCTGCACTGTGTGTGTTTATATATTTACATATTTATTCCATCTAGCTACAATGCTCTGCACTGGGTGTGTTTATATTTATATATCTATATATTTATTCCATCTAGCTACAATGCTCAGCACTGGGTGTGTTTATATTTATATATCTATATATTTATTCCATCTAGCTACAATGCTCCGCACTGTGTTTTTATATATCTACATATTATTCCATCTAGCTACATTGCTCCGTACTGTGGGTGTTTATATATTTACATATTTATTCCATCTAGCTACAATGCTCTGCACTGTGTGTTCATATATTCATATATTTATTCCATCCAGCTACAATGCTCTGCACTGTGTGTCTGTGTGTGTGTGTGTGTATATATATATATTTTATAGTAATATGTACATATGTATATTAGCTGCTCTTGCTTTTTTTTTTTTTTTTTTTTTTTTTTTTCTTGCCTTCTGATTGTTGCTCTGAGTGTTGCTATCCCTGTGCTGTTGCAATCCTGGAATTTCCCCGTTGTGGGACTAATAAAGGCTTATCTTATCTTATCTTATCTTATATGTATGAATGGTAAAACCAGATAAAGTGATAATTTTGCAGTGACCTCTTTGGTGTCTTAATTTTTTCCAGAGCTGTATAAATAGAGAATAGGCATTGATGTCATGCCGTGCTGCATTCTGGGCCGTTGTCGCCATCGTCATGGTCCAGCTTCTTTGTTTACCTGTAGTCTAGGCAGCTGCTAATGTGAACAGACATACTGCAGCGGAATGGAGCAAAAAGAAAATTCAAATTCCTTATTCAGAGAAGCTGAATAAGGAACCAAAGGAGCGCTGCCTCTAAAAAATTTAAGACATAAATGGGATCGATCGATATGAGCACAAGAAATGGATCACGGATCTCGACCAACTGCCTCGAGTCACGCTGTCAGATGCGTTTGCCTACCTAGTTTGTGGGGTGAGCGCATAAACCCATGAGCAGTTTAAAAACTATAAATCATTAGAGGCTCATGTTCATTTAACCAACGGATGGTCCAGCCGCCTCAAATCTTCTGGGTGAATGACAGTTTGCACAAAGGTAAGCAGTCATCGTTTCTACACAGTTTTCTGCATCTCTACAGCTACCCAAGTCCCAGCGGTAAAATGTTGGATTTATGTTCAAATTAGTCATATGATGCTTGGTAAGTATATACACATTATTACACAACTGGGCATGAAATACTAATGCAGCAATGTGATTAAACCCGACGCTCGCACTGGCGCACCGAAAAAAATTACCAGTATAATTAGCCACTATAAAAGCATGCTAAATCAGGACAGTGACGTTTTTATTGTCCCTTGAAAGAGGAGAATCTGCTTAATTTAACAATACCAAACATTCTATGGACTTCAGTCCCCAGCTGATATTAGATGCATGCATAATGAAGGCAGCAACGCTCTGGCAATCCCCTTCCAGTGCGTACAGAAGGGAAACCCCAGTGCTGCTGCGTGTAGCAGTTTGTGCCCAGCTTCTTTTGTTTGTGATAGTTTTATCAGCATGATAAAACTGCAGATAGTTTTATGGTTATATAGTTTTGTGGTTATATTTGGCAACAACTGGTGGTGCAGCTTCAGTCATCTCTGACTGCTCAGTGTGCGTTTTTTTTTTTTTTACCTCATGACCAAGATGTAATGATGGCTTTTGAAATGTCCGGTTAGTATTTAGATTAAATAATGATCATGTCCGAACGAGACACAAAACATCAAAATTATTAAATTAAATTTCAAGGAATATATTACAATAGGTCTCGAATATTTGTAAATGTGTCCCATTAGTTGACTTGTTGTCACTTGGTCCTATTAGATATAATTTAATGTGCTATTTGGGTATTTTGTGTAATGCTAGTTACTACAAGAATGGCCACTTGTCATTAAATATTAAAATAAAAATGATTTAATTGATTTTTGGGGCATTTGGTGGGCTTTTAGTGTCCCATAAAAAATGATTTAACTTATTATTTGGATGTTTTCTAGGGGGTTGGGGTCCCGTTCGGTTCGTTTGGTCCCATTCGCTGTTTAGTCCAGCCAGTCTGAGGAAGGGCGGGTGGCTTGAAACGTTACTGATAAAAAATAAATACTTAATGGGAGCTTTTTGGTGTGCAGATCGTCTTTGATTTTTCTGATATGTTTTTTGGGGTCTAGCACCCGACCAGGTGGGCTGTGTGATGTGCGTGTCATCTTTATTATTGTCTAAATCACAACTTACCTACATGAAAATGCCATGAACACACAACCATGTGTGCAGGAATATTGTTGGAGCTGATGTATTTCCTTCTGACCACTACATTCCATCCGACACCTCTTTTTTAGCTCAGAGACCTGATTCTGTCCACTTTTCTTCCAAGTCGGGAAGTTAAAAAAAAGCATACGCCGTTATCAGTCTTTTCCCACGCCAATTGTGAGAGCAGTTGTTGCAGTTGTTGCACTGTGCGCCACCGGCTGCACGGTGGCGCAGTGGTTTAGCACTGTGGCAGCACAGTTTACCCTCGGCCGGGGGATCGCGGGGATCATGAGATCGTGGGTTCGATCCCAGCCCCCGACCAACAGTGAGCTGTGTGGAGTTTGCATGTTCTCCCCGTGTTGCGTGGGTTTACTCCGGGATTTCTCCGGTTTCCTCCCGCATACCAAAAACATGTAGGTTTAGGGCGCTCGCGCACGCAGTGACCAGCAGCCAGTGGCTTGTCACCAGACTGCAAACCAAATCTACCTACGGGTACAAATAAGTAACAAAAAAAAAAAAAAATTCAGATGAATAATAATGTGATTAAAGTGACCACATAGGAAATAAGTGTTTACACTTTCTTGTGTAATCCTGGATTTTGTATAACTTTTTATATGTGTCCAGTTTAGAAAGCTTGGGATCAGTCCGCAAAGGTCTCCGCCTTTGACCGCCACCTAATCCACATAGCACCGGACCCCCATGATCCCTCCTGCAGGTGGTGAGCCCACTGGAGGGCGGACCCATGTAACTCCTTCGGGCTGAGCCCGGCCGGGTCCCGGGCTTGTTGTTACAAGCTATTCGGTCTCTGTACAACCGTTGTGAGAGTTTGGTTCGTATTGCCAACACTCGGTCGGACTCATTCCCAGTGAGAGTTGGACTCCGCCAGGGCTGCCCTTTGTCACCGATCCTGTTCATAATTTTTATGGACAGGATTTCTAGGCGCAGCCAGGGAATGGAGGGTGTCATGCTTGGTGACCACAGGATCTCATCTCTGTTGTTTGCAGATGATGTTGTCCTGTGGGCTTCATCCAGCAATGACCTACAGCTCTTGCTGGGACGGTTTGCCGCTGAGTGTGAAGCGGCTGGGATGAGAATCAGCACCTCCAAGTCCGAGTCCATGGTCCTCAGCCGGAAAAAGGTGGATTGTCCTCTCTGGGTTGGGGACAAGCTCCTGCCCCAAGTGGAGGAGTTTAAGTATCTTGGGGTCTTATTCACGAGTGACGGGAAAATGGAGCGGGAGATTGACAGATGGATCAGAGCAGCATCTGCAGTGATGTGGACGTTGTATCAGTCTGTTGTGGTGAAGAGGGAGCTGAGTTCTAAGGCAAAGCTGTCAATTTACCAGAGATAGGGTGAGGAGCTCAGTCATCCGGGAGAGGCTCAGAGTAGAACCGCTGCTCCTCCACGTTGAAAGGAGTCAGTTGAGGTGGTATGGGCATCTGATCAGGATGCCTCCTGGACGCCTCCCACTTGAGGTGTTTCGGGCACGTCCCACTGGGAGGAGACCCCGGGGCAGACCCAGGACTCGGTGGAGAGACTATGTCTCCCAGCTGGTCTGGGAACGCCTTGGTATCCTCTCTGAAGAGCTGGAGCAGGTGGCTGGGGAGAGGGAAGTCTGGGCTTCTCTGCTTGAACTGTTGCCTCCGCGACCCGGACCTCCGGAAAAGCAGTAGAAGATGGATGGATGGATGGATTTTATATGTATATTTACCTTTGTTATGTTTGTATACCATATTCAGTGTCATTTTTATCTGAATAAATAAATACAAAATAGATAAATAACAGACTGAAGCAACCCTCTCACCAACTTCGGCTTAACCGCATTCGTTGCTCACTGCTAAACACAGACAGGCAGAACACTTTTCCCACAATTCCTTATGGTTTTTCCGTCGGTTGATGTCACGCACCCATTCTTAATAACTATAAATTTGGACATACTGATGCTTTCATACTGATTCACTCTCCTTGTTGTGAATAATTCTGTGTTTACTAGCATAGCGGCAGCATATGCATTGATGCATTGCATATACTGTATTTGTCACTTTGGGGATGCTCATATAACCCTAACTGCAGGAGGTACCCCATGAAGCTTCATGTCCTGGAATTGTTTTTAAAACTCTGATTAATAAGCTCTTTGCAGACTGACTGGTTTGTCTGTGTCCTGGTAGCAGAGCATATGTAAGCCACAGGGTAATCATTGACAAGAAGCACCATAATTCATTTTATTTATCTGAAGTAATGTCTGTCTCTGTGTTGCCTATAATGAGCCATTATATCTTAATTGTATTTGTACTTTCTCTTAAACTTAATTATCACGTCATTATGTTTATCATGGGTAAAGGTAATTAGTCTGGGACTTGATAAAGATGATGAGTTTGTATGCAGAAGTTGTGCTGAATTCAATACTTTATGGAGGCAATGTACGTTCCAGTCAAACTTATTTAACCCCCACTGCAATTAGGTTCATTGGCAAAATACACAAACTAGCAGCTGTTTGCAATAAACAAATCAAACAAGAACAATTTAAATAGCTCAACGCAACTAATATTACAAGTGGTTTCTCCAAATTCAGCACAAAATGACACTTTTAACGACTGCTGCAGTTTCAAAATTATTCAGCCCCTTTATGACAAGCATCTTTAGTACTTAGTAGAGCACCCTTTTGCTGTTATGACCCACTGCAAATGTGATGCATAGCCAGACACCAGCTTCTGGCAGTGTTCCTGAGGAATCTTAGCCCATTCCTCATGGGCAAAGACCTCCAGTCCACCGATGTTTGTGTGCTGCAACCACCTCTTTCAAATCTCCCCAGCGATTTTCAATGGGGTTCAAGTCAGGTGACTGTGATGGCCACACTAGTATCTTCCAAGACTTCCTCTGAAACCAATCCTTGGTTGACTTTAGGTATGCTTGTGACCATTGTCCTGTTGGAAAGTCCAATGATGCCCAAACTTCAGCTTCCTCACAGACATCATGACATTTTCTCCCAGAATTTCCTGATACTTGACTGAATCCATCTTGCCCACCACATGCTGCAGGTTTCCAGTGCCAGAGGAAGGGAAGCAGCCCCAGAGCATCACTGAACCACTGCCATGCTTCACTGTATGCATGGTGTTCTTTTCAACATATGCTTCATTCTTCCTCCTCCAGACATACTGCTAATCCATAGGCCTGATAAGTTGCCTCCAGTTTGCTCAGAACTGTATAAATAGGCCAAAGAGGTTTGGGGATTTTGTTCTGTGGAGCAGTTAAACAAAACTGGAAGTTCTTAGGGCCTATGGATCAGCGGTATATCTGGAGGAGGAAGAATGAAGCATATACTGAAAAGAACACCATGCCTACAGTGAAACATGGCAGTGGTTCAGTGATGCTCTGGGCTACTTTTCTTCCTCAGGCACTGGAAACCTGCAGCATGTGATGGGCAAGATGGATTCAGTCAAGTATCAGGAAATTCTGGGAGAAAATGTCATGATGTCTGTGAGGAAGCTGAAGCTTGGGCATCATTGGACCTTCCAACAGGACAGTGATCCCAAGCATATCTCAAACTCCACCAAGGCTTGGATTCAGAAGTCCTGAAAAATACTAGTGTGGCCATCACAGTCACCTGACTTGAATCCTGTTGAAAATCTCTGGTGAGATTTGAAAAAGGCAGTTGCAGACTCGGCCGCACCTCGGACACAGTCCAAGGATGGATAATTTTTTCACACATAGGGAGTTGTTGAGAACTCCTTATACAAAGATATAGAGTGATTATAATCAAGTCAGTGACGGTAATGCACCTGTAGGCTGGTTGCCAACCACCAATCAAATCTAAAAGAAGAAGAAGAAGAAGAAAACCCAATAATATTAGTGAACTGGAGCAAAGACTGGGCAAAGATTCCTCAGGAATGCTGCCAGAAGCTGGTGTCTGGCTATGCGTCATGTTTGCAGAAGGTCATAACAGCAAAAGGGTGCTCTACTAAATACTAAAGGTGCTTATCATGAAGGGGTTGAATAATTTTGAAACTGAAGTGGTCAGTAAAAGTGACATTTTGTGTTGAATTTGAAGAAGCCACCTGTAATATTAGTTATGTTGAGCTATTTAAATTCTTCTTCTTCTTCTTTTAGATTTGATTGGCAGTTGGCAACCAGCTTACAGGTGCATTACCGCCACTGACTTCACTTTATATCACTCTTCTTCTTCTTCTAGATGTCACATACTTCACTCTAAATCATCACTTTGTATTCAGCTGTCTGTCTGTTTTTCCTCACAACGTTGTGACGTTTTCTTCATAGCTTCTTCTTCTTCTTCTTCCTCCAGACCCGATTGGTGGTTGGCAACCAGCCCACAGGTGCACCACCGCCACCAACCCGACCACGACCACTCCACACCCCTGCATAAGGAGCTCTGAACAACTCCTTATGTGCAAAAAAATTATCCGTCCCTGGTCTGTGTCTGAGGTGCGGCTTAGCCCTATCACTTCACTCTATATATTTTTACTCATAGCTTTGTCATCGCTGTGTGTTCTTGTTTGATTTGTTTAGTGAAAACAGCTGCTAGTTTGCACATTTTGCCAACAAACCAAATTTGCAGTGGGGGTTGAATGATTTTGAAACCGTACCTGCTGATGGGGCAGTGCATGTGTCACATGACCTTAAACGGGAAGTGGTTGGACTCATTGCCAGTGTTCATGTTTGTTCTGCGGGCATCTACTCCTTTTCATGTCCTACATCAAACTTTATTACCACGGGATGTTGTGAAGTGTAGCCGGAGACGCTAGAACATCAGAGCGGAATATCACAATGACTCTTAAGTAAAGAACAGCTCAGCATTATTCTCTACAAAATCTGGGCCATTCTTTTGACCAAGCAGGAACTACTGCCCTCTTGACTATGAAAATCAGAACACTCAAGTGTACTGGCATTGCTTTAGAGAGTCAGGAAGTGAGCTCAGGGAATCAAAGTCTGCCCTCTGCAGGAAGCTTATGCAAGCCTCAGCTGACAAGAGCCTAATGAAATTAAACTACTACAGCTTGTGGTCCTAAATGTCAGAGGTGATGTAATGCTGCTTCGTTTCCTTTCCAATGAGGTCAAAGCCTAAACAGGTGACGGAAAGCTTATATCCCTCTGCTGCCTGTGGGTGCATGCTGCCAACCCTGGCTGTGCTCTCTTTCTGTCTGTAGTGGAGCTGTCAGCAACTGTATTCCTTCAACACTGAGATAGAAACACAGAATAAATGGTCTGAAAACAGGTTCTCTATTGTTTTGCTCAGATGCTCAGTTGTTTGACATGTAAAGAGAGATGTATCTGGAAGACAGAAAAAGGTCTGTCCCAACAAGTTTGTATTTTCCAGAGCCGTGCTTCCTCTGTGCTGTGCCAAGCCCAAATATGGCCTTTTAACCTTCAGCCTAACATCTGTCACGCTCTAAGATTCAGTACTTTTCTTGACTCTCAGTGTAACTACAATGGCAACACCCAACTGATACATTTACAAAGCAGTCAGAATTTTCTGATTAACTGTGAAAGCAGCAAGAAACAGACAACTACCAGGAAAGTGAAGAAGAGTATAGAAGGACGCAGATTGTCTGTGTCTGTGCAAACCTCGTATATCCAAAACAGTCATTTTTTCAGGAAATGAGAAAACTATGGAGTTTGTCATTAATTTTATAGCTACAGGATTTATTCACGTGGGTTTTCTAATGCTTATAATTGGTTTGATATTTGTAAAAATAACATCCAGAGACATAAAGGGTGACCGACAGAAATAAAATAAATCAAAAAATAAAATAAAAATGATTAAATTTGGAGATACGAGATTTGCACTGGACAGCAGCAAGTTGGGCAAGGATTTTGCCAAAACTGCTGACTTGCCAACTTGACATACTCAATCAAAGTTGGGGTACAGTCTGATGTTACTTGCTCTAGTTAGTTAATCACAGAATGTTCCTCATTTGGGGTATATCACAATATACACTGGTTCCAAGGTTGTCATTGCCAGGAGCGGCACTGGGGTTAAGCTCCCAGTGCTCATAAAATGCTCCTTACGGCGTGCGTCTCGAAAAGCCTCTGACAACCAAGTCCAACTCCTAGCCTGCCCGTGTGGTTTAGTCTCTAAGCCCGGCGGAACTGCTTTTACTAATAGGAGAAGGGGCGAGGGCGGATCTCTGGTGCCTTAAAACCAGATGCTTCGGGTAGATGGTGGCTCGTCAACCTGGGAAGGTAGCCCATCTAGGGGAAGGTAAACCCTGATTTCAAACCTCCACTGCCTTGCGGCACACCCGGTCACGGGAAAGGCTTCGGGAGTCAACCCTGAGGAAAAATCCGGAGTCAGAGCCCCTAAGGCAGTTCTCTGTTGTGCTCAACATCGTTCTGGCAGCTCCTGCGACGGCGCTGGTGCCAAACTATAGCAGCCCTGCTGTTCCTTTGGATTCATCAGTGACGTGGAGAGGGGGGGACATGCTGCATGGGTAACATCTTGTCCTCCATATCTTCCTGCCCAGGCTTGAATCCTACCAACGCCCAACTCTGGAAGGTAGAACACCGGTGTGCATCGGCCTGTTCAGCCACAGGCGGTGCTGTTCCAGCAGAGTAGACGTTTAGGATTCTCTTCCATGGTCATCATAGACCGACGGAGGCCGACGACGACAATATACACTACCGTTCAAAAGTTTGGGGTCACCCAGACAATTATTTTGTGTTTTCCATGAAAAGTCACACTTATTTACCACCATGAGTTGCAAAATGAATAGAAAATATAGTCAAGACATTGACAAGGTTAGAAATAATGATTTGTATTTGAAATAATAATTTTTTCCAGATCTCAACCTGCTCAAAGGAAGGTCAGTTTTATGGCTTCTCTAACCAGCTAAACTGTTTTCAGCTGTGCTAACATGATTGCACAAGGGTTTTCTAATCATCCATTAGCCTTCTGATGCAATGAGCAAACACATTGTACCATTAGAACACTGAAGTGATAGTTGCTGGAAATGGGCCTCTATACACCTATGTAGATATTGCACCAAAAACCAGACATTTGCAGCTAGAATAGTCATTTACCACATTAGCAATGCATATTAGATATTATAGTGTATTTCTGATTAGTTTAAAGTTATCTTCATTGAAAAAAAGAGTGCTTTTCTTTCAAAAATAAGGAAATTTCTAAGTGACCCCAAACTTTTGAACGGTAGTGTATTTGAATTAGATATTCAACAAGTGACTTGATTTAGCATTTAAAACAAGCTATTTACAGTTTGTTAATGCATCACTTTCTATTCAGATTAGGACAGTCACAGTATCACATTTTCACTGCACAGTGATTGTGACAGGATATTAGAATGTTACAGTATTACATGGTATATTTAGGTCTGTAGCAATAACAGCTAACATGATTAATCGTATAATAAGGAGAAAAAAATGACCTTGATAAGTTTTTTGATCACGATAAGTTGCAGTTTATGCAGCGGCAGTTTTTGATATGGGCCACAGGGGCGGTTGCCCAGGGCAGCATTCTCTAGGGGGCACCACGAGAATCCATCCATCCATCCATCTTCTTCCGCTTAATCCTTTTTGGGTTGCGGGGGGGCTGGAGCCTATCCCAGCATCTTTGGGCGAGAGGCAGGGTATACCCTGGACAGATCGCCAGTCCATCGCAGGGCCAACACAGACAGACAGACAACCATGCACTCTTACATCCATACCTAAGGACAATTTAGAATCCCCAGTTGATGCCAATTAACCTAACCTGCATAGTTAGCACTGCAGCAGCACAGCAAGTCATCCTTGGCCGGGGAATCCCAGGTTCGATCCCAGCCCCTGACCAACAGCGATCTGTGTGGAGTTTGCACGTTCTCCCCGTGTCTGCGTGGGTTTACTCCGGGATTTCTCCGGTTTCCTCCCACATGCTAAAAACATGCAAGTTAGGTTAATTGGCACCACGAGAATGGGAAAAAAAGATTCATATTTATTTGTGTTTAACTTTTTTGTGGAAAATGGGTGCCCTCTACAGGCAGGACGCTGGCACCCCCCAAGAGTATCAGTCTGTGGCTCACAGATTCCAGCAGGTTTCACCACACCCCCTCCTCAAGCAACTTCAATGGCGGACTTCTGAAGTGGAAAGGAGGAAAAAAATGTTTAACGTTCTGTGCTTAAATTATGTAGTGGTTTTAATGTTAAAACCCTTATTTAGACTCCAAAAATGGCAATATTTAATTATTAAAGCTTGCCAGTTCCATCTTCAACATCCTTTGTCCAATATCTCTACTATCCCTCCTCTGCACATGTCCAAACCATCTCAGCCTTGCCTCTCTTACTTTGTCTCCAAACCGTTCAACTTGAGCTGTCCCTCTGATATACTCATTTCTAATCTTGTCCTTTCTAGTCACTCCCAATGAGAATCTTAGCATCTTCAGCTCTGCTACCTCCAGGTTGGCCTCCTGTCTTTTTGTCAGTGTCATCATCTCCAAACCATACATTATCGCAGGTCTCATGACCGTCTTGTAAATCTTCCCTTTCACTCTTGCTGCTATCCTTTGGTCACAGATCACCCCTGACACTCATCTCCACCCACTCCACCCTGCCTGCACTCTCTTCTTCACCTCTCTTGTGGTGAAGAAGAGAGTGCCATTGCTTTGCAACAACAGCAATGAAAAGTTTTTCCTCTCCACCATCACTAAGGGCTTGCTCACAGAGGATCCTTTGATTTTTGGGGTCTGTCTGCAATTGTGGGGCATTTGCTCTACAGTTTGAAAATGCTATGAGACATCTATTGTTGTGGATTGGCACTATATACAGTAAATAAAGTTGAATTGAAATTTAATTCAGTGTTCATTTTTTTGGTACAGTTTGGTTGTAATTAGTTATCTGATGCTGTAAATACATGTGTGTGTCACAATTGAGTTTTGCTGTGATTGGTCGTGATCGGGGAAGCAGCTTTGTTGTATTAAAAAACAACAGTGTATATTTTGCATATTCTATCAAAACATCAGTTTGTATGACTAACAACCCCAATTCCTTTTTGTATTGAACTCACACACAGAACTGTGTTAGGGTAAATGTAAGTATGTATGTGTGGAGGATGCAGGTCGGCGTTCACTGATCAGCTGACTTGTGAACCTTGAGGACTCAACAGTGAAGGAATTGTCCAGACTTTGAGAGAAAAGGACAAAGGTGGAGAGAGAGAAGGTGGGCAGGGAGAGCAAGGACTGAGGTGGGAAAAGTCAAAAAGGTCAAAGTAGAATCTAAAGCTCTCTGTGGTCCACTGTCCTTTCCAACAGTCAATTAAGTAAATACTCTAAATCGAATTTTTAGGTGACAGGTTGCAAAGTAAGCTAAAAACACAGTGGGAGATTAGATAGGTTTGTAGATTAAAGAGATCAACATATTGAATCATCCATTGTCCCAAATTTGCAGAAATGAGCACTGACATGGTGATGGTCAGTGCTCATGAGATCATGGGAAGTAAAGATAGATGGTAAATACTGTACATGGATTCATTCTCCATCCTGGTGTGCTGTGCAAAAGAAATGCATAGGCAAACTTTTTTTACATAACTGTAGTTAAACTGTGTTCTTACTGTATCATTTATATGAGCATTAATTTCCTTATTAAATCTTCAAATAACAAAGTCAGTTTACAGAGAAAGCTTCACACATATACTATATGTAGTGTTCTGTGATTGATGGACTCTTGTTATAGAACACCAAACAAACAGAGGGGAAAAAGGATTGGAGGCAAGGTTTGAAGATTTATTAATAATAAAATAAAGTGCAGCACACGGGCTGAAAACAACTTATGCTGTGTTCAGAATGTTCACTCCCTCCCTACTCGCTATATAGTGAATTTAGATATAGTGGACTATATAGTAAACTCAATATAACAATAAAATTAACTGCTTTTGGACACTGCTGACCACCGGAGTGGTGCCCTAGTTAATATAGAGCATCCGCCCCACAACTGGGAGGTTGGGGGTTCAAGTCCCGGCCAGGTCATACCAAAGACTATATAAAAATGGCACTTCCCACCTTCTAGCTTGGTGTTCAGCATAATAGAATAGGGGAAGGAAAAAGTTGTTTGTGGTGACGCCTTGCATGGCAGCAGCCCCTCTGATTCTACATGTGATGAACATTGTAGATAGGAGAAACGTAATTTCGTTCTACTGTACATGTTGGACCAAAACAGGAAGTACTTTCAAAATTAGCCCAACATCAAAATGAGGCAAAATAAACATAAGAATGACAGTGAATACTATGGAGTACACAAGGCACTGGGGAGACCAAACCAGCAAACAAAACATTGGCAAATTTACCATGACTCTGCGATGGACTAGCGATCTGTCCAGGGTGTACCCTGCTTCTTGCCCAATGATGCTGGGATAGGCTCCAGCTCCCTCTGACCCCAAAATAAAATAGTAATAGAGGAGGAAACAAAGTCTAAGCTCTCAGAGATGCTCTTAATGAGCGTTCAGCTGCCAGTTTAGTCGATCACAAACACCAGTTAGTCGTAGCCCTCACCTTTCTTTAACAGAAACTAGAATGGCTTTGCTCTGCTACGCTTCAGCAAACACAGCTTGAATGCAACCCTCCCCTGTCTAATGTTTGTTTAGTTTTGGCTGTGGAGCATTAAAATAATCGTCTCATTTGTTTTTCTTAGATCTGGTACCAAGTTTGATGCCATTCTTAAACCCTCAACACCCGTTCCTATCATCACACAGCTGCTAATAACTGTTTACCTGATGATACTCCCGTCTGTGGAGATTTAGACAAGGACTAGGCACGTGGCTGTTATTGTATCAACAAAGCTGTGATGCTACTGGCTGCTCCAGCTATTTCCTTGGTTGTGTTTGGTTGCTGAGGTTTAAAAGAAGCATACGTAGAATTCCAAGAATTTTAGGAGTAAAATTTTAGTTTTTCTTGCAGAAATGGACTTGGCTGTAGTCAGTCACTGATAGAAATGAGGTGGGATTTAATGGTAGCATCGACTTCCAAAAATTGGTCACCCATTGACAAACAGCTTTTTATGAAGATGTCTCCGTGGGATATGGAAAAATTACAATATTACCAGCAAACATTAATGCATAGTAGCTTTTTATTTCATAAACGGAGCAATAAGTAAATACAGTCTGGGCACCCTACAAAAATATTGTCTGTCAAGGGGTGGTCTGTTGTTTGCATACCACTTCATAATCTAGGGGTCTGGAGTCTGTGGCCATGGAGCCATAGGTGCCTATGCCATATGCTATTCTTTGCATATAAAAATAATGAGGGATTCCAATTTTGAGGAGGGGGCCTTATTTTTTTCCAGTCCGTTCTATGTTGATCACAGTTCTCTTTCGGGGCCTCTGATATGCAGATGTGTGTGAGCTTGCTCACTCACTAAGGTTCTTTAATTTTATATATGTTTTGTGGCTCTGTGCAGATTTTTCGTTTTGATAATAAAAGTTGAAAATTGCTCTTTTCATAGGTTGCCAGGCTCTGGTTTAATCTGCAGATTTTTTTTGTAGTCTGTAGGGCTGTTCAAAGGGCTACTGGTTTTATGGTTACACTTAGGTTTGGGTTAAATGGGTCATGGTTGGCTATTTAGATGCCAGTGAGTTTCTTCAAATTAGAAGTGATTGTTCATGAAGGCTGCTGGTGTCTCAGATTAGAGAGCAGGGCTAATCTGATTTAGCTCCAGTAAACCTTTGCTTGCTCACTCTGACAGCCGCCCTGCCTCTTTTGAAGTGAAACAGTCAGACTGATCTCCTGTAGACCGGCCGACATTTGGCTAGTCACACTCCCTCTGTGACAGCAGGGTTTTGCTGCCTTCTTCTGTGCTGTTAGGGCATAATACATGAAAATAATATATAGGGCATATCATAATATCTGTCTATCATAATACATAGGGCATGTTTAACATCATAACAGGATTTTTTTGACTGACCAATCACATAAAATTGCTCACTCTGTCCCTGTGGTGTTTCTGAGTAAAAGGTGTGTGTTTGCATCAAAGTCTGACTCGCATAAGGATCACTGCCACTACAGAAATTACATTTGCCTCAACATGGAGAACTTCATTTATCTCAGACTCAACATCCATGTAATGCCTAACTTGTAGTTGCTGTTCTCACCCGTGTGAATAGCGTTGCAGGACAAGAATGATGTCACATTTGCTGGCACGCAACTGTCATTTGTGCCAGTTTGGCAGGTTCACTTCTTGATTTTTGTGACCTGGTGTGCACAGTGTAGCTGGCCCATTTAACAGAACAGGAAATCTAGTTTTTTCCTGTTATTCTAGCATCTAAGCATTTGTATGTGTGTAGATTCATTATTAAACAACTGCTATTTGATATTTACACTACAGATTCAGTTTTTAATACATCGAAAAGCTATAACCCCTCATGGATCATTACCTTATCGTGGTGGGGGGTTTGCGTGCCCAAGTGATCCCAGGAGCTATGTTGTCTGGGGAAATTTGCCTCTGGTAAGGTCACCGAAGACAAACTGGTCCTGGGTGAAGGGCCAGACTAAGAACGATCCAACAGATTCTCATGATGAATGGTAGAACAAGGATTCAGTGTGCCCCACCCGGTATGGGGTTACTGGGGCCCCACCCTGGAGCCAGGCCTGGGGGAGGAGCTCGATGGATAGCGTCTGGTGGCCGGGTTTCCGCCCATGGGACCCAGCCGGGCTCAGCCCGAAGGAGTTACATGGGTCCGCCCTTCAGTGGGCTCACCACCTGCAGGAGGGACCATGGGGTCCGGTGCTATGTGGATCAGGTGGCGGTCAAAGGCGGAGACCTTGGCAGTCTGATCCCAAGCTCCCTAAACTGGCTTTTGGGATGTGGAATGTCACCTCTCTGGTGAGGAAGGAGCCTGAGCTGGTGCACGAGGTTGAGAGATACCGGCTAGATATAGTCGGCCTCACCTCAACACAAGGCTCCAGTTCCGGAACCAGTCTCCTGGAGAGGGGCTGGAGCTTGGCCTACTCTGGAGTTGCCCCGGGCGAGAGGCTACGAGCAGGGGTGGGTATTCTTGTATCCCCCTCACCTTGCTGCCTCGATATTGGAGTTTTCCCCGGTGGACAAAAGGGTTGTTTCCCTGCACCTTCAGGTTGGGAAACGGGTCCCGACCATCATTTGTGCCTATCCACCAAGTGATGGTTCAGAGTACCCACCCTTTTTGGAGTCTCCAACTGGGGTGCTGGAGAGTGCTCCTCTTGGAGACTCCATTGTCCTACTGGGGGACTTCAGTGCACACGTGGGCAACAACAGTGAAACCTGGAGGGGGATGATAGGGAGGAATGGCCTGCCCGATCTGAACCCGAGTGGTGTTCAGTTATTGGACTTCTGTGCTAACCACAGTTTGTCCATAATAAACACCATGATCAAGCATAAGGGTGTCCATATGTGCACCTGGCACCAGGACACCCTAGGTCGCAGGTCGATGATTGATTTTGTTATTGTGTCATCAGACCTGCGACCGTATGTCTTGGACACTCGGGTAAAGACAGGTGCGGAGCTGTCAACTGATCACCACCTGGTGGTGAGTTGGATCTGATGGCAGGGGAAGATGCCATTCAGACCTGGTAGACCCAAACGTATAGTGCGGGTGTGCTGGAAACGTCTGGCTGAGGGACCTGTCCAGGAGGTCTTCAACTCCCACCTCCGGAAGAACTTCAACCACATTCCAAGGGAGTCTGGAGACATGGAGTCTGAATGGGCCATGTTCTCCACCTCCATTGTTGAAGCGGCTGTCCAGAACTGTGGCTGCAAGGTTGTTGGGGCATCTGATGGTGGCAACCCCTGAACCAAGTGATGGACACCAGTGGTGAGGGGGGCCATTAAGCTGAAGAAGGAGTCCTATCAAGCTTGGTTGGCTTGTGGGACTCCCGAAGCAGCTGAGGTGTACCGGCAGGCCAAGCAGAGTGCAGCTCAGGTGGTTGCTGAAGCAAAAACTCTGGTATGGGAGGAGTTTGGTGAGGCCATGGAACAAGACTTTTGGTCGGCCTCGAAGAGATTCTGGCAAACTGTCCGGCGGCTCAGGAGGGGGAAGCAGCTCCCTGTCCACACTGTGTATGGTGCGGATGGGGCACTGCTGACTTCGGCTGGGGATATCTTCGGGCAGTGGAAGGAATACTTTAAGGATCTCCTCAATCCCACTAACACACCTTCCACAGAGGAAGCAGGGCTTGTGGACGAGGGGGACAACTCGCCTATCACAGGAGCTGAGGTCATCAAAGTGGTTAAAAATCTCTTTGGTGGCCGGGTCCCGGGGTAGACGAGATTCACCCTGAGTACATCAAGGCCCTAGATGTTGTAGGGTTGTCCTGGTTGACACGCCTTTGCAACATTGCGTGGAGGTCGGGGGCAGTGCCTTTGGCATGGCAAACTGGAGTGGTAGTTCCTCTCTTCAAAAAAGGGGACCGGAGGGTGTGCTCCAACTTTAGAGGGCTCACACTCCTCAGCCTCCCTGGGAAGGTCTATGCCAAGGTACTGGAGAGGAGAGTCTGGCCGTTGGTTGAACCTCGGATTCAGGAGGAGCAGTGTGGTTGTTGTCCTGGCCGTGGCACATCAGACCAGCTCTTTACCCTCTCGAGAATTCTCGAGGGCTCGTGGGAGTTTGCCCAACCAGTTTACATGTGTTTTGTGGACTTGGAGAAGGCGTGCTATGAGATGACTGTTGTTGTGAAATGGCGCTATATACAGTAAATAAAGTTGAATTGAATTGAATTCAACCACGTCCCTCGTGGTTTTTTGTGGGGGGGTGCTTCGGGAGTATGGGGTATCGGGCTTGTTGTTATGAGCTAGTCGGTCTCTCTACAACCGTCGTGAGAGTTTGGTTCATATTGTCAACACTTGGTCGGACTCATTCCCAGTGAGAGTTGGACTCCACCAGGGATGCCCTTTGTCATGATCCTGTTCATAATTTTTATGGACAGGATTTCTAGGTGTAGCTAGGGAACGGAGGGTTTCATACTTGGTGACCACAGGATCTCATCTCTGTTGTTTGCAGATGATGTTGTCCTGCTGGCTTCATCCTACAGGTCTTACTGGGACAGTTTGCCACTGAGTGTGAAGCGGCTGGGATGAGAATCAGTACCTCCAAGTCTGAGTCCATGGTCCTCAGCTGGAAAAAGGTGGATTGTCCTCTCTGGATTGGGGACAAGCTCCTGCCCCAAGTGGAGGAGTTTAAGTGTCTTGGGGTCTTATTCACAAGTGAGGGGAGAATGGAGCGAGAGATTGACAGACTGATCGGAGCAGCATCTGCAGTGATGCAGACGTTGTACCTGTCTGTTGTGGTGAAGAGGGAGCTAAGCTCTTAGGCAAAGCTGTCGATTTACCAGTCAATCTACGTTCCTACCCTCACCTATGGTCATGAGCTTTGGGTAATGACCGAAAGAATGAGATTGCGGATACAAGCGGCTGACATGAGCTTTCTTCGTAGGATTGCTGGACTCACTCTCGGAGATAGGGTGAGGAGCTCAGTCATCCAGGAGAAGCTCAGAGTAGAACCGCTGCTCCTCCACATTGAAAGGAGCCAGTTGAGGTGGTATGGGCATCTGATCAGGATGCCTCCTGGATGCCTCCCACTTGAGGTGTTTCAGGCACGTCTCACTGGGAGGAGACCCTGGGGCAGACCCAGGACTTGCTGGAGAGACTATGTCTCCCAGCTGGTCTGGGAACGCCTTGGTATCTTTTCTGAAGGGCTCGAGCAGGTGGCTGGGGAGAGGAAAGTCTGGGCTTCTCTGCTTGAACTGCTCCCTCCGCGACCCAGACCTCCGGAAATGCGGTAGAGGATTGATGGATGGATGGATGGATGGATGGATGGATGGATGAAAAGCTATAAACACTTTTTATTCCCCACCAGATGAAGCACAAAAAGGTTGAAGAGCCCTTTGGGCAAAGGCTGAAGGGGAATTATGTTATGGCTCCGTCCGTCCGTCCATCTGTCCCATTTTTGTGAAATCAACTCCTACAGTTTTGTTCCAAATGTTTTGAAACTTGGTACCATGGTTTGATATACTCTGATGATGTGCATATTGCAATTTTACTTTCATCAGACGACCTTGAGGTCAAAGTCAGATTTTCTCCTAATCTTCTAAACACAATAACTACTGAAAGAAATGCTGTGGTTGTACCTAATCACATCTTGCACAATTTACACCCGGACATAACTATGGGTATGGGGTCAAGGGATCAAAGTTTACATTCTAGTTGCACTATGGTAAATGCCAAATGCTAAATTTACAGTACTGTTACTATCAAACGAGTAAAGCTAGGGCCACCAAACCTGGTACGCAGGTTCACCTTGGGATCCTGACCTCTGACTATGGGTTTGGGGTCAAAAGGTCAGAGGTCAAGGTTAATATTCCTTATGCCTTATTGCTATACAATGAGTAAACCCAGGGCCACTAAACCTGATACACAGGTTCATTCTGTGACTCTGAAGTGTCACAGGGTGAAAGGTCAAAGGTCAATATCAAAATGGCTTATAAACTATATCTAAACAGACATCTAGGGTCACCAAACCTGGTCCACAGGTTCAATCTGAGACCATGACCTCTGACTACAGGTTTGGGGTCTAAGATCAAGGTTGGCACTCCCTTTGCTCTCTTAAGCCCCTTTTCTACTAGTACCTACTCAGCCCGACTCACCTCGACTCTGCTCGGATCGACATGGTGTGGTTGGTTTTCCATTTCAACTGAGTACCACCTCAAGTGGGTGGGGTTGGGTTCATTACAGGAAGGCAGCCCGCTATCCTGTTATGTTGTTGACATGCTGACATTTTCACTGATAAATAACGTAAAAGATGCTTAAAATCACAAAACACTCACCATCTTCCCTGTGAGCAGCCATCAGCTTGGAGACCTCCTGGTATACTTTTTCATTTCGGCTCGCTCCACCACAGCAGGGCCGACGGGGCTGAAAAGTTCATAGTTGTCAAATTTGACCAAATGTAGTTTATTTTTCAAGCGCGGGGATCCAAGCGCTGCAACACCGATGGAAAAACTGTGCGCACCAACGTTGAGACTGTTGAAAAATAACTACATTTGGTCAAATTTTACCACTATTTGAACTTTTCAGCCGTGGCGCCAGCGGAGCGTTCCAAAATGAAATACCGGGAGGTCTCTGAGCTGATGGCTGCTCACGGGGAATATGTGTGTTTTGTGATGGTGTTGATTTGTGTGTAGCCATTTATTTCATTGATAACTACTGAAATAATAAAAACTCATGGCCGAATTTACAAATGGCTGTTTTGAATCCTGTGAAGAGGTCACTCTCATCCACTGATGTTATGCCCTGGCCAATCAGTGACCTGCAATCTGTTGACATCACATTTTCAGCTCGACTCAGCACGGTTGGAACCTCACTGAAGTAGGTCCCAAAAAAGTATGTGGTACCAGGTACTAATGAAAAACCCTACAAACTGAGTAGAGTTGAGGCGAGTAGGGCTGAGTAGGTACTAGTGGAAAAGGGCCATTACTATAGAAGGTGTAAAGCCAGCTAGGATCACCAAACTTGCTACACAGGTTCACCTCGGGATCCTGCCCTACATCTATGGGTTGTATACTGTACAGGGCTTGACATTAACTTTTTTGCTCACCAGCCACTGTGGATATTGATTTTCCAAAGTTACTAGCCACTCAGCCTTTCTGCTAGCCATGATTTTGTGGTTAGAAGATTATGTTTAATATGATCAAATTTGACTATTGCATGCTAAAATTTATTTGAACTAAATTTACAACCTTTTTAAATGTAAATGACCCTCATACATACATAAAAATAGCAAGAGAAACACTGTTTATTTATGAACAGCAGGTAATACTGTACAGCAGTAGAGAAAAATATTTGTAATGTGAGAGTGAAGTACAGGTACATTTGAAGTGTGTCCCAATTCTCATTTGTACCCCTACCCCTACCCCTATGAACTGGGACACCCCTTCACGGCTGCACTATGTCATTAGTAGTTGCTGATGGATTTAGCCTAAATGGACACTACCCGTTTTCACAAGAATAAAGAAGCGAAAGAAAAAGAAAACCAATTAGAAAAGAATCTTAAGGAGAAAAATGTCTCAAATTTATATGAACTATTCTAATCATTAGAAAAGATCAGAAATTTACTACAAAGAAAGCTGTAAATTCTAGGGTTGTGAGTCTTTAGAAGTCACACAATTCAATTCAGTTCTGATTTTTGGGGTCATGATTCGATTCAGAATCGATAGTTGATTCAAAATGATTTTCACTTCACGTTTGGCTCTCAGTTCAGTACAAAAAAAACACTAATCTCAGAAAAAAAAAATCCACTGCACTGCAAAAAGTGCTGAGGTAGACTTGAAAGCAGAGTACATTGTGTTGATGTTTTGGGGGGTTAGATTTTTAAAATATTACATCAACTGATTTGCAATAAAATACTGTTAAATGAACAAGGTAGGCTTAGGTTAGTAACTGCTTTTTTATTTCTTGAAAACTTGTGAGTTTCAAAAATGAAATTGTACACAAGTGAAATAAATATTGAAAGTTTTCCTTTTCAGCACGTTACAGTTCCTAACAGCTTTGACACAGTGTGTAGGTTTGATCGCCCTCCAGCATTCTAGAAATATAGGCTATTCATTAAAAAACAAAAGCAAATTCTATCACATACACTTTGAACATCCATTTAAATAGTAGTGCTGCTTGACTATGCAGTCAATGTACAGTTACCTATTTTTTTTATTCTTTTAATGTCTGTTATACAGTAACTTAATGCAATGAACAAATTCAATAAGAATTAAATGCAATTGATGCATAAGCTAAGTAACATTAATTTTAAACCTGCACAAATATAAACTGAAGTATCTAAATTCTTCAGAAACTTAAAAAGCAAATTAAAGTTATAAAACAAAATAAAGTGCTGTTACAAGATTTCATGATTTTTTTTTGCCCGTTCAGAATTTGCTGGGAGTTTGCTAAAGTGGTGCAGCGTTCAGCAGGAGGACTTACAACGTTTTCCACTTCTTTCAACTCTGGGTGATGGCGGTTAATGTGAGCCCTGGCGTTTGTGGTGTTACCAAAGTGCTTTTCTCATTTTGCAAACTTTACATATTACATGTGTCACGTCTAGCGCTTTCTTTCCTGGAGTGTTGTAGAAACAAAAATGCGCCCACACATTTGCCTTCATTGAAGATGGGACTGATTGAATTTCTTGTTGCTCCATTTTTTCTTTATTCTGACTGTTTCATCCGGCTGCTAGCTAGTAAGCTACTCTGCATGGTTCTCCTGCCTCGATAGCATCAGTGTGTAATTGCGTATCACAAAGTGGCAATGCGTGTCATGTGATGGGACCCCGGCACCACCGCAAAAAAAAAAAAAAAATGATTCTTAGTTTTTGTGAATCGATTCTGGATCATGTAAAATGAAAATCTGGACTCTTATGTGAATTGATTTTTTTCCAACACCCCCTAGTAAATTCACAGAGAAAAATTTTGACCCCCTGGTGGCTGGTTTTGACCCACGGGCCATATGTTTGACACCCCTAGACCAACCTATTAATAGAGAATATTCATGTTTAACCACAGAGGTAGGAGCTGATGTGGGGGCGGAGCACTGAGGTTAGCTACTCACCACTGGGACAGTGGAGATCAGGGACAGATCTCCAGGTACTATGAGCACTGAAAGCGGGGACAGGTGTGTTCTGCCAGCTGCTGTCTGTTAGTCGCATTTCTCCAGACTGGCTGCAAAATGAGCTCGCTGTGGGCAGAGTCTGGCTCCACTCTGTGCTCAGTACAGGAGAAGCCGCCACCCATCACAGCATTTCTTCCCACTGGGCTGAACAGGGGCAGGATGGGAGACCGAACCACGGAGTAGACCGCCTACAGCTTCTCCAGACTCTGTCCACGATGACAGTGGACCAATGATCACACACTGTGTGCAGTTAGTGCTTATGGGAGTTGTAGTTTCATAGTCTCACATTGCAATAGGTTTATTATTTTAGATGCCATTTGAGAAAACTGCCAAAGTGGCTAGTGGAAGTGGCTGTCTTACTGGCCACTGCTGAAATCCACTGTCAAGCCCTGGTTGTATACTTTGTTGTAAATTCATGGATGATGGGTTTATCATAATTTGGTTCTGCCACAGTAATTATATTGAAAAGCTGAAAACTGCTCTCTGTCAGTAAGTATTGGGATCTTCAGAGAAAACAGAAGCGGGGGATATTGCACTCGCCTCAGAGTGCTCTTGTTTAAAAGGATAAGGGATAAGGACCTGTACTTATAGAGCACATTTTCTAGCCACAAAGACCACACAAAGTGCTTAACTAGTAATTAACTAATCTCTGTTCAAAGAAATATATTAAATTGAGAAAATAAAAAAACTTGGTGTGGACTGAACCACTGTGTCTTTAAACTGACTTTAATCTTACTCACTGCTGAGTATACAGCCTAACTGCCTTAAAACTGCTGCTACACTGAAGCTTCTTATCTAGCTTGTATTGATTTAATGCTAACATTTACTCTGCATAAAAGAGTAAATGTTAGCATACTTCCACACACTAAGTAGAGGTATGGTGAAGTACACACATAAAATCATAAGTAACTCACTATTTTTATAACAAAAGAAACCCATAATAATTGTGTTCTACCTTGCCGCTACTTGTTTAATGAAATACTTGGAAAAAATCTGAATTGCTCCAAGTCCCATTAACTAGTTGCAGAAATTTGATTCTTTCAACCTTTTTTTTTTTTGTTTGAGTGTGTGAGCTTCACTGTTCATGCATATTTCATTCTCTTGTTGTGCGTGTCTCACTTTCACTGCCTGGTACCGGTGTCTTGTGACCAGCTTTGATCGTTGTTTCCTGACCAGTGTGATGGAAGGTAATGAGAGGGAGCAACAAAAGGAGAAACGAAGCTGCTAAGTTCACACTGAAAGAGTCAAGAACAAAAGAGACAAAAGTATTTTTTATTGTCTTTCCCTGCCAGGATTAACAGAAAGGTGGATCCAGTAAAATAAATCTTAAATCTGTTTGCTAATCAAAGACCAAATGTAGGTTATGTTAATGCACAGAGCTACCAGAAGGGACCCCCCCCCCCACACACACAGTAGCTGTGTGGCCTAGGTTCAGAGCAATGGAGATAGGCGCCGCCCCAAACGCCACATGTTGTGGAATGGGATCGAGGATGTTCTGTTCTTTATAAGCACAGGTCCCTGCCTGATCACCGGAGAAGTCGCCACTTATCATACAGAACAGGAGAGGAATAAGAAATGGCTCAGACCTCACCACTATAAAAGGTTGAAAGGCGTTTCACTGAATCTAAGCCGCACACACTGCAAGATTAACCCTTAAGAGATCCTTAAAAAAATGGACGCATTTGACCCTAAGGAGAAAAACTGCCACCATCCCCAAAACTTCCATAAAAATATTATATATTAATAGTTTTTCCCACTTTAAATGAGTCAGTCTTTTAAATCAGGTCCAGCTTGAAATATAAATATGAAATAATAATTATATTTTTGAAATTTTAACCCTTTAAACTGGAAAAATATTAATATATAATATTTTTATAGCCTATTTGGTGAAGGTGACATTTTCTGCCTTTAAGGACCACAAATGTGAGTGTTTGTTTAAAATCTGACACTACAAAAAATAAACAATGCATGAAAATCAGTGTTGCTGCCAATCACTGACCCATCTCAGAGCCTAATAATAATAATAATCAAATACTCATTGAAACATATTTTATAGAAATTATTTGTTTTTTCTATTAAAAAGCAGTGAAATTTTGTAAACATACTGCCCTTTAAAGGGTTAAAATTTCAAAAATATAATTCTTTGATGTTTATATTTCAGGCTGAAGTAGTTTTAAAAGACTGACTAATTTAAAGTGGAAAAAAATATAAATATATAGTATTTTTACCGCCTATTTGGTGAAGGTGACATTTCCTGCCCTTAAGGCCATGAGTATAAGTTTTGTTTTAAAGTGGAAAAAAATATTAATATATATACTGTAATATTTTTATGGCAATTTTTGGGAAGGTGGCAGTTTTTACGGTCAAGTGTCTGTTTTTTTAAGGATCACTTATCATGACATGGGCAACCAAAGCCCCGAGGGTGGTGAAGGTCACATGATTACACGATTGTGATACATCAGGGGGACAAAAAGGTGTCTCTTTGTGCAGATACATATAAGTACAGGATAAAGTTTTATTAATTCTACAGTTCGACCATTAATCTGTTATCTCTACTCCTGCTAGACACGTCTAACCTGTTGTTACCACAGCTGATAAGTATTCACCTAGGCCTACATCTCTGAGCCCTCTCTTGTCTATGACTTTTCCAAAGGGGGCATATCATCACTGAGCATTTGTTTTGTGGAACATGTTGGAAAATAAAAGTATTTAATTGTTATAATGTATATGCGCCATATACCAAAGGCTTTTCAGGCTTTCTGTATCATATGAGATGAGATGAGATGAGATGCAACTTTATTGTCATTACACATGTATGAATACAAGGTAACGAAACGTGACTTGGCATTTGGGCACGCTCTGCAGAGTGCATCCAAGGCCGGGGCAGCCGCTAGGCGCCAGTCATATATATCCTGGGCCGGGGCAGCCGCTAGGCGCCAGTCACATATATCCTAAGTAAAGCATTTTTATTCAGAAGAGCATTATATACTGTATGGCAGGCTGCTTACCTGTGTCATAAACCAGGGGCTGGAGATTTTCTCCAGACTTGGTTTCATGGCCTTGGTCCTGTTTATTTTTTATCTGTTGCACTTTGTCTCTTTTTTGCCCATGTATTAATGTTCTGTTCACAATTTTCCTGTTGTGCAGTGTTTTATTTTTATTTCTGTATTTATTTATATTTATACTTGAGTATGTTATTTTATTTTGTATTCCCAGTATTTTCCTCTTACTGTTGACAGCTGTCAGGGACATGCAGCTCCGCGTGGGTGTGCCCTGCCAGTTTGGATTGCCCACCTCTCACCACCTCAGCTGATTCCAATTATGTATCTCCACTTTCTCCTTCCTGTTCAGGCACCCACATCTGTTGTTAATTATGTAATGGGTTTGGAGCCCTATTTAAGGGCTCTATTTTCATTTCCACATTGTCGCCGCTTTACATCGTCAACCAACTTCTCCACCAGAGCTCCATCCGCTTTGGGCAGTCTTTCTTTAAGCACTCTGTTTAAATTCCTTGTTTTCTTTGCTTGCCAGTAAGTTTGTTGGAGCATCTTGTGTTTATTCTTTATGTTAATAAATTGCACTAAATGACAGTACAGCGTGTGGGTCTTGCATCCCTGCCTGAAGGGCTTTCATGACAGAAAGCAGCGACCAGTGGAGACCCAGCTGCTATCATTTGCGCGTATTCCTTTTTGTGTTCTTTCACCCACCTGTTTTCTGGAGCTCAGTATGTCCCCGGTTCGCCAACCTCACCTGAACAAAGGAGGAAAGGCAGCAGGAGCTCCTAGCCTGGAGGAGGAATGGGTGGCGGACTTTATCCAGAGTTTTGTGGTTGAAGTTCTCACCGCCCATGGTCCCAAGAAAGTCTGGGAGAGCTTGTATTGCGCGATGGGCATTGTGGAGGCACATCCTGGGTTGTGGAAATATCCTCAGTACACAGAACTGCTGCCCACGGTGTCCATGCTCCAGCGATCATTTCCTGGACTGACGTTTCCAGCAGAGCCGAGGCAGACGCGCTCGCCTCGGCAGAAGTCTGTCCCCTCTCCCAGTTCGCCAACTTCAGCTCCAACGTCATCCCTCACCAGACGGCCGGAAGAAAGCCTCCATTTCATTACCTGCAGCTTCTCCTTCGTCAAGGCAGGAAACTCCTGAGCACTCTCTGTTTTCGACTTTTCCTCTCCGGCTGTTCCACCAGCCAGTCTCTCCGCTGTGTAGCAATATTTAATAAAATATAGTGTAATAAGGTACAGGAATTATTTATTTTATTTGGAAGTGGGTGTGCGTGGGGACAGAATTAAACATCACCCCGACACTCATTAAATTAAGAGAGAAAAGCACTCGTAAGTAAGGGGCACGCGTTCCAAAAGAACAAATTATTAATTGATTAATTTCTCTACCTTCAATTACTTAATGAATCAGTTTCAAGCATTAGTGAGTTCTTTACTGCCGTGACCCAGGAAAGCATATATACCAAAGAAAACACTTTGACTTCTCTCGTTTACAAGTTTATTAAATGAAACTCATTCAGATTAAATGACATTACATTCAAATGATTGGTAAGCAGGTTCAAATGATCAACAGGTGTTAAGATATCACATCAACTGTTAATGGATTCCTGAGCATAAAATCTATAGTTAAACCTTTGTGGAACCAAGAGGAAACCAGATCTTATATTTCAACTGTAATGCAATGGAAGGCTGAGGTAACTAACAAAATCAGAACGCAATTTTATGGAGAAAAATTACATAAGCTGATTTTCTGAAAAGGGAACTTCTGAATTAATCTAGAAAAATAAGCGGAGGTTACTGAAAAGATAATATGAATTTCCTTCAGCATATAACTTCCCTTTACAGCTGGTGGACTAATTATACCATGAAATATTGGTTACGTTCAATTATAATTGATATTTGGGACATTTCGTTTAAACCCAGCAGATAGGAAAGTGGGAATTTCACTTACAAACAGCTGTAGCTCCAGGTATTCAGTGGTGGTCGGTGCCAGCCGATGGTATTGTTTGGGGAAGGCTCAGTGGCTCTCCCAGACAGCGTTCAGAACACAGGACTCAACCGGGGGGGGGGGGGGGATGCTCACGAGAGTGTAGCCGGTGGAGTTAGCAGCTAAGCCCCTGGCCAGGCATGATATCTTTTGGCAACCAGTCTGAAATTTAGGATGTCCACGGCCCACAGGACAGCTAAAGGCTGGAGGAAAACTGTATTTAGGCAGTTTCACCCACGAGGTCTGAGTTCTTCTCCGTGGGAAAACAGAGAAGTCCAAAATCTCTATTAGTCCACTTTAAAGGCAGAAAAATTAAAAATCCACTTTAACGGCAGGAAAAGTCAAAAAGTCCAGGAAAAAAACATTTAATAGGGTAAGCACGGCTTCTGAGGCGAGGAAGAAAAGGCTTTTGGAAGTCTGACTTCCACCGAGAAGGTGAGCTCATAGGAAAAGGATGGTTTCCCCTCAGTTGCCAGAAAAACAGGCAAAAGTTTATCAAAAGACAATTTAAGAAACTAGCGCAGGACTTGACAAGGTTCAGACACACACGAAAGACTTCTTAAAATTCGAACAGACATACAGAACTTACAAAACACACAGAACACTCAGAACACTGCCTAGGGTGGCTCCCTCTCTATTTTTAAAGGGCCGCACTTCTGATATCATAAAAGTATGACTGGCAGCAAGACGGACCAATTATCTTCCATAAAGAGTTTGAATGGGCTTTTGTCCAATGAGGGAACAGTTCTTTGTCTCTGAACAGCCAATCAAATGCAAGGGCGTTATCCAACAGAGAGGCAGCCTGGGGATTGGTTAGAAATAGCTGACTCACAAGTTTTCAGAAAACGTTCATTCAGTTCCTGTGAAATTCATTATACACTCAATATAAAATCTAACTAGCTTCAGTGATTCAAAACTAATATTCAGTGACTAGGTACTTTTTATAAACGTGCCCTTATGACACACATCAGAATAAGATTAATCGGCATTCCAACATGCAATCACAATGAAATCAAGAATTAATGAATTATTGCAAACCTGACATGGTTCTAGTGACCCACAGAGCAGACATGACTCAAGACAGATACAATTAACCATTTATTGAGTATAATGGACGTGAGTGGGTGCGTGTATGCGTGGTTGTGTGTGTGTAATGTAAGCAGGCGAGTCAGCTGGGGCGAGCAGAGCACCACACGACCTGGCAACCCTGGGAAGAGACAGAGGAGCGTTAGAAGTAATTAAGGCTTGAATATCACTTGATAGTACAGTGCTTACTGTCAGAGGTGGCGGAGCGTTGCCCAGGTTAGCACTGAAGCTGCAGCTAGGAGGATAGTGCCCGCAGGATAGCCAGAGAGCTGAATGCCAGTGTGGGAGGCAGGTGAATCCACTGCCAGGGAGAAAGGGGTCCGCCGCCACGGATCTCCACCTGTGCACAGGGGAAGCAGACAGGGTAAGGAGGAATGGTGGTGGCTTACTTGGAAGTAGGTTGGTCCAGAAGGCGCACGCCCGGACTGGGTATGGAGATGGCTTGGAAGCCGACGGGGAAGAACTCAATGAGGCTAGGAAGCTCGAAGGTTGGCGTAGCAGGTTTCTGGGAAGAGAAACAGACGACTCCGCACCGAGCAGTGGACCTGATGGTATAAATAGGCAGAGGATGATGACAGACAGGTGCGCACACAGGTGTAACAAATTTGCGGCCATGACAAAACCCTTATTGTCCATCACAAGGGCGATAATCTTCACAGTGTCCAGAGTTATCCTGAGAAATGTAAACTTGAAAAAGTGTTAATGTTCAGCCAGAAACAAAGTTCCAGATTGCCCAAGTAATGAAACATATTCCGTAGATGTCCACTAGGAGGTATTGTTGAGCTGTAGATAATTTTTAGGTCTTGGTATGGGAAGAGGGGGCAGCCTAGAGAGTTTTATGGGGCTTCTGCTATATGTCCCCCCAAAAAAGGAGGCAACCATTTACCTGTCAGCTTAACCCCTTGCACTCCGGTCAATTTCCCTAAAAACGCCAAAAAATAACGTGCCCAAAGTAAATCAAAAGCTGTTCTTCAACCCTTTGCAGCATCTTCATGGGGTTGGTCTCATTTAAAAGAAAACGCTTGGAATTTTTTGGCAAAACAGTCATAATCTCTCTAAGTGCTCCGGCCACTGAGTAACAGTCATCTAAACATACTGAACTTGAAGAAAATAAATTTGGCCTTTGGATACAAATGCTTGCAAATAACACACAGCTTCAGATCCGGGCTGGAAAATGCAACAGAAATGTAGAACCAAGTGTTATCCAGCTGAGGTCAAAATTTTGTAACAATACCACAAAAAATGAATATATTACACAGCTTTGTTCTCAGGTAGTTCCCAGGCGTTTTTGAACTGTGCCAAATTGTGCCAAATGGCACAGTTTTGGAAAAACGTCTGTAACTTTTGAATGATTCAATATAGAGGCTTCATCTTGGGCTCTAATGAAAGGTGACACTCAGGGCTGTGTGTGTGTGTGTGGGGGGGGAGGGGTTGTCCCCCCCCCCCGCTACAGAGGACGGACATCGCCCGTTGCGCAGCGGTCCGTCATGTGGCGATGACGCACAGCTGTAATTTACCGATCGGTCAAAAGTCATTTTTGATTACAATTTTCAGGGATAAAGAATAATTTAGCTTATAACACTTACCTCTTCACAGCAGCAGCGTAGCTGGCGAACTTCTCTTCCTCATTGTCAGACGAACGCGACGCTGGTCCGCTTGTTACGGACTCGTGGTTCTGGTCTCGCGACCAAAACATAATTCCATTATTGCGGTTTTGCGCTTCCATGATTGCGGTTTTGGCGAACGATTTTTCAAAACAAATAACAGTAGTAATTAAAAAGACTGGCGAACGCGTGTGTGTCACCCAGCCTTCGTCGTCGGCCTCCGTCGGTCTATGATGACCATGGAAGAGAATCCTAAACGTCTATTCTGCTGGAATAAAGTAAAAAAAAAGCACCGCCTGTGGCTGAACAGGCCGATGCGCGAATGGCAGTCCCTGTCCCACAGGTCGCACTTGTGGGTGGTCTCCGTGCTGCTGGGTCTGTGGCAGTTCTTCCTGCGGGTGCTTTTTTCATCTGCTGCAGCAGTCAGTCTCTCTTCACCCAGCCTTACACAAAACAGCTTTCGAACTTCTGTGCTTCAATTGGCTCGCTGCATTTGCAGCGTTGGTAGGCGGGTCCTTCTTGCTAGGTTTTCAGTCATTGGTTCTTCAAGGTTTCAGAAACCCAATTCAAGGCTCTTATTAGTCGAATGAGAGGTCAATCATATCTAATCTGTTCGCGGCTGTGTCTGTAGTGGAAAAACTGAAATGCAGCTTTTTTTTCCAGTGCGCTCTAGGATGCAGTGCTCTCGTGCGCCCTCGTGCGCTCTAGGACGCAGAGACGTGCCCGCCCGCGGTACACAGAAGTGCAACAGGTTAAGGAGTCTGACTTTTTAAGAGTATCAGTTCCTGGTACGAAGGGATGCTGTCAGCATGAACTGTCTGGTTGGGGGGGACTCCAGAAGTTTTATAGTGCACTTAATCCTTTAAAAGCAAATCCTTATCAGGTTTCTCTACAAAGGGAAATTGTTTCCACTGGGGTTCTGCTGATGAAGAAAACAGCAATTCTTGACCAGAGTTAAAGTGAGAGTTTCTTTAAGATGAAGAGTGATCCTGAATTGGCCTGAAGAGAGCTGATGCTACAGCTGCAGTCCTCTCTCCCTCCTCCGTGGTGATTTCTCCTGCTGCGAATGAGCTGGTCGCCTCCCTCTCGGCTCCGTCCGTTTCCAGGGCGACAGGGGCGGCTCCTCCACGATCCTTCGAGGGGCCCGTCCCCACTGTAGCCACGGAGAGGGATGACATTATACTTGCTGCAGCAGGAAACACCCAAGATCCGGGATGACAGGCAAGTGTTTTTTCATTCCATTCCAAATTGTGTTGATGTGCTTTGTCTGACTCCTGGTAATGAGGCTCAGGATCTGCAGTCCCCTGAGCTCTCATCACCTGCTGCAGTAGTCAATCGCTCACCTGCCCTCTCCGTGCCCTCTCTCCCGGTTCCTGAGTGTCCGCTGGCCCCGGAACAAGACCACCAGATGATGGAGGAGGCCATGGCCCTGGAAGCACCAGTTCCAGTGCCAATGGTGAGCCGACCCCCAGCTTCCATGCCAGCAGAGCCACCAGCGTTGGTTACATCGCCTGGGGCAATGAAGACTGCAACGACCATCATGCTTGCTGCGGAGGCCACCACAGCAGAGTGGAGACCCGAGTTGGACCTCCAGGAGGCCGGGGCCGAGACATCGCCATCATCTGGATTGACGGGGTTCTGGACAGTGGTAGAGCTCGAGCTCAGGCAAGTGTTCTCCTTTGTCTTTCTTTTCTCGGTTCTAGAGCAATTTTGCTTGGCTCTTTGTGAGGAGAGCCAGGGGTAGCCGCCTGCTGCATCTGAGCTCACCTCGCCAGGCTCCGCCGCTGCCGGCGACCCTGACCATGTCTCTCTGTCTTCTGTCTCTGAGTCTTCCCCCAAGATCGCCGGGGAAGACTTCACTCCACCCAGAGGTCTCCGTGGATCCAGGCTCACCACCTGAAGACGTCGTGGGCCCAGCTTCGCCAGCAGAGGTCAGCAAAGGTGCTCCGTCCCAGCCCGGGACCTTCGTGGGTGAAGCTTCCCCTCTGCCCGAGGCCGTCAACTGGGTTCCACTTCCTCAGTTTGGGGCTCCGTGGATGCAGCGTCCCGGCCGGGGACCATTGTGGGTGCTGCGCCCCAGCATCAGTCCTACGTGGGTGCTGCGCTCCAGTTTGGGTCCGCCATGGGCACCGTGCCCCAGCCCGGGGCCCACCGAGGGTGCAATGTTGGCCCAGCCCGGGCCCACCGAGGGTGCCACGTTGGCCCAGCCTGGGCTCACCGAGGGTACTGCAATGCTCCAGCCTGGAGCCACCGAGGGTGCTGCAGTGCTCCAGCCTGGAGCCACCGCGGATGCTGCTACGCTCCAGCCCGGAGCCCCCGCGGGTGCTATAACGTTCCAGACCGGGACCCCCGTGGGTGCAACTTCTCTCCCGACCAAGGCCACCGAGGGCGTCATGGTCCCCCTTCCTCCTTTGCCAGATGCCTTCAGGGTGCCCCTTCCTCCTTTACCACTAGACATCATCATGGTCCCCCTCCCCCGGTCCTGCTTCCCATCAGGTTGCCTTCTTGTGGGGAAGCTGCCTCCTGGGTCACCTCTCTGGGCCTGGTGGCTTAAGAACTCAGGCCAGCCGCCAGAAAGACTGAGCTGCCGGGTCGGGTGTACATATTTTCCAACAGGCCACCCAACTCGTACCACCTTGCCGTCCGCTGGACTTTGGTCGGCCCCCTGAACTCCTGGGCTCTGCGGGCCGGGGGGAGCCTAACTCTGTATTTTCTGGTGTGGGTCCTGAGCAGGGTTGTTTTGTTCCCACCTGGCCTGTTCCCACCACCACCCGCCCTGGGGAGATCGTTGTGGTTCCTGCTGGGGGGGGGGGGGGGTTCTTTTGGTGTTACTGTGGGGTGTCTGGGACCCACCCTTTGAGAGGGGGGCTCTGTCATGAACCGGGGGCTGGAGATTTTCTCCAGACTTGGTTTCTTGACCTTGGTCCTGTTTATTTATTATATGCTGCATTTTATGCCTCTTTTTTTGTCCATGTATTAATGTTCTGTTTGCTATTTTCCTGTTGTGCAGTGTTCTTTTTTATTTCTGTTTTTATTTATATTTATACTTGAGTATGTTGTTTTATTTTGTATTCCCAGTATTTTCCTCACACTATTGACAGCTGTCAGGGACATGCAGCTTCGCGTGGGTGTGCCCTGCCAGTTTGGATTGCCCTCCTCTTACCACCTCAGCTGATTCCAATATGTATCTCTACATTCTCCTTCCTGTTCAGGCTCCCACATCTGTTGTTAATTATGTAATGGGTTTGGAGCCCTAGTTAAGGGCTCTATTTTCATTTCCGTGTTGTCGCCGCTTTACGTTGTCAACCAACTTCTCCACCAAAACTCCATCCGCTCTGGGGAGTCTTTCTGTAAGTAACCCTGTCTCGCTCACCAGTAAGTTTGTTGGAGCGCTCTGTTTAAATTCCTTGTTTTCTTTGCTCGCCAGTAAGTTTGTTGGAGCATCTTGTGTTTATTATTTACTTTAATAAATTGCACTAAATGACAGTACAGCGTGTGGGACTTGTATTCTTGCCCGAAGGGCATTCATGACGACCTGATATTCCTCTTAGACATTTTTATACTTGGAATTCTTATCATGTGTCATTTAACACTCTGATACAAGATAAGATAAGATAAATCTTTATTAGTCCCACAATGGGCATATTCCAGGATTGCAGCAGCACATGAATAGCAGCACTCAGAGCAATAGTAAATAAGATAAGATAAAATTGGTTAGCCAAAGCAGTAAATAAATATACAGTACATATGTACACAGTTATATACACAGTGTAGGAGCATTGCAGCTAGATGGTATCAGCAGCATTACAGTTAAATTACCCGGCAAAATATAAATATGGACCCATACAGTATATTTCACATTTGAATGAACAGTGTTGTTGCCTCGCTCAATAATAATTGTAATTGTCTTAGTTGTGTATTGGAGGAGATGATCCCTATTGTGCAAAGTTGTGACATTTAATACGGCCTCAATGAGCAGCACCGGTTAGATCGTAGTCTGACAGCCATAGGTAGGAAGGACCTGCAGAACCTCTCCCTCAAGTACTTAGGATGGTACAGCCTACCACTTAATGAGCTCCTCTGTATGTTCAGCGTGTCCTGCATGGAGTGGGACTCCAGCAGAGATGACAGCTAAGCCACCATCCTCCTCTCTCCTAACTCCTCCACTGGGTCGAGGAGTTGCCCTAGAACAGAGCTAGCTTTTTTGATCAGCCTGTTCAGCCTCTTCCTGTCGGCTGCCGTGATGCCACTGCCCCAGCAGACCACTCCATATGTGATGGCTGATGCCACCACCGAATTGTAGAAGGTCTTCAGGAGTGCCCCCCGCACTCCAAAAGACCCGAGTCTCCTCAGGAGGAACAGCCTGCACTACCCCTTCTTGTAGAGTTTGTTGATGTTGTGTGAACAGTCCAGTTTATTGTTCAGGTGAACACCCAGGTACTTGTAAGATATCACCATTTCAATGTCTGTTCCCTGGATGTTTATTGGTGCTGTGGGGGGTTGTCCTCACCTGCAGCAGTCCACCACCAGTTTCTTGGTTTTCCTCGCATTGATCTGGAGGCAGTTCCGCAGGCACCAGTCCACAAAGTCCTGGATAAGTCCTCTGTACTCTGTGTCATCCCCGTCGGAGATAAGGCAGACGACCACAGAGTCAACAGAGAACTTCTGTAGATGGCAGTGTGGTGTATTGTGTGAAAAGTCAGCAGTGTAGAGCATGAACAGGAAGGGGGCCAGAACTGTTCCCTGGGGGGCCCCGTACTGCAGATGATGGTATCAGACACACAGTCTTGGGTTCTCACAAACTGTGGTGGGTCTGTGAGGTAGTCCAGGATCCACAATGACAGGTGCTGGTCCACCCCTGCACACAGCAGCTTGTCCCTCAGGATCACTGGTTGGATGGTGTTGAAAGCACTGGAGAAATCAAAGAACATGGTCCTCATAGTGCTCCCAGGCTTCTCCAGGTGGGACAGGGAACGATGTAGGAGGAAGATCATTGCATCCTCCACCCCACTGCCATGCTGGTAGGCAAACTGAAGTGGGTTTATTGCTGGTCCCACCAGGGGGCGGAGGTGGGCGAGGAGCAGCCTCTCCAGGGTCTTCATCAGGTGTGATGTGAGGGCCACTGGTCCGTAGCTGTTCAGGTCTTTGGGGTATGGAGTCTTCGGCATGGGTACCTTGCAGGATATTTTCCACAGCTTCCACACAAGGACAGTGTGTCAGAAACTGACACTATTGTTCTGTTTATACTACATAAGAGGAAATGCCTTTACAATACAAATATGAAGAAATATTCTTGGTAAAAGTTGGGATGGAATTTTAAGGCTAGGTGACAAATTTACAAGAAAAAAGATAAATTTGAGAAGAAATTCTCTCCTTCTATTACTGTTGTCACACCCGTTTGTATTGTTTGCAAAAGGGATAAATTAACATACAAAAGTTGTAAAGTTAAGCTAAACAAGGCATGAATAAAACAATTATTAAACGATAAAAAAGATAATCTAAGAAAAAGATGTTAGCTTCATATAGAGAAGAAAAAAATGTATGTTACTAATGTAACAGGCCAGTTTATTTGTATAACAACTGTTTTATAGAAATTTCAAGGCTTAAACATGTTTTGTAGCTACATGGAGAGTAGAGACTGCTGACCTCTGGCTAGTTAATGCACCAAATTAAGGATTATTAGATCGTATCATGATATCATATATCAGCACAACCTTTGAAGCTTTAGGGGTGACCGTTGTTATCTTTTGATTTCTACATGCCTGACAATTATGCTAGTTTACAATGTTTTTCATGTGAAAACAAAGTCCTTACCAGCATGACTTTTTAGCTGTAGTGTAATATAGTACAAGTAGAAATGTACTAATAGTAATCAAGAGCTGCTGTATGTTCAAAAAATTTGTACTGTGGCAGTTTTTCTATTTGCATCAATATAATTTTATTTGAATTACTGTATAACGTACATGTATTCAGATTGTTTAGAATGAGAATGAATTTGTTATTTGGTCAAAGCAGTTTAAGTTGATCGGTGATAAACCATTATGAAACAAGTTTGAATGTGACTTACTATGAAAAGCCAGATTAATTTACATACAGTATAATGTATGGATTTAAAACATTCCTATTGAATACACAACCTGAGCACAACTACAACCAGATTGTCTTAGCTTTATTTATTTGTCTTTTTTTATGGAATTAATTTCATTGACAAATGGAACTTTTATATCGACTTAAGTAAATGTGAATAAACCAAAATCAAAACTATTACACAGTTAATTTGATGAAATGCTTTAAATTGACCAGTGTCCTGGTGTGGTTGCAGAAGAATACCCATTTAGTGCTGTCACATTGGCCAAGTTTGCCTTTACTGATTTATTGACACATGAATAGTACGCATACCTGAGCGCTACTGTCTGTGTGTGGTGAGGCAGCGTTCAGTTTTGTTTTGTTTTTTTTTCCACAATATCTTTATTGAACCTTTTTTTTTTTTTTTAACAAACATGATACAAACAATCAAACACTAACACTAAAGTACTACAAAAAAAAAAAAATGCACTAAAAACACCAACAACCACCAACAAAATCAAGTCTTCAACAATGCTCCTCTGTTTAGTCTAGACAATCCAATACATAAGTATACATATTATGTTCACCAGTTTGGAATTTACAAGGTCCACACACATCATTCACCTTCTTCTTCAAGAGTTATGTTTAAATTTTTTACATAATCAATAAAAGGTCTCCATATATTCTCAAACACAATTTCCTTTGATTTCAGTATATATGTTATTCTTTCTAATGGAAGGTTTGTTAACATCTGTCTTAACCACTGAGTCACATCTGGTCTATGAGTCTTTTTCCATAATAGTGCAATACATTTTTTGGCATTAAGCAAACTGAGGTCTATGAATGTTCTTTCACTTTTATTAAAATTATGCTTTTCTGGGTACAGACCCAACAAAAACAGTTTAGGATTCAATATGATTTGTTTTGAGATTATTTTTTCAATTGTTACCCTCACCTCTTCCCAAAACATTCTTATTAATCTACATTCCCATAAACAATGAAATAGGGTTCCTTTACTTTCCATGCATTTTGTGCATGTATCTGGTATATTTTTGTTGTATCTATTTAACTCCTCCGGTGTAACATACATCCGCATTAACCATTTGAAATGTATCAATTTAAGGCGTGCATTTATTGATTTGGTTTGAGCTTCTGTACAAGCCAATTCCCATTGTTCCTCTGAAATTTCAATTTGCAGATCTTCTTTCCAGTAGTTTAATCTTTTCAGTGAATTTTCACTTGAAGATAGTGTCAATGAGTTATAAAACTCTGAAATAATACCCTTTCTTTTACTATCTTTCATCATCATTTTTTCCAAGGATGAATAAATAGGTCGAGTGAGAGCTTTATTTTGATTTGATCGAATAAAGTTTCTAAGTTGAAGATATTTAAAAAAATGTGTTCTATTGAGATTAAATTTGATCCTCAGCTCTTCAAAAGACATTATGTTGTCTGCACATGGCAAATATAAATCCTGAATCTTTTGTATCCCTTTTAAATTCCATACTTTAAATACAGCGTCCGCTCTCCCTGGTTTAAAATATTGATTACCCCATATTGGACTAAATTGTGACAATAACTGTGGTTCTTGTAAATAGTTTTTAGCTTCACACCATATTTTGATCATATGCTTTACAAATGGATTTTTAACTTGTTTTTGTAATTTTTTTGCCGAATCTGAGTATATGAATATGGGAAGAGGTAAAGGTAAATTGTATGATTCCATTTCAGTCCAGTGAGGGAGATCATTTGATGAAAAATAATATGTCATAGACCTCAGTTGTGCCGACCAATAATACAACATAAAATTTGGACATTTCAGACCTCCACGATCAAATGGTAAATATAATAAAGACAAACGTAATCTAGCCCTCCTGTTGTTCCATATAAATTCCACTAACTTTTTTTTTATTCTTGAGAATAGATCTAAAGGTGGTGATAAGGGAATGTATTGAAATAAATAAAGTATTTTAGGTAAAATATTACTTTTAAGTATATTGATTCTCCCGATCATCGACATTGGTAGTGACATCCATCTCTGAGTTAACTCATTGATATCTGACATTAAGGCTTCATAGTTGACACTGGCGACTGATTCTAGCTTAGGCACAATTTGGATTCCTAAATATTTAAACTGATTTACAACATTGAATTGATTTACCTCAGGGGCTGGGTAATTTCTCTGGGTCTCATTTAGCATTAATATTGAAGATTTAGTTTTATTTATTTTATATCCTGATATTTCCCCAAAATTCTTTATTAAATTCAACAAGGTTGGAATTGATTTTTTTAGATTCGACATAAACAAAATTATATCATCGGCGTACAGGGAGATTTTATGTTCTGTTGGTCCAACTTTAATTCCATATATTTGTGAATGTAAACGTATCGCTATCGCTAAAGGTTCAATTGCCATAGTAAACAGTAAAGGTGAAAGTGGACAGCCTTGTCGACATCCTCTATTGATTTTTATTGGTTTTGAAATATTGTTATTTGTTAAGATTTCTGCTGTAGCATTATTGTATATTATTTGAACCCATTTTATGAAATTATTTCCAAGTCCAAACCTTTGTAGGACTTCAAAAAGAAAGGGCCATTCAACTCTATCAAAGGCCTTTTCGGCGTCCAATGATAGGAGAGCTGTATCCGGTGCTTCTTTATTAAAATAAATAATATTAAATAGTCTTCTTACATTATGGAAGCCTTGTCTACCCTTTATAAAGCCATTCTGATCTCGATTAATAATATTTGGTAAAATTTCTTGTATTCGTCTTGCTAAAATTTTACAGATTATCTTAAGGTCGGCGTTTAATAGGCTTATTGGTCTCATATTTTCACATTTATTAGAGGGCTTACCTGGTTTTGGCAGCAGTATAATTAAGGCATTATTTATGTATGATGGTAAATTATTATTTTGAAATGCTTCTAAAACCATTTCCAAAAAAGGTTTTATTAATTTATTCTTAAATTTTTTATAAAGGTCAACTGGAAGACCATCTGGTCCTGCACTTTTTCCTGATTTCATATTATCAATGGCTAGCCCAACTTCTTCTTGACTAATTTTAGACTCCCTCAATATCTCCCTGTTTTCATTTGGAATACACGGTATAGATAGTTTGTTCAAAAACCCATTTAGTTTTGTTAAATCAGGTTCATTTTTGGTATCATATAATTTTTCATAGTAATCTCTAAAGGCTCTATTAATTTCTAAAGGATCTATAACTACCTGTCCGTTACTTATAATACTGGTTATTGGTGTTTTAATTTCCAATTGTTTAATCTGCCATGCTAATAATTTTCCTGATTTTTCACCTTGTTCATAAAAAGATTGTTTCAATCTTAGAAGACTCGAGGCAGCTCTATTCGCTGATTTTTTGTCGTATTCAGCTCTCAAAATCAGTAATTCATTCTCCAACCTTGGATCTCTTCCTGCATACACTTTTTCCTGAAGACTTTTTATTTTATGTTCCAATTTAGCTCTCTCCTCTCGAGTCTTCTTAGATTTTGATCCTGTATAACTAATAATATGTCCCCTAATAAAAGCTTTGAAAGCCTCCCACTTTACACATGCTGATGTTTGTGTAGTATTGATGTCAAAGAACTCGTCTATCTGTTTTTCTATATACTTGACAAATTCCTCATCCTGAAGCCATTTATGCTGAAATTGCCATCTGCCTGATTCCTTTGTCAATTTTTTATCTACATATATTAGACAACAGGGTGCATGATCAGAGATCACGATGTTATCATAAAAGCAGTTTTGAATCTTGGACCTTAATTCTGTGGAAATCAAAAAATAATCAATATGTGAGAATGTCTTGTAGGTACTGGAATAACAAGAATAGGCTTTAACTTGTGGTTTCATTTCTCTCCATATATCTAACAATCTCAATTCTTTCATAAAATGATTAATAGTCATCCTACATCCAATGTGCGTACAATCCAGTCCTGTTGATCTGTCCACACCTGGATTCAATGTACAATTAAAATCCCCTGCTATTATATGTTGCCCTGTAAGTGATGATAAGATGAGAAATAAATTAGCAAAGAACTTCTGATCATCTATATTGGGACCATATAAGTTCACAAGATTTATATTTTCTAATAGCAAAGAACCTTGAATGATTACATATCTTCCAAATTTGTCTCCAATTACATTTTTCACTTGAAAAGGAACTGATTTATGTATGAGAGTCATGACTCCCCTGGCTCGGGATGAAAATGAAGAGGTGAATACACTTCCCTGCCATCTACTCCTAATTCTTTTAACATCCTCCTCTATCAGATGAGTTTCTTGTAAAAACACAATTCTTGAACCCATGTCCTTTATTTTATTCATAACTTGTTTAAGTTTTTTTAAATTTTGTAGACCTCTGCAATTCCATCCATCCATCCATCCATCTTCTACCGCTTTTCCGGAGGTCCGGGTCGCGGAGGCAGCAGTTCAAGCAGAGAAGCCCAGACTTCCCTCTCCCCAGCCACCTGCTCCAGCTCTTCAGAGGGGATACCAAGGCGTTCCCAGACTAGCTGGGAGACATAGTCTCTCCACCGAGTCCTGGGTCTGCCCCGGGGTCTCCTCCCAGTGGGACGTGCCTGAAACACCTCAAGTGGGAGGCGTCCAGGAGGCATCCTAATCAGATGCCCATACCACCTCAACTGACTCCTTTCAATGTGGAGGAGCAGCGGTTCTACTCTGAGCCTCTCCCGGATGACTGAGCTCCTCACCCTATCTCTGAGGGTGAGTCCAGCAATCCTACGGAGAAAGCTCATTTCAGCCGCTTGTATCCGCGATCTCGTTCTTTCGGTCATTACCCAAAGCTCGTGACCATAGGTGAGAGTAGGAACGTAGATTGACTGGTAAATCGACAGCTTTGCCTTAGAACTAAGCTCCCTCTTCACCACAACAGACCGGTACAACGTCCGCATCACTGCAGATGCTGCTCCAATCCGTCTGTCGATCTCTCGCTCCATTTTCCCCTCACTCCAAGATGGCGCCCACAGCGGTCGACATGGTGCTTCGCTGCGCTCTTTGTTTGTTTTTGTTTGTCAATTGTGTGTCTGCTTGCACTTATACCCGTGAAGAACTTTTAAATATCAGGACTTTGACCCCCACGGACCTCCTCCCAGTTTTTCTAGCCCCTGCCGCCGATCTGGTTTATTGTTTGGCTCGGAAAGTGAGACGGCGGAAGAGAGGAAGACGAGCGGGCGCTCTCGTACGACTTCGCAGGAGAGGCTCGCGAACGGCGCTGCCTGGCATATTTCTGTCCAATACCAACTCTCTCTCTAACAAGGTGGATGAACTGAGACTGCTGATGCGTTTTAAGGACCTCGCCTCCTCAGCTGTCCTCTGCTTTACTGAGACCTGGCTCCGGGAAAATATACCGGACAGCGCGCTGCGCCTCGACGGCTTCCAGCTCTTCCGTGCTGATCGTGACACAGAGCTTTCCGGCAAGACCACAGGAGGCGGTGTCTGCTTCTACATCAACTGTAGCTGGTGCTCTGATGTAACGGAAATTTCCAAACACTGTTCTCCTGCCTTGGAATTTCTTGTTATCAACTGCAAGCCTTTTTATTCCCCACGGGAGTTTGCTTCTTTTATACTGATCGCTGTGTACGCCCCTCCCGACGCGGACACGCGCGAAGCTCAGCGCGTGCTCGCGGATCACATTCAACACACAGAGCGGAGTTTTCCAGACTCGCTGATTATTGTGGCTGGCGACTTTAATCAGTGCAATCTGAGCCACGATCTCCCCCGCTACAAACAGTTTATTAAATGCCCCACCAGAGGATTAAACACACTGGATCACTGTTACACCACAGTGAAAGACGCATATCGCGCTGTCCCTCGAGCTGCGCTGGGATTATCTGATCACGTGATGGTTCACCTCATTCCCACATACAGACAGAGATTGAAGCTCACTAAACCTGTGGTGAGCACTACGAAGATACGGACCAGTGATGCTGAGGAGAAGCTGGAAACGTGCATGGAAATATCTGACTGGGGCATGCTTAAAGGAGCCACGCATGATCTGGATGAGTACACGGACACTGTGAACTCATATATCCACTTTTGTGAAGAGAACATTCTTCCATCACGCACCAGGGTGAGTTACTCTAATGACAAACCCTGGTTCACAGCTAAGCTCAGACAGATCAGGAAGGAGAAGGAAGCAGCGCTGAAAAGTGGAGACAGGGACTGCTACAGGGAGGTTAAATACCGGTTTAACAGAGAGCTGAAGAGGGCTAAATCTGTGTACTCAGAGAGACTCCAGCAGCAGTTCACTGCTAATGATTCGGCTTCCGTGTGGAGAGGACTGAGGCAGATCACCAACTATCGGCCTCAGGCTCCTAAAGGTCAGGATGACAAAGCCCTTTGTCAGAGACTGTCCCAACACTATGCCCGTTTTGACACCTCGTCATCTGTGTCCAACTCCCCCCCTCCCTCCAGCTCCACAGCCTCCACATTCCCTACTTCATTTAAGGCACCCCCCCCCCCCACCTCCCCACCTCCCCTTATCATCAGTGAGCAGGATGTGCTCAAACAGTTCTCCAGACTGAACCCGCGCAAGGCCCCTGGCCCAGACGGCGTGTCTCCCTCCACCCTGAGACTCTGTGCGAAACAGCTGGCTCCTGTATTCACAGACATTTTTAACACCTCCCTTAAGTTATGCCACGTGCCGTCCTGCCTCAAATCCTCCACCATCATCCCTGTCCCCAAGAAGCCACGGATCACTGGACTTAATGACTACAGACCTGTAGCGCTCACCTCTGTAGTCATGAAGTCCTTTGAGCGCCTGGTCCTGTCCCACCTCAAGTCCATCACCACCCCTCTCCTGGACCCGCTGCAGTTTGCCTACCGAGCCAACAGGTCTGTAGACGATGCAGTCAACCTGGCCCTCCACTCCATCCTGCAGCACCTGGACTCCCCGGGAACCTACGCCAGGATCCTGTTTGTGGACTTCAGCTCCGCATTCAACACCATCCGCCCCGCTCTGCTCCGGGACAAGCTGTCCCTGCTCAACGTGCCTGACTCCCTCTGCAGGTGGATCATCGACTTCCTGACGGACCGGAGGCAGCATGTGCGGCTGGGAAAGACTGTCTCAGACTATACTAGCATCAGCACCGGATCACCCCAGGGCTGTGTACTTTCCCCCCTACTCTTCTCCCTTTACACCAACTCCTGCACCTCCAGCCACCAGTCTGTCAAGTTGATCAAGTTTGCGGACGACACCACCCTCATCGGGCTCATCTCCAACGGCGACGAGTCCGCCTACAGGAGAGAGGTGGCCCAGCTGGCGTCCTGGTGCAGCAATAACAACCTGCAGCTGAACGCTCTAAAGACAGTGGAGATGATTGTAGACTTCAGGAAAGTCACTACTCCTCTGCCCCCCCTCACCCTCTCAGGCTCTCCCATCACCACTGCTGATTCCTTCCGCTTCCTTGGCACTACCATCACCAGGGACCTCAAATGGGAGCTGACCATCAGCTCACTCATCAAAAAAGCCCAGCAGAGGATGTTCTTCCTGCGGCAGCTGAGGAAGCTCAAGCTACCCACCAAGATGTTAGTGCAGTTCTACACAGCCATCATCGAGTCCATCCTCACCACCTCCATAACCGTGTGGTACGCAGGAGCCACTGCCAGGGACAGACTAAGGCTGCAGCGCGTCGTGCGCACTGCTGAGAAGGTGATCGGCTGCAAGCTCCCATCTCTCCAGGATCTGTACATCTCCAGGACCCGGAGGCGTGCTGGCCGGATCATAGCCGATCCCTCACACCCTGGTCATGTACTGTTTGCCCCCCTCCCCTCTGGTAGAAGACTTCGGTCCATCCAGACTAAAACCTCCCGTCACATGAACAGCTTCTTCCCCTCTGCCATTAGACTGCTGAACACTAAGTGACTCTCGTGCACCATGTACAGCAGCTCAACCAGACTCATGTCAATCATCACTGTTTTCTTCCTGCATTACCGACTGCACTATATAGTTCTCCACAGTATCTGCTGCTGGCTAATATATATTTTAACTGTTGACCAGTATCACTTAATCTTATCCTACACTTTATTACATGTATAGTTTATTTCTCTTATCTTATCATGTTTAATGTTGCAGCATTGTACCGAGACAAATTCCTAGTTTGTGTACTACATGAACAATGGCAATAAACCTGATTCTGATTCTGATTCTGATTCTGATTCTGACTCGTGAACAAGACCCCAAGATACTTAAACTCCTCCACTTGGGGCAGGAGCCTGTCCCCAACCCGGAGAGGACAATCCACCTTTTTCCGGCTGAGGACCATGGACTCGGACTTGGAGGTGCTGATTCTCATCCCAGCCGCTTCACACTCAGCGGCAAACCGTCCCAGCAAGAGCTGTAGGTCATTGCTGGATGAAGCCAACAGGACAACATCATCTGCAAACAACAGAGATGAGATCCTGTGGTCACCAAGCATGACACCCTCCATTCCCTGGCTGCGCCTAGAAATCCTGTCCATAAAAATTATGAACAGGACCGGTGACAAAGGGCAGCCCTGGCGGAGTCCAACTCTCACTGGGAATGACTCCGACCGAGTGTTGGCAATGCGAACTAAACTCTCACAACGGTCGTACAGAGACCGAATAGCTCGTAACAACAAGCCCGATACCCCATACTCCCGAAGCACCCCCCACAAAAATCCACGAGGGACGCGGTCAAATGCCTTCTCCAAGTCCACAAAACACATGTAAACTGGTTGGGCAAACTCCCACGAACCCTCAAGAATTCTCGAGAGGGTAAAGAGCTGGTCCGATGTGCCACGGCCAGGACGAAAACCACATTGCTCCTCCTGAATCCGAGGTTCGACCAACGGCCGGACTCTCCTCTCCAGTACCTTGGCATAGACCTTCCCAGGGAGGCTGAGGAGTGTGATCCCTCTAAAGTTGGAGCACACCCTCCGGTCCCCTTTTTTGAAGAGAGGAACCACCACCCCGGTTTGCCATGCCAAAGGCACTGCCCCCAACCTCCACGCAATGTTGCAGAGGCGTGTCAACCATGACAACCCAACAACATCCAGGGCCTTGAGGTACTCGGGGCGAATCTCGTCCACCCCCGGGGCCCGGCCACCAAGGAGATTTTTAACCACCTTGGCGACCTCAGCCCCTGTGATAGGCGAGTCATCCCCCTCGTCCCCAAACCCTGCTTCCTCTGTGGAAGGCGTATCAGTGGGATTGAGGAGATCCTCGAAGTATTCCTTCCACCGCCCGACGATATCCCCAGTTGAAGTCAACAGTGTCCCATCCGCACCATACACAGTGTGGACGGGGAGCTGCTTTCCCCTCCTGAGCCGCCGAACAGTTTGCCAGAATCTCTTTGAAGCCGACCGAAAGTCTTGTTCCATGGCCTCACCAAACTCCTCCCATACCCGGGTTTTTGCTTCAGCAACCACCCGAGCTGCACTCCGCTTGGCCTGCCGGTACACCTCAGCTGCTTCGGGAGTCCCACAAGCCAACCAAGCTTGATAGGACTCCTTCTTCAGCTTAATGGCCCCCCTCACCACTGGTGTCCACCACTTGGTTCGGGGGTTGCCACCACGAGATGCACCGACCACCTTGCGGCCGCAGCTCTGGGCTGCCGCTTCAACAACAGAGGTGGAGAACATGGCCCATTCAGACTCCATGTCTCCAGACTCCCTCGGAATGTGGTTGAAGTTCTTCCGGAGGTGGGAGTTGAAGACCTCCCGGACAGGGGCCTCAGCCAGACGCTCCCAGCACACCCTCACTATACGTTTGGGTCTACCAGGTCTGAATGGCTTCCTCCCCTGCCATCGGATCCAACTCACCACCAGGTGGTGATCAGTTGACAGCTCTGCACCTCTCTTTACTCGGGTGTCCAAGACATACGGTCGCAGGTCTGATGATACGATAACAAAATCGATCATCGACCTGCGGCCTAGGGTGTCCTGGTGCCAGGTGCACATATGGACACCCTTATGCTTGAACATGGTGTTCGTTATAGACAGACTGTGGTTAGCACAGAAGTCCAATAACTGAACACCACTCGGGTTCAGATCGGGCAGGCCGTTCCTCCCAATCACCCCCCTCCAGGTTTCACTGTCGTTGCCCACGTGCGCATTGAAGTCCCCCAGTAGGACAATGGAGTCTCCAGGAGGAGCACCCTCCAGCACCCCAGTCACAGACTCCAAAAAGGGTGGGTACTCTGAAACATCATTTGGTGCATAGGCACAAATGATGGTCAGGACCCGTTTCCCAACCCGAAGGCGCAGGGAAGCAACCCTTTCGTCCACCGGGGAAAACTCCAATATAGAGGCAGCAAGGTGGGGCGATACAAGAATACCTACCCCTGCTCGTCGCCTCTCGCCCGGGGCAACTCCAGAAAAGGCCAAGCTCCAGCCCCTCTCCAGGAGACTGGTTCCGGAACCGGAGCTGTGTGTTGAGGTGAGGCCGACTATATCTAGCCGGTATCGCTCAATCTCGTACACCAGCTCAGGCTCCTTCCCCACCAGAGAGGTGACATTCCACGTACCAAAAGCCAGTTTAGAAAGCTTGGGATCAGTCCGCCAAGGTCTCCGCCTTTGACTGCCACCTAATCCACATAGCACCGGACTTCCATGATCCCTCCTGCAGGTGGTGAACCTACTGGAGGGCGGACCCATGTAACTCCTTCGGGCTGAGCCCGGCCGGGTCCCATGGGTGGAAACCCGGCCACCAGACGCTAGCCTTCGAGCCCCTCCCCCAGGCCTGGCTCCAGGGTGGGGCCCCGGTAACCCCATACCGGGCGGGGTACACTGAATCCTTGATATACAATTTATCATGAGAGTCTGTTGGATCGTTCTTCGTCTGGCCCTTCACCCAGGACCAGTTTGTCTTGGGAGACCCTATCAGAGGCAAATTGCCCCGGACAACATAGCTCCTGGGATCACTGGGGCACGCAAACCCCCCCACCACGATAAGGTGACGATCCATGAGGGGGATCGTCACCTCTGCAATTCCATGAAGTTAAATTAAGATTAACACTTTGGTCCATGATCAATAGAGAGTTTGGGATTACCTTGCAGTGTAAACATGCTCATACAGAGAAGCAAAAACATGAGTGGTTGAACATTCATCCTACAAACTACACACAAACAAATTTCCCCTTCCCACACTTGTGGCAAACCCCCCAAAATCAAAAGAAAAATTCTGTCTCCCGATATAGCCATCGACCGTTCCACACCCACGGGGAACAGCCTAAGCCACTCCTTCTTCATCCTCCCAATCACCCTAACTCTACTGCTTTTAATGACGTAACATTAACTCTCCTCTGTAGTTTTCCAACTTAACTCCAAAATTTTTAACAACTTTGTACATCATAGTTTTTTTTTTGTTTGTTTTGTTTTTGTTTTGTTTTTTTAATATATAATACAATCTATATTTTGTAAACTTACTATTTACTTCAAGTCAGTCAGATGCCTGTGCAAATGCTTAATTATTCTACCTTATATTTTGTTCATGCTTAGCTCCCACCAGTCTCTTCTTCTTCTTTGATCTTCTTGATGAGCTCCTGCGCCTCCTCTGGGGTCTTGAAGATGTGGGTTCTGCCCTCATACGTGGTCAGCAGTCTCGCAGGATAGATTACACCATGACGAATCCCAAGGTTGCGCAGCTCCTTACGTACGGGATCAAACTGCTTCCTCAATTGCTGGATTCCTGTGGCCAAATCTGGGTAGAACCGCACCTGCTGGTCCTGGTGTTTAATCTCTCCTTTAGCACGTGCAGCGTTGAAGATCTTCATCCTGTCTCTGTTGCTAAGAAACTTCATAATTAAGGTCCTCGGCGGTCCCTTATCTCTCCGTGGGCCAATACGATGTGCTTTTTCCAGAACCACTGCTGATTGCAACTCCTCGCTGCCCAGCACCTCCGGAATCCACTTTTCCAGAAAGGAACATACGTCCCGACCTTCTGATTCCTCTGGAAGACCCACCAGCCTCAAATTATTCTGTCTCTACCGAGATTCCAAATCCAAAATATTATCTTCCAGAGATTTATTTTTTTTTCCAAAGTGCGCACCTTTAATTGAAGACGGGTGACGTCATCTTCAGCACTAGCGAGATGGAGCTCCATCTGCGCCGTTCGTTCTACACAGTCACCCAATTCCTTTCTTATTCCTTCCAACGCTGTCATAATCCCATCAAATCTAGAGGAAAAGTCCGCTCTCATTGAACTCATGGCAGCCATCAGCGCATCTGCGCCTCCCCGCGCAGACATCGCACCGTTGCCAGCCTCCTCCGCCATATATGGAGTTTTGTTTGCTGCGTCACAGACCTGAAAGTCCGTTAATTTGGACTGTTTCGGCGGCTCGCTTTTTCCTTTTCCTGGTTTTCCAGCCTTAGGCTTCGCCGACATATCCTCGCCCAAATGCTGAGATACGTTCTGTCCCAAATGAGAGCGTTATTTGCCGATTTTTTTTCTCCAGGAGCAGAGCAGAGCGAGACACATCCGTCCTACGTGGCAGCCATAACCGGAAGTGAGCGTTCAGTTTTGATGCGCCTCACATGTGGAACAAACTCCCAGAAAGCATCAGGGCTGCTGAAACTCTCAGCTGCTTTAAATCGAGGTTCAAATCTTTCCTATTTGCTGCTGCCTTTCAGTAGAACAGTTGTTAGTCTCCCACAATGCACTGTAACGTTTATTTCTTGCACTTGGTCTGCCTTATTCTGTTTTAGCTTGTTTCTGTTTCTCTTACTATATTTCTTTTGCACCTTGTTGTAATACTTTAATGTTTTATATGAAGCACTTTGAATTGTCTTGTGCGTGAAATGTGCTATACAAATAAACTTGCCTTGCCTTTTACAGTTAATTATATGAAATGCTGAAAATTGGCCAGTGTCCTGGTTTGGTTGCAGAAGGATACCTGCGTAGGCCAAGTTTGCCTTTATTCGTGTATTGACAAATGAATAGTATGCATACCTGAGTGTTGTACTGGGGCCGAAATACTAAGTCTTGAAGCTGTATCCATGTGTGGCAACATGGTTGGAGAACACGGTGGTTACATGTGTCCGTCCTGTGGTTGCTGGACTATTATATGTAGTGTGCCGCGCAGATACACCACAGTGACAGGCCATTTCCCACGCTGAACTTGGGCTTAGGGCTAACTCTCCCAGTGTCAACAGTGCCTGGGGCTGTTGGTTTAGCAACCGTCACCATGTCTGAGAATGTGTGCTCATGTTGAGGGGAGCAGGAATGTGACGCTGATCCCCCCCAAAGCAACAGAAGAATAGGCCGAAACTTAAATCTCATAACTCACCACAATGACTTATTACATAAAGTCAGATGCAACTGTGTGCAGTCGGTGGAGGATATCATTGACGATTTGTTTAGATCAGGGCTCCAGATCCACATTTGGCTGTTTTTGCCCATAACACTGGCTCCCTGTTATTTTGACAAAAAAAAAAAAAAAAAAAAAACACAGGAAAAGTTGTCTCATACTGCATATTAAGTTTTGACATAATCAGGGACATACTTATGTAGTGTTAAAGACTGTAAACAATTTCTGAGTTGTTTTGCAGCTTATCAAAAAGTGGATTTATATTTCTGTGTGAAACTGTTGCTTTTCGTGCTGCTTATTGATATTAAGCAGTCACTCCAGGATTTCCCGAGATGTTTTTATGATTGTTGCGACCCAAAAAGCCTGACTTTGCAGGAGCTTTTTTTTCCCCTTGTCCTGTCAAGCAGCTAGGTGAGCAGAACAGAAATCTGCTCCCCTTATTGTGTCAAACAGATTTACCTTGTCAAAAGGAGCTTTGTACAGTACATATACAGTATATATATATACCGTATATATATATATATATATATATATATATATATATATATATATATATATATATATATATATATATATACAGTATATGCAGTATATACTCCTCTTGTGATAACTTTTAATACTTTATTTAAATTGTTTTACCCATGAAGGACCTGACAGGGGGGAATGGGGAAAGGAGGGGTGGGGAGGGGGAAAGAAAAGCAAGAGGAACAGACAAAGAAGACAGACTGTTTCTTCTACTGAAAAGGTCTCATCACAAATCTGGTATCTGTACCTGTTAAAGGAGAAACGTGTGTGTGTGTGTGTGTGTGTGTGTGTGTGTGTGTGTGTGTGTGTGTGTGTGTGAGAGAGAGAGAGAGAGAGAGAGAGAGAGAGAGAGAAAGAGAGAGAGAGAAAGAGAGAGAGAGAGAGCGCATGCAAAATAAGTGTGTGAGTGGTTTGTCAGGAAACATACATTATGAAGAGGGTGGCCGGTTACAGCACCCCTCCCATCACCGAAAACCCCGAGCAAGCAGGACAATGCCACCAACCCCTCCAGAGCACAAATGTCAAAGGCCAACAAGTCCCAGGACAGCCAGGCATCTGCCCCAGGACGGACGGTGGAGGGAAGTTGGGCTGCCAAGTGGCCGATGCGGCGCACCCCCACCCCTGGACTGGTCAACCCCTGCCCCCCCAGCGTGGCCAATGCCAGGCCCCAGGCACCGGAAGGCCAGTGCTCCCATCCCCCAGGCCGGAGACTGGCCCGCGCCCCTGGAGCAAGCCCCCCCCCCCCAAACACCCCCCACCAGCAGGCCTACCCCAGCACCACCGCCACACACCCCGGGGACCCCCACGCCCAAAGAAGGTGACAGCAAGGCACAGGGACCTCACGGGGGCCAGCCCCCCCCCCATCCAGGGGAGTCCATGCAGCCAGGAGGTACCACCCCCTCAATCCAGCACCCCTCGACCAGCACACACACCCATTCCCACACACTCACACCCTCATGCTCTCATACGCACCCACATGTACCCGCTCATTCTCACTCGCCTTCTCTCCCACACAATCCCACACTTGCACTCCCGGACCCACCCACTCTCACCCACTCCTGTACCCGCTCAATCTCGCTTCCACTCCCACTCACCCTCAGAATCACCCACACCCACCAACGCACGTTCACCCACACACACTCTCACTCACGTTCTGACTCACTCACATCCACTCGTACACTCACCCACACTCATTCACCCTGCGGCAGGTTTTTTATAAAGTTGTGATGTTTTGAGAGGTTTTTTTGCACTAAAAGTTGTGGGAAGAATTTCAAATTTTAGACGCTTTTTTCCATCGTTCACGGCAATGATATTCTGTACAACACCACAAGAAAAGCACAGGGTTGTCAAAAATTTCTTATTAAACAGTGATTTGTAAATTAAGCAGAAACTTGTGCTATACAGAAAAACTCTTCTGTACAACAGCAAATACAGACTTTAACACATTATCCATTACAACAGCTAAATTGCATTGAATGCATGATAAAGAGTATAGATTTGGAAATTCTAGCAGCACCTTCATTTAAAAACTCCCTAACCTCAGTGGTCCCCAACCACTCGGTATCGAGAGCAGAGAAAAAAGAAATAATTTATTCGGTTGCTCTGCATTGTCTGTCAAAGTTGTGTTTTTCTGAAAAAAAAAAATAAAATTGAATAGTCTCTCTCTTTCCATGCCTGACTCCTACCTGTCTGTCTATCTGCTGCATGTCTTGACACACACTGGGAGTTGTACACGGAGGAGGGGCTGTCCTTGGGGGTTTGCCGGGTTTGCGGGGGGGGGGGGGCACGTTGGTCCGTGTCCAGACCGGAGAGTCACAGCCTTAAAGTGTCTGTGACACGATTTAGGAACTATGGATCAATATTCAGTATGAATTTATCTTCAATCGTCCATATAGTTGGTTCTTTTGACTTAGAACGCTAAATAAGTGGAAAAATATTTCCAAGTGAATTCAAATTTAGCGTCATGTTGCACCAACGCAATCTCCTGAGACTCGCCTCGTTTCCGGATATGACGTCATGAGGTGAAGTTCATCTCAGCTGATCCGTGTGCTGTCAGTGTAAACAAGCTGTTTAGCTTCTATATCAGCGAAGAAATGCTGAAACGTTGCGTGGCGGCTGGGTGTTCTAATTGTTCCAGTGAACGTATAAGCCTGTTCTCATTCCCAAGAGAAACAGATCTTCTTAAAAAATTGGCGAAGCAAGTACAGAGAACAAGGGACAAATGGCAACCAACACCATCTTCATCTTCTGTACTCTGTAGTGATCATTTCACTGCAGACAGTTGAGGAGGCACCTGCTATACAGGAATGTTAAGGCTTGAAAGTTTGTCATAAACGGGTTTTAAAACCGACTGCCATACCTACGGTTTTTAAACGAAAACTCACAGCTCAAGATGATATCAACATATCAAAACAGTGCAGAGAAGCAACAGTGTCAAAAGTCGCCCGAAAAAAGTTTGTGTAATTGATTTTTTTTCCACATAAGGCAATCATGATTTTATTATATTTTTTCTCCCAAAAGTAAAATCCTCCCCTTTGAATTTTGAAGCCGAGTGTTGACTTTACTCCAAATAGAACGACTTTGTGTTAAAAAACGTTATATTGTGGTGACCCACCACACTCTACTCGGACATTTCTCACACTCAGCAGGTCTGGAGGAAGCAGAGGACAATTTGCATATGGACAGAGAGCCCCTGGGGGCAATAAGAACAATGGACTGTTGTGTATACATCCCGGGATTAGGGAGAGGACATCCGGGCGCCAGTTGGTCACGCTAATAATATGTATTGACTGATATGTATATCACTATGCTAATGTGCCATGCATTCTCTCTGTCGGTATAACATGTATGAAAGAGCGTGCGATACATGCCTCAGCAGCACAGTAGCGCACAGAGCTACAAAGTGCGTCTCATTATGTTGGAGGAAATAAAACCCTGCAACCTTCCAGCTCGTCGCATCTCGCCTGATCTTCTTCCTCCACAATATTACTTTTTTCAGTTTTCATTTTTATAAATCTCATTGCCTACTGAAATTGAATATCTGAACTTTTTTTTATTTCCCCAACCACCCCATCAGGGAAATAAAAAAAAAATTGAATCCAAAATTTATGTAAACCAAACGATTAAATGACAATCGCCTTATGTGGAAAAAAAATCACTTACGCAAACTCTTTTCTGGGCGAGTTTTGACACTGTTGCTTCTCTGCGCTGTTTTGATATGGGCAATCGTCCTTATCAAAACAGCGCAGAGATACGGAGGATTGTTGCGCAGAGATACAGACGATCGCCCATATCAAAACAGTGCAGAGAAGCAACAGTGTCAAAACTCGCCCAGAAAAAGAGTTTGTGTAATTGATTTTTTTTCCACATAAGGCGATTGTTATTTAATTGTTTGGTTTACAGAAATTTTGGCTTCAATTTTTTTTTTTATTTCCCTGATGGGGTGGTTGGGGAAATTAGAAAAAAAGCTCAGATATTCAGTTTCAGTAGGCAATGAGATTTATAAAAATGAAAACTGAAAAAAGTAATATAACGTTTTTTAACACAAAGGCGTTCCATTTGGAGTAAAGTCAACACTCGGCTTCAAAATTCAAAGGGGAGGATTTTACTTTTGTCGGAAAAAATATAATAAAATCACGATCACCTTCTGTGGAAAAAAAAAAATCAATTACACAAACTCTTTTCCGGGCGAGTTTTGACACTGTTGCTTCTCTGCACTGTTTTGATATGTTGATATCGTCTTGAGCTGTGGGTTTTCGTTTGAAAACCGAACTTCACCTCATGACGTCATATCTGGAAATGAGGCGAGTCTCAGGAGATCGCTTTAGTGCAACACAGCGCTAAATTTGAATTCACTTGGAAATATTTTTCCACTTATTTAGCATTCTCAGTCAAAAGAACCAATTATATGGATGACTGAAGATAAATTCATACTGAATATTGATCCATAGTTCCTAAATCGTGTCACAGACACTTTAAAGCTCATTGACAAGATGTATTAAGGATTTTACCTCTAAAGATGTACAAAATGTTCAAACACTGGCTGTGGTGTTAGATTTGCTCATTTGTATGTGGTTTTACTGCATCTCTCCTCACATGCGCTCCCGCAACGGGGTGCTTTTCAGACAGGCAGACTTTTTTCAATGCAAACCCGGCACATCGTACATGCGGTCAGGACAGAGACATGAAGAAACGTCCACTGGTGGGCTGGGGGAGACAGAGGAAGGGTTGGTGTGGGAAAACTTGCGGATGGGTTTTTTCTTTTTTAAATCACACACTCTGTTTTTTGCTGATGTGTTCTGTTAATACTCACTGTAAACACAGAAGTGAGTGCCGTGTAGCAACACATTTGATTAGTTAAACTGAGTGTTTGAGTGCTACTCAGGGGCAAATTTGATTGGTGAAATTGGTGGAAGTTGACAAAGATTGGCCAAAATTATGGGAAGGTTGCGGTGATTGGACAAAGTTGCAAGGCCGTGCAAAAGATGTGACGAATCACTAATTTCGTGTGAATTAGTGTGATCGCAACATCACAAGATCCTGGAGGGATTGATTAATAAACACAAAATATGATAGGGGAAAGGTTTTTGAATGGGCCAATAACAAGTAACAAGATTAGCCAGGGTGTGTTTGCTTTAGGAGCTCAAGCTAGATTCATAGTATGTCATCGTTCACCTTTGTGTGACTGCACAATGGGAGTGATGTAACGTTTGTCATCTTACAGTCACCAAGGAAATCAGAGCCCCCTGAGTAAACCCATGCAGCACAGGGAGAACATGCAACTGCCACACAGAAAGGTCCCCACCCCTGCCAACCTGGGGATTTGAACTTGGAACCTTCTAGCTACAAGGCAACAGTGCTGACCACTGTACCACCATGCAGCCCGAAAACTGTTTAAACTGGTCACAGTGGGTTTGAACTGCACGTGTCAGAGTACTTCAGTTCCCCAAGGGTGGCAGTAGTACGCCTTAAATGCTGTTCACTCAACTTTGTATTCTTAATCCTCATTTTGCTTGATTCAAATCATTGTGCTGGCATCTACTGTTTAGGTGTATGAGTAGCAGTCAGACACGGTCCTGTAGCAGAGCTGTGTCCAGTCTTCATCCGTTTCATCAGTGTGAACACGCTGAACTGGGCAATTGAGAGCTGAAGGTGGGGCTTGTTTGTTTGTGATATAAAATCCAGGAAGTACAATTATGCTTGTTTCTCTAAGAGTTCCTCCAAATGGAAGTAGTGTAAATTTTTTGTGAAGTGAGCATTTACATACTATACCTATGGCCCATGGATGTATTGCATATAGTTAAAACCCATGGAAACACAATTTTGTACAATATGGACTCTTTAAGAGGAAAAAATAGCAGAACCACAGATATTTCTCTGTTTATCTCCCTCTCCTTTTTCTCTTTTGATGCTGTTCAGGCCTAGTCTGGCTCTCTCACAGACCATGGCAGCTAGTTTAACTTCTGCAGTCTTATAGTGATCCTAATTATTTCATCAGTGGCTCCACGTTTGAGCTTCTCCACACTGACTGGCTAACCAACCCCCAGAAGAATGAAGCAGGCAGAAGTGGTGCTTTCTTGTTTGTAAAATTGAATTCTTTTTCTGTAGGTGGGACAGATGGGCTTCTTCCTGCAAATTCCTTTGAGGGATCTAAATCTGAATTTGGAAGCATTGGCCTGGCGCTCTACAGCGGTCTGTTTGCCTACGGTGGCTGGTGAGTCAACGCACTGACCTACAGGTGTGATCGGGCTGCACTGCCCACTGCCTTCCTGAACGTGTCGAATGTTAATCTGCTGTTACTGAGCTGGGAACACCCTTAACATGTATACCAAACTAACCCTGCTTCACAATGGTTCTTTTTGCTCCTTTTCTCAAAGGCCTTTTAAAATCAGTGTCTCCATAGTACATAATACAGCCACATAATAGATTTTTTCTGCATAACACAACGCGATTTGATTGTGATTGTTTGTTTCCAGGAACTACTTGAATTTTGTCACAGAAGAGATGATAGAGCCTTACAAGTGAGTTAAAAATCCTCAATGATTTTGAGAAAGAGATTAAAAATCTGCAGCTCTTCTTGGGGATGCACTGATACCAGTACCAGTATTGGCAGTGTGGGAGCGCCCCAGCCAGCATGTCCATGTGGGTCCCACCATAGGTTAAACTAGGCTGTCTTATGGGCCCCATGTGGGTTTGTCTGTGGGTTCCATGTTGGCCCCACCTGTGTTTGCCCACATGGACTTTACCTATTTTCAACTTATTACCTCCGCCAAGGGGAGGAAGTCATGGTTTTAGTGGCGTTGGTTTGTCTGTCTGTTAGCAACATAACTCAGAACGTTATGAACAGATTTTGATGAAATTTTCAGGAAAGGTGTATAATGGAACGGGGAACGGATGATTAGATTTTGGTGATGATCTGAGAGTGCATACCTCCACCAAAGGCTTTATATTTGTGCAGCAGGATTACACAAAAACTACTGGATGGATTTGGATGAAATTTTCACCAGAGGTGGTTCTAGGCCTACACACAAACCCATTACATTTTGGAGGTGACCCATGAGGGATGGAAGGAGCCTTGGTGAAGGTATGTGCTCTCAGTGCTTTTCTAGTTTTTTTCTTAAATTTGCCACTTTCTTATAAATTTGTGACTTGTTCCCCCTAATTTGATACATTTTTCTTGAAAAGTTGAAACTTTCTCATAAATTTGCAACTTTTTTTTACTGTAAACTTGTGACTTTTTATCATATATTTGTGATTTTTTTCTTGTAAATTTGCAACTTTTATCTCATAAATTTGTTAGGTTTTTTTTGTAAAATTGTGACTTTTTCTTGCAAATTTGCTAACTTTTTCTTGTAATTTTAGAACTCTCATAAATTTGCCACTTTTTTTACTGTTGCTTTGCAACTTTTTCCTCATAAATTTCTTACTTTTTTCCTTGTAAATTTGCTCATTTCTCATAAATTTGTGACTTTTTCCCATAAATTTGTGACATTTTTCTTGGAAATTTGGAACTTTAAGCTTTTTTTACTGTAAACTTACAACTTTTTCTAATAAATATGGGTCTTTTTTCTTGTAACTTTTCAGTTTATTTACTCACATATTTACAACTTTTTTGTTAATTTGCAACTTTTTCAAAGTTTTTCCCTCCTAAATTTGTGACTTTTTTCTTGTAAATTTGCTGAATTTTTCTCGTAAGCTTGTAACTTTTCAAGTAATTTTATAATTTCTTTCTTGTAAATTTGCAACTTTTTTCTCCTAAATTTGCAACATTTTTCTCATGAATTAACTACTATTTTTTCTGTAAATTTGTCACTTTTTCTTTTATCTCATAAATTTGTGACTTTTGTCTCATAATTTGCCGATGGCACCAGTGTTACTGAAACCTGAACCATGTGTGCCTGTGTTTGTGTTCATGTTAACTGTAATTGTGGCTTGTAAATATGGATGTCACCTGACTGCAAAACAAATCTGCCTACGGGTACAAATAAAGGAACCTGAACCTGAACCTGTTCACCCACATTTTTTGTTGTATTTGTATCCTTTATTGATCCCAGAGGGAAATTCAGGGCTGCACTTTAGTAAACCCATCTGGGGCCCAGGTGGGTTGAAAGTGGGTGAACAGATAACCTGCACCACAGGTAAAGTCCATGTGGGCAAACAGATGGGGCCAACATGGAAGCCACGGACAAACCCACGTGGGACCCATAGGACAGCCCAGATTTATCCTATAGTGTGGCCCACATGGACATGCTGGCTGGGTTTTTACTCGTACTGTCACACATAAAACAGTCTAGTAACTCCTCTTTGAGGGACTGGTCAGTAGAGCAGTGAAATGTCTGTTGTTTTTAAGCCGCTGTTTTTGCCTTCCTCAGAAACCTTCCTCGAGCCATCATCATCTCCCTGCCCATAGTGACAACTGTGTACGTCCTCACCAACCTGGCTTATTTCACTACCCTATCTCCGGATCAGATGCTCAACTCTGAGGCCGTGGCCGTGGTGAGTGCACACGTGCCAGAGCATGCTGTTTGTAAAGGGTGCCGCTCACAACTAAAAAAAACAGTTCATTATTAACTGCCCCAAGTTGTATTCCAGCTAAGGTTAAATTTGTACCTCAGTGATGAGCGAGTTCTGATACATTTTGTGAAAAAAGGGAATTTGTAGAGCATGGAGTCTATACAGTCTATTTTGTTATGCCTCTGTGAAAACAGAGGCATACCGTAATCACTCAATGCATCTGTGTGTGGATTTGTCCGCCTGTTTGTTTCAGCTCACCTGGTCAAAATTAAGTGGAACTAAAGGCTTACATCATTGTATCGGCATATTTTCTCAACTTTTAATTTGCCAGAATTGTGAGATAAGGCTTTGTTTTCAAAATAAACACAAATTTAACTCACTATTGCTGTGTAATGTAGCCGCACAAGAAATGTATTGTAATAACTATGCCGGGCCACTAGAGGTGGCAGTGCAACTTTTTTTACAGCACATGGATGATTTCCTGTCACAGTCTTAGAGCTGGGCGATATACCAAATATATTCATTGTATCGGTACATTTGGCCACCCACGATATATAAATCATTGTCTCGCGGATACTCGACTATTTATCACGTTAAAATGAGCTGCTGCTGCGAGCCAGGTTTGTCTGCAGCTATGCCACCGAAGTCTGAAAACGGAAGCTCTCTAGCTCACCGTTGCTGCCCCACCCCCTCTGCATACTCACAGAGAAATCTAAACTGCAGTGAGCAGAGGTGAAAAGGAAGATAACAGAATAAATGTGGGCTCACTTTAAGCACAGGAAACGGGGGGAGGGGTTAAACATTTCAAGTCTGAACCCTGTTCGCTAAGTGAAGAACTTAGCAAACAAATTTTCAAAATAAGAGCTCCTATCCGATCTTGCAACCCTTCAAAATAAGAGCAAGTGGTTTGCCAAATAACTGATGGAATGTAGATGCATTTTAAAGAAAGTGATAAATTATACTTCTGTCACTTATTAGACCACCAAGTATTAACTATGTGTGGTAAAGTGAAACATTTCTACCCATGTGGATACACTTGATTACTTCATAATGTGAGTTGTGGTAAACAAAGGGAAAAAAGACACTTTGCTCAGTTACATATTGTTGTGAAGAATTTGCTCTGACATAAGTTTTCATTTTATTATTCAGCTTTTTCATTAGTGAAATGAATATATATGGAAATTTCTAATAAAAATGTAAGTAAAACCAAATTTTAAAGGACATTCAGTACACAAAATACATATCGTGATATGTATCCCACTACAAGTGGCACTGTGACTTTTTTACAGCCCCCCATGCTACCATGCCACAGGCACCAAGGCAACAGCACCATGGTGCTTTCATTTTATAAGGATTATGTTTGTTTTTATATTGTAACTATTTTGCTCACGTTCTCTTTCGTGCTCTCCCACCTTACTGACATATATTTTCATATATTTACATACTCACCCACTCTGGGTAGCTGTGTATTGATTGTACACCCTCCAGACGTAGGTGTCTTTATACTACAATCAATGCGACACATTTACTGCACTCAGGTGATGTCCATTTCACTAACTGATTAGATTTTGGTGGTGATCTGGATTAGACATGGGGCTGTACCCAAACATTCAATTATATGCATATTTGTTTGTTACATTGTTTTTTTTGACTGCTTAAGTTTAATAAAGGTAAATTACAAAACCAACTTTATCAAATTTACCCCAGAAAACCAAATTTAGCCGCTGCCGCTGCGGCTGAAATGAGCTTTCTCCGTAGGATTGCTGGACTCACCCTCAGAGATAGGGTGAGGAGCTCAGTCATCCAGGAGAGGCTCAGAGTAGAACCGCTGCTCCTCCACATCGAAAGGAGCCAGTTGAGGTGGTTTGGGCACGTCCCACTGGGAGGAGACCCCGGGGCAGACCCAGGACTCACTGGAGAGACTATGTCTCCCAGCTGGTTTGGGAGCACCTTGGTATCATCTCTGAAGAACTGGAGCAGGTGGCCGGGGAGAGGGAAGTCTGGGCTTCTCTGCTTGAACTGTTGCCTCCGCGACCCGGACCTCCAGAAAATCGGTAGAAGATGGATGGATGGATGGATGGAAGAAATATACAGCAATTTGATGATAGCCACAAAATTTAAGAAAAAAGCCACATATTTACATAATTTGCTATTAAAAGACTTAAATTTATATATCACAATTTCAAATTAATGAAAAAATTCTAAATGTATAAGAAAAGTTGCAAATTTAGGTAAAAATTAAATTTACAATGAATAAAGTTGCATATTTATATTAAAAAAACAGTAAATCTCTGAAAAAACGTCTCAAATTTACAGGAAAAGCTGCACATTTATGACCAAAAAGTTTCTAATGTATATGGAAAAAGTTAGATTTTTTTGAAAACATTGACGCTGAGGAGTCCTCTAAAGGAGAAGGAAGGCGGTGCAGAATATTTGGATATTCGCTCTGGATACTCAGAGCTGGAAAAGTGGTATTTCAGTACAGGCCCACCTTTTTGAAGGGTGGAATGTCAGAATGCATGATCTGTTGTTCCTCACAACAGCTTATCTCCCTCAGTGTGCACCCGCAGAAAAAAAAAAAAAGAATTTTCATGGCAGAGGTTTGCACTTACTGGGCTTTTCTGTGTAGCTTTTGTAATGTGTGTGTGTGTGTGTGTCGCAGGATTTTGGTAACTGCTACCTGGGTCCCATGGCATGGATCATCCCAGTGTTTGTCGGACTGTCCTGCTTTGGTTCAGTGAATGGCTCACTGTTCACGTCATCCAGGTAGCACGCACACACACACAAAGACTGAGGGTCCTGTATAGGTGAACGAATAACACTTGCGCACTGTCATTCTTCTGCTGCTATTAATCCTTTGTCCTCATCTTTTCGTCCGTCTCAGGCTATTCTTCGTAGGCGCTCGTGAGGGTCACCTACCCAGTCTGCTGTCGATGATCCACCCCACACTGCTCACCCCGCTGCCCTCACTTCTATTTACTGTGTGTTCCCATTTTTTCCTAAAAGCGTTAACAAATAACCTGTCATTTAACATTTTTTTGCATTCATGCATAAATGTCTCCACCTCCCTCCCTGTTTTTCTGCAGTGTTTGATGACGCTGCTCTATGCCTTCTCCACTGACATCTTCTCCGTCATAAACTTCTTCAGCTTCTTCAACTGGCTCTGCATTGCCATGGCAATCGTGGGAATGATGTGGCTCCGTTATAAGAAGCCTGAGCTGGAGCGGCCAATTAAGGTGAGGTGGCTGTGGAGCGTCTCATTCAAGAGAAATGCGATCAATCAAAATGTGGCTATTAAAAGATAATAGAAGCTCACAGACGGAAAAATAGGAGAAGGACATTAAAGGGCTCATTGACTGAAAAATGGTGTGTTTGTAGGTTTGAACCATTGGAAATGTGTCTAAAATCTTACCTATGAAATGTTTTGCCTTGTTCATTGTCCTTGCTTATTAAGTGTGACACTGTAATCTGTGGGTGTGTTTGCATTATTCTATGATAAATTTATCATAATTTCTAAGAATGTAAGAGATTGTTTCATAGATAAGTTCTAGCCATAGACTGCACATCTTTTAAATTAGACCTCTGGGGGTCGGAAGACGAATAAACAGAAGCAGTCTGGGTAAATGTACAAAATGTCAGGTACAACTATAGAGAAGAACACTTCTGCAGTGCATGGTGGGGCCAGGGAATGCATTAGTCTATGATGTGATCAGTTGTCTGTCAGCTGAAAATGTCCTGGAAAATAATTTCAAGAAAAGTGTAGAGACCCTGAGTTAACTGTTGGCACTGGCGTGCTGGGCAGTCTGTGTTGGTCGCCCTGACCGGGGAAGCAGCTTGCTTGCGCGGGGATTGGGTGACAGACAGGCTGTATGGATCGCTCTGATTTCAGCTGCTGTTTTCTATAAATTCTGTTCACCCCCACTGGAGTCATTGTTGATCTGGCAATGCTTGACCGTATGTTTTGTTCTTGGACGTTATTTTGGCTTAATTCAGGTTTTATTTTCCCGGGGCGGGATTCGAGGCTGCTGGCTGGAGCTGGCGGGTTGGCCACTCATTCGCGTGTGTTTCTGTGCTTGTTGTGCTCTAGGGACCAGTCATGTGCTTTTGACCACTGGGACCACACGGCCCTGTTAACCAGTGATGCTGTGTTTCGTTCATTCCTTGTTGCATCGAGTGGAGAACCTCTTACAATATTCCTTACATTTGTTAGTGACTGAGAAAGGTTTTTAAGTTTTACACAAATTCTCAACTCGCGCCATTATTCCCGTGTCCCATGGAGTGGCAAGCTCTGCTACCCAAGGGGCTCTGTTGCGGCTTGTGGGCAGCTCCCCTACCGAGCCCCAAGGGAGTTCCCCTCGTCTGGAGGGAGGCCAACACCAGCCTTCCCCCACCGCTCTGTGGGACACTGCCCTTGGAGATCCCGGGGCCAATCTTGCTGGCCGACTTCACTTGTATTCGGTTGAAGATGCGTCTGAACCATAGGGCTGTAACCAACAATGATTTTGGTAGTTGGCTAATCTATATTTTCGGTTAGTCGACTAATCGTGATTATTTCGGTCATGTCCACCATCTCTGCTTCCTGTTAGCACGGCTCTTGTTTGGGGCGCTAGTGCTTGTTTTACCTCACCTGTTTAAGCCTGCACACCTGTGAAAACCACTTTGTTGTCAGTCCCTGCTTTAATAGAACATTTTATAAGCAGTTTCCAGAGCTGAATAAAATGACACATGAAACACAAATTTTAAACTGAAGCTCAGCAGTTTAATGAAGTGTATTTTTAGCCAAACAACTGATACAAAATAAAAGAGCAGTCTTGAACAAAAAAGGTAAAGTCAAAAGCGGAAAAAAAAAAAAATAGCCTCTGCTTAAGTCTGCACACACAGTCTCTGTCTTAACATAAAAAAGGTATAGGACCTTACAGTATATATATATATAATATATATATAAGGTATGATATTCTCATTAACTCAGGTGCACTAATATTCAGAATGAGGGCTAATATTAATGAAGATGAAAAAGAGAGAGCTACTCCTGTAATTCAGTAATTTACTGCATTCAACACGTCAGCCATGACTTAAACAACTCAGCCCTCAGTAACCATCCTCCAAGAGAGCTGATTGTCAAACAGGTAAGCTAACATAAACAGCACATACATACAGTAGTCATTCTTCTAAAGCTTGAAACAGTTGGCCATTGAAAATAAGTGGCGTTAACTTTCTTTACTCGCGCTAACATCACTGGCTTTATGCAACGGGAGACCTCAGTGCGAACTGTGATGAAGCGCCATCTGACACCTGAAGTGGCTGCTGTCACAAAAAACAACCCAGTCGCTGGATTGTGAGTTTGTGAGTTTATTTGGCAAAGTGAGCAAAGCAAGTGCAAAGTGAGCAAACTACAAAATAACAACGAGGAATAAACTTACAAAGACGGCACGCCAGAGCAAGATTGGGCTCTGGCGGAGACAAGGGAGAAAGAGTCCTTTACAGAGACGAGACAGCGACTAATGAAAATGAAAAACAATCTTCTTTAAATAGGGATCCAACTGATTACAATGAGTGACAGATGTGGGCTGGCCTGAGTAAGGGAAAGCAGCAACAACTAACAATTGAACACAGCTGGTAGTAATAATGAAAGAGAGCGGCTGGCGGTGGTGACAAGTGAGGGAGGGGCAACTGGTTTGACAGGCGGCAGGGCATGTCCTAACAGCTGTTAAACAGAACCTAAATACGGGAAACAGATAATGATCAACACAAGGAAACTCGAAGGTGACATAGAACTCACAGGAATAACCATATGGCAGATAAATATGAATAAACAGGGAAGTCATGAAATTGAGTTTGGGGAGAAATCCCAGACTCAGTACATGACAGCTGCTGATTTTATCAAACACTTACGCAACACTCCCCCAGTTATGATATCTCTTTTTACTTTGATGTGTTTTTAGCTCAGTTTATAAGTATGGGTTTTTAGTTTCCTTTGTTTTATGTGTTCTTAGTTTTATCATGTGAAAAAATGAGGACACCTTGTATAAGCCTGTGTGTTTTTTTTAACATATTTGGACATATGGATATTTAATATCAATGTTTAAAATACTGGGAGATTCATGTAATTCAACTAAACAATTAAAAATGAATTTTCTGTAAAATGTAATTCTAAACAAATAGTGAGGAATAAATTAGGACACCCCCCATCTTTTTTAGGACACCCCCACATTCAGTCCCGCTTAAAATGGCTGAAATAAATGTTAAAAAATGCAAATTAAAAACAAAAACAAGGTTAGACAAAATTATGTGAACATTTCTTAATAAAGAACTGAATATTTAAAGGGGTATCCACATTTTTTCACATGACTGCATGTGTTTTAGCTCCAGTGTTTCCTCACTGGAGACCCTCATGCCGGCTGCTGCTTTTCCCATCTGCAGGGGTGTTGGTCTCGAGGGTCACTCTAGCTTAGGTGGGTGGGGGCTTTATGCCACTGCCTACAGCTGTGGTGTGGACCCCAGCTTGTCCTGGTTGGGGTGGCCTCTGTGGCACACCCTGTGGTTGTGGGCTGTGTGATATCCCAGCGTGGGGGACTCCACAGGATGGTTGCTCCTTCACATGGTGCCTCGGTGCCGAGCAATGTCTCTTATTTTATATGTGTGTAGGGGGAGTAGGGGGTGGTGTGTGTGTGTGTGTGTGTGTGTGTTTTGTGGGTATGTTTACAGCAGGGTTGGAAGGGGTGGGATGTATCATGTAAATATATGTAACTAAATTTGTCTACTGTTTTTATCTATGTAAAGCAATTGGTGCAACATCCGATGTTTGAAAAGTGCTATACAAATAAAGTTTGACTGATTGATTGATAGATGTCATGGCTCTAGGGTGTCTCTGTTTCAGATGCTCATACAGTTTTATATCCACTGCTCATACAGTGGATATAAAACAGTCTACACACCCCTGTTCAAATGCCAGGTTTTTGTGAAAAACCTGGCATTTGAACAGGGGTGTGGCATTTTCCCCCCTTAAAATCTTTTAAGGGGGAAGAAAAAACTTAGAATAACTTGTTTGCATAAATATGCACACCCTGTTATACATAACTGAGGATGTGGCTGTGTTCAGAATTAACCAATCACATTCAAACTCATGTTAAATGGGAGCCAGCTCACACCTGCCACCATTTAAAGTGCCTCTGATTAATCCCAAATAAAGTTCAGCTGTTCTAGTAGGCTTTTCCTGACATTTTTGTAGTCACACCTTACAGCACAAGCCATGGTCCACAGAGAGCTTCCAAAGCATCAGAGGGATCTCATTGTCATTGTTCAAAGGTATCGGTCATAAGAAGGGTACAAAAGAATTTCCAAGGCATTAAATATACCATGGAACACAGTGAAGACAGTCATCATCAAGTGGAGAAAACATGGCACATCAGTGACATTACCAAGAACTGGACGCCCCTCCAAAACTGATGAAAAGAGAAGAAAACTGGTCAGGGAAGCTGCTAAGAGGCTGACAGCAACATTGAAGGAGCTGAAGGAATTGCAAGTACTAGCTGTTTAGTACATGTGACAACAATCTCCCGTCTACTGTGGCAAGACGGAAACATTATCTTATGAAGAAAAACATCCAAGCCTGGCTAAATTTTGCAAAAACGCATTTGAAATCTCCCAAATGCATGTGGGAAAATGTGTTATGGTCCAATGAAACCAAGGTTGAACTTTTTGGCCATAATTCCAAAAGGGTTATTTGGCGCAAACACAACACTGCTCATCACCAAAAGAACATCATTCCTACAGTGAAGCATGGTGGTGGCAGTATCATGCTTTCGGGCTGTTTTTCTTCATCTGGAACTGGGGCCTTAGTCAAGGTGGAGGGGAATTATGAACAGTTCCAAATACCAGTCAGTGTTGGCACAAAACCTTTAGGCTTCTGCTAGAAAGCTGAAGATGAAGAGGAGCTTCATCTTTCAGCATGACAATGACCCAAAGCACACATCCAAATCAACAAAAGAATGGCTTCACCAGAAGAAGATTAAGGTTTTGGAATTGCCCAGCCAGAGTCCGGACCTAAATCCGATCGAATATCCGTGGGGTGATCTGAAGAGGGTTGTGCACAGGAGATGCCCTCGCAATCTGACAGATTTGGAGTGTTTTTGCAAAGAAGAGTGGGCAAATATTGCCACATCAAGATGTGCCACCCTGATAAGCTCCTATCCAAAAGGACTGAGTGCTGTAATTAAATCCAAAGGTGCTGCAACAAAGTATTAGTTTAAGGGTGTGCATATTTATGCAACAAGGTTATTGTAAGTTTTTTATTTTTTATTTTTTCCCCTTTAAAGATTTCAGTTTGTTTTTCAATTGGGTTGTGCAGGTTATAGGTCACATTAATGGTGGAAAAAGTTTTGAAATTATTTATCTTGGTCTCATTTTTTTTCCCGTCACAAAAAGCTGGCATTTGAACAGGGGTGTGTAGACTTTTTATATCCACTGTGCATCACTGTAGTGCGGCCATGATAAGTCTGCTTTGCAGAGTCTGCATTTTACTTGTTTCATTTCTTTATTTTCAGTAAAATGTTCCCATACTTTCGAACGTTTGGCTCTCGCTTTTCTTAGCTCCTCTTCTGTGTTTATTTTTCTGTGCTGCAAATTGTTCAGGCATGCTGGACAAAAGAAGTGCTACTGCCCACAGCAATTCCAGTAGTGCACGAGTTACAACTGAACATTTCTGCGGCACATCCATCACTCTATATATAATTCAAGAAATCTCTGCATGTGTGTGTGTCTGTCTGTCTTGTCACGATCATAGGACTCGCTAAAAGATCATAGGACTCACTATGACATCATCAAAGATCAAAGGCAGGCATCACTGAATGAGTGGTGACATCAAAGATCAAAGGCAGGTTTCACCATGGTTACTGTTGCCATGGTGACAGTAACTTTCTACGGGCATGCAGAAATACTTGCTTACACTTGGTTTCTACGGGCATGCATGGGTATCCACTAGTGAACTTTAAAATTAAATGATGCGTGGACAATAAAATTTTGCATCGACAAATTTTTATGATCAACGTTGTCGACAACATCGATTAATCATTGCAACCCTACTGAACCAGCGCCGCTGACGTGAGCTAGGAGGAGTTTAAAAGCTAAAGGCTAGAAGCTAGCTAGCTATTGGCTAAGTGATGTAAGAGGGAGGGCAGAGCTGAATAGGTGAAAGATATTTCTTAAAGTGATCGGCTTTAAATCAGTGTTTCAAGAAAGGCAGGAAAAATACAAAACAAATTTGCTGCAGTAATTAAATAATTAAAGAAAATGTGAACAAAATATGTCACAAACATTTCATTAAGATCTGTGTGAGCTGTTAAAATGTGGAAAAAAGTGCAGTCAGTGGCCCCTTTCAAACTTATTTGCATCTTCTGCTGCCATTGACTCCCACTTAAATTAGCTTTGACAGCAGAAAGTGTTTCATCTTTTTCTCTGTCTTTGTCAAGTTATGGTTTGCCTTCAGGGCATGGAAACAGAGGTGTAAATGTGTGTGGATAAGAAAGTGAGTGCTGCCCTCCTGATTAGTGATGTTGCTGGAGGATATAAAGCACAGAGAAGTTGTAGTTTTCCTTTGGGAGTGTGAGCTGTCACGTGAGTGCATCCTTTACAGAAGAGTCTGTTGGCAGCTCTGATTCCACCTCTGGCTATGTGTTAAAATGAAAGGGAGAAATGTATCTGTGTTGGTAGGCACAGTGGTAGAACTGTCCCTGCTCACCACCTTCTCTCTCTTTCATTCAGCCCCTCTGCTTCGTCCTCCTTTGTCTGTTACATTCCTGCTGTTCAGCCGGTTAGGAAGAGAGCTCCTGCAGAAGATGGATGGATGGATGGATGGATACAAAAGTGTGCATCAGTAGTCCAGTAGGCTTCGACCAAATCACTGAGATGATACAACCTCGGGTGTACAGGTGCATCTCAATAAATTAGAATGTCACTTGATTTTTTTCAGTAATTCAGTTAAAAAAATGAAACTCACATGTCATATAGATCCATTACACACAGAGTGATACTGTACTGTATATTTTAAGTGTTAATTTCTTTTAATTTTGATGGTTATGGCTTATAGCTAATGAAAACCACAAATTCAGTTTCTTAAAAAATTAGAATATTACAGCAGGGATGGGCAACTTTGGTGGCTGTGAGGGCCACAAATTTTTTTCCTCACTTCCTGAGGGCCAGATTTACATGTAACCTTGTGGGGGGGGGGGGGGTATTTCTGAAGTCAAAAGTTTAACAATTAAAACTGAAAATGAAAATAAAAGCTACTCAGTGTTTTATCATATTAGAATTAAAATTACTGATAAAATTATATCATGACCTAATTTTTAAAACTCCCTCCATCAAAATGATGAGCAAAGAGAAATTCCGGATGGTAATTTGCAAAAAAGCCAAGAAGAAAAGGAAATATGACGATGAAGAAAATGTTTTTAAAATATTAGAATCAAATCAAAGCTTTATTTATATAGCACTTTTTATACAAAAAGATGCAGCACAAAGCGCTTCACACGTCGAAATAAAACACAGTTAACACCCCCCCCACACACACACACACGCACACAAACGTTTGCCAGTGTCTATGGCTTATGGCTGGGCACCGAGGATCCAAGTGTGGAAGCACCATCACTAGGGAAGTCCACGGCTACAGGAACACCACCTCTGAGACCACCCAAGTCCAATCCGAGGGGTCGACACTGCCGGTGTGGTGCCGCAGTGTACGATCCCCTCAGCCGGGTAGACCAGGGCAATCACAGACCAGCACCCCACAGCCAGAAAACAGGCACAATTCCCCATGGGAGGGCTTCCCATGAGGAAACGCTGGAGCTTGGACAGGGTGATTAAAAAAATAATAATAAAACGGTCACTGATAAATAAGATAAATCTGCTGATAAAAAGACTAGACAGTTAAGATGACTAGAAGAATAAAGAAACACTTAAATACAGTCAAACATATATTCATAAGTATTAATAATTCACAGTAAGACAAGTAATTGTGACATAAAATAGGTTTAAAATCATAAATTAAGATAATTAAAATAGGAAACTAATCAAAAGCAAGATTAAAATAGTAGGTCTATTAGGAGAAAATGATCAAAGTAAAATAGTTTTACCGATAAATATGCTACATTTCTGTTTTAAATTAGTAATTTTTTGAAGATCTGTTTTATTTTGGTATTAGATGTTCAAGCATCTGATAAATTTGCATCATTTTATTTCAAAATTTATAACTTTTTAGTTGTACTGTGGTTTTTTCAGTCATAAATTTGCTGTTTCTCATATTAATTTGCCTTTCAGTTTGAAACTCGTTACTGTAATATAAATACTCGTGATGTGGCATGGAGGCGATCAGACTGTGTCTCCTGACCTAAACCCCGTAGAAAATCTATGGAGTATTGTCAAGAGGAAGATGAGAGACACCAGACCCAACAATGCAGACGAGCTGAAGGTCACTATCAAAGCAACCTGGGCTCTCCATAACACCTCAGCAGTGCCACAGGTTGAGCACCTCATTGCCACGTCACACTGATGCAGTAACTTATGCAAAAGAAGCCCCGACCAAGTATTGAGTGTGTACATGGATATACTTTTCAGTTGGCCAACATTTCTATTAAAAATAATTTTTAAAAAAATTTATTTTATGTAATATTGAAATTTTTTGAGAAACTGAATTTGGGGTTTTCATGAGCTATAAGCCATAACCATCAAAATTAAAAGAAATAAACACTTGAAATCTATCACTCTGTATGTAAAGAATGTATATAATACATGATTCTCATTTTTTCAGTTGAATTACTGAAATAAATCAACATTTTGATGATTTCTAATTTATTGAGATGCACCTGTATATTGCTTTTATACAACAGTACCACAAATGTAATTTGTAAATTGACAGCAACAACAAGCAACAAGAGATTATGATTTGTTTATGTGATGCTATGTTGTTCCGCTAAGATGAGGGTCGTTTTGTGAAAGCAAGTAGTTCCTAACCACTACTCATGGATGTTGCTAAAACAAACACTGAACACTGTTATGATCCGTCGTGCACCATTACGCAGCGCACAGAGGGCAGAATGAAAACCCACGAGCAGAGATAGATTTGTGCACTTTATTTAACAAAAACCCCAACCTTGTCCAGTAAACAGTCACACAGAGAACAGAGAGTGAGATGATTGAGCTTAAGGCCACCAGACATACAGGGATGCCACCTGGATGCTCTACAGCCTGAGGAAGGGAATGCCTAGTGCCGCAGAGCTGCTGTCGGCACGGAGAGAAAGGCAAACATAAACTTACGGTGCTGGAGCGATCCGGGGCTGTCCGTGCAGACCGGTGGATGAGGATAAGGCAGAAACAGCTGCTAACACCAAGGGAGTACACAATCTTGAAGCGTTAGACACGACTAAGACGTCAGGCTGAAAGTTAACGTAGGTAATGATAACTTACATACACGAGGTACACGCTGCCGTGTGTGAAGCGCAATGCACCGGCGATCTGTTCCCACTAACACAGCATTCTTCTTCTTCTTCTTCTCTCGGTTACTGGCGGATGGCAAACAACTGAAAGGTGCATACTGCCACCTACTGTACAAAAGTGTGTAACATTATGTCATCTGAGCCCAACCCCTAAATTCTATGACTTAATCCTGTGTTATTTAAAAAAGAGAAAATTGCCTTTCTCGTGATTCTTATTGCCTCTCCATCTCCATCTGCAGTTAAATTCCATTCCCTACCGGCCTCTTACATCTCTCTTTCATTTCCGTATTTGTGACAGTGTAATAAGATGTGCTCGACATTTTCTTTTACTCCACATTCTCTACATTTGCCACTTTCGCTTTTCCCCATGGTGAATAAAGTGCCATTTAAACCTGTATGATCCAGTCTGAGTCTTACCATAATGATGTCTTCCCTCCTTTTGGTTGTTATGAAATTCTTTATTGCAATAGATTTTTGTATTTTGTAATATGATCTACCTTTATGATCTTCATCCCATCTTTTTTGCCATAGTTCAGTTCCTTTTTTTCTTGATTACTACTTTCCCTTCACCTTTTCCAAGAGACAATGGTATAATTATCTCTTTTCCAAGAGCGCTTTTTGCTAATTTGTCTGCACAGTCATTCCCTTTCAACCCGTCATGTGCAGGATCCCAACAAAACTGAACTTCTCCACCACCCCTCTGTACCCTAAATAAACTGTGATATAGCTCAATCACCAAGTCTTCCCTTGTAGATTTTAGTGTCTGTATGGGTTTTTTTTGTAACTTAGATTTTTATTCATTTTTCATCATATATAATGCATTCAGATCACATTCTACATTTAAAAAACAAAGGGGTTAGGGTAGGAAAAAAAAAAAAAAAAATAAATAAATAAAAATAAATAAATAAATAAATAAATAAAAGGGGGGGGGACAAATGTTGGAGCATCAAGTTTTTAGTTTCCATCTCTTAATTCTTCTGGTTTTTTCAGTGTCTTTGGTTATTCTTTCAATTTCTGCCTCGTTGTTGCACTTTGTAGTGTGTCCATTTCCGCCATTTTTTCTCCCATATTCCTTCTTGCATTCTTCGTTGATATGTTAGTTTTTCCATCATACGTATGTCCTCAACAATGTCAGTCCATTGTTCTTGGTCAGGAAGAACTTCTGATCGCCATTTTTTTGTGATAGTTTTTTTACATGCAATCAACAAGATTTTAACTAGATATCTGTCCTCAGCCTGTATAACATTGTCTTTTTTAAGATCACATAAGTACATCAGGTTACAGTTCATTGGTATATTATATCCTAATATCCTCTGTATTGTCACATGCATAGATTTCCAAAATGATGATATTTTGTAGCATTTCCAAAACATATGTGAGTGGTCTGCATTTTGAGCCCCACATCCCCTCCAGCGTAAAGATTGGGTATTTGTATATTTTCCTTGAATCTGTGGTGTAATGAAAAAGCGAATCAGGTTTTTCCATCCAAATTCCCTCCATGCCCTTGAATTTGTTGATGTGTGTTGTGTTTTCCATATTTCCTGCCAGCTTTCTTCTGTTATGTTTAAATTGAGCTCTTTCTCCCATTTCTCCTTTATATAGTTACTTGTATGATTGTTTGTCATAAGTTTCTGATATAGTTTTGAAATAATTCTTATTTTATTTCCTGCATATGGGCTTAAAATAAGTTGTATAATCTCGTTCACATCTGTTTGGAGGTTATGTCTAATCTTCTTCATATAGTAATCTCTCATCTGCAGATATCTGAAAAATTCCGATCTTTCTAATTTAAATTTTCTCCTGATATTTACAAAGCTCCCGAGATCTTTTTTTCCGATATTGCCCCATGCTGTGATTCCCTTGTTCACCAGATTTTTGTATCCCCTATCTTGTTTTGCCGGTTCAAACTGACTGTCAAATGCTACCCATTTCAATAGTTTTATGTCTTCCCTTATATTATATTTTTGTACTATTTTATACCACAGTTCTAAAGTAAATTTAGTGATTGGGTCTATTTGTTTGATTTGCTTATATGCATCTTTATCCCCTATTATGCTTTGTACTGGGAGTCCCTCAATTTCCTTTTCCATTTCTTTCCATTTTGCCTCATATCCCTCGTCGCACCAACATATGATATATCTTATTTGTGCTGAGTAGTAATATTCCTTTAGACTCGGTAGGCCCATGCCTCCTTTCTCTTTCGGTAATTGGAGGGTTTTATATTTCACTCTTGGTTTTTTACCTCCCCAAACAAATCTCGATATCATCCTGTCCCACTTTGAGAATTGGGCATCTGGAATCTCTGTTGGTATAGCCTGGAAGAGGTAAAGTAATCTAGGTTGTATGCTGATTTTGACTGTCTCAATTTTTGAATTCAGATCCATATTTAAGATTGACCATCTATCAATATCTTTTTTTATTTCTTGTTCCAACCTATCATAGTTTGCTTTATATATTTTGCTTAGGTCTTTAGGTATGTTCACTCCAAGGTATTTTATTTCTTTTTGTTTCCAGTTTAGTTTGATCTTATCAGTTATCTGGTTTAGAGGGTTATAGTGGAATGTCAGTATTTGTGTTTTTGTTATGTTTATCTTGTATCCTGATAATTTTCCAAAATTTTCTATCAAGTTCATCATTTCCATTATTGATTTATCTGGTTGTTCAAGGTAAACTATAATATCGTCTGCAAATAGCCCAATCTTGTGTTCCGCCCCCTTTATTGTTACACCTTTTAATTTCTTATTTTGTCGTATTGCTTGAGCCAATGGTTCTATGAACAGAGCAAACAAGGTGGGCGATAAGCAGCATCCCTGCCTAGTTGATCTTTGTATATTTACTTTGTCTGTTAAGCTACCGTTTATCTTGATTCTTGCCACAGGTTCTTGATATAGCGTCCTTATGCATTGTACTGATTTTTCGTTAAATCCAAAGCGCTCCAGTACACTATATAGGAATTTCCAGTTAACCCTGTCAAATGCTTTTTCTGCGTCTAAACTCATTATTACTGCGCTTTTCTTTTCTTTATGTATTTGGTTAATTATATGTATTGTTCTCCTGATATTGTCATGTGTTTGGCGTCCCTCTATGAATCCAGTTTGATCATCTTCTATCAATTCCGTCAAGAATGTCTTTGTTCGTTTACATATAATTGTTGTGTATATTTTATAATCTACATTTAATAAAGAGATTGGTCTATAGTTTCTGCATTGTTCTTTATCTTTCCCTGGTTTTAAAATAACTGAAATGATTGCTTCGTTCCATGTTGGAGGTATTTTGTTGTTGTTCAGCGTCCAATTAAATGACTTTAGGAGTTGTGGCGTGAGTTCTTCTATAAACAGTTTATAAAACTCAGACGGGTAGGGTATCCATCACTACCTGGTGATTTACCGTTTTTAAGTGACTTAATCACATCTCTGATCTCTTGTGTTGTTATTTCTGCTGTTAGTTTTTCATTTTGTTGATTTCCTATTGATGGCAAGTCCAATGTGTCTAGAAATTTTTTGATATCTTTAGTATTTGTTTCTTCTGGTTGCGAGTATAGTTCTTGGTAGAAATTATGGAAAATTTCTTCGATGTTTTCTGGGTTAACTGTGGTTTTATTTGTGGTGGGGTCTTTAATCTTGTATACATTATTCATTGTTTGTTGTTTTCTTAACCGTTTTGCCAGCAGTTTTGTGGCTTTTGGCCCCGTTTCATAATATTTTTGCTTTAGATATCTATTTTTCCTTTCAATTTCATCCATTTGTGTTTCTTTTATCTTTGTTTTTTCTTCTTTAATTTCTTGATATATTTTTGGATCATTTGTGCTTTGATGTTTACGTTCTAATTCCCTCAGTCTCTCACATCTTTGTTCATACGCTTCCAGTTTAGTCTTATTTGCTTTTCCTGTTTCAACAATTAATTTACCCCTTAACACGGCTTTTAGTGCGTCCCATAGTATTGTTGGGTCCACTTCTTCATTGTCATTCTCTTGGATATATTCGTTTATGTTTATTTTTATTCTTTCTTTCATTTTCTCATCATTTAACAGTCCTACGTTAAGTTTCCATGTTGTTTGTCGTTTTCTATTGTTTAAATATATTTCCATGTATATAGGATTATGATCTGATATTTCTGCCCCTCCAATCCAACAATTTCTCACCCTGTGTCTGTCACCTTCATTCATAAGGAAGTAATCTATTCTAGAGTGTACTTTATGGGCTGCTGAATAATATGTATAGTCTTTTTCGAGTGGGTGTAGGTCCCTCCATATGTCTACCATACCCATTTCTGCCAGTGAGTTTCTTATGAACTTTGTTACATGTTTTTTTGTCTTCTTAACACTTGTTGTGTCAACTTCATGATCCATGACAGCATTTAAGTCTCCTCCACAAATTAGGACTCCTTCACTGTGTGTTGCTATGAGATCAAACAGATGTTGAAAAAAACCCTTGTCACTTTCTGGTGGGGCATAGATGTTCACTAATGTGATCTGCATACCATCTATTCTTCCCTTTATTATTACATACCTGCCTTCTTTATCCTGGATTTCCTGTTCACTTTCAAATTGTATTTTGTTTGAGATTAGTATCATAACCCCCCTTTTAGCTCCTCCCTTAAATGAACTGTAGTAGGAGTTCTTATAGCCAAATCTCTTTAATTTCACATGTTCTGCCTTGCTCAAATGTGTCTCTTGCATAAATATAATTTCAGCTTTTTCCTTCTTGAATTTTCTTATTATTCTTTCCCTTTTAACAGGTGAGTTCAGACCATTCACGTTTAGTGTCATTATCTTAAGATTTTTACCCATATTCATGTTTTTCCATTTTTTTAACTTGTGCTCCTAGCCCCTTTAACAACAAAAATAACACATATTTATATAAAAACACATTAAAAAAACTCGACCTCCGTACTTTGGGCCTTTCTTCTGCCCACTGGTCCCTGTTGGTGGGTGGGGGGTTTGTCTTCACAGAGTGAAGGGCCCTCCCTAGACTTCTAATTACTATCAAAGTAATAGTCATAAGTCTAGAAATGTCCAACAAATATCACTTAAACCTCTCCTAGCCGTCTGTTTCTCTTTTACCTTGTCTTCTTGGCCTTCATTTCTTCTGTGCCTTTCTTAATCTTTGTTATGATCTAGGCTTTCAGTTGAAAGCCTTGTAGCTTGTCCTGGGCCCGCTGCTCTACGTCTCTCCCCCTTCTTCCGCCGTTCACTCGTCTCCACTCCGTCTGTCGTGGTGCGTTCAGGGCCGCCGCTGCTCCAGCCGTCTCCTTCGGCACGCTCACCTCAAGGCCCCGCTCCATCATATCCCGCGCTGCCTCTTCGGCCGTGTTGTAGGTTCTTGTGCCTTCCTCCCAATGAATCCTCATTTTCGTTAGCGGCGTTTGGAATCTAATTTTTTTCTCTTTCAGCGTTTTTTTAATATTGGCATATTTCTTCCGCTGCTGCACGATTTCTGTCGGGTAGTCATGGTCAAAAAATACCTGTTTGTCGCCGATTCGTATCTTTTTTTTCCATGCTTGCGTCAGGATTCTTTCCTTTATGTCATATTTCACAAAGTTTACCACAACTGACCTGGGTGGAGAGTTTGTTTTCGGGTTCTGTGCCGGTGTTCTGTGCGCCCGTTGAATCTGCAGATCCGTTTCTCCGGGTATTTCAAGTTCTTTTTTTAAGAACTGATCCATGAATTTTGTCATCGAGTTGCCTTCAATGCCCTCCGGAATTCCAAAGATGCGCATATTGCTTCGTCGGGATCTGCTCTCCAAGTCGTTTATTTTCTCCTGCATCCTCTGCGTTTGCGTCGTCAGGGTCTGTAGTTGTTCGTTTGCCTCGCTTTTCCAATCTTCTAGTTCCGAAATTCGGGTCTGCGCTTCTGTCATACACGCCCGCTGGGAGCGCAGCTCCTCCATGTTTTCCGTTAATTTACGCTCCATTTCTCTTCGGAGGGCCATGATTTCCTCCTTAATTTCTTTTTTCAGTTCCTCCTTAAGAGCCGCTAAATCTTGTTGTAGCTGTCGCTTGAATTCTCTTAACTCTTCACCCAAACTGGCGATGCCAGCGTTCATGTTGTCGAGTCTGGTGTCCTCCATTTTCTCTGCTGTGGACATCTCGTTTTTTTGGGCTTTGCGTACAGCGGTTTTTCCTGCGTTGTTGGAGAGGAATTCTTCAATTTTACCCTGTTTTTGTCCTTGTGCCCGGTTCCTTCGTGTTTTCATCCCTTAGTTTATTGATTCGTTTATGTCGAGTTGGCCATTTACCGATGATTTTTAATCCGGCTAGGGAGAGCTCTTTGTTTAAGTGTTATGTCTCTCCGCCATCTTCCCGGAAGTCAGTGTCTGTATGGTTTTTAAAGCTGCAAGTGAATCTGTGCACACCACCACCCGGTCCGATCTGACCTCCTCCACCCACTGCAAAGCAATAATTATTGCCACCATCTCTGCTGTAAACACGGATGTATTGTTGGAGAGTCTTTTTTTTTTTTTCCACAATATCTTTATTGAACCTTTTTTTTTTTTTAACCAACATGATACAAACAATCAAACACCAACACTAAAGTACTACAAAAAAAAAAAAAAAATGCACTAAAAACACCAACAACCACCAACAAAATCAAGTCTTCAACAATGCTCCTCTGTTTAGTCTAGACAATCCAATACATAAGTATACATATTATGTTCACCAGTTTGGAATTTACAAGGTCCACACACATCATTCACCTTCTTCTTCAAGAGTTATGTTTAAATTTTTTACATAATCAATAAAAGGTCTCCATATATTCTCAAACACAATTTCCTTTGATTTCAGTATATATGTTATTCTTTCTAATGGAAGGTTTGTTAACATCTGTCTTAACCACTGAGTCACATCTGGTCTATAAGTCTTTTTCCATAATAGTGCAATACATTTTTTGGCATTAAGCAAACTGAGGTCTATGAATGTTCTTTCACTTTTATTAAAATTATGCTTTTCTGGGTACAGACCCAACAAAAACAGTTTAGGATTCAATATGATTTGTTTTGAGATTATTTTTTCAATTGTTACCCTCACCTCTTCCCAAAACATTCTTATTAATCTACATTCCCATAAACAATGAAATAGGGTTCCTTTACTTTCCATGCATTTTGTGCATGTATCTGGTATATTTTTGTTATATCTATTTAACTCCTCCGGTGTAACATACATCCGCATTAACCATTTGAAATGTATCAATTTAAGGCGTGCATTTATTGATTTGGTTTGAGCTTCTGTACAAGCCAATTCCCATTGTTCCTCTGAAATTTCAATTTGCAGATCTTCTTTCCAGTAGTTTAATCTTTTCAGTGAATTTTCACTTGAAGATAGTGTCAATGAGTTATAAAACTCTGAAATAATACCCTTTCTTTTACTATCTTTCATCATCATTTTTTCCAAGGATGAATAAATAGGTCGAGTGAGAGCTTTATTTTGATTTGATCGAATAAAGTTTCTAAGTTGAAGATATTTAAAAAAATGTGTTCTATTGAGATTAAATTTGATCCTCAGCTCTTCAAAAGACATTATGTTATCTGCACATGGCAAATATAAATCCTGAATCTTTTGTATCCCTTTTAAATTCCATACTTTAAATACAGCGTCCGCTCTCCCTGGTTTAAAATATTGATTACCCCATATTGGACTAAATTGTGACAATAACTGTGGTTCTTTTAAATAGTTTTTAGCTTCACACCATATTTTGATCATATGCTTTACAAATGGATTTTTAACTTGTTTTTGTAATTTTTTTGCCGAATCTGAGTATATGAATATGGGAAGAGGTAAAGGTAAATTGTATGATTCCATTTCAGTCCAGTGAGGGAGATCATTTGATGAAAAATAATATGTCATAGACCTCAGTTGTGCTGACCAATAATACAACATAAAATTTGGACATTTCAGACCTCCACGATCAAATGGTAAATATAATAAAGACAAACGTAATCTAGCCCTCCTGTTGTTCCATATAAATTCCACTAACTTTTTTTTTATTCTTGAGAATAGATCTAAAGGTGGTGATAAGGGAATGTATTGAAATAAATAAAGTATTTTAGGTAAAATATTACTTTTAAGTATATTGATTCTCCCGATCATCGACATTGGTAGTGACATCCATCTCTGAGTTAACTCATTGATATCTGACATTAAGGCTTCATAGTTGACACTGGCGACTGATTCTAGCTTAGGCACAATTTGGATTCCTAAATATTTAAACTGATTTACAACATTGAATTGATTTACCTCAGGGGCTGGGTAATTTCTCTGGGTCTCATTTAGCATTAATATTGAAGATTTAGTTTTATTTATTTTATATCCTGATATTTCCCCAAAATTCTTTATTAAATTCAACAAGGTTGGAATTGATTTTTTTAGATTCGACATAAACAAAATTATATCATCGGCGTACAGGGAGATTTTATGTTCTGTTGGTCCAACTTTAATTCCATATATTTGTGAATGTAAACGTATCGCTATCGCTAAAGGTTCAATTGCCATAGTAAACAGTAAAGGTGAAAGTGGACAGCCTTGTCGACATCCTCTATTGATTTTTATTGGTTTTGAAATATTGTTATTTGTTAGGATTTCTGCTGTAGCATTATTGTATATTATTTGAACCCATTTTATGAAATTATTTCCAAGTCCAAACCTTTGTAGGACTTCAAAAAGAAAGGGCCATTCAACTCTATCAAAGGCCTTTTCGGCGTCCAATGATAGGAGAGCTGTATCCGGTGCTTCTTTATTAAAATAAATAATATTAAATAGTCTTCTTACATTATGGAAGCCTTGTCTACCCTTTATAAAGCCATTCTGATCTCGATTAATAATATTTGGTAAAATTTCTTGTATTCGTCTTGCTAAAATTTTACAGATTATCTTAAGGTCGGCGTTTAATAGGCTTATTGGTCTCATATTTTCACATTTATTAGAGGGCTTACCTGGTTTTGGCAGCAGTATAATTAAGGCATTATTTATGTATGATGGTAAATTATTATTTTGAAATGCTTCTAAAACCATTTCCAAAAAAGGTTTTATTAATTTATTCTTAAATTTTTTATAAAGGTCAACTGGAAGACCATCTGGTCCTGCACTTTTTCCTGATTTCATATTATCAATGGCTAGCCCAACTTCTTCTTGACTAATTTTAGACTCCAATATCTCCCTGTTTTCATTTGGAATACACGGTATAGATAGTTCGTTCAAAAACCCATTTAGTTTTGTTAAATCAGGTTCATTTTTGGTATCATATAATTTTTCATAGTAATCTCTAAAGGCTCTATTAATTTCTAAAGATAAGATAAGATAAGATAAGCCTTTATTAGTCCCACAACGGGGAAATTCCAGGATTGCAACAGCACAGGGATAGCAACACTCAGAGCAACAATCAGAAGGCAAGAAAAAAAAACAAGCAAGCAAGAGCAGCTAATAAACATATGTACGTATTACTATAAAATATATATATATACACACACACACAGACACACAGTGCAGAGCATTGTAGCTGGATGGAATAATATATGAATATATGAACACACAGTGCAGAGCATTGTAGCTAGATGGAATAAATATGTAAATATATAAACACCCACAGTACGGAGCATTGCAGCTAGGTGGAATAAATATGCAAGTATATAAACACACACAGTGCGGAGCAATGTAGCTAGATGGAATAACATGTAGATATATAAACATATAAACACCCACAGTACGGAGCATTGCAGCTAGACGGAACAAATATGCAAATATATAAACACACACAGTGCAGAGCATTGCCGCTAGATGGAATGAAACAGCATAACCGTCTACCCAGCTATCCTGCATGGTATGATTATGTGCCCATACACACTCTCACCCTCCATAGCGACCGGCATGCTCCTAGTTGTATGCCGGAGAGGACCACTGTGTAAGTCTATTGCATCTTCTGCATTCAAAAAACTATTAGTTTGTTACGTCTTTTTTGCTATCTCTGCGAGCAGCCCTGCTTAGGTTGTACAGTCTGACAGCCGTTGGTAGGAAGGACCTACGAAACCTCTCGGTTGTGCACCTGGGATGATGTAGTCTGCTGCTAAATGAGCTCCTCAGTGCATTCAGTATGTCCTGCATAGGGTGGAACTCGGACTCCAGCAGAGATGACAGTTTAGCCACCGTCCTTCTCTCTCCTATCTCCTCCATCGGATCAAGGCGCTGCCCCAGGACAGAGCTAGCTTTCTTAATCAGTTTGTTCAGTCTCTTCCTATCGGCTGCAGTAATGCCACTGCCCCAGCAGACCACTCCAAAAGTGATGGCTGATGCCACCACCGTGTCATAGAATGACTTCAGCAGCGCCCCTTGTACACCAAAAGACCTGAGTCTCCTCAGCAGGAACAGCCTGCGCTGTCCCTTCTTGTAGAGTGCATCAGTATTGTGTGACCAGTCTAGTTTATTGTTCAGATGAATACCCAGGTACTTATAGGATGTCACCATCTCGATGTCTGTTCCCTGTATATTTACTGGTACTGTGAGGGGCTGCCCATGCCTGCGGCAGTCCACCACCAGCTCCTTAGTTTTCCTCGCGTTGATCTGGAGGCAGTTCCGATGGCACCAGTCCACGAAGTCCTGGATAAGCCCTCTGTACTCAGCTTCATCTCCATTGGAGATGAGGCCAACGATCGCAGAGTCATCAGAGAACTTCTGTAGATGGCAGTGTGTTGTGTTGTGTGAGAAGTCCGCAGTATAAAGAGTGAACAGGAAGGGAGCCAGCACCGTTCCCTGGGGGGCCCCCGTGCTACTGATGATCGTGTCGGACACACAGTCCCGGGTTCTCACAAACTGAGGCCGGTTCGTGAGGTAGTCCAGGATCCATGATGACAGGTGCTGGTCCACCCCTGCGCGCAGCAGCTTGTCCTTCAGGATCATCGGTTGGATGGTGTTGAAAGCACTGGAGAAGTCAAAGAACATGATCCTCACCATATTCCCGGGCTTCTCCAGGTGGGACAGAGAACGGTGAAGGAGGAAGATCACCGCATCCTCCACCCCAATGCCATGCTGGTAGGCGAACTGGAGTGGATCCATCGCTGGTTCCACCAGGGGGCGGAGGTGAGCAAGGAGCAGTCTCTCCAGGGTCTTCATCAAGTGGGACGTCAAGGCCACCGGTCTGTAGCTGTTCAGGTCTTTGGGGTGGGAAGTTTTTGGTACAGGTACCACACAAGATGTTTTCCACAGCTGTGGTACCCTCCCCAGTTTCAGGCTCATGTTGAAGATATACGTCACAATAGTTATAAAGGATCTATAACTACCTGTCCGTTACTTATAATACTGGTAATTGGTGTTTTAATTTCTAATTGTTTAATCTGCCATGCTAATAATTTTCCTGATTTTTCACCTTGTTCATAAAAAGATTGTTTCAATCTTAGAAGACTCGAGGCAGCTCTATTCGCTGATTTTTTGTCGTATTCAGCTCTCAAAATCAGTAATTCATTCTCCAACCTTGGGTCACTTCCTGCATACACTTTTTCCTGAAGACTTTTTATTTTATGTTCCAATTTAGCTCTCTCCTCTCGAGTCTTCTTAGATTTTGATCCTGTATAACTAATAATATGTCCCCTAATAAAAGCTTTGAAAGCCTCCCACTTTACACATGCTGATGTTTGTGTAGTATTGATGTCAAAGAACTCGTCTATCTGTTTTTCTATATACTTGACAAATTCCTCATCCTGAAGCCATTTATGCTGAAATTGCCATCTACCTGATTCCTTTGTCAATTTTTTATCTACATATATTAGACAACAGGGTGCATGATCAGAGATCACGATGTTATCATAAAAGCAGTTTTGAATCTTGGACCTTAATTCTGTGGAAATCAAAAAATAATCAATACGTGAGAATGTCTTGTAGGTACTGGAATAACAAGAATAGGCTTTAACTTGTGGTTTCATTTCTCTCCATATATCTAACAATCTCAATTCTTTCATAAAATGATTAATAGTCATCCTACATCCAATGTGCGTACAATCCAGTCCTGTTGATCTATCTATACCTGGATTCAATGTACAATTAAAATCCCCTGCTATTATATGTTGCCCTGTAAGTGATGATAAGATGAGAAATAAATTAGCAAAGAACTTCTGATCATCTATATTGGGACCATATAAGTTCACAAGATTTATATTTTCTAATAGCAAAGAACTTTGAATGATTACATATCTTCCAAATTTGTCTCCAATTACATTTTTCACTTGAAAAGGAACTGATTTATGTATGAGAGTCATAACTCCCCTGGCTCGGGATGAAAATGAAGAGGTGAATACACTTCCTTGCCATCTACTCCTAATTCTTTTAACATCCTCCTCTATTAGATGAGTTTCTTGTAAAAACACATTTTTTGAACCCATGTCTTTTATTTTATTCATAACTTGTTTAAGTTTTTTTAAATTTTGTAGACCTCTGCAATTCCATGAAGTTAAATTAAGATTAACACTTTGGTTTATGATCAATAGAGAGTTTGGGATTACCTTGCAGTGTAAACATGCTCATACAGAGAAGCAAAAACATGAGTGGTTGAACATTCTACAAACATCATCCTACAAACTACACACAAACAAATTTCCCCTTCCCACACTTGTGGCAAACCCCCCAAAATCAAAAGAAAAATTCTGTCTCCCGATATAGCCATCGACCGTTCCACACCCACGGGGAACAGCCTAAGCCACTCCTTCTTCATCCTCCCAATCACCCTAACTCTACTGCTTTTAATGACGTAACATTAACTCTCCTCTGTAGTTTTCCAACTTAACTCCAAAATTTTTAACAACTTTGTACATCATAGTTTTTTTTTTGTTTGTTTTGTTTTTGTTTTGTTTTTTTAATATATAATACAATCTATATTTTGTAAACTTACTATTTACTTCAAGTCAGTCAGATGCCTGTGCAAATGCTTAATTATTCTACCTTATATTTTGTTCATGCTTAGCTCCCACCAGTCTCTTCTTCTTCTTTGATCTTCTTGATGAACTCCTGCGCCTCCTCTGGGGTCTTGAAGATGTGGATTCTGCCCTCATACGTGGTCAGCAGTCTCGCAGGATAGATTACACCATGACGAATCCCAAGGTTGCGCAGCTCCTTACGTACGGGATCAAACTGCTTCCTCAATTGCTGGATTCCTGTGGCCAAATCTGGGTAGAACCGCACCTGCTGGTCCTGGTGTTTAATCTCTCCTTTAGCTCGTGCAGCGTTGAAGATCTTCATCCTGTCTGTGTTGCTAAGAAACTTCATAATTAAGGTCCTCGGCGGTCCCTTATCTCTCCGTGGGCCTATACGATGTGCTTTTTCCAGAACCACTGCTGATTGCAACTCCTCGCTGCCCAGCACCTCCGGAATCCACTTTTCCAGAAAGGAACATACGTCCCGACCTTCTGATTCCTCTGGAAGACCCACCAGCCTCAAGTTATTCTGTCTCGACCGAGATTCCAAATCCAAAATATTATCTTCCAGAGATTTATTTTTTTTTTCCAAAGTGCGCACCTTTAATTGAAGACGGGTGACGTCATCTTCAGCACTAGCGAGACAGAGCTCCATCTGCGCCGTTCGTTCTACACAGTCACCCAATTCCTTTCTTATTCCTTCCAACGCTGTCATAATCCCATCAAATCTAGAGGAAAAGTCCGCTCTCATTGAACTCATGGCAGCCATCAGCGCATCTGCGCCTCCCCCCGCAGACATCGCACCGTTGCCAGCCTCCTCCGCCATATATGGAGTTTTATTTGCTGCGTCACAGACCTGAAAGTCCGTTAATTTGGACTGTTTCGGCGGCTCGCTTTTTCCTTTACCTGGTTTTCCAGCCTTAGGCTTCGCCGACATATCCTCGCCCAAACGCTGGGATACGTTCTGTCCCAAATGAGAGAGTTATTTGCCGATTTTTTTTCTCCAGGAGCAGAGCAGAGCGAGACACGTCCGTCCTACGTGGCAGCCATAACCGGAAGTGGTTGGAGAGTCTTTTTGCGATGGTTACTTTAAATTCTGGGACGCATACTCCAACTCCAACAGAGCCCTCTTTATTTTTTGAACTGTCTATATAGAGCTGTAAGAAGTTATAGTAATTGTTCCTGAGGTAAATGCTCGTTTTAACACCAACTTCACTCATATGCCAATCCTTTTTCCTCATTAGCAGACTAGCGTCTACTTCTATTCCCGGAAACAGCCAAGGGGGAACATTTCTCACTGGACTGGTGTTAGCTATATCAAGAGTGTGCAGGCCATACATTGTGGTCCTTCTTTCAATTGTCCACCCAAATCCATGTCCCTGAAAATTAGCGTATTCCCAGCAGTCTTGTAGTGTTGTTTTTGAAATATTCACTTTGTCACTTCCTTTCAGCTTGACCCAGTATGATAATGCCAGTTTATCTCTTCTCAAATCCATTGGCATTTCTCCTGTTTCTATTAAAACTGCATTGTTTGGTGTTGTTTTGACAGCTCCAATGCACAGGCGAAGTGCTCTATGCTGCATTCTGTCTATTTTTTCCAGAGTCGTCTTTGCCGCTGCTCCATAAATCATGCATCCATAGTCTATTGTTGATCACATTAGTGCTCTGTAAATGTCAATTAATGCCTGTTTATCTGCACCCCATTCGTGTCCAGCTACAGCTTTTATGAGATTAATGACTTTTTTGCATTTTGTCTCCAAATTTTCAACATGAACTCTCCATGTGTATGCAGTATCAAACCACAGTCCTAGATATTTGAACTCACCAACTTTCTCTATTGGTTGATTATATAATGTTAATGGTACTGTACCAGTACTGCGTTTTTTTGTGAAAGTCATATAGCAGGTTTTATTGTTTGAAAATTTAAATCCCCAGTCATATGACCACTTTTCCTCTTTCTCCATTGCTTTCCTGATGTTTTTGAACACAAATTTCTCAGTTCTTCCCCTTGTCCATATGGCTCCATCATCTGCATATAGTGCTGTTTTGATGGATCCCTCTTGATCCTCAAACATGTCATTAATCATTATATTGAATAAAACAGGGCTTATCACACTCCCCTGAAGAACACCATTTTCTATTTCAAAGTCATTAGAAACTTCTGATCCTACTTTAACCGTAATTGTCCTGTGTGTTAAAAAGCCATTATCCAATTATACATCCAACCACCAATGTCCATTTTATTCAATTTCATAAGAAGACCGTCCCTCCACAGTGAGTCATAAGCCCAATATCCAGATAAACTATAACCATTACTTCTTTTTTGAGAGCCTTTTCAATATCATTACTTACCCTAACTAGAGCATCCACTGTGGATCTTCCTCTTCTAAAACCATTCTGATAGTCGTTTATTAATCGTTTTTGCTCTAATACATATGAGAGTCTGTAAACTAATACCTTCTCCATCCATTTCCCTAAATGTGACGTTAATGCTATTGGCCTATAGTTGCCTGGATGAGCTGGATCTTTCCCTGGCTTATTAAATGGTAGAATTACAGCCCTTTTCCACCCACTTGGGATAACCCCCTCCTTCCATATTCTGTTAAACAATTTCAGCACCAGCTGCATTGATTGCATAGGCAACTGCTGGAACATAGCATAGCTTAACTGATCATATCCTGGAGCTGTGAATCCACTATCTTGCAAAGCTCTCTTAAGCTCTGACATTATGAGCTTGAGATCTAACACAGTCATGTCCTCTTTCACTTCATTTTTTAAGCTTGCATTTTCTCTGAGTTTATGCTCCCTTTGCTGTCTATGACTCTCACCAAGGTGGTCTCCTCTATGCACTGCTGCAAATGCGCTACCTTGGACTTCTGCCTTTTCTTTGTCTGATACAGCCATCTTGTCCCCATCCACTAAAGCTGGAATTTTAACTGATACCCTTTTTCCACTCATTGTTTTAAACATACCCCAGACATCACCTAGTTCTGTTTTCCTACCAAGGGTGGAACAAAATTCTCTTCATGTTGACCTTTTCCTGTTTTTAATAATCTTTCGAGCTACTGCCCTTTTCTTTTTATACTCTATTAAGTTTTCACTAGTCATATTCTTCCTCAGCTCTCTGAATGCCTTGTTTCGCTCTTTTATTGCAATACTACATTCGTCATTCCACCAGGATACAACCTTCTTCCTACCCTGTGTTGTTTTCTTAGGTATACTTGCTATTGCAGCATTCAGAATATAATTGGTTACCTGACCTGAACACTCTTCTATGCCACCTTCTAATGTTACCAAATGACACTATTGAACACGGTATTGCCTAAATTTTCCCCAGTCTGCCTTGTCAAAACACCATTTTGTAAAACATCTTCCCTCTTGTATACATACTTCAGTTTTAATGACTGTAAGTATTGGGAAGTGATCACTTCCCATAGTTGTCCTGTTCATAACCGTCCATTCACAGGTGCTCACTAAAGAATCAGATACCAGAGTCAGGTCAATACATGATAATGTGCCCCTATGCACATCCACCCTGGTACCTTCACCACTGTTTAGACAAATTAACAATCTTTCATCTAACATCTCTTCCACAACATTTCCATTGTTATCTGCATGTGTGCTTCCCCACAAGCTATTGTGGGCATTAAAGTCTCCACACCATACCTCTTTCATATGCCCTTCCCCTGCCATAACACTGAAAATATCTGCTGTTAACTTCCTACATGGGTTGTAATAATTAATCAGCTTAATATTTCCTTGTCCATTTGGCCTACATATTTCAATACTACTACACTCTATATCCTCAGGGGAGGCAATTACCCTATACGCAGGCCATCTTTAATGAAAGTGGCACATCCTCCTCCATTTGCACTGTTAATTCTATCCTGTCTAATTGAACTGTATCCTGGAATAACAAAATCTAAGTGAGGTTGAAGCCATGTCTCCTGTACACACACTACTTGTGGAACAACTTCTGGTTCGTAAAGATACTTCTTGAGTTCTTGTCCGTTTGCTGTAAGACTCCTCGCATTCCACTGTAGTATGTGTAGTACCATAATTAAGGTCTTGTTTCAGCTTTCAATAAAGCATGAATCTGGTCAGCTGTGATATCTTTCACATCTAGGAAGCTTTCTGCTGCTTCCACAGTAGTTTTGATTCTGTCACTTTTCTTCTGTAGCTGTGCAGCAACATTCATGGTGTGGCAGATAAAAGCTATAAAGTTTGTCCTCTTAACTATCAATGTGTCATCATCCATTTTGCATTTGTGAACACAAACGTTCCTTGCAGCTGCACAATTTTGTGCTTGCGTGGGCCCTGTTGATTGCTGGGCTTCCATTTGAACTGAACTTCTTTGAGGAAGGACTGCTGTGTTTCTGACTATTCCTGCCTCTCTAACTGTCTTTAGAGCTTACGCATACAAGATTTTCTTAGTTATTCTGATTTCCTGGACTTGTCTAGCTTCCCTCTGCACAACACATCCTCCATATGCAGCACTGTGCTCACCTCCGCAGTTGCAACACTTTACTTTGGCGTCCTTGTCACATTTACCATATTCATGCTCCCCTCCACATCTAGCACATCTTAGCTTTCCCCTACATTGCTGAGCAGTGTGACCCATCCGTTGACATTTGTAGCACCTGAGTGGCTTTGGGACATATTCTCGGACACTGAAATACATGTATCCTATTAGGACTGATTTGGGGAGTGTTTCCTCAAACTGAATCATGACAGACTGTGTGTCCTTCAGCAAACCTTCTTTTTTACTCCGTAGCCTTTTCACATCCTTCACCTTTCCTCCTTGGATCTCGTTTTTCACTTCTTCCATAGATATGCACAAAGGGACACCTGATATAACTCCCCTCAAATTAGCTGTCACGCCAGGAACATGCGCCTTCATTTGTTCTCCATTTAGACATGTCATTGTCAGAATTTTCTGCTGCTGTTGTTTACTTGTGGCACGAATTAACAGCCGGTTATTCTTCAAGAACTTTGCACACTTAACTCTCCCAATTTCTTTCTCAATTGCTTTTGTTAGCTTAACCGGGTGATAGTGCCCCCCACCCTGATTGAACTCAGTGACAACCTTGCAGTCATTCCCTACATCCTCAAACTGCCATCCATTTTGGCCAGTTTGTGTTTTCTTTGCATTGTTACTTCGTCCCGCATCACTCTCATCTGACCCGCTTCGAAGTCTTGGTGCCCCTCCCCCAGCTGCTCTTTTCCGGCCTCCAGGCCTGGACAGTGTCCAGCCCACCTCATCTTTATCGTACCCATCAGAGCTAGATGCCATAATGTTACAGACCGTACAATTTTTGCTATCTGCCACAAACAAATCAATCCTACCGCCAGCCGAACACAGCTGTAAATGCGGTCCCAATCTTTTTCTTCTTCTTTTCGACGCCTTCCAGTCCTCCCGGTAGTCTTCCACTAACACAGCGTTTATGTAGTCATCACTCTATAAAAGCAAGAAATCTCTGTGTGTCTGTCTGTCTGTCTGTGTGTCTGTCACGTTTATAGGACATCATAGGATGGCCTATGATCTCTGCCTGAACATCATAGGACGTCCTATGAACTCAGGCATCATAGGACAACTTGCGATTGTCTTTATGATGTCATATACAGTGAGTCCATGCCGGAAAGCCTCTTTTTGCTCAGATCTATTTTCGTGATCGCTTCTCGGCCTTTTGGCTAAGATCAAGTGTAGTAGTGTAGTAATGATCCTGTCCATGAACTGGAATTACGACGCACCTATCCCTCAACCAGTGGTCTCAACAAAGAAGAAGAAGAAAAAGACCCACCAGATGGAGAGCATGACGACAACTGCTGCACGTCAGAAAAGATGCCATGAAGATGAAACACCTGAGTTTCCAGCAGTACATCGCACCCATCTGAGACAGGAGGACACCCTTCACCAGCATAGGGTATAACAGACTTTAAAGCATGTTTCTAGGACATCATAGGACGGCCTATGATCTCTGCCTCATCATCATAGCAGGTCCTATGAACTCAGGCATCATAGGACGACTCGCCATGCCTACATGACGGCAAATGTGTAACCTTGATGAATGCCAGTCTACATTACAAATGTGTAAAATGCCAAAGTGCTGATTTTCTCCGGGTGCTCCAGTTTCTTGGTTTCTACGGGCATGCACAGGTCTGCCTGATATCCTATGATGTTCCTATGATGTCGGTGTTCATAGGACCGTTTACTGGATATCTACATGACATCACATAAACGGAACTCTATATGACGTCAGATAAACCGTATGGCTGCTGTTCCTATGATCTCAGAAGGATGTCTATATGATGTCATGCAGATCGCAGGAATCGCTACAATAGGACACACTAGTTTAAACCCCACCCATTTGAAGCAGTACATCATGTCTGTGTGTCACAGATCATAGGACATAGGACATCTTCAAAGATCAAACACAGGCATACCTCACGATAATAGGACTCACTATGACATCATCAACGATCATAGGACTCACTATGACACCATCAAAGATCAAAGGCAGGAATCACTGAATGAGTGCTGCCGTGCTTGCTTACACCCTTTCTTACACCTGCTTTCTATGGGCATGCAGAAATACTTGCTTATACTTGGTTTCTATGGGCATGCACGGGTATGTACTAGTAATACTAATGAGGGAGCGTGAGCTGAACAAATTGAAAACATGTGTGCATGAGTGAGTGTCCGAGCATGTGAATGGAAGTGAGTGAGGTGTGTGTGTGTATGTGTGTGAACCACCAACAATGAGACACAGCTGATGACACACTGACAGGAGAAGGGAGCGTGCCTGAGTTGTCAGGGAATGAAGGACCCAAAGGGCTTCCTGATGCGCCTGATGGAAAATAAATAGTGAACTGGGCCAAAATAGCCACGGTGTCAGAACTGGGTTTGGAATCACCAAACCCAGGTTCATGACAGAACACAGTGTGCAATATAATAGTTTTATCATCTGACATATATCTAACAAAGTTTTTTTTTTTTTTTAACTTTTAGGTTCTTATTTAAACTTTGTGATAACTACCTTTAAAAATAAAAAGCTTACCGGGCCATTTATTAGCTTGAACCTGGAAAATAACAGCACAGTTTCCATGTGGTGAAGTCTGTGTCCTTTTAAATGGTGTCTCACTGTGGAAATGAAGGTATGCAACTCATTGCAGGCCTCACATATTATAACAAACCCCCTACAGTTCCTGTGATTAATAATCATTACAACACCACTGAAGTGGCGTGATATATATCCTGTGAAATGTTGATGTGCAGTTATCAATCAGTATAGTACCTCCTGGAATCCCTTTTGTCCAATCAGACTGCTCATGCAGAAGCAACTGTTGTATAATTGTAAATTATTAAATTAAATTAAATGTTAACAAGCGAATACACACGAATTCACACAATGGCGTCCGAGGGAGGTGGACATGATAGCTCATCAGCCTTGAAATTCCGCTGTCACCGGAGTGAAAGTATCAACACTGGAGAGTAAATTAGTTTGAAAATGAGACTGTCACTCACCTGCAGACAGATGGACTGGAAGCTCTGCAGCTGAAGTGGAGTGTCAGGAGTTTATCAACCCACATACTCCTGCTACAGTCGGATGTGCCAATGGGGGCTAGCAGGCTAACAGTGTAAACAACCATCATCCAGGTGCAGTTTCTGGAGGAGGCAGTGGTATTTTGCCAGCTGTGTTCCCCGATGAATAATGTTGTAAACCTAAACATGACAGCATTTTTGGGATTTCCACAGCAGGCAGAAAGCAGCTGCAGAAGTTATTATGAACACACCTTTAATCTTGGTTGGGAAGGGTTAGAGAAACATGGAAATAGTACAGGCACATAAAACTCACAGTTGCTTGTGCGAATAAAGACAAAAGGGTTTATTAACCTGTCTGCACATCTCCATCAAATGTTTACTGCCATCTTCACACCAGCGATTTCACACAAATAACTACTATTAGTAATAACATCTGCAAGTCAGTGTGGGGTAACTGATAGTTTGTTCTTTGGCTGGTATCCTATCGCATGTCATCACAACCTCCAGCTCCTCTATTCTGTGGAATTGTCCTTTGTGTGTATAAATGTTGAACTGCTCCTTTAATGATGGAACATACAGTAACTCATTTTGTCTTCGCCCTACAGGTTAACATCCTGCTGCCGATCACTTTTGTGCTAGCCTGCGTCTTCCTCATCATTGTCTCATTTTGGATGACACCGAAAGAGTGTGCCATTGGCTTTGGCATCATTGGCACTGGACTGCCCGTCTACTTTTGCGGCGTGTGGTGGAAGAATAAACCCAAGTGGCTACTGAATATAATCTGTGAGTACAGAGCCCATCTCTGATGAAACTTTTATCTTGTGCATATTTATGAGGAAAAATAGTCTAAAGTAGTAAATCTACTAGAAAAAAGTTGTATATTTTTGAGTGAAAGTTGTAAATTAATTAAGTCTGAAATCTCTAAGGACAAAGTACATTCATGAGCAAATACTTTTAAAATTTAAGAGAAAATTGTCACAAATTTGGGAGGAAAAAAGAATCAGTTTACAACAGAAAGAAAAGGAAATTCACAAGTCACATACAGTATTTAACTTGGTAAAACTCTTAAGATGCATATGAATCCCCCTGATTTTTTTTTCTCCTATGTAAGATGCAACTAATGTAGAACAAGAAAAAATGTTTTTAGAAAAGAATTAAAGTTCTTTCTTTTAACAGCAATTTAAGCAACGTCTGTTAATGATTATTTTTGAGCTTTGTTGTAACTCACACAGTTAAGCTGTCATATTTTTCTCTAAATTCTGACGGAATGCAAAAATCTGAAATTAGTAAGAGAGAGCCGAATTTAACAAGAGATTGTGAACAAAATATCAGTGTAAATTATTGCAAATGTGCAAATTATTATTATTATTATATCATTGTTATCATCATTATCTAATCACCATCCCAATGACACACCAAACCATTTCAATTACGTCTGTGATCAGTTGTCATTTTGACTGGCTCAGCGTGAAAAGAGCCATTCGTGGAGCATTCAGTCCTTGGTAGTGCAGTTGAAACAAACAACTATGGGTGGTGAGGTACTTTCTAAAGATCTCTGGGATTAGCTACTTATGACTGAATTTGCAAATGACTTTAGGAAGGGGCATGATCCTTTATCCAACTCAGTGATTCTGCTTTATTTTCTGACCTGTTGCCGTTATAGCGTTCGGTTGGATGTTATAAATTGCACTGAGTAAACACAGCTGGATAAACCAAAAATTGTGTTCAGCTGCATGTCAGGCTGCAGAACAATATAATGTGATTTTTTTTGGGGGGGGGGGGGATTCTTTTCTATCCACCATGTAGCAGCTTTCATTATCTATGGAATCCTGTGTCTTTATTTAAACATAAGCAAGAACACTTCAAATACTTCTGGATTTTACCCCCCCACACACACACACACACAGACACACACCACCACAAAAAAAATTCCTTTTGTCTGCCATTTTTGTTTTTATGTATTTCAAACAGTCCACATATTGGAGATGAGCACAGCAATGTGACGTCAGCCATTGGTTCACGAGGTCCTGATACTGCACATGTAGGAGCCAATCAGAAGTACCCTACTGAATTGTTCTTAAAGGGCCCATTCATTAGTCATGAAAATTTTTAAAATGTAATTTATTTTCTGTATTATCATACGGCAAAGAGTTGTAATGGCTAAAACCTGGCTTCACGCACATGCTGCCCCTGCTGGATTTCATATAAAATTTCAAGTTTAAAACACTTCCTTGTAGGCTTCACATTTACATCTTTATTTTAATCTACAATCTGTGATTTTGGTTCCAAAATTTTGCATCTGTTTATAGGAAATGATATCGCAAAAAGTAGTGAAACATTATATGAGCTTGGATCAGAGTAATCATCAGCAGTAATATACTCACTGCCAGTGAAAACACAACATTCTAGAAAAGTTTGATATTTTTACTAATTTTTATGGAAATGGTCAGTTAAAGAATGCAAATTATTTTAGGCATCTTCAAAACAATATCAGAGATTGACAAGTGAAAATCTGTGTGCCAACAGTTTTCAAAATGGAACAAAACAGAAGCACCCCGACTTTCTGAAATCACAACAAAACGTCTGTCTTAAAAACAAAGTTTAATATAAGATAAGATAAGCCTTTATTAGTCCCACAACGGGGAAATTCCAGGATTGCAACAGCACAGGGATAGCAACACTCAGAGCAACAATCAGAAGGCAAGAAAAAAAACAAGCAAGCAAGAGCAGCTAATATACATATGTACATATTACTATAAAATATATATATACACACACACAGACACACAGTGCAGAGCATTGTAGCTGGATGGAATAAATATATGAATATGTAAACACACAGTGCGGAGCAATGTAGCTAGATGGAATAATATGTAGATATATAAACACACAGTGCGGAGCATTGTAGCTAGATGGAATAAATATATAGATATATAAACATAAACACACCCAGTGCGGAGCATTGTAGCTAGATGGAATAAATATGTAAATATATAAACACACACAGTGCAGAGCATTGTTGCTAGATGGGACGAAACAGCACAACCGTCTACTTAGTTATCCTACATGGTATGATTATGTGCCCATACATATTCTCACTCTCCATAGCGACCGGTATTTTCCTAGTTGTATGCCGGAGGGGACCATTGTGTAAGTCTATTGCATCTTTTGCATTCAAAAAACTATTAGTTCGTTACGTCTTTTTGCTATCTCTGCGAGCAGCCCTGCTTAGGTTGTACAGTCTGACAGCCGTTGGTAGGAAGGACCTACGAAACCTCTCGGTTGTGCACCTGGGATGATGTAGTCTGCTGCTAAATGAGCTCCTCAGTGCATTCAGTATGTCCTGCATAGGGTGGAACTCGGACTCCAGCAGAGATGACAGTTTAGCCACTGTCCTTCTCTCTCCTATCTCCTCCACCGGATCAAGGCGCTGCCCCAGGACAGAGCTAGCTTTCTTGATCAGTTTGTTCAGTCTCTTCCTATCGGCTGCTGTAATGCCACTGCCCCAGTAGACCACTCCAAAAGTGATGGCTGATGCCACCACCGTGTCATAGAATGTCTTCAGCAGCTCGCCTTGTACACCAAAAGACCTGAGTCTCCTCAGCAGGAACAGCCTGCGCTGTCCCTTCTTGTAGAGTGCATCAGTATTGTGTGACCAGTCTAGTTTATTGTTCAGATGAACACCCAGGTACTTATAGGCTGTCACCATCTCGATGTCTGTTCCCTGTATATTTACTGGTGCTGTGAGGGGTTGTCCTTGCCTGTGGCAGTCCACCACCAGCTCCTTAGTTTTTCTCGCGTTGATCTGGAGGCAGTTCCGATGGCACCAGTCCACGAAGTCCTGGATAAGCCCTCTGTACTCAGCTTCATCTCCATTGGAGATGAGGCCAACGATCGCAGAGTCATCAGAGAACTTCTGTAGATGGCAGTGTGTTGTGTTGTGTGAGAAGTCCACAGTATAAAGAGTGAACAGGAAGGGAGCCAGCACCGTTCCCTGGGGGGCCCCCGTGCTACTGATGATCGTGTCGGACACACAGTCCCGGGTTCTCACAAACTGAGGCCGATTCGTGAGGTAGTCCAGGATCCATGATGACAGGTGCTGGTCCACCCCTGCGCGCAGCAGCTTGTCCTTCAGGATCATCAGTTGGATGGTGTTGAAAGCACTGGAGAAGTCAAAGAACATGATCCTCACCATATTCCCGGGCTTCTCCAGGTGGGACAGAGAACGGTGAAGGAGGAAGATCACCGCATCCTCCACCCCAATGCCATGCTGGTGGGCGAACTGGAGTGGATCCATCGCTGGTTCCACCAGGGGGCGGAGGTGAGCAAGGAGCAGTCTCTCCAGGGTCTTCATCAAGTGGGACGTCAAGGCCACCGGTCTGTAGCTGTTCAGGTCTTTGGGGTGGGAAGTTTTTGGTACAGGTACCACACAAGATGTTTTCCACAGCTGTGGTACCCTCCCCGGGTGGTCTCAGAAGAAGGGCATCACAACAGGTTGCAGAACATGGTCAGTGTACCGTCTGGTGGATAAAATGCCATCAGGGATGACCAACTGTGTCCTGTAGTTACCTGAAATGTCAGCCCACACCATGACTCCAGCGCCGCCCCATCGGTCAACCTGTTGGACAAAACATGGGTTCCTGGATTGGCAAAATCGGGATTTGTCAGAGAAAAGAACAGTGTTCCACTGCTGTAGGGTCCACCTGTTGTGCTGACGAGCCCATTCGTGGCAATTTTGTTGCTGCTCTGCCATCAGGATCATCCCTCGAAAGGGTCTTTAGGCTTGTAGGGCTGAGGCACCTACTCACCGTATTGGCTGAGATCCTTGGCTGGTGTCTCCCAGGAGTTTCCTGAGCCATCTGGGTGGCTGTGCGGAACTGATCTCGGCGGTGCTGCAGCACGATGCACTGGTCTTGCTCCAGCGTGGTGACATGTGCTCATCTTGGATGTGGTCTATTGGCCACAGACCCAGTTTTGACCTGGTGTTGTTGCAACCGAACAATGGTTGATGTATTGCAGCCCAATCGGCACGCCACCTGCCGTGCCGACATTCCGTCCTCCAAAAGGCCTAAAGCATAGTCATGTTCGTCATGTGACAGTCGTGGCATCGTGGAGATTTCACAACATAATGCTATGCATTTTTGTTCATCTTTATACAGGGAAGATGACCACTCCTTAAAATCACCCACTTTTGACTTCTGAGTACCCAAAACAAACGAGCTCAACAAGACTATAGAGCCAGAGTTCAAAGGCATTGAGTTGTGACAGTGAGTACAACCAATCAAAATACATACTAGATGTATTCTGAGTCATACAAACACTGTTGCTCAAGCTCAGATAGGATGGACCCAAAAATATTTATACAAAAATTGTGCTGGGTTTTCATTGGCAGTGAGTATATACAGTATGATGGGTGCTCTTTTGTGTCGTCACTCATGACTTCCTGAACAGAAAGAGGAGCTTTGCGATATAATACTGGTACAACTGCATACGGAAACTGGTACTTGTTTCCTTTTATTTTATAGATTTCCATTCTTGCCTGTGCTTCTTCTGTTGGTAAACTTGTCACCTGTTTCTGTTTTTTTTATTAGACTCGACCACAGCCTTTTGTCAGAAGATTATGGAAGTCGTGCCTCAAGAGTCCTAAAAAAAAGGCCTCAAGCAGTATTCTTCAGCCAGTGGCCAATCACAATGCACCCACAGTGACGTCCAGGCTCTGACGTCAAAGCTGATGAAGCGTGTCCTCCGTTAACCCCCTCACACCCCTCCCCTGCCCTGTCTGCTGGTTGCTGATAAGAAGCCACTGTAGGTGATCGGGGCTACAAAATGTTTCTTCTCTTACTGACATGTTTGACAGTGTTTTTTACAATGCATTTTTTTAAAGGGGTCATTGACTGAAAAATGGTGTGTTTGTAGGTTTTAACTGTCTGAAAGGAGTCTACTGGTCCTGTAATTATCAAAAAAAAAAAATTCAAAGCTTCTCTTAAAAAACCGCACGGCCTTTATCTTTTTCTCTCCCAGGAAACGCCAGAAATGTTTTTGACTTTTCCGGGTCAAGCCAACCCACCGCCATCTTTGAGACCTGCCCACTGCTCTATTCAAATCAAATCAAACCAACCTTTATTGTCATATTGCTATACATACAACTGTAGTGCAGGCAAGATGAAATTGTGTTTCTCTCGGCATCCATATAAGTAAAAAGAACATAATTTAAGACACACTCACACACACCCTCACCCCCCACCCCAACACAGCCATTCACACTTCCCTGAGACATACTTGAAAACTAACCAGAACTATAATACTAACTAACTAACTAACCTGCACTTATATAGCGCTTTTCTAGTCACAAAGACCACTCAAAGCGCTTTCATTAATACTAACCCTCTATTCTAAGGGCCTATAGGAAACAGATATCTAGGGACAATTTAGAACAGCCAATTAACCTAACATGCATGTTTTTGGCATGTGGGAGGAAACCGGAGAAATCCCGGAGTAAACCCACGCAACACGGGGAGAACATGCAAACTCCACACAGATCACTGTTGGTCGGGGGCTGGGATCGAACCCACGATCCCATGATCCCCACAATCCCCCGGCCAAGGGTAAACTGTGCTGCCGCAGTGCTATACAAATAATATACATAATATCCATAGGTGCAGTAGTATGTATGAGAGATTCCGGATCAACTGTTCAGCGTCCTAACAGCTTGTGGGAGGAAGCTGTTAATCAGTCTGGTGGTTCTGCCTCTGATGCTCCGGAATCGTTTGCCAGATGGCAGAAGTTCAAAGTGTTTATGCAGAGGGTGAGAGTGATCCTTGGCAATGTTCAGTGCCCTACTCCTACAACAGTTCTGAAAAATTTCTTGGACTGAAGGGAGGGAAACTCCAGTTACCCTCTCAGCTCCCTTAATTATCCTCTGCAGGGCTTTTTTATCTGACATAGAGACAGCTGGAGTACCATGTTGCAATGCAGTACGTCAGAACACTCTCCACCACACCTCTGTAGAAGGTCCTGAGGATGCAGATGGGGAGAGAGGCCTGTTTGAGTTTCCTCAAGAAGTGCAGTCTCTGCTGGGCCTGCTTCCTGATCCCCAAGGAATTCTTGCTCCAGGTCAGGTCCTGCGAGATCTGCACTCTGAGGAACTTGATGTTCTCCACTCTCTCCACTAAACGGCCGCCGATGCTGAGAGGGACGTGTTCAGGCTGTGACCGCCGGAAGTCAATAATCATCTCCTTCGTTTTGTCCACGTTGAGCACCAGATTGTTCTCCCTGCACCAGCCCTCCAGGTCTCTCACTTCTTCCCTGTACATTGATTCCTCATCCCTCTGAATAAGTCCCACCACTGTGGTGTCGTCTGCAAACTTAATAATCTGGTTCCCCTCGTGTCTGGATACACTGTCATGTGTTAAAAGTGTAAACAACAGTGGACTGAGTACGCAGCCTTGAGGGGATCCGGTGCTCAGCGTGATGTAGTTGGAGATGTTATTTCCAACCCGGACAGACTGAGGTCTCTCAGTCAGGAAATCCAGGATCCAGAGACATGTGGCGGTGTTCAGACCAAGAAGGAGTAATTTCTCCATTAGTCTCTGGGGAATAATGGTGTTGAATGCTAAACTGAAATCAATGTACAGAAGTCTGGCGTAGGTGTCTTTCTGATCCAGGTGGGTGATGACAGAGTGCAGGGTGGTGACTATAGCATCACTGGTACCAGCAACCTCACACCAAGCGCAGCTTATATTGTTATTTTCTTCAGATCTTAGTCACCATAATAGCCATCCTTGTTACCACCTGGTTTGCGGGCGTGCTTCGCGTCACTCCGGCTCATCTCCCAGTGGTTTCATCATGATTTTGTGGCGGATCGCCCGTATCGGAGGCTGCTGGCTGGTGGCTCTCATGGCCAACTCCTCCACCGTCCTCCGGGGCTGTGCGCAACTCCGCTCCCCTCTCATGGGCAGTGTAGGAAAGCCGTCTGGTGATGGGACGTCCCCCAGCTGGCCGTGGGAGCAGAGTGGAGTCCCACAGAGTGAGAGACTGCTCTTTGAGATCCCTTGGCTCGGTAGCTTGGCTCGGCCAGCAGCCTCGGGCCATGGGCCAGGTCTCGGTTGTGGTGATCGGGGGGCCGTCCGGCACACAGTGCTACTGATTTGTTGTGGAATCACGGCAAAATTATTGGGAGATGAACTGGACTGACGTGAGATACACCATCGACTGTGGATCAGTGAACCAGCGCTGTTCATCTCAGGTAGAAGGAGGCTAGAAGCTACTCAGCTAACGGCTAACTGAGGGAGGACGGAGTTGAACAGGTGAAGGATGGTTGTTAAAGTGACAGGCTTTAAATCAGAGCATTTCGAGAAAGCCTGGAAAAAAAAAATTATGAAAACTTGAACAAAATATGTCACCAACACTTCATTAAGTCATGTGTGAGCCATTAAAATGTGGAAAAAGTGCAGTCAGTGATCCCTTTAATGTTTATTTTGTCTTTCACTGTTTGTTTAAAGTAATCTAAAAGATCCTCTCTCAGTCACATGCCTGTTGTATTTTTGCAAACTGTGCCTTAAATGGCAGATGAAGATCCACAGAGGCAGATGAAGTTGACATGCAAGCAGCTGTAAATGGAGTCGAAACCCTTAGTGAGGAACCTCTTTTTTAAAAGAACAGACTTTTGCTATAAAAAGTGAAGTGTCAACACTGACAGAATCAGTTATTATTGAAGTTCTGAATTTGATCCTTACAATCAGTTAAGAAATCAAGTTCAGTCTTGTCTTGTGTCTGTGTGTAGTTTGATCCCTGCTGTTCACTGCTGGCCTCAGAGTGGATGTGAGAAGTTGTATCGAGGCTGTGACATATCAAATGTTTTTTCTTTTATGTTTAGGCAGTCAGACTGCTGGCTCCTGCATGCCGTGTAGGCATTTTAAATTTGAAAATTCAGCTGAATAATTTTAAAATAAATTGCACAGCTAGCTCAGGGGCAACCTCGACTATGGAAGGAGCCATTTTGAGCAATTTTTAGCCAAAATGAGAGTTTATTTTACTCAAATCTAAAGCTTTTTGATGAATTAGACTTTTTTTGTGACTTTTTCGTTTTTTCTGAGGAATTTGTTTTTTCCCTTTATATTCACTACCCTTTCTCGCATAGATTGGAGATTTAAAAAAAAAAAAAAATCCAAAATTTGTAGCTTTTTCCCCAGTCAATTTTAAATTTTATGTCACAAATTTACTTTCACATAAATGTATTGTTTTGGTAACGTGGTATGGTTTTTTTCTCTTAGACTTTTCTTATAAATTTGATCCTTTATTCCCATCTTGAAATTTCAGCAGTTTCACATAAATGTGAGAACAATTTCCTCAGAATGTTTTGGTCAAGGCCACATTGAACTGTTGTTTATGGGCTACACGTGACTAAAACTGCTGGTTGGCCACGTTTCGCCGATCATAGGCGTACTGTATTTTGTGCCATCTACTGAAGTCGTCCCACAGGATTTGCTGTGTCTGATAAATTCCGTCTTTCACAGTAAAACCCTTGTGGGCTCAGATGCCCACGGTGGGAAACTGTTTTAAAACTCTGAAAAGCGGGTCAGGAACTTGCTACTTTGTGGGTCAGCGATCTTCTGTTCACTCAAGGGATCGATATCTGACCAAGCCCGGAGCGCTGTCACAGCTCGGTCACACCGAGTGTTTTAAAAACGCAGTGGATGTCTCTGTGTGTGTGTGTGTGTGTGTGTGTGTGTGTGTGTGTGTATCCGCGTGTGTGTGGTGTGTTTTCACACATTAACGTTATACCACAACACTCCTGTTTCAATCACTTTTTGTTGTTTTCTTGTGGTTTTTTTCTGGTTCATTAATAATACAGGTGAGGGGTGAAAGGTCACAGTGTTTTTTTTTTTTTTTTTAAATGAGGAACAGGCTTGTTAAAAGAGAAAAGGAGCACATTTTCCGTTAGATGTTAGATTTTTTATATTGTCATACACACAGTGATGGTAATAATCTGACAAATTTAGTGTTGTCTTATTAATGGTGTTGTCTTATTAATTAATTGCTCCTCCTGGGCAAAGGACCAAAAGCAGCCGTTACAGCAGCTGGAGCAGAGGATTTAGTGTGTCATGCCATAGAGGTAGAGCCTTTCTAACACTCCAGCCATCGAGCAGAACCGATGGGAGACTAACCTCAGCGCCTATGTAGAAACTCTATTTATTTATTTGTAGAAATCTTTGATGTCTGTTATTATTTTTAGTCGTTCTAATTTGTTTACAGTGCATTGTATGAAAAGTGCTTTCTGAATAAACTTTTTTTCCAGTCACTTTGGTTTCTATTTGTTTGTTTTTACTTCATATAGCTGCAGAGTTTAGCCTGTAACAAAACTCTGTGGATAGGTAGGAAAAATACAGTATTTCCCTCCAACTTTAATGAGTATTACTTTTTTTCACTTTTTTACTTTTTTTCATAAGTTGAAAATAAATTAACACACAAAACTCTGGGCACTCTACACATGTAATTAAACACACTGGTATCATTACATCTATTTTTGTGTCTTTAATTTTGACATTTTTGGTTCTCTATAGAGGCCCCCAGATATCACCGGCATTTTCATTTTGTGACATTTGTGATGCTGCTGTAAAGAACAAAAAAAAATAAAAAAAAAATTTAACTGTCCTGTCCAGCAGCTTGACAAGCAGAACAGATGCCTAGCTGTGTCAAACATGTTTACTTTGACAAAAGGCACGCTGCACGTATTTGATATATAATAATAATGCATCAGATTTATATAGCACTTTATCATAGACACTTAAAGACGCTTTTTACAGATACATTATTCATTCACTCCAGACAGACAATGGTAGTGGCAAGCTACTACTGGAGCAGGCTGACAGAAACGTGGCTGCCAATCCGCACCGACAGCCTCTCCAGCCACCACCAAACATTTATACATATTCATACCCAGTGTTAAGGACACTGGAGGCAAGGTGGGTAAAGTGTCTTGCCCAGGGACACAACAGCAGGATATCTGGGGAGAGCGGGATTTGAACCACCAACCATCTGGTTATTGGATGACCTGCTCTACCTCCTGAGCCAGTGCTGCCCCTATATACAGTGGGGTAAAAAAGTATTTAGCCACCAATTGTGCAAGTTCTCCCACTTAAAAGATGAGAGAGGTCTCCAATTTTCATCATAGGTATACCTCAACTATGAGAGACAAAAAAAAAAATCCAGAAAATCACATTGAAGGATTTTTAATGAATTAATTGGTAAATTCCTCGGTAAAATAAGTATTTGGTCAATAACAAAAGTTCATCTCAATACTTTGTTATATACCCTTTGTTGGCAATGACAGAGGTCAAACGTTTTCTGTAAGTCTTCACAAGGTTTTCACACACTGTTGCTGGTATTTTGGCCCATTCCTCCATGCAGATCTCCTCTAGAGCAGTGATGTTTTGGGGCTGTCACTGGACAACACGGACTTTCAACTCCCTCCAAAGATTTTCTATGGGGTTGAGATCTGGAGACTGGCTAGGCCACTCCAGGACCTTGAAATGCTTCTTACGAAGCCACTCCTTCATTGCCCGGGCAGTGTGTTTGGGATCATTGTCATGCTGAAAGACCCAGCCACGTTTCATCTTCAGTGCCCTTGCTGGTGGAAGGAGGTTTTCACTCAAAATCTCACGATACATGGCCCCATTCATTCTTTCCTTTACACGGATCAGTCGTCCTGGTCCCTTTGCAGAAAAACAGCGCCAAAGTATGATGCTTCCACCCCCATGCTTCACAGTAGGTATGGTGTTCTTTCTCCTCCAAACACAACAAGTTGAGTTTTTACCAAAAAGTTCTATTTTGGTTTCATCTGACCATATGACATTCTCTCAGTCCTCTTCTGGATCATCCAAATGCTCTCTAGCAAACTTCAGACGGGCCTGGACATGTACTGGCTTAAGCAGGGGGACACGTCTGGCACTGCAGGATTTGAGTCCCTGGCGGCGTAGTGTGTTTCTGATGTAGCCTTTGTTACTTTGGTCCCAGCTCTCTGCAGGTCATTCACTAGGTCCCCCCCCATGTGGTTCTGGGATTTTTGCTCACCGTTCTTGTGATAATTTTGACCCCACGGGGTGAGATCTTGCGTGGAGCCCCAGATGGAGGGAGATTATCAGTGGTCTTGTATGTCTTCCATTTTCTAATAATTGCTCCCACAGTTGATTTCTTCACACCAAGCTGCTTACCTATTGCAGATTCAGTCTTCCCAGCCTGGTGCAGGTCTACAATTTTGTTTCTGGTGTCCTTTGACAGCTCTTTGGTCATGGCCATAGTGGAGTTTGGAGTCTGACTGTTTGAGGTTGTGGACAGGTGTCTTTTATACTGATAACAAGTTCAAGCAGGTGCCATTAATACAGGTAACGAGTGGAGGACAGATGAGCCTCTTAAAGAAGAAGTTACAGGTCTGTGAGAGCCAGAAATCTTGCTTGTTTGTAGGTGACCAAATACTTATTTTACTGAGGAATTTACCAATTAATTCATTAAAAATCCTTTTTCTCATTTTGTCTCTCATAGTTGAGGTATACAGTGGGGAAAAAAAGTATTTAGTCAGCCACCAATCGTGCAAGTTCTCCCACTTAAAAGATGAGAGAGGTCTCCAATTTTCATCATAGGTATACCTCAATTATGAGAGACAAAATGAGAAAAAAAAAATCCAGAAAATCACATTGAAGGATTTTTAATGAATTAATTGGTAAATTCCTCGGTAAAATAAGTATTTGGTCACCTACAAACAAGAAAGATGTGAGGCTCCTCTGTCCTCCACTCGTTACCTGTATTAATGGCACCTGTTTGAACTTGTTATCAGTATAAAAGACACCTGTCCACAACCTCAAACAGTCAGACTCCAAACTCCACTATGGCCATGACCAAAGAGAAAGGTGGAAAGAAAGAGGTGTGAAGAAATCAACTGTGGGAGCCATTATTAGAAAATGGAAGACATACAAGACCACTGATAATCTCCCTCGATCTGGGGCTCCATGCAAGATCTCACCCCGTGGGGTCAAAATTATCACGAGAACGTGAGCAAAAATCCCAGAACCACATGGGGGGACCTAATGAATGACCTGCAGAGAGCTGGGACCAAAGTAACAAAGGCTACATCAGTAACACACTACGCCACCAGGGACTCAAATCCTGCAGCGCCAGACGTGTCCACCTGCTTAAACCAGTACATGTCCAGGCCCGTCTGAAGTTTGCTAGAGAGCATTTGGATGATCCAGAAGAGGATTGGGAGAATGTCATATGGTCAGATGAAACCAAAATAGAACTTTTTGGTAAAAACTCAACTTGTCGTGTTTGGAGGAGAAAGAACACCATACCTACTGTGAAGCATGGGGGTGGAAACATCATACTTTGGCGCTGTTTTTCTGCAAAGGGACCAGGACGACTGATCCGTGTAAAGGAAAGAATGAATGGGGCCATGTATCGTGAGATTTTGAGTGAAAACCTCCTTCCATCAGCAAGGGTATTGAAGATGAAACGTGGCTGGGTCTTTCAGCATGACAATGATCCCAAACACACCGCACGGGCAATGAAGGAGTGGCTTCGTAAGAAGCATTTCAAGGTCCTGGAGTGGCCTAGCCAGTCTCCAGATCTCAAACCCATAGAAAATCTTTGGAGGGAGTTGAAAGTCCGTGTTGCCCAGCGACAGCCCCAAAACATCACTGCTCTAGAGGAGATCTGCATGGACGAATGGGCCAAAATACCAGCAACAGTGTGTGAAAACCTTGTGAAGACTTACAGAAAACGTTTGACCTCTGTCATTGCCAACAAAGGGTATATAACACAGTACTGAGCATCAGTGAACATTTTCTTGTTTCAAGTTCATCCAAGTGCATTAGTGTAACAAAGCTGACAATTAAAAACTCTTTAATTCCAAGTGTATATATCTAGCTGACAATTAAGAACTATATTCAGAATTATTCTTATTGTATACTTTCAAATTAAGCAATCTACCTTGTGCTAATGTAAATTTGAAAAATATTTATTTTTATTTATTTATTATTAGTATTATCATTTTTTAAAATTTATTTATTTATTTTTTTGTGCTACTTGGCTTATTATTTTCACATTACCAAAAAGTTATGGCTCAAGATTGTGTCCATATAAGTGTACATTTGAATAAATATGTTTGAAATAGTTCATGTTGCAATTGCTGTTTGTTTGGTTTTTGTTTGGGTTTTTTTGCTTCAGTTTTCTTTCATCTGCCAATAAATACAGTTTTTAAGTACTCAGTACAGGTGTGAAAGCCCCCCCAATAAGGGAGGCATGAGGTATGCCTTGACAGGTATGAGTTTTGTTATTTTAGCTGTTTACCAAAACTTCAAGATACAGTCATATAGTCATTATGGGCTTAAAGTGCAGACTCTCAGCTTTAATTTGAGGGTTTTCAAATCCAAATTGGAGTGACAGTTTAGGAATTACAAATGTTTTTGTACAAAGTCTCCTCATTTCAGGGGGTCAAAAGTAATGGAACAATTGACTTAAAAGTTATTTCATGGGCTATTCCCACATTAATCTATTCCCACATTAATCTCCAGGTTGGAGACAAGCTCCAGCTCCAAGTGGAGGAGTTTAAGTATCTTGGGGTCTCATTCACGAGTGAGGGGAGAATGTAGCGTGAGATTGATAGACGGATCAGAGCAGCCACTGCAGTGATGCAGATGTTGTACTGATTTGTTGTGGTGAAGAGGGAGCTGAGCTCTAAGGCAAAGCTGTTGATTTACCGGTCAATCTACGTTCCTACCCTCACCTATGGTCATGAGCTTTGGGTAATGGTAAATGGTAAATGGCATTCACTTATATAGTGCTTTTTTATTCTCATCTCTTGATGACCAAAGTGCTTTACACATCCTGCTATCCACCCATACACACACACATTCACACACTGATGGGATACAAGCGGCTGATATGAGCTTTCTCCGTGGGATTTCAGGACTTGCCCTTAGAGACAGGGTGAGGAGCTCAGTCATCCGGGAGATGCTCAGAGTAGAACCCCTGCTCCTCCACATCGAAAAGAACCAGTTGAGGTGATTTGAGCATCTGATCAGGATGCCTCCCACTTGAGGTGTTTTGGGCATGTCCAACGGAAGGAGACCCTGGGGCAGATCCAGGACACACTGGAGAGACTACGTCTCCCAGCTGGCCTTGGAACATTTGGTATCCTCTGAAGAGCTGGAGCAGGTGGCCAGGGAGAGGGGAGTTTGGTCTTCTCTGCTTGAGCTGCTGCCTCCGTGACCTGGACCTCCGGAAAAGCAGTAGAAGATAGATGGATGGATGGATCCATCATCAATCAAGCAGGTAAAAGGTCTGGAATTGATTCCATGTGTGACATAATGTCCGGCTCAGGAAACACACACGCAGTCTCAGGGAAGATTTAACAGCTTTATTCAACAAGCAGGTGTGTATGGATGAATGTATGAGATATGTGTATGTGATGCGGGTGAACGCCAATGCACAGGAAACAGAGCAGAACGCTGTACAGCCAGGCAACCCTATGGAGAGAGCAGAGGACAAGGGTAAAGGGCACCACACCTAGACGGGTATAATGAGTAGAGTGCTGCTTACTTGTAGGTGACGGGTGGCTGGCGTTGGCCAAGGGAGAAGCCCGGGAGACAGTGTCCTGCTGAGCCAGTGACGACGATGAGGGAAGGGATGGCGATGACGGGGTTATCCGCCGCCAAGGAATCCACCTGTGCACAGGGGAGAAGACTTGCAAGAGGTAAGGGTGAAGATGCTTACGTGGAAGCGTAGCTCGGCTGACGTGGAGAGACAATCCAGCTGGGAGAGAGTGCCGATGTGAACAGACGGCTCCAGACTGCTGCACAGGGCTGCGTGGGCTAAATAGCCCGTGGCTGACGAGGCGCAGGTGTGCGCACAGCTGAGGCGGATGATGAGCGGCGAGTCGTGACAGTACTCCCCCCCCCCCCCCCCAGCAGCGCCTCCTGCCGCTGGCTTGTCCCTGTGCGCCCGGTGGAACTCCGTGATGAGACTCCTGTCCAACACCAAGGAAGAGCGCACCCAGGACCTCCACTCAGGACCAAATCCCTCCCAGTCCACCAAGTACTGTAGCCCGCGACCTCGGCGCAGGGAGTCCATGATGGAGGCGACTCTCCAGGCCGGATGGCCGTCGATCATCAGAGGCACGGGCGGCGCCTTGGGCGGGGGACAGAGTGGATCGGAGACCACAGGCTTGATCTTCTAGACGTGGAAGGCGGGACATATACGGAGGGAGGGGGGGAGGGCCAGATGCATAGCCACTGGGTTGACAATTTTAGAGACGGTGAAACGACCAATGAAGCACGGGGCCAGCTTCCTCTTCTCAGCCTTGAGGTTAATGTCATGTGAGGACAACCAGACTCGTTGGCCCACCTGGTAGGCAGGGGCCGGTCTCCTGTGGCGGTTCGCTGTCGAGCTGTTGCGCGTCGCCGTGCGTAATAGCGCATCGCGCGCTCTGGTCCACAGACTCCGACAGCGTCTTAGGTGCGCCTGGATGGAGGGAACGGCCAGCTTGCCCTCCTGCTCAGGGAACAAAGGTGGGTCGTACCCCAAGGAGGCCTTAAAGGGGGACATCCCCATGGCAGAAGACCGTGCCGTGTTGTGGGCGTACTCCACCCAGGCCAGGTGCGCGCTCCAGGACGACGGGTTGGAGGAGGTGACGCAGCGTAGGGCAGCTTCCAGTTCCTGGTTGGCACGTTCACACTGCCCATTGGACTGTGGGTGGTGACTGGAGGACAGGCTCACCGTAGCCCCCAGATCATTGCAGAAACACCTCCATACCTCAGAGACAAATTGGGGCCCCCGATCAGAGACGATGTCCACCGGTATCCCATGCAGCCTGACTACATGCTGGACTAGAAGATCTGCCGTCTCCCGCGCCGTAGGGAGACCCCGGAGGGCACAAAGTGGGAAGCCTTGGAGAACTGATCCACGATGGTCAGCACAGCGTCATAGGTGTTAGAGACCGGGAGACCAGTGACGAAGTCGAGGGCTATGTGAGACCAGGGCCTGTCTGGGACTGGCAGGGGCTGGAGCAGACCCGCCGGGGGAGAATTAGCAGACTTGCTGGTGGCACACACAGGGCATGCCCGGACGTAGTTGGCAACGTCCTTCTGGACCGGCCACCAAAAGGAGCGCTGGAGGAGATCCACTAGCCGGGAGACACCAGGGTGACAGGCGAGTTTGGAGGTGTGAACCCAATGAATGACCTCCCCCCGGACAGTCGATGGAACAAAGAGCTTCCCTTCCGGTCCGCCGCCAGGATCCGGTTCGGTCTCCTGCACTCTCCGGATCTTGTCCCTGATGGACCAGGAAATTGCCCCCACAACGCACAAGCTGGGCAGGATGGTATGACCCAGCTCCTCCGGGGTCTCAGGGGCAAACTGCCTGGAAAGGGCGTCGGGCAGGCCATTCTTAGAACCAGGGCGGTAGGTGATGGTGAAACGGAACCGGGCGAAGAACAAGGACCAGCATGCCTGGCGGGCATTCAGTTGTCTGGCAGATCTTAAATATTCCAGGTTCTTATGGTCCGTTAACACCACGAACGGCTGGGCAGCCCCCTTCAACCAGTGGCGCCACTCCTGCAGTGCGAGCTTGATGGCAAGTAGCTCCCTGTCCCCGACATCGTAATTGCACTCAGCCGGAGACAGGCGCCGTGAGAAGAAGGTGCAGGGTCGCTTGACCCCATCGGTGGGTGATCGCTGGGACAGCACCGCCCCCACTCCCGTATCAGACGCGTCGACTTCGACCAGGCACTGCAGCGCGGGGTCAACCTGGGTCAGGACCCGGGAGGAGGAGAACTCCGTCTTCAACGCCTCGAAAGCCGCTGCAACCTCTTCGGTCCACCAGAAGGGGGTCTTGGGAGAGATGAGGCAGGTCAAAGGGGCAACAATGGCGCCGAAGTTGGGAACAAAGTGGCGATAAAAATTGGCAAACCCAATGAACTGCTGCACCTGCTTTCTGGAGGTCGGCGTGGGCCACTCGACCACCGCCTTAACCTTCGCAGGGTCGGGGAGGACCTGATTGTGGGAGATTACGAACCCTAGGAAGGAAGTGGTCTTGGCGTAAAACTCACACTTTTCGGCCTTGACGTACAGCCTGTTCTCCAGCAGCCGCTGTAGGACCCACCTCACATGGACCTGGTGTTCCTACCGTGACCTGGAGAAGATGAGAATATCATCCAGGTACACGAACACGAAGAGACCCAGGAAATCACGTAGGACGTCGTTTATGAGGCGTTGAAACACAGCAGGGGCGTTGGTCAGCCCAAACGGCATTACCAGATACTCGAAGTGACCACTAGGTGTTCGAAATGCCGTCTTCCACTCATCCCCCTCCCGGATCCGGACGAGGTGATAAGCACTATGGAGATCCAACTTAGTGAACCAGGTCGCCCCCTGGAGGGAGTGGAAAGCGGTGTCCATCAGTGGCAGGGTGTAGCGGTCCTTCTCCGTGATGTCGTTTAGTGCCCGAAAATCAATACAGGGGCGGAGGGACCCATCCTTCTTCGAGACGAAGAAATACCCTGCGCCGAGAGGAGACGAAGAAGGGCGGATGATACCTGCATTGAGAGACTCCTTGATGTAACTGTCCATGGCCTCCCGTTCCGGCGCTGACAGGCTGTAGAGGCGTCCGGATGGCAAGGGAGCCCCCGGGCGGATGTTGATGGCGCAGTCGTAGGGCCGGTGAGGAGGGAGAGACATCGCCCTGGATTTACTGAACACGAGGCCCAGGTCATGGAACTCCGAGGGCACCAGGGTGAGGTCCGGAGGTGGGGTGTCCGAGGCCGGAGGAGGGGAGGACGGGGCGCAGGCTGCGGACTGGAGGCAGGTGCCCATACAAAAGGAGCTCCAGGCGGCAATTCTTCCTGTCTGCCAATCCAGCCTAAGATGACAGGTGACACAGAAGTGGATAGGACATACAAGGTAAGATCCTCCTGGTGATTACCTGAGATAATTACAGGGATTGGCTGGGTGCGATGAGTCACTTGTCCAAGGGGCGCACGGGAGAGGGTGACCAGACTGAGAGGAGCGGCCAGAGGGTGGCAGGGGATGCCCAATTGGGTTGCCAGGCTCTTTGAAATGAAGCTCCGCTCTGCTCCTGAGTCCACCAGTGCGTATGTGAGGTGCCCTGTGGAATTGTGACAGAATCGTATGGGCAGCGACAAACTAGTGAGGGGATTCGACCGGTTAGAGTCTGCGAGGCCCCCCCGTTTGGCTTCTCCGGACAATGCTCCACGGTATGCTGATCGCCTCCGCAATACATGCAGAGGCCCAGCTCCCGACGGCGCTGTTTCTCCGCTAGGGGGAGCCTTGACCGACCAACTATCATTGCCTCCGACTCCTCGGAGGACTCCGGAGTAGGTAACGCCAGGGGGCGAGCCTGAGGCGTGCAGACAGAACCTCCACGCGAGCGGCCAATTAATTTCCGCTCGGCGGATCGTTCACGCAGCCTGTTGTCCAAACTAATTGTCAGGGAGATTAGCTCCGACAGCCTTTCCGGAAGGTCTTGGCTGGCCAGCTCATCCCTCAGACCAGAGTTGAGGCTGCGGAGGAAGATGCTACAGAGTGACGCCTCACCCCACCCCACCTCCTCCGCTGTGACCCGGAAGTCGATAGCGTAATCCGCTGCTGACCGGCTTCCCTGTTGGAGACCAAGGAGACGGTCAGCGAGGATGCTATCTCGCCGGGAATGATCGAAGACCTCGAGAAAACTCTGCACGAACTGGCTGTAGGAGAGGTTTGCATAACTGGGCTTCGCCATGACGGCGTAAGCCCAAGTTAGCGCTCGCCCCTCCAGGAGATTAGCTATATAGCCAATTCGGCTGTGGTCCAAGGGAAAATTCCCGGGAACGCGCAGAAACACCAACTCGCACTGCATGATGAACCCCCGCGCTCCGCCGAGCTTACTGCTGAAGCGGGCGGGGGTTGGAATTGGTGTGAGTCAAGTTGGCGTTGGCCAGCCACGGAAGCGGCTGGAGCTGCCCCCCCCCCCGACGAGCCGGGGGGAACACCTGCTGGGGGTCCACACGGTCTAACCGGTGAGTGATGGTTGTTAATTGATTTAAAATCACCTGCTGTTGGTGGGCTATTAAATCCACCCGAGCCTCAAGGGTGGAAAGGCGGCGTGCGAGCCCGCTGTCTGCTGAGCCGCTCTGCTGGAGCCGTACTGACATAATGTCCGGCTCAGGAAACACGCACGCAGGCTCAGGGAAGATTTAACAGCTTTATTTAACAAGCAGGTGTGTATGGATGAATGTATGCGATATGTGTATGTGATGCGGGTGAACGCCGATGCACAGGAAACAGAGCAGAACGCCGTACAGCCAGGCAACCCTATGGAGAGAGCAGAGGACAAAGGTAAAGGGCACCACACCTAGACAGGTATAATGAGCGGAGTGCTGCTTACTTGTAGGTGACGGGTGGCTGGCGTTGGCCAAGGGAGAAGCCCGGGAGACAGTGTCCTGCTGAGCCAGTGACGACGATGAGGGAAGGGATGGCGATGACGGGGTTATCCGCCGCCAAGGAATCCACCTGTGCACAGGGGAGAAGACTTGCAAGAGGTAAGGGTGAAGATGCTTACGTGGAAGCGTAGCTCAGTTGACGTGGAGAGACGATCCAGCTGGGAGAGAGTGCCGATGCGAACAGACGGCTCCAGACCGCTGCACAGGGCTGTGTGGGCTAACTAGCCCGTGGCTGACGAGGCGCAGGTGTGCGCACAGCTGAGGCGGATGATGAGCGGCGAGTCGTGACAATGTGTGGCATTTGCATTTGGAAGTTGTTGCTGTGAACCCACGACATGCAGTCAAAGGAGCTTTCGATGGAAGTGAAACAGACCATCCTTAGGCTGGGAAAAAAAAGAAATCCATCAGAGAGATGGCTAAATGTTAGGAGGGGCCAAATCAACAGTTTGGTACATTCTGAGAAAAAAAAGTGCACTGGTGAGCTTGGGAACTAAAAAAAAAAACAGCCTGGATATCCACAGAAGACAATGGTTGCATGATCCTTTCCATGGTGTAAAAAAATCCCTTCACAACATCCACCCAATTGAAGAACAATCTCCAGGAAGTAGATGTATCTGTACACCGCGTTCCAAATTATTATGCAAATAGGATTTTAGTGTCATTAACATTCAGTTTTTTGTTTTTCAATTAAACTCATGGATGGTATTGTGTCTCAGGGCTCTTTGGATCATTGATATCAATCTCAGACATCTGTCATAATTAGTTTGCCAGGTGAGCCCAATTAAAGGAAAACTACTTAAGAAGGATGTTCCACATTATTAAGCATGCCACAGGTTTCAAGCAATATGGGAAAGAAAAAGGATCTCTCTCTGCTGCCGAAAAGCATCAAATAGTACAAGGTACGAAAACATTTCACAAATATTTCACAAAAACTTAAGCGTGATCATTGTACTGTGAAGAAATTTGTGGCTGAGTTAGAGCACAGATGGGTTCATGCAGATGAAGGCATAATGAGGAAGGTTTCTGCCAGACAAATTCATTGGATTAAGAGAGCAGCTGCTAAAATGCCATTACAAAGTAGCAAACGGGTATTTGAAGTTGCTACACCTCAAGGTGTAGGATCCTCCAGAGGCTTGCAGTTGTGCATAAACCTACTATTCAGCCACCCCTAACCAATGCTCACAAGCAGAAACGGTTGCAGTGGGCCCAGAAATACATGAAGACTAATTTTCACACAGTCTTGTTTATTGATGAGTGCCGTGCAACCCTGGATGGTCCAGATGGATGGAGTAGTGGATGGCCACCAAGGCTGCAACATCAGCAAGGAGTTGGTGGAGTTGTGGGGGACATACAGGCGACATCTCCACCCAGAGAATAAACTGTGAAGCGGGAGGCTGACCGGGGGGTCGAGTCGAGACAGTGGAGGTGCAGACCCTGGCTACAAGGAGGAGGAAGAAGCAGCACTCCAGCGACTGTTGTGTTAATGTAATGAGATGTACTATGTTATGCTAATGCCCCATGCAGACTGTTTATCCGATGTGGATTGTGGTGTGAGCCCTCAGGTCGCTAGGCAAGGGATTAAAGTATAAAAGGGAGAGAGCCTGTGGCCTGGGGATCATTCTTGTTAACTTGACTTGTAGAGAGGAGAATAAAGTCTGTGCTGTTCCGGCCCGTCGTCTTGCCTGCTCCTTTCTCTACACTGGTGACCATGAGACATATGATGGAAAACGAGGTGAACACCCTGGAGACACCCCCGTCTGGAAGCGCCAGCACCACCTGTGCTGTTTCGGTCAAGCTCCCAGATTTTTGGCTACACAACCCAACGGCTTGGTTCCTACACACGGAGGCCCAGCTCGTGCTCCGGGGAGTGACGGCGGATGACACGAAATATTACTACGTCATAGCCACGCTGGACACACGCACAACTCAGCAGGTGGCAAGCCTGCTCCAACGGCCCCCAGCCTACGGCAAATACAATGCCATCAAGACCGCGCTGACCCAGTGCTATACACTGTCGGACTGTGAAAGAGCGGAATGACTCCTGACGTGCTTGGAGTTGGGAGATGGCTTAGCGCTCAAGTTGATGGAGAAGATGTTAGCATTGATGGGCACAGATGATGAGCCGTTCCTGTTCGCACATCTTTTCCTCCATAACCTCTCGACAGCGGCCAGGGCAGTCCTTGCCAACTCACCACTGCTGGCCACGCAGAACTATTGGACGCTGGCAAACGAAGCGGACCAGATTATCCAGGCGACCAGAACCTTTGCGGTGAAAGCAGTGGCACTGGGGCCCACAGAGATGACTGCCAATGGCGAGGAGCCTTCCATGGTGGCCAGCGTGGAGGCCAAGAAGCACCGGAAGGGCGCGCTCTGTTTCTACCACTACCATTTCGGAGAAGACACACGGTGATGCGTGCCACCCTGCCAATACAGGCGGTCGGGAAACGCCAGGACCAGCAGTCGGTAGCAGCTGCAGCCGCCGGTGACACAAACAAGCTGCTCCATGTGACGGACTCACGTTCGGGGAGATGGTTCCTCGTGGACTCCGGCTCCCAAAAGAGCCTCATCCTCAACGCAGACCAGTTGGCTGGGAGTAATGGCCCCGAGCTGGCAGCCGCCAACGGCTCAGACATTAAAACTTTTGGTGAGAGGACACTGACCATATGTTTGCATGGCCGCAACTACCAATGGTCCTTTATCATAGCAGCATGTAACTACCCCATCTTAGGCGCAGATTTTCTGTGTGCGCACGGACTATTAGTCAATGTTGCTAATAGACGTCTGATTATTGCTCTTTTTATTCTCTGCCCTATACAGCTCGAGGAGCCGGGTCCATATCACTCGCCAATGTCACAGCTCCAGGAGCTAAATTCCAACAACTACTCACCCAGTTTCCAGCACTCACAGTTCTGATGTTTTCGGCGGCCGTCACTAATCATGGGGTCTAGCACTTTATCCCCACCATGGGGCTGCCCGTTTTCGTGCGCCCTCGCCACCTGGATGCAGCTAAACTGGCCAGTACGCATGAAGAGTTTGCTAATTTGGAGAGATTAGACATTGTCAGGCGCTCCAATAGCCCATGGGTGTCCCTGCTGCACATGGTGCCTAAAGCCGAGGGGTTGTGGCGACCATGAGGTGACTTCCGCCAGTTAATCAATGCTACAGCACATGATTACTACCCTATTCCCCATATTCAGGATTTTTCCATCCACCTCACCGGGGCACGCATTTTTTCCAAGGTAGACCTGGCCCGCTGGTACCACCAGGTCCCGGTGTGTGCGGAAGACATACCCAAAACGGCAGTGATTACCCCGTTCAGCCTTTTCAAATTTTTACGCATGCTGTTTGGGTTAAAAGGCGCAGCACAGACCTTCCAACGCATGATGGACGCTGTGCTGCACGACCTGCTGTTTGTCTTCGTCTACCTCGATGACATCCTGGTGGCCAGCGCGTCCGATGACAAACACGTCGCCCACTTCAGGACAGTTTTCCAGAGGTTGGAGGAGCACGGGTTAATAATCAACCAAGCAAAGTGTCAGTTTGGAGCTACGACGATCGACTTTTTGGGCCACTGCATCTCACCGGAGGGCTCGATTCCGTTACCGGACAAGGTGTGCGTGGTGGCGAATTTTCCACATCCTCAGACCGTAAGGGCCCTCCCGGAGTTTTTAGGAATGGTGAACTTCTACAACCGTTTCCTCCCTCGCGCAGCCCAGCTCATGCAGCCATTGTATGCCACACTTAAGAAATGCAAACCGGCAGACAGCATTGACTGGACCCCTGAGCGGGAGCAGGCGTTTGCAGATGCCAAGGATGTGCTTGCTAAGGCCACATTACTGGCACACCCATACCCGTTGGCACGGATTGCGCTTACTACCGACGCATCGGACGTGGCCATAGGGGCCATGGTGGAGCAGTGCGACACAGATTCTTGGCAGCCGCTTGCCTTTTTCAGCAGGTCTCCGCGCGACAATGAGCGTAAATACAACGTGTTCGACAGGGAGCTGCTGGCTCTCCACCTGGCCATACACCACTTCCAGTTCTGGCTGGAAGGGCACAGCTTCACAGCATTTGTGGACCACAAGCTGCTAACATATGCCATGGCCAAGGTTTCGGAACCATGGTCAGCCCAGCAGCAAAGACAGCTAGCTGCAATCTCAGAGTTTACCACCGACATACAGCATGTGGCCGGTAAACTCAACATGGTGGCAGACTGCCTCTCGCGTGTGCTTGTGGCCCCAATCCATGTAGGGATAGATTACACTACCATGGCCGCCAAGCAACCCGGCGATGCCAACAGGGTTAAGGCTGGAGAACAGAGTACTGCGAGCCGGGGGTCCATCCCTATTCTGTGACGTCTCCACAGGCTGTCCATGACCGGTCATCCCGCGCACTTGGCGCCGTCATGTTTTCGACTCGATTCACTCCCTGGCGCACCCGGGAGTGCACGCATCAGTCAAGCTGGTGGGGGCAAAATTCATCGGGCTGGGTCTGCGAAACAGGTGAAAGAGTGGGCGGCAGCTTGTGTTGCGTGCCAGCAGGCCAAGGTGCACAGGCACACGAAGGCCCGTCTCGAACACTTCCACATCCCGGCTAAGAGGTTCGACCACGTCCACGTGGACATGGTGGGGCCCCTCTCGCCGTCGCAGGGGTTTACGCACCTCCTAACTGTAGTTGACTGCACCACGCGTTGGCCAGAAGCGGTGCCGCTGGCGTCCACAACATCCACGGAAGTAGCACACACTTTTTTGACTACTTGGGTGGCACATTTCTGCGCTCCATCTGACATCACATCTGACAGGGGCCCCCAGTTCGTTTCCGACCCTCGAGTCTGTGATGGCCCGGAGCCTGGGGGTCAGCGTTCACCGCACTACCGCATACAACCCTCAGGCCAATGGGTTATGCGAGCGTTTCCACAGATCACTGAAAGCAGCGCTCAGGGCTTCACTTACCGACGCCAATTGGGTGGACTGACTGCCGTGGGTTTTGTTGGGTTTGCGTGCCACACCAAAGGAGGATTTGGCAGCCTCCGCGGCAGAACTCGTGTTTTCACAACCGCTGCAGCTCCCTGGGGAATTTTTGCCCGACAACCCAGCGTCCGACGCCCTAACACCCCCGAATTCCCTACATGCCGCTGAACCGGGGAGAGTACTGGGCCCGGCCCACCACTGTTTTACCTGCGCTTTCGTCCCCAAAAACTTGCAGAATGCGTCATTTGTGTTCGTCAGACACGATGCACACCAGACCCCGTTGCGCCCACAATATGACGGGCCGTTCAGAGTGCTGCAACCGGGGGAGAAACATTTTGTGTTAGACTTGGGGGGACGCAGCGAAACCGTCTACATTGACAGGCTCAAACCAGCATTCGTGTTGGCAGACGAGGAAGTGGTGTTGGCCCGGGCTCCCCGGCGTCAACGCCCCCCTGTTGGGGGCTCCGCAGGTTAATGACTCAGCAACAGCAACAACAATGCTTTTTGAGGATGTGTTTTCTCCCCTCCCCCCTTGCCCCCCTACAGACGGTCAAGCCTCCCGCTGTGCCTCGTTGCCAGAGCTGCACCTCTCAGCCAGCGACCCCCTGTTACAGCCGATATGGATGTCGGCTGAAGCCCACAGGACACAGGGGTTAAAGCCCATTCTGGGTGTTCGGGGGTGGGTGGGTGTGGGGACATAGGGGTGACATCCTCCACCCAGAGAATGGACCATGAAGTGGGAGGCTGACCGGGGGGTCAAGTCGAGACAGTGGAGGTGCAGACGCTGGCTACAGGGTGTACTATGTTATGCTAATGCGCCGTGCAGACTGTTTATCCAATGTGGATTGTGGTGTAAGGCCCCAGGTCGCTAGGCAAGGGATTAAAATATAAAAGGGAGAGAGCCTGTGGCCTGGGGATCATTCTTGTCAACTTGACTTGTAGAGAGGAGAATAAAGTCTGTGCTGCTCCAGCCTGTCATCTCACCTGCTGCTTTCTATACAGAGTCATGTTTTGGGCTGGAATTATGGGGAGGGAGCTGGTAGGCCCCTTTAAGGTCCCTGAAAGTGTGAAAATGACCTTGACAAAGTACAGTATCTCACAAAAGTGAGTACACCCCTCACATTTTTGTAAATATTTTATTATATCTTTTCATGGCACAACACTGAAGATATGACACTTTGATATAATATAAAGTAGTTGAACTAATGGCAGCTATCAGGACAACACAAGATGGTAAAGCTCCAGGAAGGGATGGAATTCCAGCAGAAGTGTGGAAATTTGGTGGTGTTCAGCTGACCAACTGCCTGCACAAGCTCATCCAAGAGATATGGGATGCCCAGAAAGTACCTCAAGACTGGAAGGATGCAAGTTTTGTGCCTTTGTTCAGAAAGGTGACAGGAAAGATTGTGGAAATTGCCGAGGTATATCACTGCTAGCCACTGTTGGTAAGATTCTCTCACGTGTACTACTGAACAGACTCGATGAGCACATCTCGTAGAATGTACTACCCGGAACCCAGTGCGGCTTTAGAAGTGGAAGAAGCACAATGGACATGATTTTCTGCTTGAAACAGGTTCAAGAAAAGTGTATCGAACAGAACATGCCAACAGAACATGTATGTAGTCTTCATAAACTTCAGTAAAGCCTTTGATACTGTTTCGCGACAAGGACTTTGGCAGGTACTCAATAAATATGGCTGTACAGAGATGTTTGTCAGCCTGATCGAGGTACTCCATACAGGTATGCAAGCAAACATGACATGAGTGGTTCAGTATCTAAAGACTTTTCAGTAAGCAACGGGGTGAAACAAGGGTGTGTGCTGGCACCTACGCTCTTCTCGCTATATCTGGCAGCCATGCCATGGTGGCCTTCAAAGACACTTCAGAAGGAGTATACATTCAAACAAGGAAAGAAGCAGAGTTGTTCAATGTGGCACAGTTTAAAGCCAAGAGTAAGACATCGATAAAGGTAGTAAGAGAAATGCTCTTTGCCGACGACAGTGCTCTTGCACACAGTGTGGAAGATATGCAATCTTTAGTGGAGAAATTTGCTAGAGCAGCTAGTCAATTCAGCCTCCAAATCAACATCAAGAAGACAGAGTGCCTTTATCAAACACCAAAGTTTCAATTATCAACATCACTACCAGAAGAGATCAGCACTGGTACAGAGCCACTGGTCAAGTGCAAGACTTTCAAGTATCTCGGGAGTACTGTTTCAGAGAATGCTAAGCTGGAGGATGAACTATCTCTCAGAATGGGAAGAGTGAACGCTGTGTTTGGAAACTTGAGGGAGAGACTGAAACAATTGACATGTGTTTATCCGTGTGAAATGCAAAGTGTACAGAGCGACAGTACTGGCTACTCTATTGTACGGTGCTGAAACTTGGACTGTCTACAGAGTGCAGGTGAAGAAACTCCACGCGTACATGATGAGACACCTTCGAGTCATAATGAACATGTCATTGAAAGACAAGATAACCAACATAGAAGTGTTGAAACAAGCTGGTCTACCATCAATGCAGGACATGCTAATACAGATGAGCCTGAGATGGCTTGGACTTGTTGAGAGGATGGACCACCAGCATCTCTCTCGACAGTTACTCTACTCACAGTTACTGTATGTGAGGGCAAACGCAATCAGGGTAGACCAAGGCTCAGATTTAGACACTGTAAAAAGAAACTTCAAGAAGTTGGATATAGACAGGAGTTTCTGGCAGCGGAAGGCTAAGGACAGAGCTGTGTGGAGGAATCTGATCAGACCTAAATGAAACAGTCATTGTCGCCCATGACAGACTGTGATGATGATGATGATGAGTCAGTGTACAGCTTGTATAACAGTGTAAATGTGTTGTCCCCTCAAAATAGCACAACACACAGCCATTAATGTCTAAACCGCTGGTAACAAAAATGAGTACACCCCTAAGTGGAAATGTCCAAATTGTGCCAAAGTGTCACTATTTTGTGTGGCCACCATTATTTTCCAGCACTGCCTCAACTCTCTTGGGCATGGAATTTACTAGAGCTTCACTGGTTGCTACTGGAATCCTCTTACACTCCTCCATGATGACATCACAGAGCTGGTGGATGTTGGAGACCTCCTCCACCTTCTGTTTGAGGATGCCCCACAGATGCTCAATAGGGTTTAGGTCTGGAGACATGCTTGGCCAGTCCATCACCTTTACCCTCAGTTTCTTTAGCAAGGCAGTGGTCATTATTATGTTGGAATACTGCCCTGCGGCCCAGTTTCCGAGGGAGGTGATCATGCTCTGCTTCAGTATGTCACAGTACATGTTGGCATTCATGGTTCCCTCAATGAACTGTAGCTCCCCAGTGCTGGCAGCACTCATGCAGCCCCAAACCATGACACTTCCACCACCATGCTTGACTGTAGGTAAGACACACTTGTTTTTGTACTCCTCACCTGATTACCGCCACACACGCTTGACACCATCTGAACCAAATAAGTTTATCTTGCTCTCATCAGACCACAGGACATGGTTCCAGTAATCCATGTCCTTTGTCTGCTTGTCTTCAGCAAACTGTTTGAGGCCTTTCTTTTTTTTTTTTTTTTTTTTTTTTTTTTTTTTTTGTTACTTATTTGTACCCGTAGGTAGACTTGGTTTGCAGTCTGGTGACAAGCCACCGGCTGCTGGTCGCTGCGTGCGCGAGCGCCCTAAACCTACATGTTTTTGGTGTGCGGGAGGAAACCGGAGAAATCCCGGAGTAAACCTGCGCAACACGGGGAGAACATGCAAACTCCACACAGCTCACTGTTGGTCGGGGGCTGGGATCGAACCCACGATCTCATGATCCCCGCGATCCCCCGGCCGAGGGTAAAACTGTGCTGCCACAGTGCTAAACCACTGCGCCACCGTGCGCAGTGGTTTAGCACCGTTTTGCACCGTTTAGCACCGTTTAGCACCGTTTAGCACCGTTTAGCACGTTTAGCACCGTTTTGCATCATCTTTAAAAGGCGCTTCCTTCTGGGACGACAGCCATGCAGACAGATTTGATGCAGTGTGCGGGGTATGGTCTGAGCACTGACAGGCTGACCCCCCACCCCTTCAACCTCTGCTGGCAGCACTCATACGTCTATTTTCAAAAGACAACCTCTGGATATGACACTGAGCACATGCACTCAACTTCTTTGGTTGACCATGGCAAGGCCTATTTTGAGTGGAACCTGTCCTGTTAAACTGCTGTATGGTCTTGGCCGCCATGCTACAGCTCAGTTTCAGGGTGTTGGCAGTCTGAGGACAACATGGAGGAGGCCAACGCTGTACGGATGAGGTCCACCCCGGGGAAGCCCAGGTGTATGGGCTGTGGGTCCATGAAGCACCGCTACAAGGCCAGAGAGTGTGCGGCAAGAGGGAAGCGTTGCGGCAGGTGTGGCCGTCTACACCACTTCAAGAGAGTATGCCAGTCAGCAGAACAAGAGAGTCCTTGCAGAAATTTGACCCCTCCTGCCCCGACGGTAATGCATACTGTGTCCCCGAGTACCAGTAGGTGCACACATTGCACGGTAGTGTTGGATGAAGTACCCGTACTGATGTTGATCGACACGGAGGCGGAGAGTTCTCTGTTGAACTGGGCTACAGTTAGACAGTGTTTTCCCCACTACAGAATTGGTGATGACTCAGCGCCGCTTGCTATAGAGGAGGACGGTTGGCCACGGTGGGTACTGTTAGACTGATGGCTCGGTACAAGTTGGCGGAGACGGCTGATGTGGAGTTTGTCGTGATGGCCTGCAGCACGAACATCGTGGGCTGCAACTTGTTCTATGACCTCAAGTTTTCCATCAGGAGCAGCACTGGGGAAAAATGGTCAGGCTGCGGACTCTGGGACTGACTGGTTCTGAGAGTTCAGGACAACGCTGTGTGGGATGAACTGGGCACTCCGGAAAGTGGGCAGGCCTTGTTGCACTCAGGGTCGCTGCAGGAGGGTCCTGGTGCCCCTGTCCGAGTTGCCCTGGACAAGGGTACCATGCGGCACTGGGGAGAGTCTACAGCAGTGAGCAATGCCCAAAAGATGGTCCCAGGTGTTCTCGGAGCTTGGCTGTGGTGGGCCTGTGAACTTGGGGCCACATCGGCAGGGTCCGCAGTGGGTTTACAAGCAGTCGGGGCAGGACCGAGTGGCACTGGGAGAGTGAGTGCCAGGTGGAGACACCGCAGGCTGTGCAGGACCCCGCTTGGAGTCGTGGACTGGGCTCGGGCGGAGGCGAGGTCCAGGCAGGTGAGAACCAAGCGGAAGACGGAGCAGTACCAGGAACGGTTGCAGGTGATGGGTGAGCGGCTGGATGGTTACCTTCTGCTGTCGGATGGCTCGTGGCGTCATCCTAATGAGTTACTGCATGCCCGGAAGAAGGTGGTTGGGCATGGCCCCAGACGATTGGAAAGTCCGGAGGTGTGGAGGAGAAGGCGTACCAGGATTGAGGCAACCAGCTGTGGCCCGGGAAGCGAGCTACCTCCAGGGGTGCACTGAATGGTGAAGGGTCTGGAGGGGCCAACGGGTCATCCTCACCGAGCTATGGATGTGTATATGTTGTTAGTTATTATTCTGTATTTATAGTTCTGGGATTATTTTTGTGTTCTGTTTTAAGTAGGAGACATGGCAAAAATTTTCTTTTAGTTTGTAACTGGACTTTTGTGTATCACAGGCGGCAGAATAACCCGTCTCGCCATGTGTGGGGGTAGGATAGCAGTCTACCTGTCTCCCCTAATTTTAGTTATTTTGTGTGAATGCCATAGGCCCTTTTTGTGTGTTTAGTTTAGTTTTGTTTAGCAGATGATTCGGGTTCCAAATTGGGGTGGGCTTGATTGCATGTGTGTTTTGGATTTTTCTCTGGGAAGGGGGGGGGGGGGGTAATGTAGTTATTTATTGTTCATATATTGTATTTTATGGAGCTCTTATTTGTGTGGCACGGGGTGGTGGCTCCACCTTCTAGTTCCGCCAACCCCATGGGTATAAGAAGGGCTGCAGATAGGGGGGGTGGTCTCTTCCACCTTTATCTCTGCCAGTGGCTGCATGTGTGGTTAGGTGCATGGAGCCCTGTGTTAAATAAACGAGTATTCAGTTCCACTCCTGGCATTCTCCTTGACTCCAAACTCAGACATAACAGGGCCCCCTGGAAGACTAGTGGGAGCGGCCCTGGAGGCGATGAGCATGGCGGGTCTCGTGGCCCCCTGTAAAATCCCAGTCAGGGTCCCACACTGGCTGGATCGGCTCCTGGGCAGCTGTTCTCACCCTTCACAGATGGCTGGCGTGCCATCTCGAGCCATCGGCCAACTGGAAAGTGGCTAGCTCCAACTGTGCAGTGGTTCTCACCAGCAATGACGAGACCCTTGTGGGTCCAGGCGTCCGGATTGTCAGACCCAAACCCATTCCAGCACTGCGAGTGGCGATTGGTTCTGCCGCACATGGCATTGCTGTTGTGGCAACATATCCTTCATGTTGGTGGCGGGACGTGCCCCCGGTTGGCATTGTCACACTGGATCCTGCTGGGCTAGGAACTTTCCATCCTGCTGCCCCGTAGTGGCCCCTTGTTGTCAACGCTGGGCGCAGATATGGGACAAGTCTGGTTTCTGCCCTTCATTCCCGCTGTCCTTTCCCTGCAGTCTCAAACTCGGAGCGGCTGTACATATCCCCGTCCGGGCGTGTTGTGCTTCCAATATCAGCATTCCAAAAGAGCCCCAGGTTGCCGCAGATGGTAAGACCCAGTTTGTAAAACAGGTCACAACCCTGGATATTATTCCCGTGTGTAGTGTCCTGGAAAACAAACGCCAGGAGGGCTGTTGACTCATAGCAACCCGCCAGTGGCACGGTCCCTACCAAGCTGATGCGTGTGTGCCCATAGCCATATAACTCCGCTGGATTCATCTCAATAGAATTGATAGGGAAGAATCTCTTAACTGAAACCTAATTCAGCACTGACCTCACAGCGGCAGTGTCCAGCGGTAACAGCAAATTGACATTGTCTAGCTTCACTGTGCACCACATGTACACTGAGCCTCCAGAGCTCACAGTGTAGATGGTGGTCATTGGTGAGTTTTTTGGGCTAAGTGGCTGGTCTGACGTCCGTCATGACGATCGAAACACCTTGACAAAGTGGTTAAGTTTGCCACAGCGTCTGCATCGCTGCCCCCTGGCCGGCAGGAACGTGCTCCCTCTTGGTGCTTCGGGGAACCGCAGTTACCGCACGAATGGTGTCCCATGAAGTTCCGTTGTCCCGCAGCATTCACCTCGGCATCCTTCAAGCAAGTCGTGGCATTAACGGGTACTTCTGCTGAGGTAACCACATAAGCTACCGAGAATTGTTTTGGCTCACCTAGTTGCGATGTTAGCTCGTTGGCGGCCTTCAATTGGAATGCCAGCTCCACTGCCTTCGCCAGTGGTAGGTCGTTGGGTGCCCTGATTAGCTTCACCTGCAGCTACGGGTTGCTGGTATGCTCTGCTAGCTGGTCTCGCACCATTTTGTCCTCCAAACAGCCAAACTCACATGTGCTCGCCAGACCACGGAGGTCTGCGATGAACTGTTGGGTCATCTCACCCGTTTGCTGTCGGCGCTGGTGGAAATGAACTCTCCTTGCCAGCATGAAGCATCCGGCCAGCAGCACGATGCATTCCTGATATGTGTCCACTTGTTCTATGGGGTTAAGTATCCGCTGACCCTTGGTGCCCAGACAGTGAAGTAGAATCGCTTGCAGTCCTAGGTCCATCGCCGTTGAATAAGTGTGGAACAACTTGAACCAACGGGGCCGTGGAATGAGTAGCTCACCTGGGGTCGCGAGGAATGGTGGTGGTGGTGCCAGACACACTTCCATCTTCAGGAAAATGATTAGCTTTCCTTCAGAAGACCAAGTTTTCTCTTCGTTGCCAATTGTTATGTCTGAAAATAGGACAGCGGAGACAGACGTTATGCTGAATTATAACTTTATTATAACTGGACACAGATGGTACACGTGTTACACCCCGGAGGGCGAAGAAGAAGGAGATGGCCAACTGGTGGACTTTTCAGCGGTTTATTGACTTTCTACAACACCAGGCATGGCACTCTTACATGGGACATCACTTGATATCAGCCACATCACTCGACACCATTTTCCTTCACTCTCTGGAACATTTGCTACTCTTCTTCTCTCGCGCTCTAACAGCTTAACAGTTATTTATTTAGCGAATGCAAAGTCCTTAAGCCAAGCAGTTGCCTCCTGGTTTGCTGTATGGAGGGTGTGTAATCCTCCTTCCAGTCTTTGGAGTGGGCAAACCTCTATGATGTGTTCCATAGTTTGCTCCTCTCCACATGCGCACAGTGGGCTAGGGCTACTGCCCCATCTGTGAAGGCTGGCCAAGCAGGGGCCATGTCCAGTCCTGAAGCGATTGAGTGTAGACCACTGTCTCCTTGGGAGGTTGGTGCCCGGGACCTGTTGGTTGGGGTTTATCACCAGCTGTTTGTTTGGGACCTCCTTGGTCTCCCATTCCTCTTGCCAAGCTGTCTGGATGGTAAAGTCAGCTGGGGGAGGGTTTTTCCAAATCGGCCGTCTGGATGAAAGCCGAGCAGTGGGTGGGGTGTAGATATCTGCATGGATTGGTAAGTGAGGAAAATCTTTAACTTTTTGGAGCATCCTTTGAGATAATGCTGCTCGCCGGATGTGTGGAGGGGCTATGTTTGACAGTACAGAGAGCCAGGGGAGTGGTGTTGAGCGGATTGTTCCAGTTATAGTTCTCATGGTTGAGTTGAGCTGGGTGTCTACATGGTGTGTGTAAGATGACCTGGACCAGACAGGGGCACAATATTCTGCTACAGAGTATGAAAGGGCCAGTGCTGAGGTGCGCAGGGTGGAGACTGCCGCCCCCCATTTTGCACCAGCGAGCTTGCAGAGCAGGTTGTTTCGTACTTTCACCTTAGCAGCTGTCCCCTTTAGATGTTCCTTGAAGGATAAGGTCCTATCAAGGGTCACTCCAAGATAAGTTGGATTTGGGGCATGCTTAAGCTTGAGTCCGCTCAGGTGGATGTTTAGTTCTCTGGCAGCTTTTGCATTGTGGAGATGGAATACACTGGAGACGGTTTTTGCTGGGCTTGGTTTTAGGCGCCAGATTTTGCAGAACTGGTCCAGTTTAGCAAGATCTTCCGTGAGCACCCGTTCCAGTGGTTCAAAGTCTGGTGCTTGGAATGCCAAACAGATGTCATCTGCATAGATGAATTTGCGGGATTTTGTAGTAGGCAGGTCGTTTATGTAGAGGTTGAACAGAGTTGGAGCTAGAACTGAGCCTTGTGGGAGTCCGTTTTTCTGCATTCTCCATGCACTTGTGTTCTGACTGAGGTGGACTCTGAACCTTCGGTTGGTCAGCAGGGTTTTTATAGTTGCTGTTGCCCAAGCAGGGATCGCCTTTATAAGTTTCAGGAGGAGGCCTTTGTGCCAGACCGTATCATAGGCGGCTGTAAGATCGAGAAACACAGCCCCTGTCTTCAGTCTGCTCTCGAAGCCATTTTCAATGAAGGTGGTTAGGGCCAGTACTTGTTCTCCTGTACTGCGGTCCTTGCGGAAACCTGCTTGATCCACACTTAGAATATCCTCTATTTCTGGGGAAATGCCTTGCAGTATTAGGCGCTCCATGATTTTGTAAGGAACGCTGAGTAGGGAGATTGGGCGGTAGCTTGCTAGTAGTTTGTGGTCTTTGCCAGGTTTTGGGATGGCAATGACCTTTGCTGTCCGCCATTTCTTTGGGATCGAGTTCGTTTGTGTGATCCTTGTGTAGAATTGTGTCAACCAGGTTAGGGCTCGGGGGCCAAGATTTTTCATGAATTCTGGGAAGATGTTATCGTATCCTGCTACCTTTCCACATTTCAGGCCCTGTAGGACTTTCTCCAGTTCAGCAGCCTCGAAGGGTTCAGGGTTCGTTTCCTCTACAGGCATTTTTTGGTGTTTTTTTAGCTCAGTTGTAACTGCTCTTCTGGTGTCTTTGTCTTGGGGTGCTTTGGCGATAGTCAGTAGGTGGGATGCAACTTGGTTGGGTGTGACGGATGCTCGGCTTTGGCTAGGGGGCTTCTGTGCAGCTCCTAGGCGATGGATGAGGCTCCAACATTTCCTGCTAGAGTGCGTAAAGCTCCGGTCAGCAACTGTCTCCTCCCATTTCTTTCGCCGGGCTGTATTTAGCGAATCAATGAGATGGTCTGCTATCTCTGGGTCCCCTGATGTTTGATAGGATTGTAGGAGGGCAGCACTTTCTCCGTCCAAACATGGGACATAGAGGGGTCGGTAGCCTCGTGGGATTGCAGTATGGGCAGCCTTGAAGATTGCGCTGCAGAAGCGGTTGTATGCTTCATCTACAGTGATGGTGTGGAGTGGGATGGTAACAACGCTCCGGTCCAGAGTTTCACTGAATTTCTTCCAGTTGGCTTTGCGGAAGTTCCAGCGCATCTTCCTTGGGCTGTATATGACTGGAAGTTGTAGGCCAATGTGTACAAGCAGGGGCCGGTGTTGGCTGTGTGGAAAATCATCAAGAATGAGGATCTGTGTAGGATATGGCTCCCCATTCAAAGAGCTGACCCAACACAGGTCAGGAGAATAGTCCTTCTTCCACCTAGCAGAGTGGAAGGTTCCTCTTTGTTTGGGGTCGTATATCAAAGCGAGGTCATTTCTGGATGCCCAGTCTGAAAGTGCCTCCCCATCACTGTCCACTGCTGGGTACCCCCAGTCAGGGTGATGGCTGTTAAAGTCCCCCACATAGATGGCAGGGTGGGGTAGGGTGGGTAAGACCTGCAGATCCCAGTTGGCATTAGGGGGCTTGTACACATTGACAATATGGAAGCCACCAATGATTATGGTGTCTGAGAAATGTGTTGTTATCAGGTGATTTGCTTCAACTATGTCAGAACGCACATAGGTGGCACGTCCATGTTTAGCATGTAGAACATAGCACAGGAGGTCAAAGCCTTTGATGGAGAAGCGGCCAGCTTCCTCTGTGCCAATATGAGTCTCTTGGAGGCAGATTACATCAATCGAATGTTGGAAGGCGAGGACTTCGATAAGGCTTCGCTTGGCTGCAGATAGGCCTTCAACGTTTAGTTGTAATATGCGAAGGGCAGATCCTACCACAAAGTGCTCTTGGGGCTGTTTGCTTTCGGCTTTAGGACTGTGACTAGGATTCTTCTTTGACTTGGCACAGAGGCGTCGTCTCTTCGAATTTAGTCTGCTGGTAGGATCATTAGCTTCCCCAGGCGAGCCCGGGTACTGGCGGAGGGCGCGACGAGAACGCTGATCCATTGCCCCCCAGCTTAACAGTGTCCCATCACTACTGAGCGCCACCCGTGGCGCAAAAGCGCTACTGCTTTTACTGATAAACCCCAAACCAAAACAATCCAAATTACAGTCCTTCAGACACATTTACTAGAAATGCTCATATTAGCCATCAGCAGCTAATTTGTTTTCTGGGGGTTTTCTAGAGGTTGTCCAAAATTTAATTTTTCCTACACTGACCCCTCGAAAATTTAATGTCGACCCGACATTACAAACAACTTTCCAAAACTCTTTTTTTTTCCTCTTTCACAGTCCACATTTGGTAACCATGTATCTCATGTAAGTAGGATATTACTAAACAGGAGTCAGAGTTCATTAAAGTCCATAAAGATGCAAACTGGTAATAGTCCATAGTACAGCATGTATCTCCTGTCCCATGCAATACATTCGCAGAAGAGGTCTTTGTGCACGATGACCATCAACCGCTCCATCCATCATGGTGGGTATCTGCATCTTTCCTGAGAGTAAGGGTACTCAATCTAGTCACAGCCTACCAAATAAACCTTTATGTGGTGCCTGTACCTTAGTAACACACTGAAAATCTTTTTTTTTTTTAAATCAACCATAAAAGTAACTTGTTGATGAGTTTAGTCACTACTCATTTACTTTACAAAACATTCATATCTGAACAATGGTTATCTCTAGCTTCTACATATTTGTTTTAAACAGATGAAGTGCAAGGTTGGCCTAACTTATCATAAATAAATACAACTTCTGTTTTCTCATTCTTGAAGGATACGTTTTAGCAGGGATCTCGACAGGTCCCTCCTGGTCACTGGAACTGGACTCCGACACCACATCACCCTGGTCCTGGTCTGCCTCAGCTGGATCTGGGACCACCGGACTGTTGACCTCTGGTGCCAGCTGCACCTGTGTGACGTCATCTGTGTCCTGGTCCTCATCCTCCGGAGTAGTGTCACTGTGCGGGTAGAACTCCGGTGCATCGACTCTCAGTGGACGGTGATTTTGATCCTTTCCAGCTCGTAATCCAATTATGGCACTCCAGCCCTCTTCATCTTCATCATCCATGCTGTTTTGTCTGTCCACATTCCTTTGCCTTTTAGACTCTCTTTCTCTTGTTTTATTAGAGGCAGGCTCCACTGTTTCCATGGAAAGAAAGTCACAGGGTAGCAAAAGGTTTCTGTGCATGACCCGAGTGCGCCCCTTGACATTTCCAGGTCTGATTTCATACACTGGACTGTCTGGGTACTTCTTTTGGGTCACGACATACACCTTGTCTTCCCAGAATGATCTTAATTTTCCTGGCCCACCTTTTTCAGTCAAGTTTCGGACCAGTACTCTGGATCCAGGGGGCAACTCAGCACCGTGAACCTTTTTATCATAAAGGGCTTTACTTCTCATCCCTTCTTTGTTTGCTGTTTTAGAGGCAAGTTTGTAAGCTTCAGCCATTGTAGCTCTCCACTTTTCAGCATAGTCCTGCTGAGAAACACTCTGCTCTCTTGTTGTGAGGCCAAACATTAGATCAACAGGCAACTTTGGACTACGGCCAAATAGTAGAAAATATGGCGCGTACCCTGTAGCCTCACTGCGCGTGCAATTATAGGCATGAACCACTTTTGCCAGAGAGGACTTCCAGTCTGCCTTGGCTGCTTCAGGAAAATTTCTGAGCATTGCCAACAGTGTACGATTGAATCGTTCCACCTGCCCATTCCCTTGGGGATGGTAGGGCATTGTTCGGGACCCCTGCACACCACTGTACTCCTGGAGTTTTGCAAAGAGTTTATTTTGGAACTCTCTACCCTGATCATGATGGAGACGTTTGGGGAAGCCACATTTGAGGGCAAAATCCCCAAATATCTTCTCAGCAGCGGTGTAGGCAGCCTTGTTGCGACAAGGATAAGCCTGGGCAAAGCGAGTGAAGTGGTCCATTAGAACCAGGATATACTCATATCCTCCTCTGCACCTCTCCAAGTGCAAGAAATCAACGGACACCAGTTCGAATGGATACATGGTGACAATGTTAGTCAGTGGTGCCCGTGTTATCTTGTTGGGACGTTTATTCTTCAAACAACTGCAAACTTTGGTGATGTAGTGCTCAACATCTCTTTGCATATGAGCCCAGTAAAAGCGCTCCCTTATCAAGTTCATCATTCTTTCTACCCCTAAGTGGCCCATGTTTTCGTGGAGCTCTTTAAACGCGAGCTTGTGAAACTTTTGGGGTAGAAGTAACTGGTCATGCGATGCTGTTCTCCTGTAAAGCAGTCCATCATCTTCCAGGTGCAGTTTGTGTTTTTGCCTGACTAAAGCTGCAATCTTACTGTTCAGTTGTTTTCCACTTCTTGGCTATTGTTTTGACAACACATAACGCAACACCACTCCAATCACAGAGTCTTCTTCTTGAGCTCTTTTTAGAGCAGTCTTTGATATTTCAGCTACAGAGCTGGCTTCTTGATTTTCTTCACTAATGAGAGTAGAAATGGTGACTGGGCAGAACCATGGTTCATTTTCTTGTGACTTTACCTTGACTGCCTGCGCCACACAATGCATTACATCAGGATCAACATTTTGTGTGCATTTGTTCATGTACTGCTCCATATCTAGGGGCATACGTGAAAGGCCGTCTGCATCTCTGTTTGCTTTCCCAGGGCGGTACTTAATCACAAACTGGAAATCAGCTAATTCTGCTACCCACCTCTGTGTGGTTGCATTTAACTTTGCAGTGGTGAGCACATATGTTAGGGGATTATTGTCCGTATAGACAGTGAATGGTGGGGAATAGTACAGGTAATCCCGAAACCTCTCACAGATGGCCCACTTCATGGCAAGAAACTCCAGCTTCCCTGAATGAAGGTGGTAGTACTTCTCTGGATTTGACAGTGTCCTGGAGCCATACGCTATCACCACCAGTTTGCCTTGTTGTTGCTGATATAACACCGCCCCAAGCCCCTCCTGTGAAGCGTCACAGTGCAAAATGAAGGGCTCCTCAAAGTTCGGGTAACCTAACACTGGGGGCTGGGAGAGAAATTCAACAAGCTGACAGAGTACTGCATGATGCTCAGGGCGCCACCTGATTGCATGGGATGAGGGCAACTGGCCACTATCTTTCTTTCTGACATGTTTTTTTGAGTTTTTCTTTGCTTTATCTGTGTGGTCGTTAGCAAGAAGGTCGTAAAGAAGCTTTGCTATACGGGAGAAGTTTGGAATATAGCTGCGGTAAAATGAAATAAAACCTAGCAATTTCCTTAGTTCTCCAACAGTGAAAGGTTGCTGCTGTTTGAAGGTCTGCACCGGGGCAATGTCCGCAGGGTCCATAGTGTAGCCCTGTTTTGTTACCATTTTACTAAGGAAACGTAACTGCTGCTTGAATAACTTACATTTCCGGGGAGTCAGCTTCACCCCATGGCTTTGATAGCGGTGCAGGACGCTTCTCAGGTCTCGCAAGTGGTCTTCAAAAGTCTGTGAATGAACAAGGTTATCATCGAGGTAAGGCAGACAAATATCATCCCTCAACCCCCACAAACACTCCTCCATAGATCTTTGGAATGCTGCTGGTGCTGAGGACAAACCAAATGGAATTCTTACCCACTCGAACAAACCTCAGGGAGTGATAAATGCAATGAGGGGCCTACTCGACTCTTCCAGGAAACCCTGGTGATACGCCTTCCCTTGGTCGAGGACTGAAAACCACGCACTCCCATTTAGACTGTTTAGCATATCTTGTATGCAGGGAATCGGGTGTCTGTCAGGGATAGACTTCTTGTTCAGCTCTCTAAAGTCGCAGCACAAACGCAGGCCTCCATCTTTCTTTCGCACACAGACGATTGGACTGGAATACAATGACTTAGATTTGGTGATCCAGCCCCTGTTAAGCAGGTCTTCTAAATACTCCTTTACTTCTTGATGAAGTGGTCTGGGAACAGAGATATAAGTCTTTTTGACAGGAGTGGGATCCTTGAGTCGGATCTTCAACTGTAAAGAGGGAATTGTCCCTACATCATACTCATCACGGGAAAACGCTTGCCGTTCCTCCCGTAATAGCTGCTTTACTTGCTCTTGTTGTGTGGGAGAGAGATGATCAAGGGGAACTGGGGGGTCCCACATGTCCATAGTCTCTTTGACGGCACAGTTCATTTCAGTCTCTTTTTTCCTTCCGGTTTCACTCGTCGTCGGGTCTGCTGTTGCTTGGTTTACAGCAGGGGGTCTAATGTCTGCCAGGTAAGCAGTTTTAACTCTCTGTGTTTGTCCCAAAATGGTCTTAGCGGGCAGCTGGATATCACGGGACGTACTGTTTGTTATAGGTATTTTGAACATAGATCGCCTCCCTTTCCATAACTGCACCAATCCACTTTGCATCTGCAAACCCTCCGGTAATTGGGTGTACTGACTCGGCTCAAACAAGACGTCTTGTGTGTCTGGAAGTGAGCTTGCCCTGACAAAACCTTTAACTGCTTTGGTTTGGCCAGCAGGGATGGTGACCAACTCGCTGCCAACTTTTACCATTCCTTCTCCCAGCCTATCCTCCTCACTTTGCATCACCTTCAAAAATACCTCTGTTTTCTTACAGTCAAATGAGAAGGCTGCACTAACCGCCTCACTGATGGCACAAGGGGGTTCAATGCCCATCTTCAGGATCTGGTCAATCACGTTGAACCCAATGATAGGCTGCTCTGCTACTCCATCCTCCTTCACCACTAGCACAGGAACTAAGAGTTCCACCGGTGGGCTACTATCTGCCGGCAGCTTGAAGGTGACTTCGACCCACCCTGAGAATGGAATCGGTGTCTGGTTCACTGCCCTCCCATTCAGTATACTTGGACCCACCAACTCGGCTAAGTCCCTGACGGTGGTGTGTGGCAGGTGCTCCTGTCTCCAGGTGTCATTCATTAAGCAGACCTGTGACCCTGTGTCCCACAACGCTTCTCTCTCCTTATCATCGAGGAAGCAGGTTATGACATATTTTTTTCCAACCAAATTGAGCAACTGTAATCAGCGATTAAGGGACAGTAGATTAACACGGACCATTTCTTCAGGAAGTGCCTCTGCTTTAGCTACCAGCCTTGCTTCCAACTTCCGAATACTGTCAGTAACTAGCTCATACAGCTCTTGTGGGTTAGCTTGTTCTGCTGTGGTTGTGACAGTATTGGCTGCCGTGTCTACTTGCCCTGTCCTTTTTCCAGGTCTCCTTCCTGTCCGACATTCCCTCGACATGTGGCCGCTGAATCCACATCTGTAGCAGTGGTCGCACTGATCGCCATTGCTGGTGGACTGACAGCTCTTGCAGCCACGTGTCCTCCTGGCTCTTTGAGCATGAGGTGCTCTGGGAGACTCACGTATGGCCTTCTTGATCTCCTCCATGTCACTCTTCAGCTGTGTGACTATGTCCAGGAGCTCAGATTCCATGCGGGTCACTGTGCTTTGGGATTTAAGGATTTTACCTTTTGTCGATGGTGGAGGGCCACCCACTCCTTCCACGGTTGCATACTGACCCGTCAGATTTTCCACTCGGCATTCTCGAACTTTGGGTTCTTTCATGTGCCTCTTGAATTTTTGGTGTCGTTCCCATTCAAGACTGGCTGCTGTATTTGTCTTAGAAATCAGAAGCTCGTCGGTGACGGCAGGATCCTCCAAATAGCGCTTCAGTTGGTACTTCACGTCAGCACTAATAAGTCCTGTTTCCACCGCCCTCAGAAACTTCCTCTGAATAAGATCAGAACTATACTGCTCTTCCATGCCAGGCTCTCTGGATGCTGCTAAAAGTCTTTCTTTTAACTCAATGGCGCAGAACAGGAAGCTCTGAGGTGACTCGTTACTGTCTTGTGTGAGGTTTATCAGACGATTGTACAAGTCAGTGGAACTATCCTCTTTATAATGTCCTCGCAGGATGATGCGCAACTGTGACAGGGTGAGATCTGACTTGATCTCCAGCATATCTCGCAGACTCAGTCCGGGACTCACTGCTCTGACAACAGCCTCAATTATCTCAGCCTCACTGTGCTTTTTCTTTAGGCCCATATCAATCTGGTGAATGAGGTTGGAATAAGACAACTTGTCTCTTTGGCCCCTCTTTCCTATCTGACCATTTATCCTAAACTCCCATTTAATGGTCACTTCTGGCAGTAGGGGCGCTGCGGGGACCGTGGCCTGTGTCAGAAAAGGACGACTTTGTGGCTGAGTGGCCACGTTACCAGTAAGTCTCGCTATTTCCTCTTCAAGCTTTTTAGTTGAATAAAGCGGCATATTGGTTCTGTAAACTGGCGAGTGCCTCTGCCTCCCGGCTCGTGCTGGCCGCTGCCGCCGCCTGCGTCGGCAGTTCGCTTTGCTTAGCTTCGGTAGCACATGCTATTAGCTTTAGCAGAAACGCGCGGGCTACATCCTCCTCTTCGCTCTCAATGGTCTTTTCCACCTCCTCGTGTAACAATTGTACCAGTGTGTACTTTCTAGACGGCTTGACTGGGTTTATCTGGGCAAACAAACAGACCTCGTGTAGCTGTTCGGCCTGTAATGGCACCAAGGCCTCGCTTAGCTTATCTAGCTGCTGCTCCAGTTCCATCGTTTCTGTTCGTTTTTTTTTTTTTTATTTGCACACTCACCGTCTTAGGCACGACTGAACCATCCTCTGCTACCAAATTTTGTTACACCCCGGAGGGCGAAGAAGAAGGAGAGGGCCAACTGGCGGACTTTTCAGCGGTTTATTGACTTTCTACAACACCAGGCACGGCACTCTTACATGGGACATCACTCGATATCAGCCACATCACTCGACACCATTTTCCTTCACTCTCTGGAACATTCTCTACTCTTCTTCTCTCGCGCTCTAACAGCTTAACAGTGTCCCATCACTACTGAGCGCCACCCGTGGCGCAAAAGCGCTACTGCTTTTACTGATAAACCCCAAACCCAAACAATCCAAATTACAGTCCTTCAGACACATTTAAGATAAGATAAGATAAGATAAGCCTTTATTAGTCCCACAACGGGGAAATTCCAGGATTGCAACAGCACAGGGATAGCAACACTCAGAGCAACAATCAGAAGGCAAGAAAAAAAAAAAAAGGCAAGCAAGCAAGCAAGAGCAGCTAATATACATATGTACATATTACTATAAATATATATATATATATATATACACAGAGACACACAGTGCAGAGCATTGTAGCTGGATGGTATAACTATATGAGTATATAAACACACAGTACGGAGCATTGCAGCTAGGTGGAATAAATATGTAAATATATAAACACACACAGTGCGGAGCAATGTAGCTAGATGGAGTAATATGTAGATATATAGACACACAGTGAGGAGCATTGTAGCTAGATGGAATAAATATATAGATATATAAATATAAACACACCCAGTGCGGAGCATTGTAGCTAGATGGAATAAATATGTAAATATATAAACACACACAGTGCAGAGCATTGTTGCTAGATGGGATGAAACAGCACAACCGTCTACTTAGTTGTCCTACATGGTATGATTATGTACCCATACATATTCTCACCCTCCATAGCGACCAGTATTTTCCTAGTTGTATGCTGGAGGGGACCATTGTGTAAGTCTATTGCATCTTTTGCATTCAAAAAACTATTAGGTTGTTACATCTTTTTGCTATCTCTGCGAGCAGCCCTGCTTAGGTTGTACAGTCTGACAGCCGTTGGTAGGAAGGACCTGCGAAACCTCTCGGTTGTGCACCTAGGATGATGTAGTCTGCTGCTAAATGAGCTCCTCAGTGTATTCAGTATGTCCTGCACAGGGTGGAACTCGGACTCCAGCATAGATGACAGTTTAGCTACCGTCCTTCTCTCTCCTATCTCCTCCACCGGGTCAAGGCGCTGCCCCAGGACAGAGCTAGCTTTCTTGATCAGTTTGTTCAGTCTCTTCCTATCGGTTGCAGTAATGCCACTGCCCCAGCAGACCACTCCAAAAGTGATGGCTGATGCCACCACCGTGTCATAGAATGTCTTCAGCAGCGCCCCTTGTACACCAAAAGACCTGAGTCTCCTCAGCAGGAACAGCCTGCGCTGTCCCTTCTTGTAGAGTGCGTCAGTATTGTGTGACCAGTCTAATTTATTGTTCAGATGAACACCCAGGTACTTGTAGGATGTCACCATCTCAATGTCTGTTCCCTGTATATTTACTGGTGGTGTGAGGGGTTGTCCATGCCTGCGGCAGTCCACCACCAGCTCCTTAGTTTTCCTCGCGTTGATCTGGAGGTAGTTCCGATGGCACCAGTCCACGAAGTCCTGGATAAGCCCTCTGTACTCAGTTTCATCTCCATTGGAGATGAGGCCAACGATCGCAGAGTCATCAGAGAACTTCTGTAGATGGCAGTGTGTTGTGTTGTGTGAGAAGTCCGCAGTATAAAGAGTGAACAGGAAGGGAGCCAACACCGTTCCCTGGGGGGCCCCTGTGCTACCGATGATCGTGTCGGACACACAGTCCCGAGTACTCACAAACTGAGGCCGGTTCGTGAGGTAGTCGGGGATCCATGATGACAGGTGCTGGTCCACCCCTGCGCGCAGCAGCTTGTCCTTCAGGATCATCGGTTGGATGGTGTTGAAAGCACTGGAGAAGTCAAAGAACATGATCATTTACTAGAAATGCTCATATTAGCCATCAGCATCTAATCAAAATGTTTTCTGGGGGTTTTCTAGAGGTTGTCCAAAATTTAATTTTTCCTACACACGTGTTGGGGATTATTAGCTAGTAGGCTAACTATACGCTGCTACGGGCTGTGGTTGGCTTGGAGGCGAGGTGCCAAAGAGGACAACTCCCACCAACAGTCCCCTTAAGTAAGCACGGTATGATGACGTCACCCTGCCTGCATCCTCACCCTCACGTCCATGCTATTGTTATGTCAATATCTAACAAACCCTATATGATATAGTTATTTAAAAAAAATGTTTACCGGAGATGCGTATCAGAGAGGATTATGTTAAATTCATGATTCTATACCACAAGAGTCTTCGCTTGACACACTGTCTGGCTCATAATCACCAAAGGTCTGAGATTTTAGTAGTCTGCAGTATATTGATGTTAGCCTCCAGGAAGTGTTGTTTATCGCTCTTCCTGGCAACTGGTACAAGATTATAGTGACACAACAGTGAATGTGACCCCTACTGGCCAAGTGGGCAGAATCTTGTCTATATCACTGTAAGTATAGCTCAGGGCACATTGCATGACTCCTGTGAAGTGTTTTCATGGGTCTTGGCTTATACTTTATTATAACTTTGTGAGTTATTATTTCCTTAATTCTCTGGAGCAAGGCTTCATTGGAGAATGTATGATAAAATATGTGATTCCCCCACAATGACCTGAAGGGGAAGTGGTCTGGATGTAGTCCCCCAGGCTCTCCACTAACCTTTTCCTCTGAACAGGCTGTTCTGTCATCTGGTCAGACTATACAATTACAAAAACAGGACTGCATCTGATAAGACTTCAAACTTGTGTATTTTGTTCACATTTTACTTCTCACCCACAAACCCTTATGGAAAATATCAAGGATTACCAGCGGGCAGTGAAGTCATGTGCTGTGTGTGTTTGTTGTCAGCTGATAGTAGTGTGAGTGTGTGTGCGCCATTGTGAGTAAGGGTACATGCAGGAAAGGAAAAATGAATATCACACCATGATGACAGAAGGGCTGGTAAGAGCTGTCCTTGGCCAATAAATATATCACTTCTCAACACTGTGGCTTCCATTTTAATCCCTGCCAGTGGGCTGGAAATAATTAGCAGAAATGGAGATGAAAGATAAAATTTCCATTTATCTAGAGAGGGCTCATCTGTACTCAGTTTATGGTCAAGTACATGTGGGTATAAAGAAGCACACAGCTGACATCTTGTGGTCATAATTTGTACTGCCGTTGATTAGTACACAAATATGCATCTAAATAATTAGAATATGCAAAAAACGTTTTCCCCTGTGGTAATTTTATTCAGGATGGTAAAGTTTCCCATATCCCAGACATACACGTGAAAATTGTAAAGCATTTTCTGTTTTCACATTTTCATGAAAAGAAATAATAATAATAATTAAAAAAAACATCCATAAAACTTTTAGAAAGGTACTGAATGGAAGTCTTCATTTTCTTGAAAGTAGTAAAGAGAGAGAGAGAGAGAGAGAGAGAGCAAGAGAGAGAAACTTTATGCATCCAAAGTCCTATGGACCTCTTGCACAATGTAGAGTGCTGTACTTCTGCATTCCGGACCCCGAGCAGCTCCCGTTCCAGTGCCATTATATTGTAACGTCGGGGCTATGATAAGGGGGTGGGGATTCTCCCGGCATGCTTTGCGCCACGGAGGATTCAAAAACTGTTATTATCTGTGTGTTCTGTTATTGCTGTGCCGTTATAGCTGTGTTATAAGACCAATTGTGAGAGTGTTGTTTTCCCTGTGTATGATAGATCAAGTGTCTCTGTCACCCTGAGTGAGATGACGGTCTGTGTAAATGACCTCCCCTCCGTTCTGTGTCATGAGTGTGTGAAGAATAAAGCCTGTTGCGCCACAATCATCTCTCCTTATTGTGTGAACCCCATGAAACATCACATTGATGTCAGGAGTGGGATCATTGAGAGATGAAAGTGAGGATCAAGGTGGAGATTCGGCGGCTTGAGCAGCTCATCACCCAGATAGAGATGGAGGTGAAATACGGAGCAGACACGCCAGCTCCAAGAGATGCTCGCCGTGATGAATGAGGAAGCGGACCACAAGCACAAACCGTACCCCACTTCCTGCCCTTTTCAGGGCAGAGAGGATCAGAAAGAGCAAGTGTGCCTCGTTCTATGCCTTTTTCAAGTCAGGTCGGGCGGCGCCAATGGGGGAACTATGAGCCGGAGATCCCACTACAGCCAAGGGCAACGATCGACAGGGAGGTGACCATCCCACCGACCTGCCAACTGGCGAAACTTCCCCATTTTGGTGGCAAGACCCTGCTTGACGATTACCTGGTCCAGGTTGAACAGGCCACTGCACTGAATGGCTGGACACCAGAAGAGACAGCTGTGTAGGTCGCGCTGGCTCTGGAAGGAGAAGCTCTCTGCACGCTGTCTGATTTCCAGCCTGAGGAACGCCACAGCTGGCCAGCGCTACAAGGAGTGCTGCAGAGGCAGTTTGGGAGAGCGGCCCATGCCAATCATGCCCGGGAACATCTGGTCAGCCGCTTTGGGATAGCCAGGAGAGCCTGGGAGCCTATGCAGTGGACGTTGACATAACGCATGGCTCAGGAGACGCACACACACAGGCTCAGAGTAGTTCAAATAGTTTATTAACAACAGGAGTGTATGAATGTGTGTCTGCGGGATGTAAATGTGTTGGTGGCGGCGTCTGCTTCGGGCACAGAGGCAGGAGGCCGTACAGCCGGACAACCCTATGGGAAAAGCACAAGGAGAAGGGTGACGGGCACACACCAACACAGGAGATATAAGAGCGAGAGAGGAGCTTACTTGGAGATGACAGATGACTGGCACAACAAGGGACGAGGTCCGGTAGACAGCCACCTGGAGAGCCTGGTGCAGCAGCGAGGAACAGGTGATGGAGAGGCGTTGTTCGCTGCCGAGGAATCCACCTGTGCACAGGGGAGCAGACTTGGAAGGAAAAGGAGGTAAGGTCTTCTTACCAGAATGATCAGCTGAGGGTGAAGGAACTCACAGCGATGCGTAGGGAAGTCTGACGGCTTCAGGCCGAAGCTCAGGGCGAGGCGGCTTATATCCCTCGCCGCTGATGATGTGCAGGTGTGTGTGCAGGTGGCGCCGCTGATGAGCGGCGCGGCGTGACAGTACTCCCCCCTCTAGCAGCGCCTCCTGGCGATGGCTTCCCTGGGTGCGCTCGGTGGAAATCAGCGATGAGCGACGGGTCCAACACAAACGACGAGGGTACCCACTGTCGATGTTCAGGCCCATAGCCCTCCCAGTCCACCAAGTACTGCAACCCACGACCCCGGCGCCGGGAGTCCAGGATGGAGGCGACGGGCCAGGCCGGATGGCCACCAATCATCCGGGGCGCGGGTTGCGTAGCAGGAGGAGGGCAAAGGGGATCGGAGACTGCCAGCTTCACCTTGGACACGTGGAAGGTGGGATGGATGCGGAGGGAGGGGGGAATAGCTACACGCACAGCCACCGGGTTGATGATCCTGGTGATGGGGTATGGACCCATGAAGCGCTGTGCCACCTTCCTCCTCTCGCCCTTTAAAATCACGTCCTGGGTCGACACGTAGACTTGCTGACCAACTCTGTACGCGGGGGCAGGTCTTCTGTGCCGGTCCACCACGGCTCTGTTGCGCTCCGCCGTGCGTAAAAGCGCATTGCGCGCCGACGCCCAGATGGAGCGGAACTGCCTGAGATGCGCCCGTACTGAGGGGACAGTTACCTCACTCTCCTGCGCTGGGAACAGCGGGGGGTCGTAACCCAGGGACGCCTTAAAGGGGGACATCCCTGTAGCAGAAGAGCGAGCGGTGTTATGGGCGTATTCAACCCAGGCGAGGTGGTTACTCCAGGACGTAGGTTTGGACGTCGTTACACAGTGGAGCGCAGCCTCCAGCTCCTGGTTGGTCCGCTCACACTGCCCGTTGGATTGGGGGTGATGGCCGGAGGAGAGGCTCACTTTGGCTCCTAAGGCGTTGCAGAACGACCTCCAAACCTCTGACGAAAATTGGGGCCCTCGGTCCGAGACCACGTCCACCGGAATCCCATGCAGCCTGACCACGTGTTGGATGAGGAGGTCCGCCGTCTCCAGGGCACTTGGGAGACCTCGTAGGGGGACGAAGTGTGCCGCCTTGGAGAAGCGGTCCACGATGATCAGGATGGTGTCGTAGGTGTTTGAGACTGGGAGTCCGGTGACGAAATCCAGGGCGATATGCGACCAGGGCCTGCCAGGGACGGGCAGAGGCTGGAGCAAACCCGCTGGAGGGGCATTACCCGATTTGTTGGTGGCACATACTGGACAGGCCCGGGCGTAGCGGGCAGCGTCCCTCCGCAGGCCCGGCCACCAGAAGGACCGCTGGAGGAGGTCAATCATCCGGGAGGAGCCAGGGTGGCAGGTGAGCTTGGATGTGTGCAACCAGTGGATGACCTCCCCCCGAACCGTGGATGGCATGAACAGCCTCCCCTCCGGTCCGCCGCCAGGGTCAGGTTCCACTTCCTGCGCCTTCCGGATCTTGCTCTCGATGTCCCAGGTGACGGCTCCCACGACGCACGACCTGGGTAGGATGGTGTGGACCGTGTCCTCCGACTCCTCAGGGGCGAATTGCCTAGAGAGGGCGTCGGGCAGGCCGTTCTTGGAGCCAGGCCTGAAGGTGATGGTAAATTGGAACCTGGCGAAGAACAAGGACCAGCGCGCCTGGAGGGCGTTCAGGCGCTTGGCAGATCTAAGGTACTCCAAGTTCTTGTGGTCCGTCAGGACCACGAACGGCAGGTCCGACCCCTCTAGCCAGTGACGCCACTCCTGTAGCGCGAGCTTGATGGCGAGGAGCTCTCTGTCACCCACGTCGTAATTCCTCTCCGCCGGGGACAAGCGCCGGGAGAAGAAGGCGCAGGGCCGCTTGATACCGTCGTCTGGCGACCGCTGGGATAGCACCGCCCCCACTCCTGTGTCCGAAGCGTCCACCTCCACGATGCACTGCAGAGCAGGGTTGACTTGGCTAAGGACCCGGGAGGAGGAGAACTCCGCCTTCAGCGCCTGAAAAGCAGCTGTGGCCTCTTCGGTCCACCGGAACGGGACCTTAGGGGACGTGAGGTGGGTCAGCGGGCCGACGATGGTGCCAAAATTTGGGACGAAGCGGCGGTAGAAGTTCGCAAACCCAACGAACTGTTGCACCTGCTTCCTTGATGCAGGTGTAGGCCATTCCACCACCACCTTCACCTTCTCTGGGTCCGGAAGCACCTGGTCGTGTGAGATGATGAACCCAAGGAAGGATGTTGTCTTCGCGTAAAACTCACACTTCTCGGCCTTCACGTATAACCGGTTCTCCAGCAGTCTTTGGAGGACCCGCCTCACGTGGACCTGGTGCTCGTCCCTGGACTTGGAGAAGATGAGTATGTCATCCAGGTAGACGAACACAAAAAGGCCGATGAAATCCCGGAGGACGTCATTGATGAGGCGCTGAAAGACGGCTGGAGCGTTGGTCAGCCCGAACGCCATCACCAGGTATTCGAAGTGGCCGTTCGGGGTACGGAAGGCTGTTTTCCACTCATCTCCCTCCCGGATCCGGACGAGGTGGTATGCGCTGCGTAGATCCAGCTTGGTGAACCAAGTCGCCCCCTGGAGGGAGTGGAAAGCGGTGTCCATGAGGGGCAGGGTGTAACGATCCTTCTCCGTTATATCATTAAGGGCATGATAGTCAATGCAAGGACGGAGGGACCCGTCCTTCTTACCGACGAAGAAAAATCTTGCCCCCACAGGTGATGACGATGGGCGGATTATCCCAGCACTCAGCGACTCCTTGAGGTAAGAGTTCATTGTCTCCTTCTCCGGTGCTGATAGACTGTAGAGTCGTCCAGAAGGTAAGGGTGCCCCCTGGCGGAGATTGATTGCGCAGTCATAGGGCCTATGAGGAGGGAGAGACATCGCCTTGGATTTGCTGAATACCATACCCAGGTCGTGAAATTCCGGTGGCACCAGGGACAGGTCCGGGGGCGCAGCGTCCGTAGGAGAGGGAGAAGCAGACGGAGAGCAGGCAGCGGACTGTAGACAGGTGCCCATGCAGAACGTGCTCCATGCCGACACCCCGGCGGACTTCCAATCCAGAACGGGGTTGTGGAGGCATAGCCAGGGATACCCCAGGGTGACGGGCGACACAGAGTTGGGCAGGACGTAAAAGGTTATCTCCTCCCGGTGGTTTCCAGAGATAATAACCGGGACGGGGATGGTCTGGTGTGTAACTCTCCCAAGGGAGGCACGAGAGAGGTTGACCAGGGAGATAGGGTTCCTGAGTGCCTGACAGCGGATGCCCAATCGGGTTGCCAGGCTTTGAGAAATAAAGCTGCCTTCCGCGCCCGAATCCACCAGTGCGTGGGTGAGAGGCCCAGTGGGGTTGTGGCAGAAACGGATGGGCAGCTTCAATTGCGTGAGGGGACTTAACCAATTGACATCCGCGAGGCCCCCTACAGTGACTCGCGGACCCTGCCGTTTGGCTTCTGTGGACAAAGCTCTACCGTGTGTTGACTATCTCCGCAATACATACAGAGATTTAACTCACGGCGGTGTTGTCTCTCCGCCGGAGAGAGCTTTGTCCAGCCCGTCACCATCGGCTCCGACTCCTTGGGGCGCGATGGTGGCGGCGTCGCCAGGGGGCGCGCTTGGGGCAGGCGCGACGAGGCTCCACGAGGGCGAGAAGAAGACGACTTCCGTCCCGAGGAGCGCTCACGCAGCCTGTTGTCCAAACTGATGGCAAGGGATGTTAGCTCCGCTAGCGTCTCAGGGATATCCCGCCCAGCCAGTTCATCCCTCAGATCATCATTGAGACTGTGGAGGAAAAGGCCACAGAGGGAGCGTTCCTCCCAGCCTAATTCCTCCGCCGCTACCCGGAAGTCAACCGCGTAGTCCACTGCCAACCGGTTTCCCTGCTGGAGGGCGAGAAGCCGATCGACCTGGACCTTCTCGGTACGAGAATGGTCAAAGACTTCCAGGAAGCGTCTCACGAATTGGCCATATGTGAGGGTGGCATAACTGGGCCTCGCCATTACGGCGTAGGTCCAAGTTAATGCTCGCCCCTCCAGGAGATTCCCGATATAACCAATTCAGCTATGATCTGAGGGAAAGTCTCCGGGCACACGATGGAACACGGACTCACATTGCATTATGAACCCCCGCGCCCCGCCGAGCTTTCCGCTAAAGCGGGCGGGGGTCGGAATGGGCGTGAGCCGAGTCGGTGCCGCCGGAGCCTGCTGGACAGCCACTGGAGCGGCAGGAGCCGCGCCACCCTGACGAGCTGGGGGGAACGGCTGTTGGGGGTCCAAGCGGTCCAATCGGTTAGTTATATTTACTAATTGATTGAGGATCACCTGTTGCTGATAAGCTATCTGATCCACCCGAGCCTCGAGAGTGGTAAGCCGGTGTGCGAGCCCGCCGTCTGCCGAGCCGCTCTGCTGAAGCCGTACTGACATAACGCATGGCTCAGGAGACGCACACACACAGGCTCAGAGTAGTTCAAATAGTTTATTAACAACAGGAGTGTATGAATGTGTGTCTGCGGGATGTAAATGTGTTGGTGGCGGCGTCTGCTTCGGGCACAGAGGCAGGAGGCCGTACAGCCGGACAACCCAATGGGAAAAGCACAAGGAGAAGGGTGACGGGCACACACCAACACAGGAGATATAAGAGCGAGAGAGGAGCTTACTTGGAGATGACAGATGACTGGCACAACAAGGGACGAGGTCCGGTAGACAGCCACCTGGAGAGCCCGGTGCAGCAGCGAAGAACAGGCGATGGAGAGGCGTTGTCCGCCGCCGAGGAATCCACCTGTGCACAGGGGAGCAGACTTGGAAGGAAAAAGAGGTAAGGTCTTCTTACCAGAATGATCAGCTGAGGGTGAAGGAACTCACAGCGATGCGTAGGGAAGTCTGACGGCTTCAGGCCGAAGCTCAGGGCGAGGCGGCTTATATCCCTCGCCGCTGATGATGTGCAGGTGTGCGTACAGGTGGCGCCACTGATGAGTGGCGCGGCGTGACAGACGTGTGGCTGCTGACACAGCGTGGTGTAGGGAAAATTGGTTATAAGGTAAAAAGATTATTTAATTTATACATAGAGGTGGTTGGGGAAACGAAGGTTTACTTTGTGACCACCAACACACAAACAAGAGAGAAACACTCGTTTTTGGGGAACCAGTCCAAAACTTGGACAATTTATTAATAACTAATCTTTATACCTTCAATCAATCAGTCTCAAATTTTCGTGAATTCTCCTGGGTGACTTCATAAACAGATACAGGAAAAAGAAATCAAGCACAAACTTCTATATACCATTTACAGTTTTAATGATCAAACTCAAATTAAATGACATTACATTCAATGGACTTTTTGGTAAAGTGAAATGATCAAGTATCAAGTATCACATTCAACTTGTAACTGATTATTGAGGAACAGAGTGTAATCACATTTGTGGAACCAAGGAAATCTTAGTGTGAATTTGTAACTGTGATGAAAATGGAAACTGAAATAATTAACCAAAATATGAAGAAAATTGGATGCAAATTTTATGAAGAAAATTATAACAGCTGATTATATGGAAAAGAAATTCTGGGTTACTCTAAAAGTAAAAATGGGAGTTATTGAAAAGAGGGATACTATTTCTCTTAAATTCTATAGCTCAGATCAGAGTTATGAACTAGTTTTAAACCTGAGGCAAATTATGACATACTTTAAGGCGGTGGACATCGTATTACTCAGCAGATGAAGGAATCTTGCTCAGGTGACCTTTGCTTTAGCTTTCCAGCTGGGTCCTTAGCTGAAGCTTTATTTGAAGATTATACTGGAGATGATCTGCCAGTAGATTTTTTCTTTCCAGGGCAACAGTCAGGAGCTGAGGTCTGGTCATGCTGATAAGGCTGCTGGCAGCGGAGTATGCCATGTGGACAACACAAGAATTTTTCAGCGGCTTCCTCGGGTCCAAATAAATTGGAGATAGTTCAAAGTCTGATCAAAGTCACAGAATTGGAGCGACAAGATTAATAACAAAAATTCAAGCCACAAAATCCGAGTTATGCAGATGTCGTGGTGGTTGGCGAGAACAGCTTCCAGTGTGAGAAAAAAACGATCAGTCCACTTAGAATATGATGAGTTAATAGAAAAAATTTAACAGAATAAAATAGAAAAATGTCTGTGAACACGGAGTTTCACTCCATTTAAAAGAGAAGTCTGAGCTCAAAAAGGAAGAAAAAGTATTTTTCCCAGACGTTTAAAGGAAAGAGAATTCAAGGCAGGACACACAGACTTAGACAAACTTCCAGAAAGACAACACAACCTGAACTAGGGCGTTCCTCACTTAAACCGAATAGTTCTTTCAGGGGAAAAACTTGACTGACATGAAAGGGAACCAATTGTCTCCCACTGTGGGAGAATCGAATGAACTCTGGTCCAATAAGAAAACAGTTCTTTGTCTGTAACCAACCAACACAATGAATGGAGGCATTGTCCAACAGAGACTGGCTGGTGATTGGCTGAGCCAGTCAGATGACTTGAGTAAGCTTTTCCCATAGGATAAACACATCTTGATTAATATAAAAATTCACTTTATAAGCTAAACTAACTTCAGTGATTAACTTCAGTGATTAACTTCAGTGATTCAGTAAGCTAAACTAACTTCAGTGATTCATGACTAGCTTTCAGTGAGCATGCACTTTTATAAACTTGCCCTTCTATAATTAACATGCATTAGAATAAGATTCATTTAAGCATTTTCAAACATGCAACACATTTAAAATCAATGATTAATGAAACACTTCAAACCCATCATTGTATGTCAGAGTCCCACTTGATTTTCCAGGGTGTCCTGAAAAAGAAAATAATCAGAGAATTGAGAGTTTTTGTTAAAAGGAAGTCATATCATTCATTAAACCTAGTTCAGCTTGAAGGCAACAGTGAACATATTACGGAATCGTCCACCAGGGGGTAATGCTGAGCTGTGGTAATTCCTCGTGACCTGTGGAATGCACTGAAGGATATCTGGAAGGTTTCAAACAGTTCTTGAAGCATAAAATGCCTGGTTGGGAGGAAGTTCAGGGATTTATGATTGCAGACTAAATCTGTTCCTGGCACAAAATGGGATCCTTATCGTTCCTTTTACCATGGAATGTGTTTTCAAACGATGGTCCTTAGGTGAAGGAAACAATTCTTGACCAGACTTTTGGGTGAAACAATTTATTTAAGGTGAAGAGTGATTTTATAGATTGGAGCCAAAGGAATTGATGCTACAGTGGCTACCCAGATTTTGAGCCAGAGGTGGTGGAGAAGCTCGCTCTACAGAACTTCATCTGTGGACTCTGGCTGGCCCGGCTCCAGGAACACATCCGGATTCATGCAGCGAGCAGCTGGGAGATGGCTGTGGCAGAAGCGGAGTGGGTGGAGCCGATGATGGATTATGCAGCTGACGTGCCACCACCGAGGCAGAGAGCTTTTCAGGCCACAGCTGAGAATGAGGATGAGGAGGAATGGGAATTATGCCGGACCACAGCTGCGTGGTCAGCGAGAGTACAACGACGGTGGCACAAGGAGGGATGTTTCCGCTGCAGAGAACCAGGACACATCACACGCTACTGCCCTGCACCCACCCCACAACAAACAGCCTCCTCACCGGCTTTAACCCTAGAACAAGGTGGCACAGACATGGACCTGCCACCTCCCACAGACATTTTCCCTGATGGACGGCTGGGCCGACTTGGACAATCACCAGGGCTGTATCTACAGTGCAGCCTGGACGGCACACCAATCCGGGCCCTGATCAACACTGGTTCCACCATCTCCCTGGCCCGACCCGGGGCGCTGCCCGGTACAGATGGACTTAGACTGCAAGGGTGGGAACCTATGTGGCACTGCATCTTCACCGCCACCGGTGAGCGTGCCAGGCTGGGGGGGGGGGGGGGACGAGTCCTCGGGGTGGGAGTGGCCGGTCAGAACATGAACCACCCGTTCTGGCTGGCTGACATCCAGGACCCATGCATCACTGGACTAGATCTGCTCACAGCATGGGGCACGAAGATCGACACCACCAGTTCTTCTCTCCTGCTGGGGGCTCAGACTATTACGCTCTGTGGCAACAGTCAGACAAGGAACCAGGGGGCCAGTGCGATTGGAGGGCTGGTGCCATCAGCGCAGGCTGAGGATTGTGACCCAGCAGTCTCATGGGCTCTCCAGACCACTACAGCCCGGGATAGCGCAGCAGTTCACAGTGCTTCTTCAGCTCATTGGGCAGCTCTCCCCAGAGATGACATCACGGAGGCCCTTGGCGCGCAGCAGCTTTGGAGCAAGCAGGATGGAGATCCTGTCATCTCCCGGATCCGGCAGTGGCTGGACATGGACCACCAGCCCGCTTGGAAGGCTGTGGCTCCGCTGGACCCAGAGACCAAGGCCCTGCATTCCCAGTGGTCCAACTTCTGCTGTCACGAGGGTGTTGTCTATCGGCGGTGCCAGTCTCCAGCGGGGCAGTGTCATGTCTGGCAGCTGCTGATCCCCCAATGGCTCCGCCCCGAGGTGCTCCAGTTGGTCCACGGGTCGGTGGGGGTGGGCCACTTTGGAGCGAGGAAAACTCTGCAGTGGCTTCGGGCTCAGTTCTACTGGCCAGGGTGTCATCGGGACGTGATGCGCCATGTCCACCGCTGTTCCACCTGCACGGCTCAGAGAGGACAGATGCAGCTATCCCACACCCCCTTGCAGCAGTATGAGATGGACGGCAAACCAGGGTTGGATTATTCGTTCCGCTTGAGAGGACACCTGCAGACAGTACCCGAACTGGCTCGGGAGACCTCCATAGCGGCGGGGAGTTGACCAAAGCGAGCGTACAACTCCCGCTGCCAGGGGAGGAACTTTGCTAGACTTTTTCTGCCCTGAGCGGAAAGACGGACTGTCACCAAAGCTGGCGAGCCACTGGTCGGGGCCGTGTGTGCTGATCGCCGACAACGGTGGTTGAGTTGGACTTTATTATTCTGGGGACAGAAAACAGTCCGGGGGGGGGACAGTGTAACATCAGCACTGTGATGAGGGGGCAAGGATTCTCCCGGCATGCTTTGCGCCGCAGAGGATTCAGACACTGTTTTCTGTGTGTGCTATTATTGCTGTGCCATTATAACTGTATTATAAGACCAATTGTGAGAGCGTTATTTTCCCCGGGTATGATAGATCATGTGTCTGTGTCACCCAGAGTGAGATGAGGGTCTGTGTAAATGACCTCCCCTCCGTTCTGTGTCATGAGTTTGTGAAGAATAAAGCCTGTTGCATCACAATCATCTCTCCTTATTGTGTGAACCCCATGAAACGCCACAATATTTCCTCATTTCCTGGTGCTTTCTTGTCAATAAATCCATTTTATCACTTTCACTTATCATTGTACAAATTGGAAATAGTATGCGGGCAGATCATTTTTTCTTTATAAAGTTTGTGTTTCACATTTTGATCGTTTTTGTAACCATACTGAGCCATTTGATAGTTCACCCAGATAGCTTAGCATAGTGCAGCTATCGTCTTGTTTATGTCTGTGCCATTCCAAATACCACTGCATGGGCTGTAATAGACCTGTGTAATGGACATGTATTGTGCACTGTCTTTGCACAAGCTCATTCACATTCATTTCAGTCAATGCAATGAGGAGTGAGTCGAAGTTTATTACGAGAATAAATAACACACTAGCAACTGGAAGCTAACTAAGCTAATATCAATGACAGTAATGGTAACAGCAATAACCAAGGGATTCTGCATACACAGAGTAATATTAAAACAAGTCAGGTAACAACTGGGAGTCAGATGTGTTTCAGTGATGTTCACAGATCTATTAAACAACACAGTATCATTACCAAAACAATCAAAATGTGAAACACGAACTTTATAAAGTAAAAACGATCTGCCTACATACTATTTCCAATATGTACAATAAGTGAAAGTGATAAAAATCGATTTATTGACGACAAAGCATCAGGAAATGGGGAAATATAAAGGAAGTGGAACTGGAGCTGCTCGGGGTTCGGAATGCAGAAGTACGTCACTCTACATTGTGCAACAGGTCAATTATTTACATTTCAGCAGTTTGCTGATGAGAACTTCAGCCACCAGTAATGATCTTAAAGTAAGCATAACTTGGTCCAGATCGCCTATGGTCATTTAGCATGAAGCTCAGGGGTTGCCAGATACTGTGACCTGTGTGATATACATGTATGTTATGTCTGAAATTACCTGCTGTACAGAAGAGGCAGGGGGACTGGGAAACACAGCTTTATATTACACACTCACGTTGACAGCCACTGACAGATTGTCGGCTAAGCACAGGCAAGATAAGATGGCTGATCCAGCCTTATATAGGGCGGAGCGGAGGTGCCACCTGGAGGTGCGTGTCCATCTTGCGCTTTCATATCTCACATTTCTCCCCCTTTAAAAAAGACCAAAACCACTCACTCAATTAGACCCTCCCCAGTTTGGGACCCGAATCACACACTAATAAATGAAAACTAATGTCTCTAAATGGCCTGACACATTCACACAACAAAACCAAAAATAGGGAGGACGGGTGGACTGCTGTCCTGCCCACACAGCAAGGTGGATTATTCTGCCACCTGCTGGGGTAAATTAGAAGTCCATTAATAACTAAAATTGCTTGCCGTGCTCCTAAACTAGAACAAAGAAAAAACCAAAGTAATCCCTTCTATAACTTTTTTTTTTAAACAACACCAACACAACAACAACAACAGAACTTCAGTATATACTATGTACAACCCAAGTGTTCAAGTAGAAAGGGCATAACTGGTATGGGGGCCCAGGGAACCCTCTCAGCTGATGCGCCCCTGGAAACAGCTGGTCTTTGTTTGCAATGGCTGGCCCTCCGGACACTGAAGCTGCTCCTCCTCTCCATCGACCTCGTCCCATGTCCAGCCTCGTCTCCCAGAGCCTCCTCCCGGACACGCCAAAGCCGGTTCACATGCCACACCAAGCCGTCAGAGAGCCTGAAGTGCGCTGCGTCCAGTTTGGCCACTATGCGCAGATGCTCCCGATGCTCCTGGGGTTGTCGTCTGGCTCATCTTCGCTGCGGGTGCTCCTCATCTAGCACCCGGGGCCAATCCAGGACCCTCAATGCAGCCTGGCTAAGCTTGAGGCATTGTTGGCGAGCCCGCCGATCCCTTAAGCTCATCGGTCTTGTCCCGACCTCTTCTAACGCTGGTGTAATGTGCGCCCTCGTAGCCGCAGACCCCCGTCCCCTCGCGGCCAAACTCCGGAGGCATCCGGGGCTAACCTGTTGGTGCCACTCGCTGGTGCAGGCTCCTCGCCATCACGCTCAGTACTCCCCTCGACTGTTTCCCGAGCGCCGGCACTGACCCTCCTGTGCTGGCCCTGAGCAAAATTGGTCCTGCTTGACCGTCGTGGCGTCCAGTAGTTCTTCATCCCACACCACATCTTCATCAGTCACCGGAATTGGGGGGTTCCGCTCCTCCCCAGCGTTGTTCTTGATGGTGAAACCCAGTCCGTAAAACAAATCACAGTCCATGATTGAGCACCATCGCAGACTTGTACCGAACAATCAGCTCCAAAGTCCTGACCGTGTCTAGCAGTCCACCTCCATAACTGTACAACGGCGCTGGGTTGCTGCTAACCCAGTGGTGGGGAAAAAAACCTGTTCACCGTGGCCCAATTCAACAGCGAACCCTTTGCTCCCGTGTTGACCAACAGCAGCGCCTCCACATCGTCCAGCCTCACCGTGCAAAATGTGTACCCATTCGTCTCTGGGGACACTGTGTGGATGGTTATCTGGGGCGAGTGGAGTGATTTCTTCCGTGGGCTCTCCAGTTTAACTTCACGGCACATCCTGACAAAATGGTCCAAGCGACCACATCTGATGCACTGAGCTCCTCTCGCCGGGCAGTCCTTAGCCTTTTTCCGGTGTGCCTTAGACCCACAACCCATACAGAGAGACTTTCCCAGGGCCGACCCTCAGCTAGCAGCGTTGGTTTCCATCTCCTCTCTGTCCGAGCTACCTTTGCTGTCCAGGTCTGTGGCATTTGCTGCGACAAGAGGTTCTAGCAGCTGCAGTGACTGGCTCCTGGTATGTTCCAGAGCTAGCTTGTCCGCGGCGTCCATCTGGAGCGCTAGCATGATGGCTCTGGCTAACGTGAGCTCACTTGGCACCGTAAGAAGCCTAGCTCACAATGTGGCGCTACAGGAATGCTCTGTCAGCTGGTCATGAATCATTTCCTCCTCCAAGGCTCTGAAACAGCACTCGCTAGCAAGCTGCCTCAAAATTGGCGACAAACTGCTGGATGGGTTCACCTACCCGTTGCCATCTCTGTCGAAAGCGGATCCTCTGGACCGTCACATTATCTGGGGTGTCGAAATGGCTAGTTAACAGCTCCACTATCTCTTTGTAGGTGTCCGCAACACCGAGTGTTTGCAAGATTCGCTGGCCCTCTATGCCCAAATTGTGCACCTGTAGTGCCCGGGCTCTCTGCTTGTCGAGCTCCCCAAGACCCAGCGCGGCAACGTAATTCTGAAAGGCCTCGTACCACCTAGGCCAGGGTACCGGTGGTTCTCCAGGCGCCTTGAGGAAAGGGCGAATAGGGACCATGCACGCCTCCATGGTTTAATCCGACGTCGCCAATGTTATGTCTGAAATTACCTACTGTACCAAAGAGGTGAGGTGACTGGGAAACACAGTTTTATTTAGCACACTCACGTTAACAGCCACTGACAGATTGTCGGCTAAGCTCAGGCGAGATAAGAGACTAATAAGATGGCTGACCCGGCCTTATATAGGGCGGGGCAGAGGCGCTACCTGGAGGTGCGTGTCCATCTTACACTTTCATATCTCACAATGTACCTGTGACCATAGAGATTTGAAACACTAGGCTGGACATTGCTAATCACAAGGCAAGTTGCAGCCAGCCAAGCGTAGTGCCATATTGGGTATGTACAGAAACACACCACACAGGCAATGTACTGCATTTTCTTTATTCTAGTGCATTTTCTTTATTCGGGCTCAAGAAGTTGAAAATTATATGAAACTAGTGCATGCCTGTAGAAAGCAAGTATTCCTGTCTGAAACAAGTAACTCAATCAGGCTTTACAGGCTCAAGTGTAGGCTGTGTTTGAAAGTGGAATACAGAGGTGTAGCCTATATCTAGGCAATCACATATGCTAGACTTTGACAAATACAAAAGGGAGTAAATAGCACTAAGATGTATTTGATTGTGTGAATATTAATTACACAATAACTGAAAATGAATGGGACATCCAATATTAGCCACTGTTTAAGAACCGCTTGTTTATTTTTTGTCAGATCACTTATTTGTGTGATCTTTTATGAGTTGTATTCATAATAGTGTATCTTGTACTTTGGGGAATGGGAGTTGTTCAGTTACCATTATAATTAGTTTATATGTGTAGTTTATAGTCTATCGCCAAATAACTCATGCAGTACTATAACAGGACACGCTTACAAATATTTGAAACCCATTGTAGTGCATCCTTTAATATTTTAGCAATATTATAAGTACAAAACACCTAACATTATTTATTTATTTATTTATTTTGTATTTGTATTTTGTATACTTTATTGATCCCCAGAGGAAAATTCAGGGTGTCCACCTGGATGAATGAGGCAGCCATGGTATGTCGCCAATCCCTTCACCATTCACACCTACATTCACACCTAGGGCCACTTCAGAGTCTCCGATTAACCTAACTTGCATGTTTTTTATACACAGCAGAATGACCCATTTGGCTGCAACTGTTGCATCAGTGTTGCCAATTTGTCTGTAAATATTTAAATAAAAATGATTTATTTCGTTATTTGGGCATTTTTGTGTCTTGTTGTTACATATGTGTTCTCATGTGATATGCAGTTGATCTGTCCATACTGCTCCACAATGAAGCAGCAGTCGGGACTGCCGTCTACCACTGGGCAGGCTGGGCATGCCTCCCCGCAAATGATCGTGGAGTGCCCAGTCAGACACCAGTGTTAGAGAAGCAGCAGCTGAACCGTCGGATCACAGTCCTTTGCAGGGAGCCAAGCCCAGCCTGCTGGGTTAACATGAGTCTCGGCTGCTGCTTTACCTGTATGCCAGTGATGTACCTTTGTGGCACCACGGGTTCCTGCCAGCCCCCCCCGCCCCCCAGCGCACTCGCACACCTCGTGTTCTCCATGCCGAATTATCCATTAGACCTACGCAGTCACAGCAACTTTATGGTATAATTTTTTAAGCATTAAATCTTAAGTATTATCTTTTTCTAGTCAAATTTGTTGCTTTTTGCTTCTTTGTTTTGCTCATGCCGGAGCGCTGTGGTAACTGATGCCGTAATGCCGTGTATTATCCAATCAGTATGGAGTCAATCTGAAACCCCGCACCCACTTCCAGAAGCCTGGGCATGAGACACAGCGGTGGCTAAACTTTTTTTTTTTTCCACAATATTTTTTATTGAACATTTTTACAAACACAACACAAACAATCAAACACTAGCATTAAAGTAATTAAAATAAATAAATAAATAAAAAAAATAAAAAAATAAAAAATAAAAATTGTACTAAAAAACACCAACAACCACTAACAAAGACAGGTCTTCAACAATGCTCCTCTGTTTAGTCTAGGCAATCCATTACATAAGTATACATATTATACATTCACCAGTTTGGAATTTACAAGGTCCACACACATCATTCACCTTCTTCTTCAAAAGTTATGTTTAAATTCTTTACATAATCAATGAAAGGTCTCCATATATTCTCAAACACAATTTCCTTTGATTTCAGTATGTATGTTATTCTTTCTAGTGGAAGGTTTGTTAACATCTGTCTTAACCACTGAGTCACATCTGGTCTATGAGTCTTTTTCCACAGTAGTGCAATACATTTTTTGGCGTTAAGCAAACTGAGGTCTATGAATGCTCTTTCACTCTTATTAAAGCTATGCTTTTCTGGATACAGACCCAACAAAAACAATTTAGGATTCAATATGATTTGTTTTGAAATTATTTTTTTCAATTTTTACCCTCACCTCTTCCCAAAACATTCTAATTTTTCTACATTCCCATAAACAATGAAATAGGGTTCCTTTACTTTCCATACATTTTGTGCACATATCTGGTATGTTTTTGTTATATCTATTTAACTCCACCGGTGTAACATACATCCACATTAACCATTTAAAATGTATCAATTTAAGACGTACATTTATTTTTTTTTTTTTTTTTTTTTTTTGTTACTTATTTGTACCCGTAGGTAGACTTGGTTTGCAGTCTGGTGACAAGCCACCGGCTGCTGGTCGCTGCGTGCGCGAGCGCCCTAAACCTACATGTTTTTGGTATGCGGGAGGAAACCGGAGAAATCCCGGAGTAAACCCACGCAACACGGGGAGAACATGCAAACTCCACACAGCTCACTGTTGGTCGGGGGCTGGGATCGAACCCACGACCTCATGATCCCCGCAATCCCCCGGCCGAGGGTAAAACTGTGCTGCCACAGTGCTAAACCACTGCGCCACCGTGCAGCCCAATTTATTGATTTGGTTTGAGCTTCTGTACAAGCCAATTCCCATTGTTCCTCTGAAATTTCAGTTTGCAGGTCTTCTTTCCAATAATTCAATCTTTTCTGTAAGTTTTCACTTGAGAATAGTGTCAATGAGTTATGAAACTCTGAAATAATACCCTTTCTCTTGCTATCTTTCATCAAAATTTTTTCCAAGGATGAATAAGTAGGTCAGATGAGAACATTATTTTGATTTGATCGAATAAAGTTCCTAAGCTGAAGATATTTAAAAAAAATGTGTTCTATTAAGATTAAATTTGATCCTCAGTTCTTCAAAAGACATTATGTTATCTGAACATGACAGATATAAGTCTTGAATCTTTTGAATCCCTTTTAAATTCCATACTCTAAATACAGCATCCGCTCTCCCTGGTTTAAAATATTGATTACCCCATATTGGGCTAAATTGTGACAGTAAATGTGGTTCTTTTAAATATTTTGTGGTTTCACACCATATTTTGATCATATGCTTTACAAATGGATTTTTAACTTGTTTCTGTAATTTTTTTGCCGAGTCTGAGTATATGAATATGGGAAGAGGTAAAGGTAAATTGTATGATTCCATTTCAGTCCAGTGAGGGAGATCATTTGATGAAAAATAATATGTCATAGACCTCAGTTGTGCTGACCAGTAATACAACATAAAGTTTGGACATTTCAGACCTCCACGATCAAATGGTAAATATAGTAAGGACAGACGTAATCTAGCCTTCCTATTGTTCCATAAAAATTCCACTAACTTTTTTTTAATTCTTGAGAATAGATCTGAAGGTGGTGGTAAAGGAATGTATTGAAATAAATAAAGTATTTTGGGTAAAATATTACTTTTAAGTATATTGATTCTCCCGATCATCGACATTGGTAGTGACATCCATCTCTGAAGTAACTCATTAATGTCTGTCATTAAGGCTTCATAGTTGGTACTGGCGACTAATTCTAGCTTAGGCACAATTTGGATTCCTAAATATTTAAACTGATTTACAACATTGAATTGATTTACCTCAGGAGCTGGGTGATTTCTCTGGGTCTCATTTAGGATTAATATTGAAGATTTAGTTTTATTTATTTTATATCCTGATATTTCCCCAAAATTCTTTATTAAATTCAACAAGGTCGGAATTGATTTTTTAAGATTCGACATAAACAAAATTATGTCATCGGCATACAGGGAGATTTTATGTTCTGTTGGTCCTACTTTAATTCCATATATTTGTGGATGTAAACGTACTGCCATCGCTAAAGGTTCAATTGCCATAGTAAACAGTAAAGGTGAAAGTAGGCAGCCTTGTCGACATCCTCTATTGATATTTATTGATTTTGAAATATTGCTATTTGTTAGGATTTCTGCTGTAGCATTATTGTATATTATCTGAACCCATTTTATGAAATTATTTCCAATTCCAAACCTTTGTAAAACTTCAAAAAGAAAGGGCCATTCGACCCTATCAAAGGCCTTTTCGGCGTCCAATGATAGGAGAGCTGTATCCGGTGCTTCTTTATTAGAATAGATAATATTAAATAGTCTTCTTACATTATGGAAGCCTTGTCTTCCCTTTATAAAGCCATTCTGATCTCGGTTAATAATATTTGGTAATATTTCTTGTAGTCGTCTTGCTAAAATTTTACAGATTATCTTAAGGTCAGCATTTAATAGGCTTATTGGTCTCATAATTTCACATTTATTAGAGGGTTTACCTGGTTTTGGCAACAGTATAATTAAGGCATTATTCATGTATGGTGGTAAATTACTATTTTGAAATGCTTCTAAAACCATTTCCAAAAATGGTTTTATTAATTTATTCTTAAATTTTTTATAGAGGTCAACTGGAAGACCATCTGGTCCTGCACTTTTTCCTGGTTTCATATTATCAATGGCTAGCCCAACTTCTTCTTGACTAATTTTAGACTCCAGTATCTCCCTGTTTTCATTTGGAATACACGGTATAGATAATCCGTCCAAAAACCCATTTAGTTTTGTTAAGTCAGTTTCATTTTTTGTATTATATAGTTTTTCATAATAATCTCTAAAGGCACTATTAATTTCTAAAGGATCTACAACTGGCTGTCCGTTACTTATAATACTGGTAATTGGTGTTTTAAATTCTAATTGTTTAATCTGCCATGCCAATAATTTTCCTGATTTTTCACCTTGTTCATAAAAAGATTGCTTCAATCTTAGAAGACTCGAGGCAGCTCTATTCGCTGATTTTTTGTCATATTCAGCTCTCAGAATCAGTAATTCGTTCTCTAACTTTGGGTCACTTCCTGCATACACTTTTTCTTGAAGAATTTTTATTTTATGTTCCAATTGGACTCTCTCCCCTCGAGTCTTCTTAGATTTTGAACCTGTATAACTAATAATCAGAATCAGATTTATTGCCATTGTTCATGTAGTACACAAACTAGGAATTTGTCTCGGTGCAATGCTGCAACATTAAACATGATAAAATAAAAGAAATAAACTATACATGCAATAAAGTGTAGAATAAGAGTGAGTAATACTGGTCAGCAGTTAAAATATATTAGCGAGCAGCAGATAATGGAGAACCATATAGTGCAGTCGGTAATGCAGGAAGAAAACAGTGATGATTGACATGAGTCTGGTTGAGCTGCTGTACATAGTGCACGAGAGTCTAATAAGTCACTTAGTGTTCAGCAGTCTGATGGCAGAGGGGAAGAAGCTGTTCATGTGACGGGAGGTTTTAGTCTGGATGGACCGAAGTCTTCTACCTGAGGGGAGGGGGGCAAACAGTACGTGACCAGGGTGTGAGGGATCGGCTATGATCCGGCCAGCACGCCTCCGGGTCCTGGAGATGTACAGATCCTGGAGAGATGGGAGCTTGCAGCCGATCACCTTCTCAGCAGTGCGCACGACGCGTTGCAGCCTTAGTCTGTCCCTGGCAGTGGCTCCTGCGTACCACACGGTTATGGAGGTGGTGAGGATGGACTCGATGATGGCTGTGTAGAACTGCACTAACATCTTGGTGGGTAGCTTGAGCTTCCTCAGCTGCCGCAGGAAGATCCTCTGCTGGGCCTTTTTGATGAGGGAGCTGATGGTCGGCTCCCACTTGAGGTCCCTGGTGATGGTGGTGCCTAGGAAGCGGAAGGAATCAGCAGTGGTGATGGGAGAGCCTGTGAGGGTGAGGGGGGGCAGAGGGGTTGTGACTTTCCTGAAGTCCACAATCATCTCCACTGTCTTCAGAGCGTTCAGCTGCAGGTTGTTGTTGCACCAGGACGCCAGCTGGGCCACCTCTCTCCTGTAGGCGGACTCGTCGCCGTTGGAGATGAGCCCGATGAGGGTGGTGTCGTCCGCAAACTTGATCAACTTGACAGACTGGTGGCTGGAGGTGCAGGAGTTGGTATAAAGGGAGAAGAGTAGGAGGGAAAGTACACAGCCCTGGGGTGATCCGGTGCTGATGCTAGCAGAGTCTGAGACAGTCTTTCCCAGCCGCACATGCTGCCTCCGGTCCGTCAGAAAGTCGATAATAATAATATGCCCCCTAATAAAAGCTTTGAAAGCCTCCCACTTTATACATGCTGATGTTTGTGTAGTATTGATATCAAAGAACTCATCTATCTGTTTTTCTATGTACTTAACAAATTCCTCATCCTGAAGCCATTTATGCTGAAATTGCCACCTACCTGGTTCCTTTGTCAATTTCTTATCTACATATATTAGACAGCAGGGTGCATGATCAGAGATCCCAATATTATCATAGAAGCCGTTTTGAATCTTGGACCTTAATTCTGTGGAGATCAAAAAATAGTCAATACGTGAGAATGTCTTGTAGATATTAGAATAACAAGAATAGGCTTTAACTTGTGGTTTCATTTCTCTCCATATATCTAGCAATCTCAATTCTTTCATAAAATGATTAATGATCATCCTGCATCCATTGTACGTACAGTCTAGTCCTGTTGATCTATCTATACCGGGATTCAATGTACAATTAAAATCTCCTGCTATTATATGTTGCCCTGTAAGTGAAGATAAAATAAGGAATAAATTAGTAAAGAAATTTTGATCATCTATATTGGGACCGTATAAGTTCACCAAATTTATATTTTCTAATAACAAAGATCCTTGAATGATTAGATATCTTCCAAATATGTCTCCAATTACATTTTTCACTTGAAATGGGACTGATTTATGTATGAGAGTCATAACTCCCCTGGCTCGGGATGAAAATGATGAGGTGAATACACTTCCTTGCCATCTTCTCCTAATTCTTTTTATATCCTCCTCTATTAGATGAGTTTCTTGTAAAAACGCAATTTTTGAACCCATGTCTTTTATTTTATTCATAACTTGTTTACGTTTTTTTAAATTTTGTAGACCTCCGCAATTCCATGAGGTTAAATTGAGATTAACGCTTTGGTCTATGATCAATAAGGAGTTTGAGATTACCTCGCAATGTAAACATGCTCACACAGAGAAGCAAAAACATGAGTGGTTGGACATTCATCCTACAAACTACACACAAACAAATTCCTCCTTCCCACATTCGTGGTAATCCCCCCAAAATTTAAAAAAAAATTCTGTCTCCCGCTATAGCCATTGACTGCTCCACACCCGCGAGGATCAGCCAAAACCACTCTTTCTTTCTCCTCTCAATCACCCTAACTCTACTGCTTTTAATGACGTAACATTAACTCTCTTCTGTAGTTTTCCAACTTAACTCCTAAATTTTATAGCAACTTTGTACATCATAGGTTTTTTTTTTAATATATAATACAATCTATATTTTGTAAACTTGCTATATGCTTCAGATCAGTCAGATGCCTGTGCAAATGCTTAAATATTCTACCTTATATTTTGTTCATGCTTAGCTCCCACCAGTCTCTTCTTGGATCTTCTTGATGAACTCCTGCGCCTCCTCAGGGGCCTTGAAGATGTGGGTTCTGCCCTTATACGTGACCAGCAGTCTTGCAGGATAAATCACTCCATGACGAATCCCAACGCTGTGCAGCTCTTTACGGGCGGGGTCGAACTGTTTCCTTAATTGTTAGATTCCTGTGGCCAAATCTGGGTAGAACCGCACCTGTTGATCCTGGTATTTAATTTCTCCTTTGGCTTGCGCCGCGTTGGAGATCGTCATCCTGTCTCTGTAGCTGAGGAACTTCATAATCAGCGTCCTCGGTGATGCCTTGTTATCTCTCGGTGGGCCAATTCGGTGGGTGCTTTCTAAGACGACTGATGACTGCAGCTCCGCGTTGTTCAGCGCTTCTGGGATCCACTTTTCCAAAAATGAACATGGATCCAGACCCTCCGTTCTCTCCGGGAGACCCACCAGCCTCAGGTTGTTCCGTCTCGACCAGGATTCTAAATCCAGAACATTATCTTCCAGATGTTTATTTTTTAATTCCAATGTGCGCACCTTTAATTGTAGGCCGGAGACGTCATCCTCAGCACTGGAAATTTGGAGCTCCACCTGCGAAACTCTTTCCATACAGTCGTTTAACTCCTTTTTCATTCCTTCTATCGCTGCAATAATCCCGTCAAGTTTAGAGGAAAAGTCTGCTCTCACTGAACTAATGGCAGCGAGCACCGCACCTGTGCCGTCACCAGTAGTCACCGCTCCTCCGCTAGCTTCCTCCGCCATATTTGGGGATTTTTCTGCTTCGTCACGGACGTGAAAGTCCATTAACTTGGACTGTTTCAGCGATTCAGTTTTTCCTCCACCTGATTTCCCAGCCTTAGGCTTTACCGGCATGTCCTCGCCCAAACGTTGGGATAGGTTTTGTTCCAATTGAGAGAGTTATTTGCCGATTTTTTTTTTTTTTTTTAGGAGCAGAGTAGAGTGAAGCACGTCCTTCTACGTGGCGGCCATAACCGGAAGTCGCGGTGGCTAAACTTTTATTGATAAGAACTATATATTTGAATGAAAGACTCCATACTCAGGGATGCACACCCTCGTAACCTCAGCAAAGCACTTATAATGTCTTTGTTTACGAAGCGCTGTGGTGACTGACTGGTCGTGATGCCGCGTATTATCGCGTATTATCAGCATGGTCGTGATGCCGTGTGTTATCCAATCAGCATGGCCGTGATGCCACATATTATCCTATCAGCATGGAGTCAATCCGAAACCCCACCAACACTTCCTGAAGCCAGTGTATAAAGAGACAGAATGGTGACAGAGCGATGGCTCAACTTTTATTGATAAAAATTACATATTTTGACTGAGTAACTCCATACTAGGGGATGCACACCCTCGTAACATCAGCAAAGCACGTATAAAATCTTAGGTCAGTGTGAGGAATGGTTCAAGAGATACTATGTGTGGAACAGACAGAGATTTTGTGCATTTATAGATAGATAAACAGCACTCAATGTCATTTTCAATGCCTGATAATAGCAGAAAATTAAGGGGAAAAATTACAGTATGTTCAGTTTTAACAATTTTATTAGGCTACTTGAACATTGATATGCGATTTCAGAATCCATAATCAGAATCAGAAGATTTATTGACATATACACAGTAAACAGCTATTATACTATGTCAGGAAATTCCTCAGCACAAGTTATAATTCAGACATTGTATTTTGAGCTAAATCAGGGCCGTTGAACCAAGTTTTAATTTAGTCCAAAAATAGACATTGAAAATTGGGCTATGTTTAGCCCGTTTCATATAGATCATATTTTACCAAAAATAGTCCAATATTGGACTACATGGCTGTCGTCGGCCTCCGTCGGTCTATGATGACCATGGAAGAGAATCCTAAACATCTACGCTGCTGGAACAGCACTGCCTGTGGCTGAACAGGCCGATGCGCACCGGTGTTCTACCTTCCAGCGTTGGGCGTTGGTAGGATTCAAGCCTGGGCAGGAAGATATGGAGGACAAGATGTTACCCATGCAGCATGTCCCCCCTCTCCACGTCACTGGTGAATCCAAAGGAACAGCAGGGCTGCTATAGTTTGGCACCAGCGCCGTCGCAGGAGCTGCCAGAACGATGTTGAGCACAACAGAGAACTGCCTTAGGGGCTCCGACTCTGGATTTTTCCTCAGGGTTGACTCCCGAAGCCTTTCCCGTGACCGGGTGTGCCGCAAGGCAGCGGAGGTTTGAAATCAGGGTTTACCTTCCCCTAGATGGGCTACCTTCCCAGGTTGACGAGCCCGGACTACATGGCTGTAGTTCACAGGATTTGGTCAGGTAAGGTCTTGAAACCTGCTACAAGTAACATACTGTATATTCCAAATTATTATGCAAATAGGATTTTAGTGTTATAAACATTAATTTTTTTGTTTTTCAATTAAACTCATAGATGGTATTGTGTCTCAGGGCTCTTGGGATCACTGATATCAATCTCAGACACCTGTCATAATTAGTTTGCCAGGTGAGCTCAATTAAAGGAAAACTACTTAAGAAGGCTGTTCCACATTATTAAGCATACCACAGGTCTCAAGCAGTATGGGAAAGAAAAAGAATTTCTCTGTTGCCGAAAACATCAAATAGTGCAATCCCTTGGACAGGGTATGAAAACATTAGATATTTCACAAAAACTTAAGCATGATCATCATACTGTGAAGAAATTTAGTAGTAGTGCACAGAAAGTAGTGTACAGAGTGAGGCTGCAGAAGAGGGTGGTGGTGCTTCACTGCAACTGCCTCGCCCCGTACCAGCCAGCTGCCTCGCAGGTGGCCAAGCCAGAGGCCCCATCCAGACTGGGGACCCCGACCGAGGCTCGGATGGATATTAAAGGGCCTGTGCATGCCAGCCGCCACCCCGACAACTGGACAGGTTCGTATTGGACTTTTGAGTTGGACTTGTTATTCTGGGGACAGAAACCAGTCTGGGAAGGGGGGACAGTGTAATGCTGGGGCTGTGATAAGGGGCGGGGGAAATTCTTCCGGCATGCTTTGCGCCACGGGGTATTCAAAGACTGTTATTATTCTTGTGTTCTGAGTGTTATCACATGCTTTTCTGCCACTCCTGACTTTCTCATACAGTACCACACTTCCTCTCTTAACACCCTATGATATGCTTTCTCTAGATCCACAAAGACACAGTGCAACTCCTTCTGACCTTCTCTTTACTTGTCCATCAGCACTCTTAGAGCAAACATTGCATCTGTAGTACTCTTTCTTGGCATGAAACCATACTGCTGCTCACTGATTGTCACCTGTTAGAATAATTTTGAGCTTAAATTTTAAAAAGAGGCAACAACCAGAAGAAGAGGATTTGGAACATAGTAGGCATTTATTTCATCACTGCCAAATTACACAGAACAGAAGGGATTCTTCTTCTTCTTCTTCTACTTTCGGCTACTCCCTTTAGGGGTCGCCAAAGCGGATCAACCGTCTCCATCTCACCCTATCCCTTGCATCTTCTTCTGTAACACCAACCCTCTCCATGTACTTCTTCACTACATCCATGAATCTACTCTGTGGTCTTCCTCTTTTCCTCCTGCCTGGCAGCTCCATCTTCAACATCCTTTGTCCAATATATCCACTATCCCTCCTCTGTACATGTCCAAACCATCTCAGCCTTGCATCTTTTACTTTGTCTCCAAACTGCTCAACATGAGCTGTCCCTCTGATATACTAATTTCTAATCTTGTCCTTCCTAGTCACTCCCAATGAGAATCTTAGCATCTTCAACTCTGCTACCTCCAGCTCCAGCTCCTGTCTTTTTGTCAGTGCCACCGTGGCAAACAAGAACGGGCTCAGAGCCGATCCCTGATGTAATCCCACCTCCACCTTGAATCCATCCATCACTCCTACAGCACACCTCACCACCATCTTGCTGTCCTCATACATGTCCTGCACCACCCTCACATGCTTTTCTGCCACTCCTGACTTTCTCATACAGTACCACACTTCCTCTCTTAGCACCCTATGATATGCTTTCTCTAGATCCACAAAGACACAGTGCAACTCCTTCTGACCTTCTCTTTACTTGTCCATCAGCACTCTTAGAGCAAACATTGCATCTGTAGTACTCTTTCTTGGCATGAAACCATACTGCTGCTCACTGCTTGTCACCTGTTAGAATAATTTTGAGCTTAAATTATTCAAAGTCAAAAAATCAGGCAGAAAGTTGGATTTATGTACATTTATTTAACCTCAAATGGCCATCTTGAGGGAGAGATTACAAAGCATGGCATTCAGACACACCTAGAATCTCTGAAGGATTCATTTCTTTAGGTCTGATATATATAGGTAGGAGAAAGGAGAGGGAGGATGAGAATAAGGGAAGGGACAGAACGGGACAGTCCTGATAATCAAAGCTTATCCGAGGAAACGTCACAGACACTCTGGAGACATGGGGTCGTGGAGATATGCACATGAGGTCCATAAAACTAACAGAATGTCTGTATACCTAATCTCTACCACTGCTCTATACAGCCTGAGGAGTTCCTATGCATTCCTGTGACCCGAAACAGGACATGTCAAAGAGATTATAAGAGTGGCTTAGATCATTCCTTACGTATGTACTGATCCTGTATTGATCTTCAGTCTGAACTCTCTGAAATTGCTCACAGAAACATGCCAAGAATATATGAACTTATTTCACATGGAATGCACATATAAACATTAAACATGGCATATGAAAGGTATGATACTTCTCAAATATAATAATACATTATTAATATCAATAATAATGTAGATAATATGGAATTTTTCTATCATATTCCCCCCCTTGATGCTTAATAAAGCATCAGGATTAAAAGAAAAATAACAAAAGTAGTAGTAAAATAAAGTGAATAAATTAATATAAGGATATATGTAAGAATTTACATGCTGTTATGTGTCTTTGCAAGTTAAAAACATGTATAGAATATGTCATTAAGAGTGAACATGTGCAGTGATTAAAATTAATTTTAGACAGTGTCAAATAAGAACATATAAAATAATATGAAACAGCCTTAAATTATATTGCAACCTTCAAAAACATCCTCATCATCATATTAAGGACTCACACAAGAAAAATCTGGTTATAAAAATCATTACCAAGTTTATGATGAGACTTCTCCATTAAGAGAAACACTAACTTCTATGAGTATCTGAGGTATTAATATGACCATTTGCATCATTTTCATGGATAGAAGTAAAACAATAATCTCCTATAATAGGGCCTATGCACCTAGGGGTGGTAATTAGTCGATCAAGGACCATTCTATCCTTTGCTATAATTTTGTAAATAATTGTAGTCTACAATTAATTGTTTTAATCCCTAAGGTATTTTGTTTCCACTCTCACTCAAAGAAACAATGAACAAAAAAACCTCACTCCTGTACTTTCCATCTGAAATTGCATTCATGCTTCATAAATGGCATCATGTGGTAGAAAAGCATCTCTCGTCACCCTGCCCACCTGCCCTGCCAACATGATGAGGGTACAGTCAGTTGCCAAAATGGGGTACACAGATCTGCCCAGTGTCCTGGCCAAATGCGAATACGCCCAGTGACTCAATGACCTTTGTCAGTGTAGATCCTTGGTATAACACTTGCTCACTTCGTTGGTCAAGCAGGGTAGCAGTACAGGGGAGAGATGCGCTGTAAGCCGTTGCATACTCAGAGAGTGTTAAGCTACTGGAAAGGGGAAAATCACCACTTCAAAAAGAGGAGTTCCCTGATGAAATTAACCTTGCATCCGCAGAGTAAGGCATGTCATCATGTTTCTAATCAGTGGAGTGATGTGCTGTGTCAGGTGTGATTCAAAATGAAGTTCGCTATGTTATTTCTGTACAGACATGGACAAAATTGTTGGTACCCCTCTGTTAATGAAAGAAAAACCCACAATGGTCACAGAAATAACTTGAATCTGACAAAAGTGGTAATAAATAAAAATTCTATGAAAATTAACCAATGAATATCAGACAATGCTTTTGAATTGTGGTTCAACAGAATTATTTTAAAAAACAAACTCATGAAACAGGCCTGGACAAAAATGATGGTACCCCTAGAAAAGATTGAAAATAATGTGACCATAGGGACATGTTCAACCAAGACGCAGTCCATCATTGATTTAAACTTCATTCTGGCAGCTCCTGTGATGGCGTTGGTGCCAAACTGTAACAGCCTTGCTGTTCTTTTGGATCCATCAGTGACGTGGAGAGTTGGGACATGCTACATGGGCAACAGCCTGTCCTCCATATCACATTGTGCAGGCTAGCATCCAGCAACACTCAACAACACAAACTCATATCCTACACCCTGGAGAGGTCACTCCAGCTTCACTTGCAGTGTCAACACAACACGGGGAACAACAGTTAACGGTTATAAGTCATTGCTCGATTGGCATAGAGCTTGGCGCCAGAGGTTGTTCCCAACGGTGGGAGGGATCCTTAGATTTCACTGGACAACTACCGCCCACCTCAAGCTGGGAAGCCCCCAGCCAGTAAGGTGTTGTCCAACCACAGTCTGCCATCCTCATTGGGTGCATGGGGATTGGGAAACGTCCAAACAGCAGACTGCAATTGTCGCACCAGGAAACAAAACAAAGCAACAAAAGAAACCAGCTTTGAAACTGTGATGTTGGAATGTTCGGACAATGATGACCGGTCTTTCTGAAAACCTTCAGGACATAAGTGACTCTAGGAAAACAGCTGTCATAAATGACAAGCTCAGGAGGCTGCATGTGGACATTGCCACCCTTCAGGAAACACGCCTTGCTGACTCAGGCACGCTGAAGGAAAAGGACTACACATTCTAGTGGCAGGGGGAAGGCTTTGATGAGTCAAGGGAGCATGGAGTCAGCTTTGCAGTGAGGAACAACCTGCTGAATATGGTAGAGCCAGGCAGCAATGGCACAGAGCGTCTCCTCACTCTTTGCCTCAACACCACCGAAGGCCCAGTCACCCTTGTTAGCGTGTATGCCTCAACACTGTCTTCCACACCGGACACAAAGAATGAGTTCTATGAGAAACTTGCATCCATTGTCGCAAGCATCCCCAGCAAGGAGCAACTTGTTCTCCTGGGTGACTTAAATTCCAGAGTGGGTGCAGCTCATGACTTGTGGACCTCTTGCCTTGGACAGTTTAGTGTGGGCAAAATGAACGAGAACAGCCAACAACTGCTTGAACTTTGCAGTTACCATGAATTGTGCATCGCCAACTCCTACTTCAGGACCAAGCCTCAGCACAAGGTCACTTGGAGACACCCACACTCAAAGTACTGACATCAGCTAGATCTTATCCTGGTCAGGTGTGCCACCATCAAGAATGTCTTCCACACACGCTCTTACCACAGTGTGGACTGCAACACAGATCACTCCCTGGTCTCCTGCAAGATCACGCTACAGCCAAAGAGGATCCACTGCTCAAAGAAACGAGGGAACCCCCGCATTGATGTCAGCAAGATGTCTCAACCAGACCTCGTGGAAAGGTTTGTAGAGACCTTTGAGGAGGAAATGCAAATCTCACAGCCCAGAGACTCTGCCACAGAGAAGTGGGAAGTACTGTGGGACACCATGCACCACACCGCCTTGGCTACCTTTTGGGAAGAAGTCCTCCAAGTCTCACGACTGGTTTGAGGCCAAGTCCACAGAGATGACTCCCGTCATTGAAGCCAAGCATGCCACCCTCACCGAATATAAGCGGTTACCCAGTGAGAAGAGCCTGCAGATTCTCAGGGCTGCCAGGAACAAGGCTCAGCAGACTGCCAGGCGTTGCACCAACGAATACTGGACAGAGCTCAGTGAAGACATCCAAACAGCTGCTGCTACAGGCAACATTAGAGGGATGTACGATGGCATCAAGAAGGCACTCTAGAGCAAGACAGCTCCCCTCAAAATGGCCAACAGATGGAGAGATGGGTGGAACACTACCCTGACCTCTACTCCAGAAGAACACAGTGTCCCCCACAGCTCTTGACGCCATCAAGTGTATGCCAATCATAGAGGAGCTGGATGTAGAGCCAACCATAGAGGAACTCAGGAAGGCCATCGACAGCTTGGCCTCAGGCAAAGCCCCAGGCAGCGACACTGCAAGACTACCCTCCTGCTCCCATTGCATGAAGTCCTCTGTCAGTTCTGGGAAGAAGGGGCTGTACCACAGGACATGAGAGACGCTAAGATCATCACCCTCTATAAGAACAAGGGCGAAAGAAGTGACTGCAACAACTACAGAGACATCTCTCTACTCAGCATCGTTGGCAAAGTCTTTGCTCAGGTCATTTTGATACGCCTGCAGAAGCTGGCAGAACGAGTCTACCCAGAGTCACAGTGTGGCTTTTCATGCCAAGAGATCAATGGTAGACATGGTCTTCTCTAACTCCAGGAGAAGTGCAGAGAACAGCAGATACACCTGTATGTCGCCTTCATAGATCTCACCAAGGCGTTCGACCTCGTCAGCAGAGATGGCCTGTTCAAGATTCTCCCAAAGATAGGCTGCCCACCAAAGCTGCAGAGCATGAGCAAGTCTTTTCACTCAGACATGAAGGGGACTGTGCAGTTCAATGGGAGTTCCTCCAACCCCTTCAGCATCTGCAGTGGCGTCAAACAAGGCTGCGTCCTTGCTTCCACACTCTTTGGGATATTCTTCGCCATTCTCCTAAAGCATGCCTTTGGCACGGCAACTGAAGGAATTTACCTATGCACCAGGTCAGATGGCAGGCTGTTCAACCTTGCCCACCTCAGAGCCAAGATGAAGCTTCGCGAAACACTCATCAGAGACATGCTTTTACTGATGACGCAGCAATTGCAACACACACCCAACGGAAGCTGCAGGCACTGATGGACCGCTTCTCACAGGCCTGAAAGGATTTTGGACTCACCATTAGCCTAAAAAAGACCAATGTCCTGGGACAAGACACTGAATCACCACCTCCCATCACCATCGATGACTATGAACTCGATGTCTTCCACCACTTTACCTACCTTGGCTCTACCATAACCGACAACCTCTCCCTTGACACAGAAATAGACAGGACTGGGAAGGCAGCTAGAACACTCGCTTGCCTCACAACCAGAGTGTGGACAAACCCCAAGCTGTCGGTGAAGACTAAGATAGCAGTGTATAATGCCTGTGTCTTCAGTACACTGCTGTGTGGCAGTGAGTCATGGACAACATATGCCAGAAAGGAGAAGCGACTCAATACCTTCCATCTGCAAAGCATCTGCGGCATCCTGGGCATATCCTGGCAGGACAGGGTAACCAACGCAGATGTCTTGAATCGCACGGGACTTCCTAGCATGTTCACTCTCCTCAGACAGTGCAGGCTGTGCTGGCTAGGCCATGTCCACCACATGGATGATGGCCACATCCCAAAGGACATCCTGTATGGAGAACTGGCATCTGGGAGGAGATCCACTGGTTGCCCCCAGCTCCGGTACAAAGATGTCATTAAGAGAGACATGAAGGCCACTGACATCAACACAGAGACCTGGGTGAGCCTAGCAGGTGACTGTGCAAAATGGAAAGGGACCCTTAAGCAACACCTGAAATCAGGGGAGGAGAAAATGATGACCACTACTGCAGAAAAACAAGCACACAGGAAGGAAAGCAGCAGCTCCAACAGACCAGAGACTACACACAGGTGTGACCTTTGCGATAGAGACTGCCACTCCCGCATTGGTCTATTTAGCCACAGACGACACTGCTGCAGGTGAGCAGACAATCAGAACTAGGATGCTTTACCCATGGTCAAGCCTGACTGACGGGGGCCTAAGATTTTTCAAATAATCAATTCTTCATTAACATTAGGCCATGTACCGCAGGCCTTTAAAACTGCTATAATTAAACCCTTACTTAAAAAGCCAAGGCTGGATCCAGGAGTTTTAGCTAACTATAGACCAATCTCTAATCTGACTTTCATTTCAAAAATCTAGAAAGAGTTGTTGCTACGCAATTATTTGACCGCTTGCAGGGAAATGGTTTATTTGAAGAGTTTCAATCTGGGTTTAGAATCCATCATAGTACTGAAACAGCTTTAGTGAAGGTCATTAACGACCTCCTTATCGCATCTGATAATGGACTTGTTTCTGTACTTGTCCTTTTGGACCTTAGTGCAGCTTTTGATACTATAGATCGTAATATTTTACTTGATAGACAAGAACACCTTGTTGGACTTAATGGAACGTCGCTGCAATGGTTTAAATCTTATTTATCTGATAGGTTCCAGTTTGTTCATGTCAGTAATAGGTTTTCTTCCAACTCAAAGCTCAGTCATAGAGTTCCACAAGGATCTGTGCTAGACCCTATTCTTTTTAGTTTATATATGCTTCCGCTAGGCAACATTATTAGAAAGCACCGCATACATTTTCACTGTTATGCAGACGACACACAATTGTACTTGTCAGTGAAGCCAGATGGCAGTAATCAATTAGCCAAATTGGAGGCTTGTCTTAAGGAAATCAAAGCTTGGATGACCTGTAATTTCTTGCTACTAAATTCAGATAAGACTCAAGTCATTCTAATTGGTCCAAAAAACCTTAGAAATATCTTTCCAAATCCATCCATCCATCCATCCATCTTCTACCGCTTAATCCTTTACGGGTCGCGGGGGGGGCTGGAGCCTATCCCAGCATCTTTGGGCGAGAGGCAGGGTACACCCTGGACAGATCGCCAGTCCGTCGCAGGGCCAACACAGAGAGACAGACAACCATTCACTCTCACAGTCATACCTAAGGACAATTTAGAATCCCCAGTTTGATGCCAATTAACCTCACCTGCATGTCTTTGGCCTGTGGGAGGAAACCGGAGTACCCGGAGTAAACCCACGCAGACACGGGGAGAACATGCAAACTCCACACAGAAGGGTCACCGATGGTCTGGGGGTGGGATCAAATCCACGATGGTCAAGGGTGGAATCGATCCCATGACCTTGATCTTTCCAAATCAAATCTCCAAATCCCTTAGTTTGGATGTGGTAATTCTTTCTCTTAATAGAGTTATTTTTGATCAAGATCTGTTCTTTAATTCATATATTAAACTTGTTTCTAGGACTGCCTTCCATCATTTGCATAATATTGCCAAGATTAGGAGCATCTTGTCTCAGAGTGATGCTGAGAAACTAATCCATGCTTTTGTTAGCTCTAGATTAGATTATTGTTACTCTTTATTGTCAGGCTGTCCTAAAACATCTTTAAAAAGGCTTCAGCTGATCCAAAATGCTGCAAGAGTTTTAACAGGTACCAGAAAGAGAGATCATTTTTTTTTCATAAAAAAACATAAAATAACAATGGATCAGGATAAATTGGAGGAAATCAAAAAAACTAGAAATGAAATTAATGATTTGACTACTAACGACGTTAAGAAAAAAATGATGTTCCTTAAACAGAGATATTATGAAAGTGGATCAAAATCATTGAAAGTTTTAGCTTGGAAACTTAAAAAGAAAATAGCACTGAATACAGTTCATAAAATTTAAAGATCCAAATACTAAAAAAATAAAAAGTAAATTAAATGAAATTCAGGGGGCCTTTGAAGTATTTTATAAGACTTTGTACTCTAAAACCACAACATGTAGTAATACTGACATAAACTCTTTTTTGGACTGTTTGGATTTACCAGTATTAAACAAGGAACAAAGTAAAATAATGATCGAGGATATCACAGAAAAGGAATTACAATTAGCAATAAGTAAACTTAAACTAAACAAATCACCACGATCAGATGGGTACACTGCAGAGTGGTATAAGGAGTTTAAAGAAGAACTGATGCCGGTGATACTATTCACATTCAACTGGGTTTTAAAGAAGGCACAAATACCACCTAGTTGGATTAGAATGTGGATCTTATACAGTAGGCCAATATCGGTTCTTAATATTGATTATAGGCTGTTCACTGCCATCATGGCTAGAAGATTAGAAAAGTCCATATCACATTTGATACACAACAATCAGACAGGCTTTATCCAAGAGCGTCAAACACAAGATTATATATGCCGAACTCTCCATATTATCAATCATAAGATAAGATAAGATAAGATAAGATAAGCCTTTATTAGTCCCACAACGGGGAAATTCCAGGATTGCAACAGCACAGGGATAGCAACACTCAGAGCAACAATCAGAAGGCAAGAAAAAAAGCAAGCAAGCAAGAGCAGCTAATATACATATGTACATATTACTATAAAATATATATATATATATATATACACACACACAGACACACAGTGCAGAGCATTGTAGCTGGATGGAATAAATATATGAATATATAAACACACAGTGCGGAGCATTGTAGCTAGATGGAATAAATATGTAGATATATAAACACCCACAGTACGGAGCATTGCAGCTAGTTGGAATGAATATGTAAATATATAAACACACACAGTGTGGAGCAATGTAGCTAGATGGAATAATATGTAGATATATAAACACACAGTGCGGAGCATTGTAGCTAGATGGAATAAATATATAGATATATAAATATAAACACACCCAGTGCGGAGCATTGTAGCTAGATGGAATAAATATATAGATATATAAATATAAACACACCCAGTGCGGAGCATTGTAGCTAGATGGAATAAATATGTAAATATATAAACACACACAGTGCAGAGCATTGTTGCTAGATGGGATGAAACAGCATAACCGTCTACTTAGTTATCCTACATGGTATGATTATGTGCCCATACATATTCTCACCCTCCATAGCGACCGGTATTTTCCTAGTTGTATGCCGGAGGAGACCATTGTGTAAGTCTATTGCATCTTTTGCATTCAAAAACTATTAGTTTGTTACGTCTTTTTGCTATCTCTGCGAGCAGCCCTGCTTAGGTTGTACAGTCTGACAGCCGTTGGTAGGAAGGCCCTGCGAAACCTCTCGGTATACAACCTCTTGGTATATCATATACAAAGAAATAATATTGCAGCAATGGTAATCAGCACTGATGCAGAAAAGGCCTTTGATTCTGTGGACTGGAGTTTTCTTAATCAAGTTTTATACAGATTTGGCTTACACGAAAAAATGATCAAAACAATACAGGCATTATATAATAAACCCACTGCTGACATAATGATGGGCTCAGGGAACACACACACAGGCTTGGGAAAGATTTAAGGTTTTATTCAAACAACCAGTGATGTCTGAATGCGTGAGTGGAAGTGTGGATGTGATGTGGGTGAACAGGGTGCGTCGAGAGCAGAACAGTTCGCCGTGCAGCCAGGCAACCCTGAGGGCAGAGCAGAGCAGGGAATTAGCTACAGTCAAACACCCCGTGGGGAGTAACCACAATATACTGCTTACGTGCAGATGAGATGGTGACTGGCGTTGGCGACGCTGATGCTGCCTGGAGGACAGCGCTGCTGCGCGCTCCTGACGTGCTGGAGAATGGTTTGACAGGGAGAGGCGAGGAGGAGGAAATCCACCACCTTGGAGGTCCACCTGTGCACAGGGGAGAAGCTGGAGACAAGGTAAGAGAAATTGTTCAGCTTACGTGCTTGGAGAATGGTGCGCTGGCCGGGACGAAACAGTCGAGCGCTGGAGGTTTGGGAGCGTAGACGAGCAGACGACTCCAGGCCGAAGCAGAGGGAGTTATATAGGCAGAGGCTGATGAGGCACAGGTGTGCGCACCGCTGGCGCTGATGACCGGCGAGAGCAAGTTGTAACAGTACTCCCCCCCCGAGCAGTGCCTCCCGGCACTGGCTTACCTATGTGCGTCCAGTGGAACTCCGTGATGAGACTCTTATCCAGCACCCAGGACGGGGGCACCCAGGATCTGCATTCAGGGCCATATCCTTCCCAGTCCACCAGATACTGGAGACCGCGACCACGGCGGCAGGAGTCCAGGATGGCCGTGACCCCCCATGCCGGATCGCCATCGATCATCCTGGGGGGAGGAGGGGCTCTGGGAGGAGGACAGAGAGGGTCAGACACAACAGGTTTTATATGGGAAACGTGAAACGTTGGACAGACCCGGAGGGAGGGGGGGAGAGCCAAACGCACAGCCACCGGATTAATTATCTTAGTTATGGGATAGGGGCCGATGAAGCGCTGTGCCAGCTTTCTCCTCTCAGCCTTCAACTTAATATCCCGGGTAGACAACCATACCTGCTGGCCCACCTGATAGTTGGGAGCGGCCCTCCTGTGGCGATTGGCGACTAGGGAATTGTGCTCCGCCGTGCATAAAAACGCCTGGCGCGCCTTGGTCCAAATACGCCGGCAGCGCCTCAGATGAGCCTGGACAGAGGGGACCGCCACCTCACCCTCCTCTTCGGGGAACAAGGGCGGGTCATATCCCAGAGACGCCCGGAAGGGAGACATTCCAATGGCCGATGACAGGGTCAAATTGTGGGCGTACTCAACCCAGGGTAGGCAGGTGCTCCAGGAAGAGGGACTAGAAGAGGTGATGCAGCGCAAAGCTGCTTCCAGCTCCTGGTTGGTGCGCTCACACTGCCCGTTTGATTGAGGGTGGTGGCTGGAAGTCGGACTCACCGTGGCCCCCAGTGCGTTGCAGAAGAACTTCCAAATCCCGGAGACAAATTGAGGCCCCCGATCCGAGACCACATCCACCGGGATCCCGTGCAACCTGACCACATGTTGGATTAATAAGTCGGCCGTCTCTCGTGCCAAAGGGAGCCCGGAGAGAGGCACGAAATGGGCCGCCTTGGAGAATCGGTCGACGATGGTCAGGATGGTGTCATAGGAATTAGACTTGGGGAGACCGGTGACGAAGTCCAGAGCCACATGAGACCAGGGCCTACCAGGGACCAGCAGTGGGTGGAGGAGACCAGCTGGGGGAGAAGTGGAGGTTTTACCCGTTGCGCACTGGGGACAGGCATGGACGTAGTTGGTGACGTCCCTCCTAAGACCAGGCCACCAAAAGGATTGCTGGAGGAGCTCCACCAGCCGGGAGATGCCAGGGTGACAGGCGAACTTGGCCGTATGAGCCCAGTGAATGACGTCGCCCCGGACTGATGATGGAACGAACAGTCTCCCGACCAGACTGCCACCAGGATCAGGTTCCGCCTCCTGTGTCTTCCAGACCTTGGCCTTAATTCCCCACGAGACGGCCCCCACAACGCATGAGGTGGGCAGGATGGTGTGGTCCCGATCCTCAGGGTCTTCAGGGGCGAATTGTCTGGACAGTGCATCTGGTTTGCCATTCTTGGAGGCATTCAGACGCTTGGCTGTCCTCAGGTACTCCAAGTTCTTGTGATCGGTCCAGACCACGAACAGCTGAGCTGCTCCCTTCAACCAATGACGCCACTCCTGAAGTGCGAGCTTCACCGCCAGGAGCTCCTTGTCACCGACGTCGTAATTTTGCTCAGCAGGGGAAAGGCGCCGGGAGAAGAATGCGCAGGGATGCACCTGCCCATCCGCCGGTGAATGCTGGGACAGTACTGCCCCCACCCCCGTGTCGGATGCGTCCGCCTCGACCAGGCACTGGAGTGTCGGGTCAACCTGGGTGAGGACCCAGGAGGAAGCGAACTCCATCTTCAGGGTCTCGAAGGCTGATGCTGAGTCCTCGGTCCACCGGAACAGCACCTTGGGGGAGGTGAGGCGGGTCAGGGGAGAGGCGATGGCACTGTACTTCGGCACAAAGCGGCGGTAGAAGTTGGTGAACCCGAGAAATTGTTGCACCTGTTTCCTAGAGGAAGGGACGGGCCATTCCACCACCGCCTTGACCTTAGCCGGGTCGGGGAGAACCTGGTTGTGAGCGACGACGAACCCCAGGGAGGAGGTTTGGTTGGTGTAGAACTCACATTTTTCTGCTTTAACATACAGCCTGTTCTCCAGAAGACGCTGAAGGACCTGCCTCACATGGGCCTGATGCTCCTCATGGGTCCGGGAGAAGATCAGGATGTCGTCCAGATAAACGAAGACGAAGACCCCCAGCAAGTCCCGAAGAACGTCGTTGATGAGGCGTTGGAAGACGGCCGGAGCGTTGGTGAGCCCAAACGGCATGACCAGATACTCAAAATGGCCGCTGGGCGTCCAGAACCCCGTCTTCCATTCATCACCCTCCCGGATCCGAACGAGGTGGTACGCACTGCGCAGGCCCAGCTTGGTAAACCAGCAGGCCCCCTGGAGGGAGTTGAAGGCCGAGTCCTTCAGGGGCAGCGTGTACTTGTCCCTAATCGTGATGTCGTTGAGAGCTCAGAAGTCGATACACGGCCGCAGGGTCCCGTCCTTCTTGCCCACAAAGAAGAAACCGGCTCCAACCGGGGATGCACGGTGGCGCAGTGGTTTAGCACTGTGGCAGCACAGTTTTACCCTCGGCCGGGGGATCGCGGGGATCATGAGGTCGTGGGTTCGATCCCAGCCCCCGACCAACAGTGAGCTGTGTGGAGTTTGCATGTTCTCCCCGTGTTGCGTGGGTTTACTCCGGGATTTCTCCGGTTTCCTCCCGCATACCAAAAACATGTAGGTTTAGGGCGCTCGCGCACGCAGCGACCAGCAGCCGGTGGCTTGTCACCAGACTGCAAACCAAGTCTACCTACGGGTACAAATAAGTAACAAAAAAAAAAAAAAAAAAGGTGGGCTTGTGAAGGCGAAGCCAGGGATAACCCAGGATGACAGGAGAAGCCAAGGTGGGTAATACAAAGAGGCTGAGATCCTCCCTATGGTTGCCGGAGATGATGACTGGGACCGGTTTAGTCCTGTGAGTGACTCTCTCAAGAGAAGTACGGGCCAGAGTGACCAGGTTAATTGGAGCTGGCAGCGCTTGGCAGGGGATGCCCAAATGGGTTACCAGGCTTTGAGAAATGAAATTCTGTTCTGCCCCCGAGTCCACCAGTGTGTGTGTGACGTGGCCCATGGGGTTATGACAGAACCTAACCGGAAGGAGGCATTTGGTGAGGGGATTAGAATGGGACGCGTCCACGAAGCCCCCTACAGTGACTCGCGGATGTCCCCTTTTGGCCATATCGGACAGTCCTCCACAGAGTGCTGGTCTCCCCCGCAATACATGCAGAGGCCCAACTCTCTGCGGCTCTGTTTCTCCGCAGGTGGAAGCTTAGCCCATCCGATCAGCATTTCCTCGGTGTCGTCGGTGGACCCCAGAGCGGGTAACGCCAGGGGACGAGACTGAGGGGCGCGGGCAGAAGCTCCACTCGAGCGGCTGGATGCCCTCCGCTCGGCGGCCCGTTCCTTCAGCCTATTATCTAAGCTAATTGCCAAGGATATTAGTTCTGATAACCGGTCCGGTATATCCCGGGAGGCCAGCTCGTCCTGTAAGGACGAATTCAAACTGCGGATGAAGATGCTGCTGAGCGCAGTTTCGCCCCACCCGACTTCCGTCGCAACCACCCGGAAGTCGACAGCGTAGTCGGCGGCCGACCGGCTACCCTGACAAAGATTTAGTAGCCGGGTGGTTAGGACGTTATCCCGGTCTGAAATGTCAAAAACCTCCTTAAAATCATGCACGAACTGGGCATAGGTCAGGTTCGCGTAGCTGGGCCTCGCCATGATGGCGTAAGCCCAAGCTAGCGCTCGCCCTTCCAAAAGATTTGCCACGTACCCAATTCGGCTATGATCTGAAGGAAAGTCCCCGGGGACGCGCTGAAACACCGACTCACATTGCAGGAGAAACCCGCGTGCCTCACCGAGTTTGCCGCTGAAGCGCGTGGGGGTTGGAATGGGAGTGAGTCGGGTTAGCGGCCCCGAGCTAGCTGGGCTAGCCGGGGAAGGGACCGAAGCTGGCCCACCGACCGGAGCCGGAGGGAAGGCCTGTGGAGGATCCAGGCGGTCTAGTCGTTGGATAATTTGGGTGAGTTGATTGAAAATCACTTGTTGCTGATGAGCGATTAAATCCACCCGAGCCTCGAGGGTGGAAAGTTGGCGTGCGAGCCCGCTGTCCACTGAGCCACTTTGCTGGAGTCGTACTGACATAATGATGGGCTCAGGGAACACACACACAGGCTCGGGAAAGATTTAAGGCTTTATTCAAACAACCAGTGATGTCTGAATGCGTGAGTGGAAGTGTGGATGTGATGTGGGTGAACAGGGTGCGTCGAGAGCAGAACAGTTCGCCATGCAGCCAGGCAACCCTGAGGGCAGAGCAGAGCAGGGAATTAGCTACAGTCAAACGCCCCGCGGGGAGTAACCACAATATACTGCTTACGTGCAGATGAGATGGTGACTGGCATTGGCGACGCTGATGCTGCCTGGAGGACAGCGCTGCTGCGCGCTCCCGACGTGCTGGAGAGAGGTTTGACAGGGAGAGGCGAGGAGGAGGAAATCCGCCGCCCTGGAGGTCCACCTGTGCACAGGGGAGAAGCTGGAGAGAAGGTAAGAGAAATTGTTCAGCTTATGTGCTTGGAGAATGGCACGCTGGCCGGGACGAAATTGTCGAGCGCTGGAGGTTTGGGAGCGTAGACGAGCAGACGACTCCAGGCCGAAGCAGAGGGCAGAGGGAGCTATATAGGCGGAGGCTGATGAGACACAGGTGTGCGTGCCGCTGGCGCTGATGACCGGCAAGAGCAAGTTGTAACAACTGCAACAATTAAAGTTAGCTGCTGTTTGTCAAATAGTTTTAACCTAGAAAGAGGGTCTAGGCAGCGTTGTGCATGTTCACCCTTATTAAGAGATTTAAGATAAGCCTTTATTAGTCCCACACTGGGGAAATTCCAGGATTGCAACAGCACAGGATAGCAACACTCAGAGCAATAATTAAGAAGATACGGAAGATATAAATAAGAACAGTGGATATACATACAGTGGGGCAAAAAAGTATTTAGTCAGCCACCAGTTGTGCAAGTTCTCCCACTTAAAAGATGAGAGAGGTCTCCAATTTTCATCATAGGTATACCTCAACTATGAGAGACAAAATGAGAAAAAAAAAATCCAGAAAATCACATTGAAGGATTTTTAATGAATTAATTGGTAAATTCCTCGGTAAAATAAGTATTTGGTCATCTACAAACAAGCAAGATTTCTGGCTCTCACAGACATGTAACTTCTTCTTTAAGAGGCTCCTCTGTCCTCCACTCGTTACCTGTATTAATGGCACCTGTTTGAACTCGTTATCAGTATAAAAGACACCTGTCCACAACCTCAAACAGTCAGACTCCAAACTCCACTATGGCCAAGACCAAAGAGCTGTCAAAGGACACCAGAAACAAAATTGTAGACCTGTACCAGGCTGGGAAGACTGAATCTGCAATAGGTAAGCAGCTTGGTGTGAAGAAATCAACTGTGGGAGCAATTATTAGAAAATGGAAGACATACAAGACCACTGATAATCTCCCTCGATCTGGAGCTCCACGCAAGATCTCACCCTGTAGGGTCAAAATGATCACGAGAACGGTGAGCAAAAATCCCAGAACCACACCGGGGGACCTAGTGAATGACCTGCAGAGAGCTGGGACCAAAGTAACAAAGGCTACCATCAGTAACACACTACACCGCCAGGGACTCAAATCCTGCAGTGCCAGACGTGTCCCCCTGCTTAAGCCAGTACACTTCCGGGCCCATCTGAAGTTTGCTAGAGAGCATTTGGATGATCCAGAAGAGGATTGGGAGAATGTCATATGGTCAGATGAAACCAAAATAGAACTTTTTGGTAAAAACTCAACTTGTTGTGTTTGGAGGAGAAAGAACATCATACCTACTGTGAAGCATGAGGGTGAAAACATCATGCTTTGGGGCTGTTTTTCTGCAAAGGGACCAGGACGACTGATCGGTGTAAAGGAAAGAATGAATGGGGCCATGTATCATGAGATTTTGAGTGAAAACCTCCTTCCATCAGCAAGGGCATTGAAGATGAAACGTGGCTGGGTCTTTCAGCATGACAATGATCCCAAACACACCGCCTGGGCAATGAAGGAGTGGCTTCGTAAGAAGCATTTCAAGGTCCTGGAGTGGCCTAGCCAGTCTCCAGATCTCAACCCCATAGAAAATCTTTGGAGGGAGTTGAAAGTCCGTGTTGCCCAACAACAGCCCCAAAACATCACTGCTCTAGAGGAGATCTGCATGGAGGAATGGGCCAAAATACCGGCAACAGTGTGTGAAAACCTTGTGAAGACTTACAGAAAACGTTTGACCTCTGTCATTGCCAACAAAGGGTATATAGCAAAGTATTGAGATGAACTTTTGTTATTGACCATATACTTATTTTACCGAGGAATTTACTAATTAATTGATTAAAAATCCTTCAATGTGATTTTCTGGATTTTTTTTTCTTATTTTGTCTCTCATAGTTGAGGTATACCTATGATGAAAATTGGAGACCTCTCATCTTTTCAACTGGTGGCTGACTAAATACTTTTTTGCCCCACTGTACACATCAATATATAAATATATATACAAAGTGCGGAGCACTGTAGCGAGATGGAATAAACAGCATAACCATCTACTTAGTTATCCTACATAGTATGAATATGTACCCATACATATTGTCACCCTCCGTAGCGACCGATACTGTCCTAGTTGTATATACTGGAGGGGACCATTGTGTAAGTCTATTGTGTCTTTTGCATTCAGTACTATTAGGTCGTCATGTTTTTTTGCTATCTCTGCGAGCAGCCCTGCTTAGGTTATACAGTCTGACTGCCGTAGGTAGGAAGGACTCTCGGTTGCGCACCTAGGATAATGTAGTCTGCTGCTAAATGAACTCCTCAGTGCGTTCAGTATGTCCTGCATAGGGTGGGACTTGGACTCCAGCAGAGATGACAGTTTAGCCACCATCCTTCTCTCTCCTATCTCCTCCACTGGGTCAGGGCGCTGCCCCAGGACAGAGCTAGCTTTCTTGATCAGTTTGTTCAGTCTCTTCCTATCGGCTGCTGTAATGCCACTGCCCCAGCAGACCACTCCAAAAATGATGGCCGTGTCGTAGAATGTCTTCAGCAGCGTCCCTTGTACACCAAAAGACCTGAGTCTCCTCAGTAGGAACAGCCTGCGCTGTCCCTTCTTGTAGAGTGCGTCGGTTTTGTGTGACCAGTCTAATTTATTGTTCAGATGAACACCCAGGTACTTGTAGTATGTCACCATCTCCATGTCTGTTCCCTGTATATTTACTGGTGCTGTGAGGGGTTGTCCTTGCCTGCGGCAGTCCACCACCAGCTCCTTAGTTTTCCTCGCGTTGATCTGGAGGCAGTTCCTACGGCACCAGTCCACGAAGTCCTGGATAAGTCCTCTGTACTCAGCTTCATCTCCGTTGGAGATGAGGCCGACGATTGCAGAGTCATCAGAGAACTTCTGTAGATGGCAGTGTGTTGTGTTGTGTGAGAAGTCCGCAGTATAAAGGGTGAACAGGAAGGGAGCCAAAACCGTTCCCTGGGGGGCCCCGGTGCTACCGATGATCGTGTCGGACACACAGTCCCGGGTTCTCACAAACTGTGGCCGGTTTGTGAGGTAGTCCAGGATCCATGATGACAGGTGCTGGTCCACCCCTGCGCACAGCAGCTTGTCCTTCAGGATCATCGGTTGGATGGTGTTGAAAGCACTGGAGAAGTCAAAGAACATGATCCTCACCGCATTCCCGGGCTTCTCCAGGTGGGACAGAGAACGGTGAAGGAGGAGGAAGATCACCGCATCCTCCACCCCAATGCCATGCTGGTAGGCAAACTGGAGTGGATCCATCGCTGGTCCCACCAGGGGGCGGAGGTGAGCAAGGAGCAGTCTCTCCAGGGTTTTCATCATGTGGGACGTCAGGGCCACTGGTCTGTAGCTGTTCAGGTCTTTGGGGCGGGAGGTCTTTGGTACAGGTACCACACAAGATGTTTTCCACAACTGTGGTACCCTCCCCAGCTTCAGGCTCAGGTTGAAGATGAGCTCCACAATCCCACACAGCTGATCTGCACAGGACTTGAGGAGCTTTGCGCTGATGCCATCCGGTCCTGACGCCTTCCTCGCCTTGATCTTTCTCAGCTCCGTCCTCACCTGGGTCTTAGTGAGGGTCATGTTGGGGGGCTGTGTGTTGGGAGTGGGGGTGGTGTTGGTGGAGTGGGGTGTGGACAGCAGGACTCGATGTCTTTAGAGGCAGCAGTGGTTGTTGTGCAGTCGGTGGGGAGGGCGGTTGGTCAAACCTATTAAAAAACAGGTTCAGATTGTTCGCCCACTCCCTGCCCCCCATGGCCTGGGAGGAGGTATTCTGGAGCCCAGAGATGGTTTTAAGGTTTCTCCAGACCCCACCGATGTCGCTCTGTTGCAGCTTGTCCTCCAGCTTCTTCCTGAAGCTGTCCTTGCCTTCTCTGAACTTCCTCCTCAGCTCCCTCTGTACGGACTTCAGCATTTTTTTTTTTTTTTTTGTTACTTATTTGTACCCGTAGGTAGATTTGGTTTGCAGTCTGGTGACAAGCCACCGGCTGCTGGTCGCTGCGTGCGCGAGCGCCCTAAACCTACATGTTTTTGGTATGCGGGAGGAAACCGGAGAAATCCCGGACTAAACCCATGCAACACGGGGAGAACATGCAAACTCCACACAGCTCACTGTTGGTCGGGGGCTGGGATCGAACCCACGATCTCATGATCCCCGCGATCCCCCGGCCGAGAGTAAAACTGTGCTGCCACAGTGCTAAACCACTGCGCCACCGTGCATCTCCCTGTTCCCCGACCTGAAGATCCTCTTCTTCTCTCTCAGAAGTGTTTTTATCTCAGGGTTGATTCAGGGTTTGTTGTTCGAGCAACACCGTATGGTCTTGGTGGGTACGGTGTTGTCCACACAGAAGCTGATGTAGTCCGTGATGGTGTGGGTGAGGCCATCGATGTCCTCACCATGTGGATCATAGAGCTGCTCCCAGGCAGTGGTTTCAAAGCAGTCCTTTAGAGCGTCCATTGCCTCCTCAGACCATAACTTCACTGTGCGCATAATTCAATTCAATTCAATTCAATTCAATTCAACTTTATTTATATAGCGCCATTTCACAACAACAGTCATCTCATAGCACTATCAACTGTAGGGAGGACCCCCACAGTTGCAGAAAGACCCCAGCAATCAGGCGATCCCCTGTGAGCAAGCACTTGGCGACGGTGGAGAGGAAAAACTCCCTTTTAACAGGAAGAAACCTCCAGCAGAACCAGGCTCAGGGAGGGGCAGTCATCTGCTGCGACTGGCTGGGGGGTGAGGGGACAGAGAAGAAGAAAAGAACAGACATGTAGAGAGCAAACAGCACGATGGGGACTCAATCTATGGGAGAGAACAAACAAATGTTAATGACCAGCAAAAAAAAAATATTTCATAGAGAGTGAGGAAAGGAGTGAGGCCCAGTGCATTACTGGAGGTCCCCCGGCTGACTAAACCTATTAGCAGCATAACTAAGGGAGGGTTCAGAAACACATGATCCCTCCCTAATTGTAGGCTATATCAAAAAGGTAGGTTTTAGCCCTATTCTTAAAAACAGAGATCGAGTCTGACTCCCGAATAATAACCGGAGGTTGTCTGTGCACTAGGGGTTTGTACACCGGCAGGAGCTGAACTAAGTTGTGATCCGATCTCCCGAGTGAGGGGAGTTGTGATGAGGTGTACGCCTCCTTAGTGTTTATTATTTGCATTATATCTGGAACCATTTGCCCAGTATATTAGACAGAACAAAGGAATACAAGGCATCAATATAAATGGGAAGGAGCATAAATTGGCCTGCTACGCAGATGATATTTTGATCTACCTGGGGAAACCAACAGATTCCCTACCTAAACTTATGGAATCATTCAACTATTTTGGTCAATTATCAGGATACAAAATTAACATAAGTAAAACACAATTGCTTAAATATAATTATAATCCACCAGAAGAAATCAAAAATAATTTTCAATTTGCTTGGCAAACAGAATTCTTAAAGAACTTGGGAGTCATAATACCAAAAGACCTCTCTGAACTACTAGAATGCAATTATTCACCAACCCAAAGACAAATCAAAGAGGACATTGCAAGATGGAATCTAATTCCATATTTAAACCTAAATTCAAGAATTGATTCAATTAAAATGACTATACTCCCCAAATTATTATATTTATTTCAAATCTTGCCAATAGAGATAAGTGGAAAACAATTTAATGAATGGGACAAAATGCTATCCAGGTATATATGGCAAGGTAAGAAACCTAGAATCCGATTTAAAACTCTACAATTGTCAAAACAAAAAGGGGGTGGGGCCTTCCTTCCCTGAGAGACTATTATTGGGCAGCACAACTTAGACCCATAATTTGCTGGTGTAATCCTTCATATACTGCCCAGTGGAAGAGTATTGAAGAGGGAATGACCCCCACTCCTATACAAGTGACAATAGCTGATGGTAACCTACAAGACATTATCAAGAACATAGAAAATCCATGGGTTAAGTGGACTCTTAAAATCTGGAAATGAGTAGTATTAAAATATAATTTAGAATATACTCTCTGCCAACTCTCTGCCTTTACCAGTCATAGTCCTTACATTCAACATCCCTACTCTCACTTCCACACTTCTGCCTTTCCTTTTCTCTCTCTCCCTCCTAACACGCCCTCCCCCTCTCCTCCTCCTTGATCTTCAACCAACAGTAGCCCAATTTCCATCAGCACCCTGTCGATTAACAGCACCAGTGGCGGTCGTTGTTCACCCGGGCCTCGACCGATCTGGAATGAAAGTCTCATTCATCATGAGCCGCATGTTTAATTTGGCAAAGGTTTTTCGTCGGATGCCCTTCCTGACACAATCCTCCTCGTTTTCCCGGGCTTGGGACCGGCACTAGGAGTACATTGGCTTGTGCACGCCCTGTAGCTGGGTTTTCTAGTCAAATATGTTACTGTATGTCCATATTATACAGTGGTGTGAAACAGTGTTTGCCCCCTTCCTGATTTCTCATTTTTTTGTATGTTTGCCACACTTAAATGTTTCAGATCATCAAACAAATTTAAATATTAGACAACGATGACACAAGTAAACACAAGATACAGTTTTTAAATGAAGGTGTTTATTATTAAGGGTAAAAAAATCCAAACCTACATGGCCCTGTGAGAAAAAATGATTGCCCTTCCCCCCCAGCCGCCCCCCGTTAAAACATAAATTAACTGTGGTTTATCACATCTTTGGAAAGCTGAGTTCAATTTCTCTAGCCCCACCCAGGCCTGATTACTCCCACACCTGTTCTCAATCAAGAAATCACTTAAATAGGCCCTGCCTGACAAAATGAAGTTGACCAAAACAGCCTCAAAAGCTGGACATCATGCTGCGATCCAAAGAAATTCAGGAACAAATGAGAAACAAAGTAATTGAGATCTATCAGTCTGGAAAAGTGTCAGGAGCCGAGTCGGCTTGGTTTCTCCTGGCTCGGCCCTGATCTCTCTGTGGGTTAAGGTGCTGCTTTGTATGTATGTCTAGTATGTATTCCTGTGTGCTTCCTTATCCATAGCCACTGCTTTCTGGCCGGCAGCAGTGAGGCAGTCCCTTGGGCTCACCCTGGTGTGAGCGCTGTCTAACTGTCTGCCGGTCCGACCACGCCCCCCTCTCTATTACCATCAGCTATTCCCATTCCCGTTTGCCATCTTCTCGCTCCTCGCCCAGGTGTCCCTAATTACATCATCACCAGCAGTGCGTGTATTTAGGTGCCTTTCGCGAGTCACGCACTGCTGGGTCATTAACTGAATGAACTGTCAACAGAAGCACATAGTTGTGTGGAAACTGTGTGCCACAAAGTGTTCACCACTCCACCTCAGCTGTGGTTCTCCTGCGCCATTGAAGCGATGCCGGCTCTTGGACGCAATTGTGGTTAATTACTTCTCATGCGTTGGCTGGGTGATGCCGGCCCAGGAATGCCCAATGTAAGTGTTTAGTCTTTCACCGTGTTGTGACTGTTTGTGTGGTCTTTAATAAATGTGTGTGGTGTAAACCCTGCGCTTAAATCCTCATTATTTCACCCCTCGCCATGCGCATCGGAGAAAGTGCATGGGAGAGTTCATGACAGAATGACCCGGCCATAAAAGAGGATTTAGCGGGTTCACCCACACATCCCTTTCCCTTATTTTTGTGTCATTAATTGGCCTCACCTGTTGCCCGGGCGCCATGGCTGAGTTGTTGGAGAGGGAGCTGCGCTCGCGGTGTTTCCTGGAGGAGATTCTCTCATGGACACTGGAGCCCTGTTCCTCCAAAATGGCTCGTCAGGCTCGGGATACAGCGAGAAGGGTGATGGAGCGAGACAGCCTCTGGGATCATCTCAAAGAGATGGAGATTCTCCGGGAAATCTTCACAGCGCCATGCAAGGAATCGGATGAGGATCTGGGGCAGCAGTGGCTCAGGAGGTAGAGCAGGTTGTCTAATAACCCGATGGTTGGCGGTTTGAATCCCGCTCTCCCCAGATATCCTGCCGTTGTGTCCCTGGGCAAGACACTTCACCCGCATTGCCTCCAGTGCCCATAACACTGGGTATGAATGTGTATAAATGTATAAAAAATGTTTAAATGTTCGGTGGTGGCCGGAGAGGCCGTGGGCGCGGATTGGCAGCCACGTTTCCGTCAGCCTGCCCCAGGGCAGCTGTGGCTACAGTAGTAGCTTTCCACTACCATTGTCTGTCTGGAGTGAATGAATAATGTATCTACTTGTAAAGCGTCTTTGAGTGTCTATGATAAAGCGCTATATAAATCTGATGCATTATTATTATTATTATTATTATTATTATCTCCCAGTGCTCGAGATCCTCGCAGCCACACTGCTTACTTCTCCACGTAGCACGGAGCTCCTCAGCATAGGTGACTCGCTGCCCAGTGCGATGCTTTGCATCCCGGATTATATGGTTCCCGAGCCACCCGTGAGGAAGAAGAGGAGGAACTCCCGCCGGAAGAAGCGTCCAGCCTCGCCGACGACAGCCTTGCCTCCCCGTCCCGAGCCGTGGTCCACTCCGTCCCCAGAGGAGCAGGAGGAACGAAGACAGGTTCTCCTGGCGGAGACAGAACTCCTCCTGGAGGCGAAACCGTGGCTTCTTCTGGAGTTGGCCGAGAGGTTGGAGGAATATTCCCCGAGGAGGTCGGAGCTTCAGCCAGAGGACGAGCATGCCCCGGCCATGGAGATGACAGCTGATGTCATCGAACCACAGGAATTCAGGAAAGTGTTGTAACGGAAATAGGGAATATTAATAAATAATAAATATGATCAGGTATGAATTATTTAATTTATATTGATGTATTGGAATCTGAGCTCAAATCTCATTTCATATACATCAGAAAAGTTAATAACACTCGTAAGGGGCACCAGCTTCTATCTTTAAGAAGCAATTTGATCTTTAATTTCACTTTATACCTGTTTGATCACTCAATAAATTAATCAATAATCAGTCTCAAAATTTTCCATGAATTCGATACCTGGGCTTGAAACAGACCCAGAATGAAATAAATTCCCAACAACTTCTCTCATTTTTAAATATTTATTAAATGAAATGATGAACAGACATTGTAATTTCCTTAATCAAATCAATCTTGTAAATGATAGATTAACAATGTCAATATTTTCGGAACCAGGGTTAAACTGAGAGATGAATTTCTATCAGTTTGAGTTAACAGATTATTAAAAACAACGCAAATTTATGGAGAAAGTTTGCTAATTATGAAAAAGTCCTAATTAATCTTAAGAAAATAAAAACGGAATTTTAATGAAAAGAAGAGTTATGTTAAGGGCTTCTTAATTTGCATCTGATTAGATATACAAATTATTACCGAACCTCAGACGTTAATTCAGCAGTGGAATTAAAGTTTGCAGCTCACGTGCTCCTTGGTCGATGATAGTTCTGTCGTCGTCCTCAGCCCAAGATTTCGTGGATGTTAGGGGAAATATCTGCCCGCAGATATTTCAGCATCCACAGTTCGACCTTTAAATTCAAACAGTCGAAGAGGCTGGATTCTGGGCTGTATGACCCAGAGTTGTAACTGAGCTCGGAGCCAGATGGTGACGTTTCTTCAGAGCGTGATGAACAGCCTTGATTCCTCAGCTGCACGTGACGTGGGAGCTGCATCTTCAAGAGGTCTTCGATAATAATTAAAAGATATCTAATCCGATCTCAAATTAAAAAGGCTTCGGACTTTAGATAAAAATAGTAGCTTCTGGTGGGTACTTGGTCAAGAAAAATATTATAAAAATAAAGTCAAGATTAAGTTTACATTAAAATCAAACAAACGGTGGTTTTACAGAAAGTTTAACAAAGAAAAAGTGATGAATAAAAATTGGAGTTTAACTCCGATTAAGAATTGAGCTCAAAGAAATAGGAATTCCTAGGTATTTAAGAGGAAAAGAAAATACAAAGTTACATAAATAAATTACGAGTTATCTGCTCTGTGTTCAGAAAAGCGACATGTGGTAAGACGTCCTTTGTTCTTCCTTGCTGTGTGTAGACAATGAGAGCAGCCGAAAAGAGAGAGGCGAAAAGAGAATGGGGGCAGGGGTCTCTCTGCTTTTATAAGCTCTGTTGAGTTTCGTGGGCTCCCGGCCTGACCGGAATCTCAGCCAATGAGCGTCCTTCGTGGGCGGGCTCGATGAACTTTTAGTCCAATGAACAAACAGTCTATTGTTCGGAGTCCTTTGGAAAGAAGAGTTGTCATGCAGAGATTGGCTGTAGGAGTCACATGTGATAGAGGCAAAACTCATACATACTGGAAGTTAATATTTCCCTTTATGTATTAAACTAAGATAACTTTAGTGATTAGTATAAATTATAAGCAGTGCTTCTAAATCAACATGCAGGAATAAACATTCATATAAACATTAGCATGCATATATATAAAATCACAGATTAATGCATTTCACACATATTGATTTTCCACATCAAAAACATCAGAGTCCATCTGCATTTTCATAGTTCTGAAAAGAATGAAGGTTTAGAATTGAGTTTGTAATAATGTACTTTTAAAGTTCACTGGTTAAATCCAGCGTTTCCCAGAATTTAAGGAAATTTGTGGGTCTGTGTGGCCAGGTCTGTTGCATGTTTATGGGGGCAATAAAAGTGAAGCCGGACATTGGGGGAAATTCCTTAGGCTGGTTTTAACAAAAGAAAGGGGGATTTCAGCTGTGGCCTGGGGGAAGAAAATCCATTCCTTTGCGTTATTCCTGGATGAAACAAAAATGTCTTTAAGCAGGAGAATAATTATTGCTGAGCCAAAGTGAGATGATGCTACAGTCCCCCCTCTGGTATCAATGGTGACGTTGATTCAGCGTTGATAGCAATCCTAGGCATCAAATCCCAATTTGGCGAGGCTTGATCCAAATGCTGAACTAAAGTTCTGATGTCGATAAGTCTTAAGCTTGTGAACAGTATCTATTCCAAAGTGTAGGTCCTTAAATTTGATTTTCTGAAAAACTTCTGGAAATTTCAAAAATAATTTTGGCATGACCAAATATAAACATTGTATAATTGTCTAGGATATACTAAAGTTCTGTATAAGCTTGTAAAGACTGTGGAAAAAAAAGTGAACTAGAAGTATGTGGGTTTTGACATACTTGATATAAATGTTTTGGGTTTGCTGAAAAATATCTAGTCAAAATTTCAAAAACAGTTTAAATGTGCATAAAATCTAAATAGAGTATAAATGATTATTTGTATATACACAAGCATGTATCCAAAAATCTTAGTCAAAAGCAAAAATAAAATTCTTTCATATTTGAGGTAGATTCGGACTAATCAATATTGAGGTGACTCAAGGAGGTTCAAATTGAATTTGTTTAGTTAGACTAAACCATGGTTCCACAGATGTCCAAATCATAGGGTGTTTGAGGCTTTTGTTCGGAAAAACTGAGTGGGCATAGGATGTCGTTATCATTCTTTGGATGGCAATGAGAAGTAAATTTGGATTTACTGCAAAAAGGATATGATGAGAAAGCATATTCATTGTTAAAGCGTTAACTGAAAAGCTAATGTTTCTAGCTACTTCTGAGAGTAACATAGACATTGGCTGTGTGTGAGTATAGTCAACCTTTAACACAAAGAGCAAAGAGTTCAAGACCTTGTTGAGTTTGATTGAAGCTTCGGAGCAAGCATTCAAAACCAACACAGTGTCTTGTAAGATTTTGGTAACCATTTGTGGTTCGACAACCTGGCGTTTCGGTTTAGCGGTGTTGACCGAGTTAAGAGTGGGCATGCTAAGGTTAGCAAGAGGCTCTAATAATGAGGCTGTTATTAAGAATCCACCCAAGGATCTTTGACCTTTCGTTTTGGCTTGGCCCAATTCTGATTGGGTAACAGTGGGTGTGATTGCTAGGCAGATGGCTAAACTGATAAACAGGAGGGCCATCATCTTGGCAAACATAAAAGTGAGTGGTTTTGGATCTTAATCTTCTTGTGGATCTTTCTTTAGATACCTGGTTGGCAAATGAAAATTCCTCTTAGAGGTGGAATGATTTCTTTTAGATGGATGTACTTTATTGATCCCAAAACTGGGAAATTACAGAATAGAGTTTAAGAGATTAAACTCTAAACCTTGTGCTTGTTTTTCACCTTTGATGGGAGTTTTAAGATGATTAGCTCAAGCTAATGGTGTTGAATGTCTTGTGTATACTATTTGGTAATAGTAAGTTGATTGAAGTTTATTAGATTTTACAGAGGTCTTTGAAATTTAGTTTAAGGGCTAATTTGGTTTTAATATACCCTTTCCTTTCTGGAGGTTTGGATGCAGTTAACTGATTGGAGAAATTTGACTGAGTGTACCTGAGGCTAGTAGTTAGCTACTTTGTCAGACGTAGGTTTGATTTTAATCTTATTTATGGACTTACTTTGACAGTGTTGTACCCGACAAGTCCCATGGGGTTTTGGTAAAGGTTACTCTGATTTTGGTGAGCCCATTTGAAAATGGGGTCCTGGATTTGGCTCTTGAGTGGCCAAAGTTTGTTGTTGACAATGTGTGGATTCATCCACTCGGGCAGGAATTTAGGAGTGATTTTCCTTTCCTGTAAATTTATTTCAGGTGTCTGTAGTACAAATGTGGGGTGGAAGATCTTGTCCCCCCTTCGCAGTTTGTCATGCGAAAGTTTTTGATCGTTGTACGCTTTGTGTCGTTTGGCGAATCGGTCCGAATGGTTTTGAAATACAGCCTTGGGAGCTTTGTATGTCGTTTTGACGCTTTTGTGCTCTGCAGCTGGAATGTTATAGGCATTGGCAGTCATCACCCCCCTCTGGTTTCGAGGAACTCTGAGTGGTGGCGATGATGGTTCATCGGAAGCATGAACAGGAGTGTCATTGCATAGCTGCAGAGAAGATTGTGTCGCATGAAGTGGTTTCAATTTTGGTATGTTATAGGGTTTAGTTGCGGGTAGCGCATGTACCGTTTTATCCAACCGGTGTTTGACGGTTTTATGGATCATTTGGTTGCACGGTTGAGTGACTGGGCGCCTTGCGTTTGCAAAAGTTGGGTTCTTTGTCGTAAAAAGTTGAGGTTTCAGAGGGTCCAGAGAGCCAGTTGGTGTGGCTCTTGTGACCATGCAGGCCTCATGGGTGGGTGGGTGGGTTTCAAAATGTGACACCACCATTGAATCATGGGTATCAAGGGTTTCAAGAGGGCTGTTTGGGGTTTTCTGCTCGGCCATTGAGTTTTCAAGATCATTTGAGTGTTTGGCTTGACCTTGTATTTGAAGGTGACTTTTGACTTCTTGTGCACAGTACTCACCTTGGTCTTGGCGGTCGCTTTCAATCGGATGCAGTTGTTCCAACAGTGCTAGTTGTGTGAGACTTGGGGTGTCCAAAGTGTTCAGAACAAAGCACTGTGATTCAGTTGTTCTTGTTGGGTCAAATGGGTGAGGGTGTTGCGTTTGAGCCCATAGTTTGAGGTTCTTGAAATCAATCAGTGGCTCAAAACGGTTCAGTAGGTCTTTGCCAACAAGCAATGGAATGGCGTCAAGTTTGGACACGTAGACCGGATGTGTCAAGGTCATGGATCCAATGGACATGTTTAGTAGTGATACGCCCAACAGGGTTGTTTTAGTGAGCGCATATGGTCGCACGGCTAATGAACAGGGTTCCAGTTTCAAATGTTTGTTAGCGCGGTTAGCAGCTACACGTAGTTTGTCAAAAAGGGTGTGTGACATGAGCGTGATGTCAGCAGCGGTGTCTAAAACAGCGTCCTGACACACCATGTCTTCAAGGGTCAGTGGAAGGTAGAATTTCCGTGCCACCCCCCTCTCGTTTAAATCGCATAGGAATTGTGGAACCGGTGGTTGGACAAAGAGTTGCGACACGTTAGAGGAGTGGTCTGTGACCTGTGGTTGGGCTGCCATAACAGCACTGGACTGCATTGAGTCCTTTGGTCCTTCCTCATTTGCATGAGGGATTTTCTTCTTGCGTTTCCTTCGTTTGGAACGCTTGTTTTGAGTTGGCACAGCTGATATAGCTAGAATGTTAGCAGTTTTATTCTCTTTGTTGCTTTGAATCTCTGCTAGGAGGTGTTGGACAATTTCAATAGCTTCTCTACTGAATGTAGGAGTTTCTTCTTCCTTCTAAGGTTTGTGATAGGTCTCTGCTTCTGAGCTTCTGTGATGGGATGGAGACCATTTGTCGCGGTTACGCGTGTCTTCGTATCGGTATCTGTCATCATGGTAGTCCGTATCACGTTCTCGTGACCTATCCCGTGGATATGGTCTACGACGGTAGTCGGGTTTTCGCAAAGTTGGTCCAAAGTGGTATCCAGAGGACCTAGTGTGGTTTTGACCTTGATGAGGTCGGTTGGAAAAATGCTTCGGCTGTTGATGTACTCGCGGTGTAAGAGGTGGAGTAGAGCGAGGAGCTCCTTCCAACTCCAAGGTGTTAGATGCATCACTAATAGCTAGCACTGTGGCAGGCTCAGCGTGCTTGTTGCGACTTTGTTGCTGTTTTTGGAACGCATAGTGTGCAAACTCTCTCAGCTGACTTATTGAGTTTGACCTTGGGTTAGCTGTAACTCCTAGGTAATGACTCACAGTGGGATGGAGGTTTTGGATGAAGAGGGTCTTGAAATTGTGGTCTTCTTCCATCCCTGGTGTATTTTGAGATCCAAAATACGCAAGTAGGAGTCTCTGGTAGTAGGCTTGTGTTGGCTCTGAGCGACCTTGCTTCACGGCTAGGGCTGCGGTTAGCCCTGCCTGTAGGCAGTCGTCGGAGAACTCCTTTTCGATGGCTTCGCGGAGCAGCGTGTAATCTGCTTTGATGTTTGTCGGCTGGCTGTCTATGAATTTTGATACTGACCTGTTAGATGTTAGTTTAATCAGATAGATGCGATCGTCTGTCGTAGCATCAGGATACTTGCGCAGGTAGTAATCAATGTCCTGTAAATAGACTTTGGTATCAGGTGAACCCGTAGGTCCTGGATCAAATTTGGTGATATTTTGCGCGATCTTGTCAAGGTCGCGGTCTGAAGGGGCACACGCACGCTGTCCACGCGGTCGTCCGTATTTGAAACGGGAATCGGGCGAGGGAGCGCGGTGGGTGTCCCGGTGTTCATGTCTTTCCTTTAGGAGCAGTTGACATTCCTTGTAATCCTTCTTCACATTTTCAAGTTGACCTTCAACTCTTCTGAGTTCCTTCTTTGTGTCTTGAAGGGCATCTTCAAGTTCATTGTTGTCTTGGTGAAGCACGTCATTGTTATGCATCAACCGTTTATTTTCTGACTCTGCACGGTCCAAATCTTGTACCGCTTCATCCAGTTGGTTTTGAGTTTTGTCATTCTCCTCTTGAGATTGTTCCAAATTTTCTTTCAGTGTTTCATTCTCTCCTTGGAGAGATAGGATCGTTGTTTGTCGATTTGCTAGCTCGTTCTCGGCTACCTTTAATCTTGCGACTAATGTTAGCGCAAACTTACCTAACACACTGGTGAGGTCCTTGCCTTCTGGTGGTTTTTCAGTGTGTTCATTCAAAAGTTCTTCAGTGAGTTGCTCCAATTCTACGGGCTGTGTTTCCTTGACCCGTGTTGTGAAACTGGAAATTAAATTAGAAGTCCATGCTTCCAATGTTGTTTGAAGGTCATCCAGTTTGGTAAATTGGTCGGTTGTCTGATGACTCGTCATGTTTGACCGTTGTTGTTATTTAGCTTTTTAAAAAAAAAAAAAAAAAATTCATCTGGTTGATTATTCTTAAATTTGTTCAACAAGGTTTAACCTTGAGATTTTTATTTTGCAACCGTGATAGTTGAAAGATCCTTTAGAATTTGTTTCAACTTGTAGGCTTGCAGGGTGGGAAATAGAATTTTGAAATTATTTAGAAATGTAGTGATGCTTCAAATAATTCGTTCGTTGAAACTGTATTGATAAATAAAGTTGAATTGAAATTGGAATGAATTTGTTTCGCAAAACAAAACAGGAATTTCAATTGTGTGGATTGACTTCTTTCCTTTGATTTTCAAGTCTAGTATTGGAATTTGTCATCAATAACTAGCTTTGGGATTTTGCAAAATGTCACTTTGAAAGTGAGGATTTTATTTACAAAAGAAATCCAAAAGCAAAAGAGGCTAAATGCTTTAAAGATTTAAGATTATAAGTTTCCACTTTCTTTTAAAGTTAAGGCTTTCCTTTGGTTTTATTTGTTAAAGCCTATTTTCATTTGAAGCATTAAATGTTTAAAATATTTACAAATTAGAAACAAGTGAATTGTTTGAATATTTGGTGTCCAAGGATTTCTTAGGATTGAAGCCAATAGTGATCTTTCTTGATTGTGATCTATAAATTTCTTATTTACAGAATAATCAATGTTTGCACCTTTTTGACTTTTCTTTTAAATCCTGGGAAAAATTTGAAAATTATGCAGGTTGGTTAAATGTTTTTCTTTTCCTGTAGAGAAAGCATGAATCAGAAATGACACAATGAGTTTAAATAACACCTAGAGCTTCTCTTAAGTGTTAATTGCTTGATGTGGATTCCTAAATTTGAGAAAGAGGAAAAATTATAAATATTCACTAAGTCTGTAAATTTGTTAAAATGCACAGGACTAATCCGACTTTAATGTTACTCTTGAGTAAACATCAGCATTAGAATCCTTAAGCTAAAACTGGGTTTCTGTGGGAAGGGAATCACACCATATCACATTTAAAAACAGCAAAATAAGCACACATATAGCTTCAAAGTTTGCAACTTTTTGCTTAAAAGTGTGTAAATATGTTTGCTTTTAGCTTAAAAGATTATAATATGTGGTTATATAAGTGATTAAATACAATAGAGGTGTTTGTATATGTTCCTGCTATAGGTATCTATGCAATGAGTGGGATTTCACCACTGAGAAAAAACTTTCAGAAGCCAACAGGTCCTTTTCCTTTTATTCTTGGCATAAAAGTTTGGATTAGTGTTAAATTTAGTTTATTCCGAATAATATGAATTGCTTTGAAGTTACTTTGAAGACTTAATTTGGTTATAAATCGTCTTCTCCTATGCCATCTTGCTTCCTGGGAGGAGAGTTCCGGAAGGAGGAGGAGCCTTCACTGGAGGGACCGGAGAACATGCCGCCTGCTTCCTCTTGGTGCCGCCGTTCCCGGAGGGCTCACCATAAGAGTCTCACCAATCCCCCACCTGCTACACCCACCTCTACGTCATCGGAGCCGGCTCCTCAGCTACCGTGTGAAGGGGCCAAAACAGCCAGTGACACGGGTGGAGGATGATGGTCATCTGCCTGCAGCTGTCAACATCGAGCACCGGGAGAACAGGCAAGTGTTTTATCATTTAATTCTATGTAATGATGATGAACGTTGCCTGTCTCCCGGAAGAGAGGCTCAGCTCCAGCAGTCCGCTGGGCTCTCTCTTCCAGCTGCGGAGGTAAACCCTTCTCTTGTCCTTTCCATGTCTCCCCCTTCGATTCTTGAGTGCGAGCAGAGTCACCGGAAGGTGGAGGAGCTGGGGCCCCGGAGGATTCAGCTCCGGAGCCAGCACGGAGTTGGTCCCTTGCAGCCATGCCGGAGGAGTCATCGGCTTCGGCTCTAGTTTCTCCGTCACCGTGGGAAGGGACCAGTATGGCTGTGGACACGGAGGGGGATGACAGACTGTCTTCTGCAGCTGAAAACATCAGAGACCGGGATGACAGACAAGCATTTTTTCATTCCATTCAAATCAATCATGATAACCCTTGACTGTCTCCCGAGGGAGAGGCCCAGTTACAGCAATCTGCTGGGTCCTCTCCTGTAGCTGCAGAAATTAATTTATTTCCTATTCTCTCCGTGTCTCCTCCCATTCTCCCTGAGTGCCCATTGGCCCAAGGTCAGCACCTTCAGATAGTGGAGGAACCGTGGCTTCGGAGGATTCCGCCCTGGAGCCAGCATGGAGAGGCTCCCCTGCAGCCACACCGGAGGAGTCCCCAGCGTTGGTGCCGCTGAAGGAGGATCATTGGACTGCTAACACCATCTCACCAGCTGCGGAGGCATCCACAGTGGACTGGGAGCCTGAGCTGGACCTCCTTGAGGCCGGGCCTGAGTGTTCATCGCCAGGATCGACGGAGTCCTGGACAGCAGTGGAGCTCAAGCTCAGGCAAGTTTTCTCTCTTGTTTTTCTGATAGCAGTTTTAGAGAGATCTTGTCTGGCTCTAGGTGAGGAGAGTCAGGCGCAGCGCACAGTTGCATCTGAACTTCCCTCACTGGCCTCCGCCACTGCCGGCGACCCTAACGACCCTGTTTCTTCTCCCGCTCCTGAGCCATTTTCTAGGGTCGCCGGAGAGGAACAACCATCTTCAGGGGTCCTCGTGGAGCCGGTCTCACCACCTGACGACGTCGCAGGTCCAGCTCCCCTGATGTCTGAGGTCGTCGTGTGGTCCCCTCTGCAGGCCGTGTCACTGTGGGTGCATCAGGCTGGCTTTTGGCCCTCATGGGGGCTGCGTCCCAGGATTACCCTGATGTGGGTACTGCGCTCCTGCCCAGACCCATCATGGACACCACACTCCAGATCGGGGTCTACCATGGGTGCAGCATCGGCCCAGTCGGGGTCCACCCGCGGGTGCTGCAGAACCTCAGCCGGAGGTCACCGTGGGTGCAATGTTGGCCTGGTCGGGGTCCACTGTGGGGGCAGCAAGGATCCCGCAGGAGTCCACCGCGGTTGCATCCCTGGCGAGTCAGAACCCGCTGCGAGTGCTACGAGGTCCCTGGTCGGGACTGCTGCGGGTGTCACTCCCTTCCTGGTCAAGGTCATCGGGGCCGCGGCCGGCCAGCCTGATGATGCTGGGGCCTACATTCCTCTGCCGGACACCATCGCGGACGTCTTTGTTCCTCTCCGGTCTTGGTGGCTTTCCGGGGGGGGGGGGGGGTGCAGGCCACCGGAAGGATTGACTCCCCAGGTCTGGTGGATCATGTTTTCCGGATTCCGTCCACCGGACCTTCTGCTGGGCCTGGGACTCTGGGCGGCCTCCAGAGTTCTAATGCCCGTGGACTTGGGAGGGGGGGGTTAATTGTGGTCCCTGGGTGGGGTGTTGTGTTCCCACCTTTCCTGTTCCCCCTACCTCCCACCCGGGTTCGTGTTTGTTCCTGTTGGTGGTGGGGGGTGGGGGGGTCTGGGATGTTACTTTGGGTGTCTGGGTTCCACCCCTTAAAGGGAGGGCTCTGTCAGAAGCCAAGCCGGCTTGGTTTCTCCCGGCTCGGCCCTGATCTCTCTCTGTGGGTTAAGGTGCCGCTTTTTATGCATATCTAGTATGTATTCCTGTGTGCTTCCTTACCCATAGCCACTGCTTTTTGGCTGGCAGCAGTGAGGCAGGCCCTTGGGCTCATGCTGGTATGAGCGCTGTCTAACTGTCTGCCGGTCCGACCACGCCCCCCTCTCTATTACCACCAGCTGTTCCCATTCCTGTTTGCCATCTTCTCGCTCCTCGCCCAGGTGTCCCTAATTACATCATCACCAGCAGTGCGTGTATTTAGGTGCCTTTCGCGAGTCACGCACTGCTGGGTCATTAACTGAATGAACTGTCAACAGAAGCACATCACCATCATCATAGCAGTCTGTCGTGGGCGACAATGACTGTTTCATTTAGGTCTGATCAGATTCCTCCACACAGCTCTTAGTCCATGAGCCAGCCCCAATATTTTGACGTTTGACAATCAAATTAGTGAACAGACCCAATCATGATTTTTGGTTAGCCTGGTTTCTAAAGTGTCCAAAAACAAGGCTTGGACGTTTTGGTTCGGTAGCTTAGTGCCCCAACGGCAGCCATATTTAAAGGTCGTCTATATTTTTAGCTCTATGACATCTGGTCAGATGTTTGGTCATAACTTTCTCATAGGTAAACCAATCTTCATGGAATCAGTCTTATTTTGTTCAGAATTACTTACTGCAGATGCTCATTATATAATTATGTAAGTTATTGCTGTAATAAAATTACATTTTAATGCTCAAAACAGTGTTTTAACCATTTATCAACCACTGCTGCCTCTAAAGAAATCAAGTCCTGCTGCCCACTCCCCACTCTACCAACACCCCCCCACTCCCAACACACAGCCCCCCATCCTGACCCTGACCAGGACCCAGGTGAGGACGGAGCTGAGGAAGATCAAGGCGAGGAAGGCGCCGGGACCGGACGGCATCAGCGCAAAGCTCCTCAAGTCCTGTGCAGACCAGCTGTGTGGGATTGTGACGTATATCTTCAACATGAGCCTGAAACTGGGGAGGGTACCACAGCTGTGGAAAACATCTTGTGTGGTACCTGTACCAAAAACTTCCCACCCCAAAGACCTGAACAGCTACAGACCGGTGGCCTTGACGTCCCACTTGATGAAGACCCTGGAGAGACTGCTCCTTGCTCACCTCCGCCCCCTGGTGGAACCAGCGATGGATCCACTCCAGTTCGCCTACCAGCATGGCATTGGGGTGGAGGATGCGGTGATCTTCCTCCTTCACCGTTCTCTGTCCCACCTGGAGAAGCCCGGGAATATGGTGAGGATCATGTTCTTTGACTTCTCCAGTGCTTTCAACACCATCCAACCGATGATCCTGAAGGACAAGCTGCTGCGCGCAGGGGTGGACCAGCACCTGTCATCATGGATCCTGGACTACCTCACGAACCGGCCTCAGTTTGTGAGAACCCGGGACTGTGTGTCCGACACGATCATCAGTAGCACGGGGGCCCCCCAGGGAACGGTGCTGGCTCCCTTCCTGTTCACTCTTTATACTGCGGACTTCTCACACAACACAACACACTGCCATCTACAGAAGTTCTCTGATGACTCTGCGATCGTTGGCCTCATCTCCAATGGAGATGAAGCTGAGTACAGAGGGCTTATCCAGGACTTCGTGGACTGGTGCCATCGGAACTGCCTCCAGATCAACGCGAGGAAAACTAAGGAGCTGGTGGTGGACTGCCGCAGGCATGGGCAGCCCCTCACAGTACCAGTAAATATACAGGGAACAGACATCGAGATGGTGACATCCTATAAGTACCTGGGTATTCATCTGAACAATAAACTAGACTGGTCACACAATACTGATGCACTCTACAAGAAGGGACAGCGCAGGCTGTTCCTGCTGAGGAGACTCAGGTCTTTTGGTGTACAAGGGGCGCTGCTGAAGTCATTCTATGACACGGTGGTGGCATCAGCCATCACTTTTGGAGTGGTCTGCTGGGGCAGTGGCATTACTGCAGCCGATAGGAAGAGACTGAACAAACTGATTAAGAAAGCTAGCTCTGTCCTGGGGCAGCGCCTTGATCCGATGGAGGAGATAGGAGAGAGAAGGACGGTGGCTAAACTGTCATCTCTGCTGGAGTCCGAGTTCCACCCTATGCAGGACATACTGAATGCACTGAGGAGCTCATTTAGCAGCAGACTACATCATCCCAGGTGCACAACCGAGAGGTTTCGTAGGTCCTTCCTACCAACGGCTGTCAGACTGTACAACCTAAGCAGGGCTGCTCGCAGAGATAGCAAAAAGACGTAACAAACTAATAAGTTTTTGAATGCAAAAGATGCAATAGACTTACACAATGGTCCTCTCCGGCATACAGCTAGGAACATACCGGTCGCTATGGAGGGTGAGAATATGTATGGGCACATAATCATACCATGTAGGATAACTAAGTAGACGGTTATGCTGTTTCATTCCATCTAGCAACAATGCTCTGCACTGTGTGTGTTTATATATTTGCATATTTATTCCATCTAGCTACAATGCTCCGTACTGTGGGTGTTTATATATTTATATTTATATATCTACATATTATTCCATCTAGCTACATTGCTCCGCACTGTGTGTGTTTATATACTTGCATATTTATTCCACCTAGCTGCAATGCTCCGTACTGTGGGTGTTTATATATTTACATATTTATTCCATCTAGCTACAATGCTCTGCACTGTGTGTTCATATATTCATATATTTATTCCATCCAGCCACAATGCTCTGCACTGTGTGTCTGTGTGTGTGTGTATATATATATATTTTATAGTAATACGTACATATGTTTATTAGCTGCTCTTGCTTGCTTGTTTTTTTTCTTGCCTTCTGATTGTTGCTCTGAGTGTTGCTATCCCTGTGCTGTTGCAATCCTGGAATTTCCCCGTTGTGGGACTAATAAAGGCTTATCTTATCTTATCTTATCTTATCTTATCTTATCATATTCAAACGTGGAGGATTTTTCCCATACACTTGCATATCACCCAAACACTTGTCCTTCTCTCCAGTTATACTAATCAAATCATTTTATATTACAGGTGTAACCATCTTCAGTACAGTCAATGAGACGGCATCACCATGTCTGAACCTAAGAAGAAAAGACGAGCAGCAGAGAAAGTTCCGTGCATTCTGTGTGGAAAGCTGTCTTTGCCTGATGAGCTTGTTCGGTTGACGGTTGCTTCTGCTTGGAAAACACTCTATGAGGCAATTCAATTCAATTCAATTCAATTCAACTTTATTTATATAGCGCCATTTCACAACAACAGTCATCTCATAGCACTATCAACTGTAGGGAGGACCCCCACAGTTGCAGAAAGACCCCAGCAATCAGGCGATCCCCTGTGAGCAAGCACTTGGTGACGGTGGAGAGGAAAAACTCCCTTTTAACAGGAAGAAACCTCCAGCAGAACCAGGCTCAGGGAGGGGCAGTCATCTGCTGCGACTGGCTGGGGGGTGAGGGGACAGAGAAGAAGAAAAGAACAGACATGTAGAGAGCAAACAGCACGATGGGGACTCAATCTATGGGAGAGAACAAACAAATGTTAATGACCAGCAAAAAAAAAATATTTCATAGAGAGTGAGGAAAGGAGTGAGGCCCAGTGCATTACTGGAGGTCCCCCGGCTGACTAAACCTATTAGCAGCATAACTAAGGGAGGGTTCAGAAACACATGATCCCTCCCTAATTGTAGGCTATATCAAAAAGGTAGGTTTTAGCCCTATTCTTAAAAACAGAGATCGAGTCTGACTCCCGAATCCAGATTGGCAGCTGATTCCACAGGAGAGGAGCTTGATAACTGAAGGCTCTGCCTCCCATTGTACTTTTGGAGATTCTAGGTATTACAAGTAAACCTGCATTTTGGGAGCGTAGTGCTCTGTTAGGATGATACGGTAGTATCAGATCTTTTAAATAAAAAGGAGCCTGATTGTTTAGAGCTTTGTAAGTAAGAAGAAGGATTTTAAACTTAATTCTAAACTCTATGGGAAGCCAATGAAGGGAGGCCAGAACCGGAGAGATATGATCTCTCTTTCTAGTACCTGTTAAAACTCTTGCTGCAGCATTTTGGATCAGCTGAAGACTTTTTAAAGATGTTTTAGGACAGCCTGATAATAAAGAATTACAATAATCTAATCTCGAGCTAACAAAAGCGTGGATCAGCTTCTCAGCATCACTCTGAGACAAGATGCTCCTAATCTTGGCAATATTACGCAAATGATAGAAGGCAGTCTTAGAAACAAATTTAATATGTGAATTGAAGGACAAATCCTGATCAAAAATAACTCCAAGGTTCCTCACAGAGCTATTAAGAGAAAGAGTAACTGCATCCAAACTGAAAGTTTGATTTGGAAAGGAATTTCTAAGGTTTTTTGGACTAACAAGAATGACTTCAGTCTTATCTGAATTTAATAGCAGGAAATTACAAGTCATCCAAACTTTGATTTCCTTAAGACAGGCTTCTAACTTGGCTAATTGATTAGTATCATCTGGCTTCATTGACAGGTATAATTGTGTGTCATCTGCATAACAGTGAAAATGTATACAGTGCTTTCTAATAATGTTGCCTAACGGAAGCATATATAAACTAAAAAGAGTAGGGCCAAGCACAGATCCCTGTGGAACTCCATGACTAAGCTTTGAGCTGAGAGAAAACTCATCATTTACATGAACAAACTGGAACCTATCAGATAAATAAGATCTAAACCACTGCAACGAAGTTCCATTAAGTCCAACATAGTGTTCTAATCTATCAAGTAGAATATTATGATCAATAGTATCAAAAGCTGCACTAAGATCTAAAAGGACAAGTACAGAAACTAGTCCATTATCAGATGCAATGAGGAGGTCGTTAGTGACCTTCGCTAAGGCTGTTTCAGTGCTATGATGGATTCTAAACCCAGATTGAAACTCCTCAAATAAACCATTTCCCTGCAGGTGGTCAAATAATTGCGTAGCAACAACTCTTTCTAAGATTTTTGAAATGAAAGGGAGATTAGAGATTGGTCTATAGTTAGCTAAAGCTCCTGGATCTAGCGTTGGCTTTTTGAGTAAGGGTTTAATTACAGCCGTTTTAAAAGCCTGCGGTACATGGCCTAAAGTTAATGAAGAATTGATTATATGAAGAATAAAGCTACCAATAAGTGGGAAGACTTCTTTAAATAACCTGGTAGGAATAGGGTCTAAAAGACAAGTTGAAGGTTTGGATGAGGAAACTATTTTGTCTAACTCACAAAGGTCGATTGGAGTAAACTCATCAAGACAGACATCAATAGAAGGAGTTGTAGTAGTTACAGTATTTAAGTTAACTGTGGGAAGAATCTGATTGATTTTATCTCTGATGGATGAAATTTTATTATTGAAAAAGTTCATAAAGTCCTGACTAGTAAGCTCTAAGGGGATGCTAGGATTGACAGAGTCCTGATTCTTTGTCAACCTGGCTACAGTACTGAAAAGAAACCTGGGATTATTCTTGTTCTCTTCTATTAATGCAGAGTAATAACTCGTTCTAGCTTTTCTAAGAGATTTTTTATAAATTAAAAGATGATTTCTCCAAGCTAAATAGACTTCATCTAAATTAGTAGAGCGCCATTTTCTTTCTAATTGACGAGTCTTCTGTTTTAAGCTACGAGTTTCTGTGTTGAACCAAGGAGTTAAAAATCTCTGATTAGACTTTTTCTTTTTTAAGGGGGCCACCAAGTCTAGAGCCTGATGCAGAGAAGCTGAAACACTATCCACCATGTTATCAATTACAGAAGGAGCAAGCTGTCTATAGCTTATTTCCGTTGTGTTGACACATGGCATAGAGGAAACAATCTGCATAAATTTGGAAACAGCATCATCTGAGAGGCATCTACTGTGATAATATTTTTCTTTAGGAGCCAAATAGTCAGAAATAGTAAAATCAAAGGTTAACAGACAATGGTCTGACAGTACAGGGTTATGAGGAGACACTACAAGATTTTCTATTTCTATGCCATATGTCAGAACAAGGTCCAATGTATGGTGGAGGTAATGAGTAGAATTTCCTACTTTCTGAGAAAACCCAATCGAGTCTAATATTGAATTAAAAGCCACATTAAGGCAGTCACTATCTACATCCACATGTATATTAAAGTCCCCTACTATAATTATTCTATCAGATTTCAGCACTAAATCAGCTAAGAAATCAGGAAATTCGGATAAAAATTCTGAATAGGTTGATGGGGGACGATAAACTATGGCAAATAAAATTGGGTTTAACCTGGAATTGCTAAAGTGCCCAACACTGAGGACCAGGCCCTCGAAGGAATTATAACATGTTTTTTGCTTTACATTAACTAGTAATTTGGAATGGTAAATTGATGCTACTCCTCCTCCACGACCAAAACTTCTGGGATTTTGACAGTTTAAATAACCAGAGGGAGTTGATTCATTTAAACCAACATAATCCTCTTGCCCTAACCAAGTCTCTGTAAGGGAAATTAAATCAATCTGATGATCAATTAACAGATCATGGACTAACAGAGACTTGGGAGTTAAAGACCTAATATTTAATAAACCACATTTAATTTTTAAATTATGAGGAGGAACAGAGGCCAAATCATTCAATTTAGAGGCTTTATGTTTAATTTGAGTTTTACCAATATTTTGCTTTATCACTTTGGGATGCTTATACATTATATTTTTATTTACTTTGGAGGGAGCAGACAACGATTCTCTGATGGGGAAGACAGGGGCTAAGCTGAAAAGTTCGACACTTTGAACCAATCATGAAGCTTGCCAGTGATGATATGAATAAAGTTCCTGACATTCTCTACCATAGTAGTTGCAGATCAGACTTCACGCATAAGAAAACTCTTGCAAAACTGACTGATCCTAATCCTGCCACAGATGAGCAGAAGGATGAACAACCAAGGCAATCGAAACGCCAGAGGACATCCGATATATCATCACGTGTATATGACAAGAATTGTATATTCTGTGAAAAACAGTCAAAATACACAAAGGGTTCAAAAACACGTGAAAGACTGATTCAAGCACTGGATTTGCGTGCTGATACACGAATACGAGATGCTGCAACTAAAAAATCAGATGTAAGGATTTTGTCAGTTACCTCAAGAGATATCGTGGCGGCTGAGGCCCATTACCATGCCTCTTGCTACAAAGCATACGTGAAGGAATAGCCAGTTGTGGACAGAATCAATGAACAAACTGAAGTTGATGCAGCGAGGGTTGACTTGTACAGATACATCCGTAGTGATCTGTTTTCGAAACCACGCATCATTCCGCTTTCAGACCTAACTTCAAAACTGGAGTCTCTCTTAAGTGAAAAGGGTGTCGAAATTAGTGAATCAACAAAGAACAACCTCAGCCGAAATCTCAAATCAGAATTCGGCGAGACCTTGCACTTTTTTACGCATAAGCGCAGGGTTTACATTCGTCCTAACACGCTAACTACGGACGCGATTGCCTGTGATTACCTAGACCTTAAAAGTGACTTGGCAGAGCTGTGTTACAGGGAGAAATGCTTTTGTTGACCTACCAACTGGTCCATGGGCAGCAATCATTGACGCAGTGGGAATAGTCCTGAAAATTGATGGAGAAAATTGTACATTTGGGGAACTTTCTGGACAGATCTTGAAGAGCATTCTGAACCACAGTTGCAAAAGTCAATGGGTTGACGTAGTATTCGATGTTTACACTGAGCGATCAATAAAGAACACTGAAAGGGATAGCCGAGGGGCCAAAGACAGCTTGCTCTTCCACGATATGAAGTCGGGACACCGGATCAAGAATTGGAAGCACCTTCTTGGGAACATGGAGAGCAAGAACAGGTTGACAAGGTTTCTAGCGGAAAGCTGGAAGGAGGAGAAGGTGAGAAAAAGCCTTGGTGAAGTGACATTAATCGTTAGTATTGCAGAAAAGTGCTTTGAAATTACGAAGGACGCTGTCAGAGAGGTTCCTGAGCTGACATGTTCACACGAGGAAGCAGATACAAGACTGGCTCTCCACACAAGACATGCAACAGGCACACATAGACATGTGATAGTTATTTCGGAAGATACGGACGTGTTTGTGATGCTTCTAGCCTTCAGCACTCAGATAGGTGGACACTTATTCTTGAGACGAGGAAAGAAGAACAAAATCAGAATCACTGATATCTCCAGATTGGCAACTATCATTGGTAGGGATGCGTGCACTGCCTTGTTGGGTGTTCATGCTTGGACTGGCTGTGATTCTGTAAGCGCTTTCTCTGGCCAAGGAAAGATCAAGGCAGTTAACTTGATTCGTTCAAACGACACATTTCGTGAAGCATTCTCTCGTCTTGGGGAAGAGTGGAATGTTGCAGATGAGCTATTTTCAACCCTGGAAAGATTTGCCTGCAGCATGTATTCATGCAGTGCAAAGAGTACAACCGTGAACGACCTGAGATATGAAATATTCCGGTCCAGAAATGGTGATGTGTCTTCAGGACAATTGCCTCCTTGTAAGGATGCTCTCCATCAGCACACCAAAAGGGCAAACTACCAGGCGGCCATTTGGAGACGATGCCTTGAAAACTCGCCCACGATTCCAGAAGCTGCAGATGGACATGGATGGAAAGTTGAAAGGGATGGGCAAATTGGCATTGAATGGATAACAGGAGCACCTGCACCCGACATAGTACTTTCACTGATGTCATGCAAATGTGTCAGAGTGTGCAAAGTTGGCAGTTGTCCATGTATTGACAATGGGTTACCTTGCACGCCAGCCTGTAAATTGCAGGACTGTGACAATATGAGAGAGGAGGATGAGATGGAAATAGTTCCCGACAAGGATGGAAGTGACTCCGATGATGACGTTGAGTAAGGCCTGAATGCAATTTCAGGATACAGCGGATATGAGTGCTCTAGGTCTTAAATGACTTCTGTGTTTCCCTAAGTCATACTAGTGGCAATAACATCATTGCTAATTGTTTATTGATGCTGAATGAATCCTTCTAGATATTTCATGAACAAAATTAATCATTTGATGACCATTTACTGTTTTACAGCAAAGTTCCTATCAAAAATAGTGTTAAAAATGCATTTTTCTTTCCTAAAATGTTAAATTTTGAAAGGTAGTGTAGCATAACAATTGTATCAATTATACATGAATGTCTGTGGAATTTGATTCTGAGTAAAATAAGACCAATCCCATTAAGATTGGTTGATCCGTTTAGAAGGTATGGGCAAATTTCCAAGTACATGTCGGGTGAGCTCGAAAACGTTGGCCATTCTTCAAAATGGCTGCCGTTGGGGCACAAAGCTACCGAGCTGAAACGTCCAAGGCCAGTTTTCATATACTTCAGGCATCATACTAAACAAAAATCAAGGTTGGATCTGTTCACTAATTTGATAGTCATATTCGGTCTGGCTCATGGACTATCTGTCCTTAGCCTTCTGCTGCCAGGAACTCCTGTCTATGTCCAACTTCTTCAAGTTTCTTTTTACAGTGTCTTTAAATCTGAGCCTTGGTCTACCCTGATTGCATTTGCCCTTGCCTAACTGTGAGTAGAGTAACTGCCGAGGGAGACGCTGGTGGTCCATCCTCTCAACATGTCCGAGCCATCTCAGGTTCATCTGTATTAGCATGTCCTCCACTGATGGTAGACCAGCTCTTTTCAACACTTCTATGTTGGTTATCTTGTCTTTCCATGAGATGTTCATTGTGGCTCGAAGGTGTCTCATCATGTACGCGTGAAGTTTCTTCACCTGCACTCTGTAGACAGTCCAAGTTTCAGCACCGTACAATAGAGTAGCCAGTACTGTCACTCTGTACACTTTGCATTTCACACGGATTGACACATGTCGATTGTTCCACAGTCTCTCCCTCAAGTTTCCAAACACAGCGCTCGCTCTTCCCATTCTGAGAGATAGTTCATCCTCCAGCCTAGCATTCTCTGAAACAGTACTCCCTAGGTACTTGAAAGTCTTGCACTTGACTAGTGGCTCTGTACCAATGCTGATCTCTTCTGGTAGTGATGTTGATTATTGGAACTTTTGTGGTTGATAAAGGCACTCTGTCTTCTTGATGTTGATTTGGAGGCTGAATTGGCTAGCTGCTCTTGCACATTTCTCCACTAAAGATTGCATATCTTCCACGCTGTGTGCAGCTAGAGCACTGTCGTCGGCAAAGAGCATTTCTCTTACTATCTTTATCGATGTCTTACTCTTGGCTTTAAACTGTGCCACATTGAACAAGTCTGCTTCTTTCCTTGTTTGAATGTATACTCCTTCTGAAGTGTCTTTGAAGGCCACCTCAAGCATGGCTGCCAGATTTAGCAAGAAGAGTGTAGGTGCCAACACACACCCTTGTTTTACCCCGTTGCTTACTGAAAAGTCTTTAGATACTGAACCACTCATTGCCACATTTGCTTGCATACCTGCATGGAGTGCCTCGATCAGGCTGACAAACTTCTTTGTACAACCATATTTCTTGAGTACCTGCCAAAGTCCTTGTCGCGAAACAGTATCGAAGGCTTTACTGAAGTCTATGAAGACTACATAAAGCGGCATGTTCTGTTTGATACACTTTTCTTGAACCTGTTTCAAGCAGAAAATTATGTCCATTGTGCTTCTTCCACTTCTAAAGCCGCACTGGGTTTCCGGTAGTACATTCTGCGAGATGTGTTCACTGAGTCTGTTAAGTAGCACATGTGAGAGAATCTTACCAACAGTGGCTAGTAGTGATATACCTCAGTAATTTCCACAATCCTTCCTGTCACCTTTCTTGAACAAAGGCACAATACTTGCATCCTTCCAGTCTTGAGGTACTTTCTGGGCATCCCATATCTCTTGGATGAGCTTGTGCAGGCAGTTGGTCAGCTGAACAACACCAAATTTCCACACTTCTGCTGGAATTCTATCCCTTCCTGGAGCTTTACTATCCTGTGTTGTCCTGATAGCTGCCATTAGTTCATCAAAATTTGGTGGTTCATCCAGACTTGATAAAGCTGGTTGCTGCACTAGAGCTTCTTTAGCCTCTTCAGTGAGATCTCCAGGGTTGTTTAGTAGTTGGTCAAAGTGGTCTGCAAATCTGTCCAGGATCTTATCTTTCTCCTGCAAAATCATTTCACCATCCATAGCCTTTAGTTGGATCAGTCCTCTTGGTTTAGGGCTGTAGATTTCTCTCAAACCTGTGAAGAATGTTTTCATGTCCTTCCTGTCTGCTGCAGTTTGAAGTTTCTCCGCTTTTTCATCTCACCAGTTGGACTTCATCTCTCTGGTGTACTTCTGTAGCTCACTCTGAGCCTTTGAGTATTTCTTCTTCTTCGACCTTGCGTTACACTGTAGGTTTCCTGCCTAGCTGTATTCCTCGCTTCTAGTAGTTTCTTCAGGTGTTCATCATGCTCATCGAACCAATCTTGATGTTTCCTCTCAGGGTAGCCTAATACATCACCCGCAGTCTGATACACCGTATCCTTCAGTGTTGCTCATTTCTCTTCTATGTCATTCTCTCAGTTGTTGCTGTCCCAGTCTTTCAAATTTTCATCTATTTCCTGTGTAAGTTCTTCCTGCTTCTTTTGGCCTTTCAGTGCACTAGTGTTTAGCTTCCGTGGTGGCTTCGCACCCATCCTGCAGTACTGTTTTCGTCTGCAAATCCTTAATCTAGATCTCAGCATAACATGATCAGTGCCACAGTCCATGCCTCTCATTGCTCTGGTGTCCAATACATCCCTTCTGTCTCTCTGCCTGACTATGATGTAGTCTAATAAGTGCCAGTGCTTGGATCTTGGGTGCATCCATGTCTTCTTGTGTGTGTACTTGTGCTTAAATAGAGTGTTGGTTATCACAAGGTTGTACTCTGAACATAGTGCAAGTAGAAGTTCTCCATTAGCATTGCACTTGCCTACTCCATGACTGCCTAGCACTCCTTTCCATTTCTCGGTGTCCGAACCAACTCTGGCATTAAAATCTCCAACGAGTATCAGCCTGTCATCAGTCGGTACACACCTGATAGTGCGGACCTTGTAAGCCCGGGCGGCGTCCGAGCCGGTATGAGTTGCTTTCTGATTGACCATTTCATGAAACTGCTTGCAAAGTATTTGAGTACTGCTAGCACATTCTTGGCAGATAAAGATAATATCATTGGCAAGGACAAGCCAATACAAACTGACTCCAGTATCTGTTGCAGTGGCTGACCAGATGATAAGTTTGTTTATCTCTGCTCTTTGTGTAGTGCATGTCACAATGCATCGACTGGCACAGCCCACCACAGACCTTGTGACAGATGTGTTTATCTGCCAGGATGTCCAGTCTCACCCTGTGTAACAGGAAGTGGTCCACCACAGACCTGTGACATATATTGTTTTTAGTTCTGCCAGGATGCCCTGTTTCACCCTCCACGCCCTCGGAAGGGCGGGGATGCCTGTTGAGTCGCCGACGGCCCGACCCATGAGACAGGTAGTACCGGTTTTCATGGTTATCCGGTAGCAAGCAAGCCAATGCCTGACCTGACAAAAACGCATAGTACACATAATACACAGTGTGTATTATGTACATAGTACAGAAGCACATAGTCGTGTGGAAACTGTGTGCCACAAAGTGTTCACCAATCCACCTCAGCCGTGGTTCTCCTGTGCCTTTGAAGCGATGCTGGCTCTTGGATGCAATTGTAGTTAATCACTTCTCCTCATGAGTTTGCTGGGCGATTCCGGCCCAGGAACGCCCAATGTAAGTGGGAGGGTTCATGACAAAAAAGGTTATAAAGCCATTTCTAAAGCTTTGGGACTCCAGTGAACCACAGTGAGAGCCGTTATTCACAAATGGCTAAAACATGGAACAGTGGTGAACCTTCTCAGGAGTGGCTGACCGACCAAAATTACCCCAAGAGCACAGCGACGACTCATCCAAGAGGTCACAAAAGACCCCACAACAACATCCAAAGAACTGCAGGCCTCACTTGCCTCAGTTAAGGTCAGTGTTCATGACTCCACCATAAGAAAGAGACTGGGCAAAAATGGCCTGTATGGCAGAGTTCCAAGACGAAAACCATTGCTGAGCAAAAAGAACATAAAAACTCGTTTCAGTTTTGCCAGAAAACATCTTGATGATCCCCAAGACTTTTGGGAAAATACTCTGTGGACTGACAAGATGAAAGTTGAACTTTTTGGAAGGTGTGTGTCCCATTACAGCCAGCGTAAAAGTAACACAGCTTTTCATGGAAGACTTGCTGTGGTAAATGGAACCATGAATTCTACTGTTGACCAAAAAATCCTGAAGGCGAATGTCCGGCCATCTGTTCATGACCTCAAGCTGAAGCACACTTGGGTTCTGCAGCAGGACAATGATCCAAAACACACAAGCAAATCCACCTCTGAATGGCTTAAGAAAAACAAAATGAAGACTTTGGAGTGGCCTAGTCAAAGTCGTGACCTGAATCCGATTGAGATGCTGTGGCATGACCTTAAAAAGGCGGTTCATGCTCGAAAACCCTCCAACATGGCTGAATTACAACAATTCTGCAAAGATGAGTGGGCCACAATTCTTCCACAGTGCTGTAAAAGACTCATTGCCAGTTATCGCAAACGCTTGATTGCAGTTGTTGCTGCTAAGGGTGGCCCAACCAGTTATTAGGTTTATGGGGCAATCACTTTTTCACACAGGCCCATGTAGGTTTGGATTTTTGTTTCCGTTAATAATGAACACCTTCATTTAAAAACCGCGTTTTGTTTCCTTGTGTTATCTTTGTCTAATATTTAAATTTGTTTGATGATGTGAAACATTTAAGTGTGACAAACATACAAAAAAATGAGAAATCAAGAAGGGGCAAACACTTTTTCACACCACTGTATATGTTTAAATCTAACTTCATTATAAATATATGTGAATGTCTTATAATACATATTGTGATTTGGATGAGTCCTCTGCTGCTGTGGATTGGTTATAAATGTAGAAAATAGGGGGGCTGAAAAGTTCATAGTGGTGAAATTTGACCAAATGTGGTTTATTTTTTTAACCGCAGGGATCTAAGCGCTGAAACACTGATGGAAGAAGTGTGTGGACTGAAGGGGAGACTCCGTGGGAAAAATAAACTATATTTGGTCAAATTTGACCACTATGAACTTTTTTAGCCCCTCCCCCATGCCCCTTGTAGTTATATATGCCCCACATATACTTTATACTTTGGGTGAGAGGCAGGGTACACCCTGGACAGATCGCCAGTCCATCGCCCAAAGATGCTGGGATAGGCTCCAGCCCCCCCGCGACCTGAAACGGATTAAGCGGAAGAAGATGAATGAATGAATGAATGAATGCTTTATGTTGTGTTGATAGTGTGATCACAGTATTTCTCTTTTTGATTATCTATTGAAGACTATTATCTTGACATTTCTTTATCATCTGGATAATTATTGTTTGCAAATCATATTCATTTCAGAACACAAATAGCCACATATGTAATGACAAACTGTACTGGTCATTAAACAGGATTAGCCATTTTTTCTTGATGCATTTTAGTTTCAGAACGGCACTCCATTTTCCACTAATTTTGCCCTATCTGAATTAAGTTTTCCACCTGCTAAGACCAACAGTGATCTGTGTGGAGTTTGCATGTTCTCCCCGTGTCTGCGTGGGTTTACTCCGGGATTTACTCCGGTTTCCTCCCACATGCCAAAAACATGCAAGTTAGGTTAATTGGCATCTAACTGGGGATCCTAAATTGTCCTTAGGTATGGATGTAAGAGTGAATGGTTGTCTGTCTGTCTGTGTTGGCCCTGCGATGGACTGGCGATCTGTCCAGGGTGTACCCTGCCTCTCGCCCAAAGATGCTGGGATAGGCTCCAGCCCCCCCGCGACCCGAAAAGGATTAAGCGGAAGAAGATGGATGGATGGATGGACCTGCTAAAAGGCTAAATAGTCTGACTGGTGACTCTAATCCACATCCTCCTGGCCTGCAGGGGGTGATGCTGCTGCTGCATTGAGATCATCTTTAGTCAGTTTGTTGCCGGAAGTAAACTTTAATACCGGAAACTACGTCCCAGGAGTCGGCGAACGAGTGTTTATACTTACATGTGTGTCGAATTTTATTATAATTAAATAAATGAACAGGAATAATTAGGATAAACAGTCCGACATGGGAAAGAAAGGAAGGAAGGAGAAGGTGAAGGGAGCGGAGAAGACTGCTGCTAAAATGGAGAAAAAGGTTTCAAAGCGGTCCAAACGAGAGGAGGTAAGAACACCGAGGACCAAACGTTCCAACACATGCTGGGGCTGAGCCATATACCGCGGCGTTTAAACGGCCTCTAGGTATCAACTTTCATTCCATGTTCTAATCACTTCTGCCTCTAGAATTCTCATTCAGGTTTGTTGTTATTTTTCTTTTTAAATTTGACCTTTTCGAGTATATGTGTAGTTTTATTTTCATATATTTTTTTTTACACTTTTTCTGCATCTTGGTTTTTCTTTCGTTTTTATTTTTTGAATAAGTGTTGACAATTTATGAAATTTGCTTCAATTTTGAATGTTTTCAACTATTCCATTTCAAGTTTAAATAATACTGTCCTATGTGCTTAAAGGGCCGTCCACACCAAGCATGATAAAGTTAAAGATAACAATAAAATTACAGTTTTAAAAATTCCTGGCTGTCGAAGCCAGGAATCGGATGAATGGTAAAATGTTTTAGAAGTAAAAACCCCCCCAAAACAAATCTTGAATCCAGTTGACTGAACTTTCATATGGTACACTTATGGTTTTAAAGTACCACTATCTAACTTGTTCTGGGTAGGAACACTGAAAAGACTACAACTAATTCAACTATGACCACAGTAACAACAGCCAGTCACAGAGTGCTTAGTTGTTGGTGGCTAAAGTTATGCCACATGATTGGCTGTTGACTGAGGTCATAGTCGTCATAATTGTAGTCTTTGAAGTGCTCCCACTAAGAACAGAGTTGTTGCAGCGATGCGGGTCCACTTAGGCTATGAGGGAAGTGACATTCTCCTGGTCAAAGGTTGACATACTAAAGGTGAAAATCATACATAATGTTGTTTTAGAGCCCACATAGCACACATCAGTGCCGGAATGCAGGATTCATTGTGAATAATGCCAAAATTGGTTGAGTGCTTTAAAGGTGCGTTCAGACTGAATGTGAAATTGTGACAGGAATACGTGTAAAGTTAATGATTCGCACGTCCAAGGGAATTGGAGGTGCTAGCTAGTAATCAGCCTTGAGATTCTGCCATCACTGGACTTTTAAAGCATCAAAACTGGAGACTAAGTTAGTTTGAAAATGAGACTGTCACTCACCTGCAGACAGACGGACCTGGAGCTCTGCAGCTGAATCGGCGTGTTGGAGTTATCTACCTACCAACTCTTGCCATGTCTGAGCTAATGAGGGCCAGCAGTGTAAACAACCGTCATCCAGATGAAGGGACAATTTTTCTAGGTGAGAGCCCTGTCGGATAATGTAAACCTAAACATGACGGTGTTTTGGGAATTTACACAGCAGGTAGAACACAGCTGCAGAAGTTATAAAGGCAACTCACTCAGACGGTGAATTCATGTCTATTCACATGTCTACAGCTGCATCGCAATAAATTAGAATGTTGCTGAAAAGTTAATTTATTTCAATAATTCAGTTCAGAAAATGAAACTCATATATTATATAGCAGGCCTATTCAATTAGCGGCCCGCAGGCCACATGTGGCCCAGAACCAACCTCCAAGTGGCCCGGGCCCAGGCCACACAAAGGAAATATAAATTTAAGAAAAAAATATGAAGGAATGACTGTCCGCGAGCGCACACACGAACAACGTGCGTGACCGTCATCCCCGTGGAGTTCAGAACACCCACATGAGCGTTCCAGTCGGTAGGCAGAGTGTCTTTCTAGTGTTGCTGTCTGAGAGAAGCATGAGCTTATTAAAGTACTTTAAATGCGGAAAAAAATCAGAAGAGATACGTAAGCAGTGGAGGCATTTATGATGGTTTTAACCTACTGGTAACGGGAACAATAATGAGTCGCTGAGCAAACAGGTGTGGTTAGACTTCATACTATATGCAGGGAAAGGCAAGAGTAACTGAGTCACTGAGGATTGATTTCACCAGCTACTACAATATCCATCTATTCATGGATGGATGGATGGATGATATTATGTACCTGACAAGTTAAGATGACTGAAATTCACGAAGTCAATGACTTTAATCCATCAACAGCCTTCAGACAAACTAAACGTGCCAACATTTGGATTTCAAAATAAGGGAGGTTTTTCCTGCTATCTGGTTGGTGAGGAGAATTCTAAAAAACTATAAATATATAGAAATAATATAACAGAAATAACTGCATCTTTTGTCATTTATTTCATTAAATATAATTTATTAATTTTTTTTCTTAGAAATCATAGTTAAATTATTGTTCTGTTCTGGCTCTATGGTCAAAAGTGTAAATTGTATAAGGAAAAAAGTGAAAATTTTACCACAGTTTGTTTCAAATTTATAAAAAAAACTAATTTTATTTAAAAAATAAACAATATTAGCCATAAAATAATCCACAAATGTATAATAAAGTCTCAAATGTACAAGAAAAGTCAATTTTACAAGAGGAAATTATAAATTTGAGGAAAATGGTTTCAAATTTAGATAAATTTACAGAGAAAAGTAGAAAATTATAAAAAAAAATTGTTATAGATTTTGGAGAAAAACCTCATACCTTCAAGACTGAAGTCATTACTTAAGTTTTTAAGTGGGTGCTTTTTGCATCCTTAACACTACTAGAAATTTTTGGTTGACTGATATGTGTGGGTATTAGAATGTGTAGATATAAAAAGAGGTTCCTACTCACACATGTGGTGATTTAAAACAAAACAAACCACAACAGCAGCTGTGCAACGTTTGTTAATGTTATCAATCTTTTCTTGGGGGGTTTTGGCACTGAAGTTCATTTTTTATTCAGCTAAATGCACTTTGTGATGTACCAAGGTCAGTTATGACCAGGATGCAGTATATTTTATTTCAAAAGGAAAACAAATGTTAATGCTACTAACAGTGCACACTGAGTTTTTATGCATTTTGAGATGTGCCTGAGTAAGATGTGACCAAAAAGGTTAATTGCAGAACTTTTTTCATTCTATTTATTTAATTGTTGTTCAAGAGGAAAAATATTTCTGCTACTACAAGTTCTGCTCAACCCCAGCACTGTTATTGTGTTTTTATGCACTTTTGATGCCCCTTTGTCATGTGCCAAGCGCACATTTCAGGGATGGCAATTTTCCGCAGATTTATTTTCAAATTGGCCATTTCTGTGAATCGTTTAAATCCGTTGAGAAAATTTTTTTTTGGGGGGGGGTAAGGTACCTTATTGTCACCGATGTTACCGATTTTAGCGAAAATCAACATGATAACATAAGCGCTCGGCGCTTCCCCGGGTCAAGTCTCTCGCGATAACCCGGATGTTTTGTACTCAAGCTACTGCTGTATTGTAAACGGCCCTGCAATTGGATAGTTGCAAACGATTGGACCAATCAAATGGCTCGTTGTATGCTTTGTCAAAAATTCATGGCGGCGTGTTAGTGTTGGAATTCTGAGCTTTCGGTATCGTTTTCAGCGGAATTATGAGATTTTTATCGAAGGATCAGGAGTCATCAGTGCTAGAAATAGACAAAAGTGTCAAAAATAAGTTCTGATGGAATTGGCTTGAGAGAAAAGTGATGGTAAAGGTGAAAATTGGCTCAAAGTTCGACGAGGTAACAGAAACACTCGGACAATTTCTGAAGAAACCAGACGTGGCCAGAAAAGCTTTTTGTGTGTATTGTAAAGACTTGATTAACTATGGATCGCGTGGATGTGTGGCGCTGTCAGACCACGCATCAAAAGTGAAGAAACATGCCGACTACCTTAGAAGTGACTTGGTGACCAGTGTAAATAGTGTAATAAACTCTTATAGAACTGTTAAATATGTTGGACTAAAGACAGTGAGACAACATTGAAGAAAAAGTAAGTTAACTTTTCATTAAATTTAATGATTTATCTAAGTTTGCTTTCGGCTTTAGGACTGTGACTAGGATTCTTCTTTGACTTGGCGCTCCAAAGACTGGAAGGAGGATTACACACCCTCCATACAGCAAACCAGGAGGCAACTGCTTGGCTTAAGGACTTTGCATTCGCTAAATAAATAAATAAATTTATCTAAGTCTAGTATTTCATTTTTTTTAATCATTTTTTTCAGTCTAAATTACTTCTGTTTTACTGAAAACCTCTCAGTTTCAGGGGGGCTGTGCCCCCCTGGCCCCCCCATAAGTCAATCGACCAAATTAGATTTCAGCTGAAATCAGAATTTCCTGTTGCCATCCCTGACATTTAAAACCAAGACAATGAATAAAAAGTGCATATTTTTCATCATATTGATCTGTGCTGGTTTGAAATTTGTCATTTAACAGATCGCTGAACATGTGCAGCCCAGTTACATGTCTTGATTTCAAATTGTGACCCAACTGATTTTGTAATTGAATAGCCCTGTTATATAGATTTATTACACACAGAGTGATATATTTCAAGTGTTTATTTCTTTTAATTTTGATGGTTATGGCTTACAGGTAATGAAAACCACAAATTCAGTTTCTCAAAAAAATTGAATATTACATAAAATTAATTTTAAAAAATTGATTTTTAATAGAAATGTTGGCCAACTGAAAAGTATTTCCATGTACACATTCAATACTTGGTCGGGCTCCTTTAGCATAAATTACTGCATCAGTGTGGTGTGGCATGAAGGTGATCAGCCTGTGGTACTGCTGAAGTGTTGTGGAGGCCCAGGTTGCTTTGATTGCGGCCTTCAGCTTGTCTGCATTGTTGGGTCTGGTGTAGGGGTGTGCCATATTGTATCGTTCATGATAATACCGGTATAAATTTTGATACTGGTTTTAAAAATGAATATTGCGATATTTGGGGCCTGTTGAGTGATGATAAGATAAGATAAGATAAGATAAGATAAGCCTTTATTAGTCCCACAACGGGGAAATTCCAGGATTGCAACAGCACAGGGATAGCAACACTCAGAGCAACAATCAGAAGGCAAGAAAAAAAAACAAGCAAGCAAGAGCAGCTAATAAACATATGTACGTATTACTATAAAATATATATATATACACACACACACAGACACACAGTGCAGAGCATTGTAGCTGGATGGAATAAATATATGAATATATGAACACACAGTGCAGAGCATTGTAGCTAGATGGAATAAATATGTAAATATATAAACACCCACAGTACGGAGCATTGCAGCTAGGTGGAATAAATATGCAAGTATATAAACACACACAGTGCGGAGCAATGTAGCTAGATGGAATAATATGTAGATATATAAATATATAAACACACCCAGTGCTGAGCATTGTAGCTAGATGGAATAAATATGCAAATATATAAATATGATGTCACACTGGTGCTGACGGAAGTTGCATGTTATGGTAAAATTCAGTTCAATTCAGAAAACGTTATTTATCCCTGAGGGGCAATTTAAAAGGGACAGTGGAGTAGTGCAGTAACAACACAAACAACACCACACAACGACATACAATTAACACACGATTAAAAGAAATAATAAATACAGTAAATGTGTGCAAGGTAGGATGTTAGGTTTGAATATTAAATAATAAACTAAATAAGTAACTCACTAGCAAACTAATGGCACTTTTCCATAGTCACAGTTCTTTTTTACTTGTTTCGATTCTCCACTACTTGTTTCTCCCTGGGTTGTTGACCCATTACAACCCTGTAAAGCTGCGTAAACTCGGTAGTGGGCGGGATTGAGGCGGCGCCAGACTCTGCTGACGTCAAGCACGCGACCGAATCCTTCACAACAAAGAAAATGGCGGATTACGAGTGGAGGATTTCCACGTTGGCTCTTCTCTGGCTTTTGAACACAATGAATGTTTTTAACCGGAGAAGAGAGTTTTACAGGAGAAGACGACGTGCATTGAGAGAACACACGTTGGAGCAGTACCAGAGACTCGTTGTTGCCATTGGGGAATATCAAGCAGCGGAATATGAAGCAGAGAGCTTAATTGCCCAGCACATCATGCACATCAGGCACATCAAGCACACGAGGAAACAGTTTTTGGTAATTTAATGCTTTCTATTGTCATTTTATCGTCATGTCATGGTTGTGTACAGCATTTTGATGTCGCCAGGTTATCAGTATTAATATGTATGCTGTGTGTGTGTTTTAGTTGGCTGCGTTGTTGCAAAATCAACGCTGCAGACCATGGACCTGGGCAGTAACCCGTAGCTTGCAGTGGTGGGAGAATATTGTCCCCAGCTTCTCAAGCACACAGTGGTTGCAGAACTTCCGGCTGTCCGAGGACACTTTCACCTACTTGTGCCACAAATTGCGTCCATGCATGGAGCTTCAGGACACGACATTCCGCCAGTGTGTGCCTCTGAGGAAGAGAGTGGCCATTGCACTGTGGAAGCTTGCTACCGGTTCAGAGTACCGCACTATTGGACATCTGTTTGGTGTCAGCATCACAACGGTGTGCAGGTGTGTACATGATTTTTGTGCAGCAGCAGAGTCATTGCTGGTTCCAGATCAACTCCATTTTCCTGATGAAGGGAGGTTCACGGAAATGTTGGCCTACATCGAGAGTTGGTGGGGGCTACCAATGTGCGTTGGTGCCATTGATGGATCCCACATACCCATCATAGCACCAAGACAATATCACACCGACTACTTTAATCGTAAAGGCTGGCACTCTGTACTCCTTCAAGGTGTTGTTGATGGAAAGGGGTTGTTCTGGAATGTGTTTGCTGGGCTGCCTGGGAGCATGCACGATGCTAGGGTGCTGAGACTGTCCACACTGTGGGATTTAGCCACTCGGGGAAACCTCTTCCCACCTAAACTCAGGAACATTTGTGCGGTAAGTGTAGGCTACTTCATCCTTGGAGACTCTGCTTATCCACTGCAAAACTGGCTGTTGAAAACATTCCATGATACTGGACGACTGACTGAAGAACAACACACGTTCAACCAGACCATCAGTAGAGTACGGGTGGTTGTGGAGAATGCTTTCGGCAGGCTGAAGGGAAGGTGGCGCTGCCTTCTAAAACGGAATGACTGTGACCTCGCACTGGTTAAATCGATTGTGTTGACTTGTTGTGCACTGAATAATCTGTGTGAGAGTCATGGAGAGGCCTTTGACACCACATTGGATGATGCAGCAGATGAACAAGTGGTGGTGGCAGCGTCACAGGGAGTAGAGGAGCAGGGTGGAGATATAAGAGATGCTGTGATGCAGTACTTGTGTAGCAATAATTAGACATTTCATTTGGTCAGTATTCATGTGTAAACATATGTCAAACTTTTTTTTTAAAATAAAATTTGGTGCACTTTTCATCTAAGTCTCCTCTGTTGTTCATAACGGTTAACTGTTAAGGGACAGCTAATTAAATGCTAAAACCTTGTAATTGACCTTGGAATTGTATGTGGATACTTGTTATATTTCCAATTAATCATGGCCCTATTTTACATACAAAATAATTTAAATTATTTTTCAAAAAAGCCAATTCAACTGTAGTATAATTCTTGTTTTTGTGTATCATTTTCCCATTGACAGTTATTTTTACGGGATATGTGTTCAGGGATGGGAAATTACACGCAAAAACACCGTAGAAAATGACTGCAGAAAAATGCAGCAGCTGAACAACTCCCTTTTGGTTTGATTGAATTGCCAATTGACCTTGGAATTATATGTGGAAACTTGTCATATTTCCAGTTAATCCTAGCCCACTTTTACTTACAAAATAATTTTAAAAATTTTAAAGAAAGGCAATCAAACTGTAGCACCATTTGTATGTTGAGTGTCTTTGGGTATCATTTTCAAATCTAATGATATTTATAAGGGGTATGTGTTCAGGGATGGGTAATTAGACGTTAAATCAACTTAGAAAAATGACTACAACAACAAAGTCAGCAGCTAGACAACTCACTTTTGGTTTGATGGAATTGCAAATTGACCTTGGAATTATATGTGGAAAATTGTTATTTGCAGTTAATCCTAGCCCAGTTTGTCTTACAAAATACATTTAAAAAATTTTAAAGAAAGCCAATCAAACTGTAGCACCATTTTTTATGTCGAGTGTCATTTGAGTATCATTTTCCCATCAATTGATATTTATAAGGGATATGTGTTCAGTGATGGGAAATTACACGTTAAAACACCTTAGAAAATCACTGCAAAAAAAAAGCAGCAGCTAGACAACTCACTTTTGGTTTTGATGGAATTGCCAATGGATCACGAAATTTTCTGATGAAACATTTGTTATTCCTATTAAATACTGTGACATTGTCAGACTGGCCAACACCAAATTTTAATTTTATTTTACAAACCTATGACACTTATGATGTATTGAATCAGAAAATCATAGGTTTATCATATTCATGTCAACGTTAACAATTACAAAACAGTTATATTTGGGTTTACATGTATGGGTATTTTCCCTTTATATTATAGTAGACTCCTTCTAATGTATTGAAATTCTCTGAATTTGGACTGACGATAGAACATTCAATTTACATGTACTTACCTTTTACCTACTTCGACTTTTACCTTCATCAGTGTCTACTGCTGAATGTAAAGTACACCTGTGCCACTGCTTACAATTTAACTTGAAAACTGTACACAATTTAGAGAAAAGTGTACAGCCATGATAATTTTTTTTAACTTTAACAATAACAATTACATCACCTTTAAAAATCGTGACACCTTTATGGATGAACAGCGGCATTTTGCTAATATGATGCAATTGAATGTGTATGTAATTATTCGCCTTTCCCATGTAGTTGTAACAGACAAACCACACTTTTATCCAAAAAAGTAACAATTTAATAACATTAGAAATATTCCCAAAACATGTTTAACAACGGGGATTTTTCAGTACTTCTACAAGACTTCCAAAATGGTTTAGGAAAACTCTGTTGAAAGAAGCCGTCTCGGTCAGCTCATCCCTTCTGAATGAGGCTTCCTGATCCTGGGCTGACTGCAGGTTTGCTACAAGCATTCGTAGCTCCTGATGGTGTCTTTCGCGCTGTTCGTGGAGCCGTTTGTGGAGCTGTTGATGCTGTTCGAGCATCCTATCATGGGCCAGCATCTCATCAGCATGACTCTGGGCCATTACTGATGCCAGGTCGGCCAAGGTGTTGCATCTTTTCCTCTTGGCTAGATGAAAGACAGAATTTTTTTTTTTAGATAATGCTGGAGCAAACAATGTCAAAAAAAAATATGGAATTAAACTTGTGAAAGCCTGTGGTGGGACGCTTCTTTGCTGTATTTAAGCTCAACTGTCATGTGGCTGCCCCTCAGTAGAGTGGATTGTGCAACTTCTGGGTTGCTCTCGGTAGGCTACATCCCCTTCATTCAGAAAATGAATAATTTTAAAAAGTTGTTGATTGGATGGGTTATTTGTAAAAGAATTTCTTTGTACTGTGGCCTCAGAAATCAGAATGGGTTAATACTGTTTGCTGAAGCATGTTGATTTGAAAGTCGGAAAATGTGCTTTTTTTTTTTTTTTTATAAAAAATACAACAGTATTTCAACCACCACCACACCTAATAAATACTGCACTGGGTTGTTATGAAAACACCCCTGCATCTAGTGTTTTTTTTTTTTTTAAACATACAAAGACATTTTAAATTCCTTATTATGCGTCTAAAGAAAATAACAATAATCACATTAAAAAAACCGGGTGGTCATTTTCAGGTGTGCCTTACCAGAACTTGCCCGGGACATGACGGATGCTGATGGCGCTGCCGATATTGCGGAGAAAGGTGTCGACACCGATTCTGGCCCCCAGAGAGACGCCGGAGTGTCCGGGCGGTCCTGTGAGGCTGACCCCTGGCATGTGAGAAGTGATTCTAGAAGGAAAATGCACACAATAAAGCTCACCAACAAAGTGCAAGATGTACAGAAAACACCAAACTTTTTAACCAGAATACAGTAATAAGCCTCTTTCAGCGTTTTGTTTAAGTGAATACTGAAATAAAAGCGTGAAGCTGCTACCTCACAGCAAGCTGCGGAGGTAGCCGGATATTAGCTGGCTAACCATCATCACTAACCATTGCCCACAATCGAAAAACTTTCTTTATTGCTTAAAAGAAGTGAGCTTTTTGACCGAAAGGACCAATTGGCGAAAAGACAGACAATATTAAAACAACACTCACCGTCAACGTTTTCCAATTGCGTGGCCATGTCGAGCACATTGTCTCTGCCATTGCTAGCAGGCCGATGACCGTATATAGCGTCCATCTGCTCGTACCATTTCCACTCCTTTCTACTCGCACCACTGTGTCCGTTATGGTCCTTTATGGCCCGATAATCGCTCTTCATTTTTTTTAGTTTTTCACGACACTGGCAGTCTGGATGAACCCTTGGGCTGCCATTTGGTCGGACACCTCCTGGTATATTTTTTCATTGCGAGTTGCACCGTCCAACTCGCTCTGGATGTGTTCGTCGGCTACGAAGGACAGAAAAGTCCGCACCTCCTCGTTTGTCCATGGAATAAACTTGCGCGTGGACATCGTTAACACAATTGTGAAGCCGCTCACCGTGGTTACTCGCTGAAATTACAAATGGCGGTCGTGTAGCTTCAACAGAAAACAGAAAACGGACGCTTTTGTGACATTACGCCCTGACCAATCAGCGGCTAGCAGTCGATTGACGTCAAATCACACCTCGCTCTTCGCTCGGTTATACCCTGCCCCTTAACTGGTACGAAAATAGTGTCGGTTAAAGCGGGTAGGGTACTGTGGAAAGAGCGAGAAACTGAATAAAGTAGAAGTAAGTAAAGCTAAGGTGATACTTGTGGAAAAGTGCCTTAACAGAGCAGTAAATAATGTTCTGAAAATGAAAAGTGAAAGAGACTCAAATCTGTAGGGGTCTGAGTTTGTGGGGAGATGGAAGAAGTGTGAGTATTTGAGGTACTGTACATGTGGTCGGGGTAGGGACGGGGCATCAGGAATTTAAGAGCAAAGCAGCTTTGGGAACAAAGGTGGCTCTCCTCCTCTGGGTGCTGCAGCCGGGACACTGGAGCCAGCGTTTTGAGGGAAGCCACTCAAAGGCAGGGTGAAGTGGGTATGAAGGGTCTTTAATGATTTTGTGTGCTAGCCTGCGTGTCTACTGGTCACAAGTGTCTATTACAGTTCTCACGGGCAGTTCAGTGACCATGGCACGGGAAACTACCGATCTGTTGGCGGAGCGTCTGCGTCTAGTTGTGTTGAAGTAGTTCAGTTTGAAGGCAGTTTCAGACTGCTGCCATGTAAAAAAAAAAAAGAAAAAAAAAGATGGTGCAGCAATGCAGATAATCTTCCCGCATTTTTCCACATGTACAACACGTCAATGAGCAGTGTTCGCATTTTCGTTCCTTTTCAGTTGTTTCACGTAGATTTTATTTAATCAGCCGAACAACAACAAAACATCCCTTCAGTCAGACGAGAACCAAAAAGTCCCAAGAAATGTCTGTGCAACAGAGAAAACTGATGCAGGTAGACTAATTCAGCATAAAACTCTGACTATGTAAGTGCATTTACCATGTGGTTTAGTTATTTCTTGTAATATTTGATACAGAGCAAAAAATATACAGTGGGGTAAAGAAGTATTTAGTCAGCCACCAATTGTGCAAGTTCTCCCACTTAAAAGATGAGAGAGGTCTCCAATTTTCATCATAGGTATACCTCAACTATGAGAGACAAAATAAGAAAAAAAAAATCCAGAAAATCACATTGAAGGATTTTTAATGAATTAATTGGTAAATTCCTCGGTAAAATAAGTATTTGGTCAATAACAAAAGTTCATCTCAATACTTTGTTATATACCCTTTGTTGGCAATGACAGAGGTCAAACGTTTTCTGTAAGTCTTCACAAGGTTTTCACACACTGTTGCTGGTATTTTGGCCCATTCCTCCATGCACATCTCCTCTACAGCAGTGATGTTTTGGGGCTGTCGCTGGGCAACATGGACTTTCAACTCCCTCCAAAGATTTTCTATGGGGTTGAGATCTGGAGACTGGCTAGGCCACTCCAGGACCTTGAAATGCTTCTTACGAAGCCACTCTTTCGTTGCCCGGGCGGTGTGTTTGGAATCATTGTCATGCTGAAAGACCCAGCCACGTTTCATCTTCAATGCCCTTGCTGGTGGAAGGAGGTTTTCACTCAAAATCTCACGATACATGGCCCCATTCATTCTTTTCTTTACACGGATCAGTCGTCCTGGTCCCTTTGCAGAAAACAGCCCCAAAGTATGATGTTTCCACCCCCATGCTTCACAGTAGGTATGGTGTTCTTTCTCCTCCAAACACGACAAGTTGAGTTTTTACCAAAAAGTTCTATTTTGGTTTCATCTGACCATATGACATTCTCCCAATCCTCTTCTGGATCATCCAGATGCTCTCTAGCAAACTTCAGACGGGCCTGGACATGTACTGGCTTAAGCAGGGGGACACGTCTGGCACTGCAGGATTTGAGTCCCTGGCAGCGTAGTGTGTTTCTGATGTAGCCTTTGATACTTTGGTCCCAGCTCTCTGCAGGTCATTCACTAGGTCCCCCCATGTGGTTCTGGGATTTTTGCTCACCGTTCTCCTGATAATTTTGACCCCACGGGGTGAGATCTTGCGTGGAGCCCCAGATCGAGGGAGATTATCAGTGGTCTTGTATGTCTTCCATTTTCTAATAATTGCTCCCACAGTTGATTTCTTCACACCAAGCTGCATACCTATTGCAGATTCAGTCTTCCCAGCCTGGTGCAGGTCTACAATTTTGTTTCTGGTGTCCTTTGACAGCTCTTTGGTCTTGGCCATAGTGGAGTTTGGAGTCTGACTGTTTGAGGTTGTGGACAGGTGTCTTTTATACTGATAACGAGTTCAAACAGGTGCCATTAATACAGGTAACGAGTGGAGGACAGAGGAGCCTCTTAAAGAAGAAGTTACAGGTCTGTGAGAGCCAGAAATCTTGCTTGTTTGTAGGTGACCAAATACTTATTTTCCACCATAATTTGCAAATAAATTCTTTAAAAATCAGACAATATGATTTTCTGGATTTTTTTTTTCTCATTTTGTCTCTCATAGTTGAGGTATACCTATGATGAAAATTGGAGACCTCTCTCATCTTT